>OY757253.1:11625958-12274519 GCA_963584085.1 Pyrausta aurata | reverse complement strand
CTCGTTAGTGACAGCCTCTTAAAACCCGCCATTTTATAGGTTACCTAATTTGTAAACAACAAAACACGGTTACTTCATCATGAATTCAGTGTCAACTTTTGTATAGAAACTGAATTACGTGACATAATAATAAGCTTGTTTTAAATTGTTGCTTGACTTTCGAAAAGGTTCATTTGAAACTGCTACAAGCATATAAAATTTAGGCGGATCGAGTTCGCAACTTTTATTTCGTTTGTCGAGTTTTGTAATTTACGTCGGACAAAGACAACGAAGCTGTAATGTTCTGGAAAGGGTTCCTTTCAAATCCTGCTATATTGTTCGCGTTGAAAGCTGTTTGTTCGCTGCGACACGAGTGTCGTAGCGCTCTTACACGTCCACAAACAGCCCATATCATCCCACACAACGGTCGTTCTATTGTCTATAGGGAATATCGAATCGAAACTTTTGTACAGTCCTCACTGCCAGCGTATGTGCGTGACATACTAAATAGCAGTTGTGACCTATTGTGTAATTCACGCCAGCGGTTCCGCTGCCCACAAATCATGCAGAATTCTACAACAACTCTGCTATTGAAGCCTTCAATCATCATCAGTCATCACAACTTATAATTAGCCGGTTCACCCATTGCCATTACGCAACAAGTTTAATCCCTCCGTAATTCAGTGGCATTGAATTCTAAATATTGTTGTAACAGACGAATGAAACTGAGTGGGGAAACTAGCTAAACTAACCTTGACTGGTAAATGTAGTAAATGATAAACAAACTCTTGCCGATATCGACTCAATCATTTTTTTTTTTAATTCGGAACTTCATACAAAATTGATGTTCGTAAATAAGCTAAAGCACACGAGGATTCTATCTATACAGTAACAGTGTAATAATTTGAAAACTGATAATAATAGGTAGGGGTTTCTGCTAAGTTACGCCTGGATCTACGTTTGAGGGTTACTTTTTTATGTTGTTTAAAGTACTAACCTGTCGCAGGTGGTCCAGATCAGTCTTGTTGCCTAGCAACGCGAGCGGCATGGGCGCGGACGCACCGGGCGGCGCGTGCGCCGGGCTGCCGGAGGGCGCCCGCTTGAGCGCGCTCAGCACCTCCGTCGCGTACTCGAAGCTGCTGCGGTCCGTCACCGCGTATACGAGCAGGCAGGCGTCGGCCCATTGGATCTGGGGAAGAACAGAAATCATTACAATCAAGGCTCCATCAGGATATAGAATATGGTCACATTTATTATGAGCTCTGTAGCTACAGATGCATTAAATAGACATACTAGAGCCTAGGGCACTTAGGGTATGTGTGCGACTTCGTCGAACTTGACTTCGACCTATCGTCTTTGCAGAGTGTAAACTGACATTAACTTGTTTTTAAAGTAATTTTCCAAATAAATCAGTTTAACGATCATTGCCATAGTTCATCTTTAACAAGATGTTTTGAACAGATTTAACGAGTTTAATTAATCTTTGCGTAACTTTTATCGCGCCTTAAAACATTTTTTATTGAATCAACAAATCCGTAATTAGCAAAATATTACGTCACTTAGTTTTTCGTTCGTTTGTAACTCAAGAAATGTTAGGATTTTTGTGTTTCCTCCGAGTATTATATATCGCGGACTTTCGACTTTCTAAAGTTCATAACAAAAATACAAACAAACCTAGAATCACAGAGGTTACGATTACACAAAATTCGGTCATTAGCATCGTCTGTAATATAATAATTCGTTTTCTCGCATGATAAGTGTCTAATATGGGTAAAAATATGAAGTAAATAAAAACATTTTAGGTAAAAATTCTGCGTAATAAGAGTATAAAGAGAGTATTAAGAATGTGTTAAGAGTGTTGAATGTAATGAGAAAAGCTAACAAAAAGCGAACAGAGCGAAGGAATAAATGTATGCATTCACCGAAATACCGCACAGGATGCTCATAAAGACTAGACAGGAGAAGAATGTTTGTGATTAATTACAGAGAAGCCAACATTCCGCGTTAAAATTAGGCGAGTCGATTCACGGGCGCGCCCACGCGACGAGACATATTCTGGGCCTCAATTCCGCTAATTGAGTCGTCACTGAGTTGTGCATCAGTTGTACTGTTGTACTACTCTTGTAGAGTACAATTGATATAGGCTACTCGCTATTCTGACAGCGGCGTGTCACCTTTCAATGCTGCCGACTTTAAACACACGATGTGTTACAATAGCACTACTGTAGTCCAACATATGTCCAACAGTAGATGCCGAAAATACGCGAATTGATGCTCTGATTGGCGGCTCGAGCGAAACGCAGTTCATGTGTACATACAGAATTGCGACTGGACAGCTTATAATTGATGCAAGATCGATTTATTTCAAGTAAAAGAACAAAATAATGAAATGAAATTAAACAAATGCCAACGAATTAAAATAAAGATAGCGCTTAAAGTTCATAACTGTGTGCATATACGAGACGCCTTATTAAACGGATGAATTTTACAGTTGAGGTTGAATAAGCATCGATAATTTGAATGCCGCCAGGTTATCCAAATAGAAAGTTAAACGAGATATGCCTTGACTTTGGCCAAGGACTAAACAAAGTGCGCGTTGAAATAATATTACGTAAGGCTTTGAAGTAGAAGCTTTTGAGCCCTAAAACAAAGCGAAATACTACGCACCGGCCCAGAAACCGGACAAGTGCAAACACTTGTAAAGCGATAGCTACGAGTAGGTTGTTCGGATACAAAGTGCCTTTGAACTGAAAAAAAAAAAAAGTTTTTTTTTTGTGTGAGAGAAAATATCCTAATTTAAAAAAAAATGTGTTTATTATAGTTAGCTTATGCTCAACTACAAAATATTCATCTTGTAATAGTTGAACCTTTGAATGTATTTAGCAGGTAGGATGCTCGTTCGAGTACCTACAACGAAATTGATTCGCCCAGTTAATACTTATTATCAAAAGTCATGGAAGTTTATGCAGGATGTGGAGATTAAGTTTCAAAATACTTGAAGTTTGTTATCAAACCAATAAACTTTTAATGTGAACGCCTTGGTGCATATTGTAAGGTAAAATGTAAACATTGTGAGTCATGTAGTGTGCGAAGTTGGGTCACTAGAGCAACAACAGCCATAATAGGGTTGACAACTCAATATAATCTTGTATTTTGTACAGCGACATTCTACTAATACCCTTTTCAAAATAATCGTTTGTCAGTAAAAAATAAAGACTTGTGTTAATGGTCGATAGGTTATATGCTGTCTGAATATTTATAGCAAAGAAGACGAGTGGTTTTATGCCAACCCTGAAATTGGCCATATTTTACGGCACTAACATTAAATATCTGACTATTAACCCAGTTGCCGGACATAAAGCGGCACAAACTGTGGCTAACGTCTCAATTCGTGTGCGGAAGGACGCTTCTCTATGATGTTCAAACCATTATCATTTATTTAAATTAGATGCCTACATAAGTAGGTACTTACACCCCTTTTATTTATTGTGTCTGTTACATCTAAATTTGAATGTTGTAACTAGGAGCCAGCCATATAATTTGGTTTACCTTGAATTTGACTGGTATAAACTATATAATCTATCTCAAAGCTCATTTGATTTTATAAAGAATGAACCTCAGCACCTTAATAAAAGGGCCGATAGAAGCTGAAATGTGTTGGTAAACGCTGGCAACAGCCTCGATACTATTTTTAAGATATCCTTAGCCGATAATGATTTATCTGTTTTGTTATTGTTTAGCCTAAAGGTCAGCTTTTTGGATTTGTTTACAATCTGAAGGTGAAAAGGTCCGGTAAGGTCGTCAGCACCACATGGCACCATCGATCAGCGGTATGTTAATAATTGTTGAGATCATAACGAGTGAAGAGACTCCACTAACGAGGCTACTTCTAAATAGAAAAGCTATTTGCAAATCCTTTGAAGCTACTAGCGGACATTTGGTCAAAGTGAAGGTTACAGATTTGCGATTTTGACGAAAACTTTTAACGACTAAAAACTGCATGCCCTTTCAAGTTTCAAGGTTTTTTAAAATGAAGCAAAATTACCTGCTCAGCCGGAAACTTGTCTGAATTTGAACCAGATACATCTATGACTTCCAGTTCGACTGGGGTGCCGTTGATTGGCACTGTTTGCCTGTAGAGGAGGTCTGAAACAATAAAAAGCGTGTATAAAGACATATTCCGCAAAGAAAATTATATTTCAAGTAACAAATTAAGTAATCATTAAAAGTATATCAACAAGACAATATAATATTTACCTGTATTGGAATGGTATTCTCCTATGTAGCGTCTTGTAAGATATCTGACTATAAGAGCTGTAAAAAAGAAAAGAAAACTGTTAATGCAAGCTGTGATTGTCACCTGAAAACGAATTGGTACATAATGTAAGTATTATCCAAATGTGTCTACTTTTTTAAAACTTTTGATATAGATAGATTATGTAAGTACATATGCCGAAAGCGTTTCACATTCGTCAGATCATCAACTGACCGACATATTGACAGGGCCGTCTTTCACCTATTAGAGGCCCTGGGCACATTAGGATAAGGGGCCCCTATGACAATAGTACTAGAGCACTTTTTTATTAGAATAGACAAAAAACGTATGTGCAAAGTTTAAGGTTTATTTTTATTGCTTGCTGCAACGAATATTCGACCGAATAGCCGAATATTCGGCCGGATTTTAGCACATTTGTCCGCGAATATCTCGCGTTTGACTGGACCGATTTTGGTGCGGTTTACAGAAGTATTTGTTACATTAAGGAGAAGGTTTTAGTAACTATTTTATTTTAGTTCAACCAAGTACAGGTATATTATGAAATGCACTTTTGAATCGAAAAAATCCCGGGATTGTGGAATCGCCAAATTTCGCTTATTTTACTATAGAATCAAATCGAGTGCTACCTACACTGTTTACTTATTCCAAGTTGAAAAACACCACCTTGAAATTTTCAAGGCTAATATGGAATTCAATTTTATAACAAAAATTCCCGGGAATTCTGAATGTTTACTACTTTCTTATAGTTTCGTCAAGTCCGTCTGTCTGTCGGTCCGTTTGTCAAAGCCACTTTATTTTAAAAATATTAGAATCACACAGCTGAAACTTGGTAGGTAGGTGTATCTTGTTCACCGCTTTCCGATTCATATATAAAAAGTTAAAATATATGTATGTATATTTAAGGCTCCGATACATGAAACTAAAACCAAAAAAAAATTTTTTATGCGTGTGGGGTCTATGGATAGGTCTCAGAAAATGACATTGAGGTTTCTAAAACCATTTTTTATTAAAGTCTAACGTTTCAGAATATAGAGGCTTCCAAAGTGGTAATGGGCGTCCCCCCATCTAACTTTTAAACTAAGAAAGTAAAAATTTCGTAAAAAATATATGAATATGATGTAGATCTTAACAAAAACTTTCAACCAAAATTATTTTGAATGAGATCGAACCAGTAGATTTTGAGATATTGCACATTTTCATCAACCGCAAATATAACTTTGGCTTTCATACAAACACTATGAAAAACAAAGTTATTTTTGCTGTCAAAAAATATTTTAATATTTTCGTTAGGTGGAAGTAAGTGAACCCCGAATCCAGTTTATGGTGGCACGGAACCCTCAGTGCATGGGTCCGACTGGCACTTAGCCGATTTTTTTGTTTCGTATTCCCGAATTTCCTGTCATCCCGGGATTTATATTAAAAAACGATGTTAACCTTGTCGGACAGCAACAGTCTACGTAGGTACTACGCACATCGTGAACCGACTTCAAATGAGTTTGGTTCTCCTATAATAGCGTTATTTTAGTCCTTTCAGTGATTTTGAAGGCGGTTTAATTTTTCCTTTCGTCAGATCCACGGATCCAGGATGAGACCGTTTTGACATTTTGTATTATTATAATATTGTATTGATAGAAAATAAATCACTTTAAAACTAAACAGGCAAAACACGATTTATCAGAGCGAGTATAATACTAATGCTACCCCAACTACTCGTACAAACAAATGATTTTTTTAGAGAGTCATGAATTCATGATAATATTCCCATTAAAGATTGTAGGAGACAAAGCTACGACAATGTGTGAAATATGTAGGAAAATATGCTGGTTTACAAGCAAGAATCAAGAACAATAACCAAAACGAACAAATTAACCTTAGTCGGTAAGCATTTGTTAAGAAGACTGATTTTCAGGCGAGAGTAGAGAGTAGGTAGTTATTGGTTTTCGTTTGGTAATAAAGTAGGGACTAGACTAGGGGGCCCCAACCATCGCGGGGCCCTGGGCACGTGCCCAGTGTGCCCAGTGGTAAAGAGGGGCCTGCATATTGATCTGAAGTTTGTAGTTCACCATGGATTGATAGCTTGTTCGACGTCGTGTTTAAACTTTACTTTTATTATATCACTTAAGTGGAATGGGGCAGTGGGATTGCTTGTTAATCTTATGCAACCATCGAGGGCAGTTAATTTTAGATTTCCAGGAAATATGTTTACTATTGCTAACTAACCAGAAGTTTCATGTATTGGTCTTGGTCGAAAATAAATATTTTGTATTGATTTGTAATTTAACCTGAAATTAAACTTTAAATTAATCGGTACTAAGTTTTTTCAGTATTAGTTATTGATGGAATGGAAGGCTATATTTAGCTTTGTCTACTTAACTTAGTGTGGGTTACGAAAGTGTTTGTAGCGTGGCAGTGTTTCAAGGAAAACTCTTTCATAAAATAGCGCAGAGTTTTTAGCTATGAAAGCAATTAGATTATGACAGCTACTCACAAGAATTTGGGTCAGACAAAATAAGTGAAGAAGATAATATGTGGGAGATTTGTAAGATAAGCTTGCGTGTATTTTCGCTGAATGTGTTTGTTTAGATGACTTGTATTGGCAATTAACTAAAGTTAAATATTTTTGATTGCATGCTTCATCATAACAGTAGCCAGAAAATTGGTTTTTGATCTTTTGTGTGTAATTTTCGGGAAAATGATAAATGAGTGTACTTTTGTGAGTGTTTCTCTCCGCTCGCCCACGTATTTCGGCTACAGTTAAAAATGTTTGACGCGTTGGATGGTATTCAGTGTTTTTGCATGTTTTTCTTACCGGACTTGCCAACTCTTGAGCTGCCTATGACGGCGATGCGCACGCGCGGTGTGTTGGCGCGCTCGTCCCTCATTGCTATCAATGAACGGGAATCTGAAACAAACAAGACATTTTTGTCAAGACTGTTCCAATAATAAAAAGATAATGACTAATAAATCTTGGATTCATATGAAACGACACATAAAATGCTCGGGAATGTTACAAACAGTACGTACGCAATTGGGATAAACAGAAATAATACGAAAACAAGTGTGACATTATATAAAAAGTAACCCACAATATAAACGAATATCGCTGGGTATATCTGGGGCCTGCGATAACCAGCGGAGCAAAGCAGAATCCCTCTCGTAACCCGGCATGTATCCGACATCGAGCAAATCACGCAATCAGCCGTTTGCTTGTTGTTATTGTGATCCCGTACGCCTTACATTTTCGGCAACGGTCCGAGAGTACCCATTCCGTTGATTAAAAAACCGAATTGGACAATAAGATGTTAAAAAAAAATCGGCTATATATATCAGACATTTCATCTTGCTATCGATAGCAAGAGACTTGATTATTTTATTGGTTGATTGCATCATCGTTTATCCATCGCTTAACAGAATCAGACATCCAACCGCACCAAGAAACGAGGTATTTGAAGCGCGTGTATCTGAATTGCGACGTTCTATTTCGATCCAAATGATACACGTAGTTTACGTTCCCTCTCTGCTAATCGCTATCACCAGCTGTTCTAACGGCTAAGCCGGTTCCAACCGGCTAGGAAGTCGCTGCCGTAGTTGGCATAGCATCAGCTCATTCATTCGGCCGCAATGACGCGCGTGCCTAATGACTGGAAACGCGTCAATGGGACATCGAAGGCGCTCACTCGTGGTGCATAAAGGCATTAGATAATAGCCTTGATATAAGGACGTATGCAGAAGAGCAATTTGCTTATCAAGATGATTCCAATTATAGCAATTGAAAACTGAATTATAGTACAAAGTGCAGTGCTTATCAACAGCGCATTTAGCTCCAATTAACACCAGAAGATGCAGAGATAAAGAGAGACTTGAGTGAATAGTCTATTTTCGCAGTAAATAACTTTTATTTTAAAAAACTTTACGCTGATACACTAAATCCGTGGGCAGATTTTGTTGATATGACGCAACCAGTCACGTTTTGAGTAGTATTTTTCAGAATGAATCGGTATCATGAATCGTGCTGAAAGATAGGGATTGCAAACAAAAACAGCAATAGTAGTGAGTGGCACGCATCAGACATGTCCAAGCATATTTTTAGCGCACATTCGTCTACGTCAGCGCGGTCAGTGGTTGAATAACCCTAGCTACAGAACAATACGCCCACACTCAGGCCCCTCCTGTTAGTGACAATCGATTGTGACATTTGTCATTGATTCATCGAATGCCTTTTTTTTTTCATTATATTAACCAATTCCTCTTGTAAACGTGTTGATGTGACGAGTTTTAAGGGAAAGCGGTGGTTCTTCTTGATTACACTAGTGTGGTGTTTTGTGTTCACATTGGAATAAAATTGCTACAATTTACAATGATATTTTGTGAGATATAATATTTACGCGGGTGAGGCCGCGGGAAACTACTACACCTATAAAGCTGAGTGACCAATCCGTCAATAGAAAAGAAAATATTTTGCTTGGCCGAAAGTATTTAAGAGCCATATGACAGTTTGGAGATTCTCAGATTTTACCTAATTTATCAATGTGTGTGTGCGATTTTTATGTCCGGGACACAAAAAAATGATAACTGTAATTAAACAATTTTGATACTTTATCTCTAGGTAGTAGGCTATGCGTATGATGAACACAGAAAATGATGGTCTTAAAAAGTCGATGTGATAAATTAATGTTATACCAGTTTTTTTGTATTTGAAATACCTATTACGAATACAGTGAATACAGTTCGGAATCAGGGCTCGCGTCAATTCCGTTCGCGAACATTTTCCTTTTGATAAGTATATAACTAAATTCACAGATTTAAACACAAACGTACAGTTATAATAACGTAAAAAACTTACAGCATAGAAAAAACGAAATGCATCTAAAGGGTGAAGACATTAGAGGCGGGTAACACGCACTGACCTGCAACGACTAACCAGTGTTGTGCCGTGTTGGCTATTTCATGGAATTGAAATGCTTTATAGAGACTTTTCCGACTCAAGTCTTGATTTGAATCTTGTTTTAATCAATCAGGTATCAAACGACTGCCGGGAGTCGCATAATAATGGAATTTCTATTGTGTCTCGTTCACACATACTTGACGAGTTAAAACAATTTTCTAGTGTCAGTCGGTCCTTATTTGGATTGTTGTAACGAATTTCTTAAATATTTCGAGATTAAAAATAGATGACTTGGCACATCACTAGTCAGTCGGTACAGGTTGGTACCGGTTATCTGCCTCTTTATGTCTTCACCCAAATCGTGACTTCTCAGAGTAGGTATTTTTTTACGAATGTAAACTCCACGAGAAACGGGGACTAAGGGTTATTGGTGGATGATGCCATTGGTTCTGGGCTTGATCTACCACGTGTCATACCAGCTGGATGCTATGAGGATTTATTTACACATAAATGCTTTTTAGTGTAACGCTGTTCTTTGATATGATTTGTATTTTGATATATGAAATATGTCACAAGTTATTATAGCTAACATTCAGAAAATGTAGTTAAGAAAATTTCGATCCAGATTTCAAGTATTTCATGTATAACAGATGATAAACAAGATAATTTTTATTTAATTATTTGGTTTACACCGGTATTATATCATTTTGTCCATATACATTTTTCAATAATGAAATATTATATGAATATGGACTTGAATAGAACCATGGAACTTCATGGCATTTGCGTACAATTTGAATACAGGTTCATATTAACTACATACTAGAGATGTGCCGACTATGACTTTGGCCGACTAGCCGACTGGCCGACTAGTCGGCAGCAAAATGGCCGACTAGTCGGCTAGGCCGATCATTAGTTTCGGTAAAATCCGGGTGAAGTCGGAAATGTTCGGTTCGTAGAATTGGCGCGCGGCCGGCGCTGCCTTGAAAAACTTTAGTCTTTATTGCCATTTTTTGATTAATGATGAATAGTACATTGTTTTGTTTGTTAACTAGATTCTTATTAAGCTATAGTATAATAGTTATTTTTTGTTGTTGAAGTTTATTTTACTTGATCCCTAGATCTCAGTACAATTTATTATATTGAAATAGGAACTTGTTTTATATGTATAATATACAAAGTGCACATAGAAAAACTTCCTATTTCTAGGTTGTAGTGTAAAGTAAACCTACCTACTTATTTCTAATATTTTGTTAAAAAAGTTTGTTGATCCAATTGATACTTACTTACTCTACTTATATACTTCTAGTATTGTTTTATTTTATTAATTTTGAGATTGAATAACTTGGGGATGTTAAAGGAAGAGTTCCTATTTAAAGCTACCAATAATTAAATTGTATTATAAACTGAAACTGTGATTCTTATAATAAAAAATAACGAGAGTAAAGATACAACTTCATTTCAATCACTCTATTTTTTAAGCATATTAACATGAGTGAGAAGCGGGCCAACTAGTCGGCGGATTTAGCCGACTAGTCGCCGACTAATCGCCGACTACAAAAATGGCTTTACCGACTAGTCGGTACATCTCTACTACATACACATCACATGAAACGCTTCTATTTAAACAAGCGTTTTACTTTACAAGTTTATAGTTAGGTTGTGGTTGTAGATTGTGGTAGAAAGAAAAGTAATGTTAAATAAGCAAAATATTGCCCTATTTATTTAGGTTTAAACCATTGAAACACTGTTACTAGCGTATGGAATTAATGCCATGAACAAGTCCCACACAGTATGGAATTGACGCCAATGGCCAATGGTATGTACGTACAAGTGCATATCAAAAGTTGTGGAACTAAATAACGCCTATACGGGTGTTTCATGTAACGTGTCAAGCCGATGCGTGGTAATAGGTGAGTACCATACCCATCCATTTCACCCCCATGTATGTTAGACAAATATTTATAGTTTAGGAGTTATAATTTTTTTTCGATATTTTTCATGATGCACCTAGATGATATCTTTAAAAAATTATAACTTTTTTTTGGGTCCACTTTTCTCAGATATTTTGATCTCAATAGAATGCCCATTATTTGCAATATTATGAGTAAAATAATCGTCATCCTTACTTAGACACAAGATACAAAATTATTGATCGATACTAAAAAATATTGCATTAAGCAGAACCAAATAGAATTTTCAACATAAATTTAAAAATATAAAAAAGGTTTTCCATAGTTTCTGACTAATTTTAAAAACTGCTTGACTTCATAAACTTTCATTACAATACAAAAAACGATCTACTTAATGGGTAATTTTTAGCTTAAATCGGCCGTTGAATGTGGCATATCGGAAATATCTTGATTTTCATAATTTTTATTTTTATTGTTACCTTTGCATATTTTTATCAAATCTGATATTTAGTGTCCCCCTATGTTTAAATAGAGCTCATTTGATAACAAGTACATACATTATGTACCTACTACTATCTTTAACCACTACCATATGAGTTAATGAGGGATCCAAAATTTTACTTACATTGCACTCAAATTTCGTACTTTATTAACAACAAATAAACAAGAAACAATTGAAACTAAGACATGCATCATAAAAATCATCTACAACCCATTTATTCACAAACTAAATCATTTCCTTGAGGCTTGGGAAAGCTAAACTAATCCTTTGAGCTAAGAACTATAGTTTGTGATTGGTTGTAGATTATTTTTACGATGCATGTTTTAGTTTCAATTGTTTCTTGTTTATTTGATGTTAATAAAGTACGAAATTTGAGTGCAATGTAAGTAAAATTTTGGATCCCTCATTAACTCATATGGTAGTGGTTAAAGATAGTAGTAGGTACATAATGTATGTAACTTGTTATCAAATGAGCTCTATTAAAACATAGAGGGACACTAAATATCAGATTTGATTAAAATATGCAAAGGTAACAATAAAAATAAAAATTATGAAAATCAAGATATTTCCGATATGCCACATTCAACGGCCTATTTAAGCTAAAAATTACCCATTAAGTAGATCGTTTTTTGTATTGTAATGAAAGTTTATGAAGTCAAGCAGTTTTTAAAATTAGTCAGAAACTATGGAAAACCTTTTTTATATTTTTAAATTTATGTTGAAAATTCTATTCGGTTCTGCTTAATGCAATATTTTTTAGTATCGATCAATAATTTTGTATCTTGTGTCTAAGTTAGGATGGCGATTATTTTACTCATAATATTGCAAATAATGGGCATTCTATTGAGATCAAAATATCTGAGAAAAGTGGACCCAAAAAAAAGTTATAATTTTTTAAAGATATCGTCTAGGTGCATCATGAAAAATATCGAAAAAAAATTATAGCTCCTAAACTATAAATATTTGTCTAACATACATGGGGGTGAAATGGATAGGTATGGTACTCACCTATTACCACGCATCGGCTTGACACGTTACATGAAACACCCTGTATAAGGTCTATATTAAGAAAAACTGACCTTTTAATTTTTGTCGTCCGTTTATTCTTATTCAAAATCCAAAGCACGAATGATGTAAGAAAATTTATAAACTTACTTGTTTACTACACAAAGTCAAATACTTAAAACAAAAGCCCTTATTTGTCTTCAATTTTGTTGGGTTAATGGTCACTTCACTACCATACTATTTCAATAAAACCGACTTCAAAAACAAAACACATTAAAAAGTCTTAAATAAACTCTTGAAAGGACTCCTCGATTTTAGGCAAACCATGTCTTTTTGGAGTCAATGCCCAGATAGATGTCGCTTAAGATGGAACTTGAGAGAGCCCATGCGATGGCACTGACTTCAAAAAGAAATGGTTTGCCTAAATTGGAGTCCTTTGAAGAGTTTTAGACTTTTTAGTGAAAAAAAAAACTTCGACCACAGAAAACTTTGCTTCATATCCAGCCTCGGCGCGCCCCAGCCCTGTTTTATAATAACTTAAGGGGTAAGAGGTAAATACCAATTCAACAAAGTAAATATCATGATAATCGGTCTACCGTTGTTGAACTATAAAGTAGTGTTACTGATATTACTTTATTTTATATAAATAAGGTTATTATTTGCAACCCCATACATATGCAATAGAATTGATACTATTGCCTATTCTTGGCCTTATTAATTCAGTATTTGTCTAAAATTGACATTTAACTGTTTGGTGATAGAAACAGTTTGCTCATCATATACCACAATTTTATTTTGGAGACAATTTTTTATTATTATTATTTTTGTCGATAATTTTGGTCGTAGTATCTGCACATTTTGTTTGATCAAGTTTCGAAAATACAAATTGTATATGATAAAAGATCTTCGTTATAACTCATGAACCTCTTGAAATAGTCGCCATACATATAAATCTTTCTTGTTTATAGTATTAATAAGGATTTCTTTCTATGCAAGTTTACATAACATTGATTAATCATTTAAATACAACTACTAATCGATACAAAAGAACGAATACTTTTTTGTTATAATTAGAGACCATTGACGATCCAAATGCACTATGGCTTTATGCCTGTTGCATAAAGCCTCAAAGCGAATTGGTCGCCGTATAAAAATTGTGCAAAGCGTGATATTTTCAAATTTGGAATTAGTATCATACACGAAATAAAAGAGTAGCAACGAAGACAACGAGCGACACACCCTTCCCCTCCGAGCGCTCGGCGCTGTCTGTCAAATTTCGATCGAAGATGAACGTCCGTGACAGCTCCAAATCTCAAATTTATAGGTTACTTTAGTAAGATATTTTGAATATAGTGCACAAGATAAAATCAAGAATTTAGATGCTAAGTCAAAGATAGGAACCTCTATAACATTGTTTTATCAAATAACACACAATAAGTGCAATGTATCTCAGAGATAATCGCCTGCCTTTAGATGCGTATTTTATGCCAAAACATGGTTTCAATTTTGTCTTCATTTGGAATAACCAGAGCAATAAATAAAAAAAACAGAGTCTACACCTTGTAGACGAACGTAATTCCCTTCAAGTTTATGTTATTTCGATAGCTGATGTCAACAACTGATCTAGAAAAGTGCACCAGAAAAACCGTCAATTTGGCTTCTATGATTGCAAATTACAGGCATTTTAAAGATTGAATCAAAAATTCAGAGCTTACATCTTATGTAGATAGCTCATTTCTACACAAATCAGTCAAAAAAAGTTGTCAGTTAAGTCTATTTTGGGAAGAAAACTGCACTTGAACTTTGTTAGAAGGTAGGTGACAGCAGCCTTAATTTAAAAGCGAAAGATGAAAGGTGGAAGATTTATAGCTCCGTCAAAAATATCAACAGGACAACGCACTTACAAATATACCTAGTGCCACCACTCCATCAAAGCAACTATTTTAATTTTAATGATTTTTAGTCGTCACAGGTAGGTTATTTATGATCGGAACTGTAAAAAAGATAAATCAATAAGTGTACTAGATAGCTTGTTGTTTTCGAAAATATAATCGTATCCAGAAAATGTTTGATAACATTTGTCGACCGAGCGACGCTCGATTATGCAAATAAATTCATCATATCCCGTTTTGTTTTGTTTGCCGGCAATCCTATATTACCATACAGAAACAACAGTCCACGGGTACCATAAAACTTACTCTGCGTAACGCAATCTCCCCGTTGTCAAATGTTTGAAACCATTTGCTTTTACATTTACTCTGCTGTAATGCTATGCCAACTGCGTCAGGCGTGATGATGTGTGAGATAATATAGGTAATGGCTTCTATTTGCTGTTCGATTCACAAAACACCCCTTCTCCCATTTGTTTGCAGTCGTGCAATCATAAAGTCATCATTTTTCATAAGTTGCGAAAGATATTTCCTCAATCAAGCGTTTATTTTTGATAGAGATCGTTTTATCATTCATTTTGAAAGTTATTTTATATTATCCTTGGCTTCTCAGAAAACAGCGGAATATTGATTGAATTGTGAAGCTTTCTGCGAAACTCGTGCACAATACAGCTTAATTACGAATGAATGAACGCGTAATGCCAATTAAATGAAAGTGCTTCTACGTTCAGCGCTATTTTAATTTCCTGTAACCGTTTCCAAGAAAACTGGTGGCGAAGGTTATACAATGACTAAAGAAATTGTTCATTCTTGTATTATCTAATGTTGTGGTGTAACTTAGCCGGTCAAATGTAAGATGTTTCAGTTTGTTGTTGCCAAATATTCGTTGCGACAATTGTAATGAATGTTATTGTATCTTATTTTGGTTTCTTTTGAGTATTTTTAGGGTTATATTTTTGAATGAGTTTATTTTGTCCGTATCTCAGTGTGATTTATAGCATTTTAACGAGATGCAGGGAACTTGCCGCGATGAGTACCGCGCAGATGCGATTCGCGACCACGTTGCGGCGGCACATTGTCGCGCCGCGGCGTTTATTTGCGATCGGCGCCACAATATTATCATATCATTCGCTCCCGGGGAACTAAAATAAAAAATATACATTTTCATTTGACGTAGCCATTTTACGTATCTTTAAAATAATTTCACGATGTTGCGTATCGCTTGTAATTTATTGTTTTTTTCCGGAATGCTGAAAACTTTATTCGTAGATATTTGATTAATCTTGTTAAACACTTACAACTAACTATTCCATTTTTAAAGTTTTAATGCATTTGTATATAAGGTATAGAAGAGCCAAGAAAACAATCATAGCGCCAGCTGTTATAGCACAAATCATTTCCTAATGGTTTGTTTTGATCGTGAACGTATGAATTCATAGAAATAGTTTTGATACTAGGATCTAGCCCAAGTTTGTTTACACGTTTCTATCAGACAGCTGCGAATCGCAACAAAGTTACGTAGCAATCCAATACAGTGTCCAAAATAATAGGTTCCATGGATTTGCTTACGACAAAGCGGCCCGGCATGTGGTCTCACGTGACGTTGTCACGTGACCCGCAGGTCCAATATCCACAAGACGACTGTCAACGGCAACGAACAGGAGTGCAGATGTGGCTGTGCCTAGCTACCGCCTGCTACCGCTTGTACTTGACAGAGAGCCTAATTGTGCCTCGTGTTTATGACGCTACAAACAATACACCACTTAAGTACCTGTATTTAATAAATTTGTATTGAATCACGTTTTAAGATGATTAACTATGACTAAGTAAGTTTTCCTACCTAAATACGGATATAGCCGACTTCAGGTTCTATAAATTCAATTACTGTTCATGTAATTAGCTAAGAACTTCAGTATTCCCGAAGAAGATAACTTGATTTAATTGAATTTAAAGAAGCGGAAGCTTCAAATATAATCTCTAGCGTTACATCACAAACTTTGTTATAGCGGAATAAAATTAGTCTTTCAGATAAATTAACGAATCTGTCCTATTATGGCTGTAGCTAGTTTCTGTAGGTACAGGTTGTATTGGTTAGGAATCGCGTTACGAATAAATGACGTAACAGGTCGGCTCGTAATCCGAATAAAAGGTATTCGTTATTCGATGCAGGTAGCTACGGTGTCGCCTACGTAAGTACGCTATGATATCGATGAAAATAATAGTTTTACAGCGTTTATAGAAGTCTTCTATCTTATAAACAAACTACGCCATTTCTGGAAAGTTCAATGGTACTACCTATATTTGGGTAACAAACATTGTGTATCGTTTAAAGTGGGCGTAGAAAACCTTTCCGCTAAAAATACAACCTAACAATAGGTCAGACTCACAGTTTTTCACAATGAAATGATAAAATGATGTTAGTATCTACCTACGCGTTAAAAATACATGCAATGTATTTCTTATCTTCTCTCATCCCATATTTAATTCAATACATTCTTAATTACTTAAAGTAATTACATGTAAATACTAATCTAGCCGAGCTTGATTGGGGCTTTATCCCATCAACACCTAACTAATGAAAAGGTTAGATAGTTGTGCGTGGGCGACGGGTGAGCTTTGATGCAGCCATAAACAATGAGCGTGCCTTCCACAGGGTAGCCCTGCGTGGGCGGCGGGCAAATCCTAGACACGAGAGGTCGCTGTACGTAGGCAAGTACTTACATTTCGAGAATCAAGCCCGGTCCCACAATTCCCCGTTAGGGATCTTATCTTACACACGGTAGTTTTCCAATGACATAAGTAACGGAGCCGCGAGGCGACCAGGGGCCAATTTTCGTGCAGTTCGCATTCGAAAAAAGTTCACTTAGAATTTTCTTATTCGAATAAAATAATGATTTTGCTTTATCATGTTCACGCATAATATTTCGATTTCTACCGTGCGGTAGTTTTTTACATGTGGAATGGATATATTACTTGATTTATTCGGTAAAACTGTGAAACTCATAATAGAATTACACAAAAAAAAAATACTGACGCGAGAATCGAGGCCCTAATGCTGATGAATTTTCATAGACATGATCGCAGGCGAATTCTTATCACATCAACTCGGCGCATAGCAACACCTTAGCGACTAGTTTAAAAATACTGAAGAGATCGACTGAGGAGACAATCCCGTACATAATAAACGAGTAGCTATATCTAACACCCTACATTATTCAAGAATCGAGTATCAATATTCATAGGCCTTCAAGGCTATATTTAGAGGGCACGGCCTTGACTGAAAATGGTCTTGTCATGTATGTTGTTCGGTTGCCCCCAACCGAACAACATACATGACAAGACCATCGAAGGTTCGAAGGTTGGCTCGTCGGCCTCGGGCCTTGAGTGGAATAATGACAGTGGCAATGGCAAGTCGAGGACGAACATGATCTCCATGCGCGACCTTGACGCTAATGCTTCAGAGGCTTAAGGGGAAAATTTGTTTACGCGTTAATTTCAGTATCTTAATTGCAGCTTCCGACAACATTGTGTACAGTCCTTGGAAAGCCCCGACAAAGATTTTCCGTCATGAGATATAAGCAAAAAATTAGCATCGAGGAAGTAGACAGTCAAAACATTGTAATAAAGGTAACACTAACATGGTTCGGATACGAAAGTCTAAACAGTTATGAATGTTACAATAATATTTTTCTTACACTAGTGTTATGCTTTAATTTATTACAATTTTGATACGGAGCAAACACCACATGTACGGGCATCGCAATAGTAAACCTAGTAATCGGGATCTAAAACATAAAAACCTCGTTCATAGATATTTGTTTATTGTTCTCAATTTTTCCTGGACGTGAATTAGGCTGTAAATCATATAAATATTACACTTGTCATGATGAATGAGTCAAGCAATGTCTGCGGACGAAAGATAATTTTTGGCGAGAGGTATTTTGTTGTGAGTATAATAACGAATTTTCCACGCATTTGCGCGCACACTTGTGGGAGAAGTACAAATATTTGAGCTATTAGCAGCCACATTATGAAGGGTATTTTAGGCGGTCACAATTACCTTAAGTGTAGTTCATAAATTATTATCTTGGATTGTTTATTGAACAAAATTATTTATCCATCACCGTGTTTCACGGTATCTTGGTAAGAATCAGTCGCTTTATACAGGAATGGTGCCAGAGATATCGTACGACCGCATTTGTATGTAAAATATAATTGTTTGTACATAGCTACCTATTTACTCCTAATTACATGGTCCTATAACGTTACTTCGCAGAAGGAATACCCATCAAGATGTGTATATAATGTCAAGAGAACTCAAAGTGGTGAAAGCAGAGAATGAATAATATTATAGAAGGCTTTCACGATGTAGAGCAGAGACTCATCTTTAACTTTATTACAGGAAACGCAACGCAAACGCCATTACGACGAGGGAGCAGCCGTAACAAGATTGTTGGTGCATCGAACGAACAGCAAATTGGCTTTGTAGTTACTAGGTCACATATTATTAAATTCATAAATTAGTTACGACTAAGAAACTGAAAGTTATAAAATCAGACGCATTTTCCATCGCCATCACTAAGGAAGAAAAATACCTTTAACCAAACGTCAGAATGGTTATTTTATTGATCACTGGTAGGTAAAGCTACTTTTTATTTTAAACAGGAACAGTCGGAAATATTTAACCGTTTGTTACGAAATTAAACATTAGTTGAGTTCACTATCGCTTAAGCAAATTAATACTTTATTAGCTTTAATTGAATTAATACCTTTGTCAAGCTAGATCGTCTTAGGAAATATTCGGTTCCATAATTATGCTCTAATGAAAGTGTTTTCAGCAAAAGGTTTTTACATTTTATTTCAATTAAAAGCATCCACGAGCCTGGTTTATGCAAAAGTTTTTTGCTCGCCCTTTCTCTTCCTAATTAACACTTCCTTCCCATTTGGACTGTCTCAAGTTTGCTGTAAAAGGAGCAACGACTTATGGAGTCAACGCTCCCTAAATTCAGTTTTACACATAACAGGTACATCTTAATTGGTAATTATTTACGTAATAATTTATATTATGAGAAATGGATCTTATAGCAATGTTTTATTAGAAGTATTAGTATTTGTTAGTAAGACTAATTTAGAAATACTTTTTTGAAATTAAGTTTTTACCATCGTGTTTAATTGAACGAATATTAAACAATGTTCGTTCCGAATGATTCCTTCCTGTAGCACGCGAGTGTATAATGCGCAATATTCACGTTTAATTAGTACCAGTGACCGGAATTTTAACGAGAAAACAATTTAAGTAGTTAGCGCCACGACACATTTATTGAAAGTGAATTTCGTAATTAAATTCAAGAACAATTCAAGATCTTAACTTACATCGCGTTACTGAGCCCATGTGAACACATGGACGCAGAAGATATAGTAGTGACGTGGATACGTGATTCGCCCCTAAAAACTTCGCACTATACGTACGTATTGAACTGACATCATGAACAAAGGAAAATGACCATTGGCCATAGAAGATTTGGCCAATATTGGAGGACTGCATCAAATTATTTAATTTCAGTTATTATGTAGCCCTGAATACCAATAAGAGAAGAATAATTCATGCTAAACTTCCCCAGAAAAAAATATAATTAGATAAAAACTCTGAATTTCGATAAAAAATAATAATATTAAAAAAAAACTGAAAACACTGATATGATCTGAGGATGTATTTGTTTGTTATTGATTTTGTCAGTTGAAGCTAAACAGATACTAGGTCTAGACAGAAGATTCTGACTACCTAATTAGCTGGCACCTTAATAATGTGTACAATAAAACTTATTTTCCCTAGCAGACCACTGTGACCCGATGCGCCCGGGCGGACCTGCGAGGCTGACCGGGTTACCCGGTTAAGAAATATTCCACCTGGGATGCGTTTGCAGGTGATTGCTAATACAGTTTGTTAAATCTGTCGTAAACTACAGAGTTTTACAGAACTTACATAAGATAGAAAGGGATAATCATTCGTACACCTGTCTACCTGAGTATGTAATATTTTTCATTTGGCCACTATCACATTTGATGATGATGATGAATGATGCGACTGAGAATGGCTTAACCTTTTAATGAGTAAAACTAAGTGTTCAGCATAGAAGTTTTTAAATAAGTAGGTAACGGCCTGTTTTACAATTAGGCGTGACTGTCCAATATTTAATGGCATTCTACATATATTTTAAATTCGTTCGTTGTTCGTGTTCGTTGGCTAGCGCTTATTTGTCAACGATGAAGGCCCTTAACATTATAATTTTTTGTCTCCTTAGTAAGTACTTGAAGGTAGTGATTATCATCAAAGCAGATAAACGAACTTACACTTAAATTAGCGTACAAACGGACTTGACCCAAATTTCTATTACGAGTTCACAATGTTCACAGTTAACCCTTGTCTACCATTTAACTTCAATGTTTACAGCTTTGTGTTTACAATTCCATAGTTTCATACCTTTGTGGAATTCTGAAAACCAACGTAGCTCTACAATTCAGACGTGTTAAAATATTAAAAGGGTATTTCGTCGACTTTATGTACCACGTAAATTAATTACTGAGTAAAACCATAATAAAGACGCTAATGCGAATTATGTCACCCATGAGGCGCAATTATGTCAGAATAAGCTATTACATATTTTCATATTGTAGTAGAAATGTATTTATTTACATTGTTTAAAAAATATTTTACAAAAACTACATGTTACTACTAACAGACTATTACTCATTTTCTACTCACTTAAATGCTTTGGGTTCCGTAGCCGAATGGTAAAAAACGGAACCCTTATAGTTTCGTCAAGTCTGTCTAAGATCTCATTTGATCTGACAAATAAATTCTCCATAATAGCTACTCGTACTCTTTCGTACAGAGGCAAGGCCCATGTGGTGTCAATCAATAACTTCACGTACCAGTACCGAGCACTTGTAATGTGAACTTGACCCATTAAACCTAACAATATATTTTATTTAACCCAGTTATGATGTTGCACAACATTCGGCTGACTCACTGAGGCTAAGCCCAGTGTAAAATTAGTGTGACGGACCGGTCAAGTGCATGCTAACCGTGAATATTACAGAATTTGACGGCACCGTTCACTGGTATACTCGTACCTTCTACAATATTTTTTGCACTTAGTACTTTTGTGAGCTATGCCATAGATGTTATCATTACGCATAGTACGCGGAGTACGCATTCATTCAATGCATGTTTAAAAAGACATAGACGAATTACTTTGCTAACTTCGTTTTACACTGTGTCTAAAATGTGAGCTACAAACCACAGAATATATAATAGTACAAACGTTGCGTTGGCGAAAGGCGATTCCGAAACTTAGATTGGCGAACAAAATGAAAGAGCCCTTCCCGGAAACGAACGGAACTTTAGTTGAATAGTGAGTTATGGAAGTGAGTAAGTTGGTAGTAAAATATATCAAAGTGGCCTATAATAATCATGCCAAAATACACAGATACTGCTTATAGATCATCCAGCCTCCAACACCAGAAATTCTCTGGGAAGCTGTTTTGAAAATATGTCCTATAGCCACTGATGCTTAATATTTAATTTATCATAGTAATTCATCAGTTGTTAGCTGTTGAAATGAAAAAAAAACTTACGTTGCGCAATCGTAACCATTTTACGTTCAAGTTGTTAATATTGCCAATTCTAGCTTAATTGTTTCCCGCAGCTGTATTTACTTAGTTTTTTTCATAATTGTTTAGCAGATATTTTGTTATGAAATGAAATGAAAAAAAATGAGAATAATAATAATAAAAAAAACATTATTGCACAAGTTAGCACAATTGTCATCAAAGTCATTGGGTAGAAGAAACAACGTTTATTATAAGGTAGAAAGCGGTGTGCAAAAGATGGCTTTAATGATGGATGCATGAAAGGTTTACGGTACATCTTTTATACTTATTGCAAACTTTTAGGAAAAATACTTTCCTCACCGCCGTTTTACGTAGTGTAGTATGTACACAAGTATAGCGTACTTATGTAAGTATTTAAACGATAAAGTATCGTCGTAGGGTAAAAACTTCGTTTTATGACTTCGCTATATGCATGGGAGTAAAATAAACTCGAGAGACCGATGAAGGCATCCTAAAATATCAATATACTTAGTAGGTAAAACATTTTTACTTTCATTATTACCATTTAATTAAAATGACGCTACAATTAAGATTTAAAATATTGAAAAATAAATGCGATGTGGGTGATGATGACACGCCCGCGGTGCCACGTGGCGGCAATGAGCTAAAATTAGTTGATAGATACTATCCGATATATCTGCACAATACAATATCGTTCCATTGGAAAATTTGTCTAATAAATAACCAGTTTCAGATTTATACAGTAAAACAACAAGTCCCACGACAAAAGGAGGCAATATCATTATATTTTTATCAACATATCAGAAAAATTTAAGAAGCTAGCGTCATCTAAGAATTTATGATTTTCCGGTCTACCGAGCATCATGTTTGACAAGAACGAAGCTGGTGTTTGTTTCAAAATGCTTGAAAATATCATATTGTTTAAGATTTCTTCACTTCATCCAGTCATAACATGTCGGGTTAGATTAGATCGGTATTAATGAGGCGAGGTGAGTAGCTACGTGTGCCGTCAGTCGGCAGGTAAACATTTCGACGGCTGAAACTTTCCAATAGAGCGAGGAACGTACATCGAGAGACTCCGAGCGCATCCTCGACGGGAAATCTTCATTTACCGAGACTCAATTGCTAGGAAAGGTACTGAATGAATATGTAAATATAGAGTGTCTTGTCGAGTTGAATTTGGAATGAACTGATATTATATTATATCATTATGATATTGATTTGATTACATTATTACGTAGATTGGCAATTAGAGTTAAAAGGTACAAGTGGTTGATAACAAATAATAATTCGATAACAAGGAAGTAAGTCATCTTTCCTTTGCGTAATAAAAGTCAAGGATTTTTCCTTGTCTTGAGACACAATTATATTACACCTTTAAAAAAGCTAACGATGGTGCTATTTAGCTATTTTGTCCAAGTTAGTTCTAGTTCTGTTTGTCAAATTGACGGAAAAATATAAAGAGGTGGGCCACCTACTATCTAGCGAAAATACATGGTGTACTGGCTGACCGACACACTTAGGTACATCAATATTTTGGGAGTCAGTGGCGTAAACAATCATGTATGCTAAGAGCTTCGCAAATCCACAATCAAAGTAATCTGCAGCTTATCTACGAGTATATTTCAGCTGCAAACACGTAAACGCGAGAGCAGTTTATTGAAATTTTCCGTTTAGGCCGGGAACATTTCAGCCGTAAATAAACGGTGCGTGAAACTACTCATGAATCGTATGTTTATACTTACATCAAGGTACGGTTACATACATAAAAATGCAGTTAAAATCATTTTTGGCTCAAAATAAGACATGATACGAATAAAGAAAAAATTTGAAGAAATAAGCTTTGTTACATATCTTTGGGTACCTACTTACTAATTAAAAGGAGAAGGCTTTTAGAAACAACAGGTATAAAATATCTTAGCATCTTAGTAATAGCGATGGCATTCTTAAGTTCAAATAATTTCATGACTTTTTCTCAGAAAAGATGATATTCCTCTAGTTATCAGGTTGACCTTTTCTTCCTAGCGGTGAGTATGATGATAACATTCTTAAGGAGCTCTATAGAAATATTTTTAATTTGCTGCTCTATTTAGATGTCATATTAAGACTTTTAAGACCCTTCTGCCATGACTTGTGTAACTGCACTCCCAGGAATGAAACTCCAAATACACTTCACCACATTTATTGTCACTTCAACTTCAAGCTAAACACAGTTCGACTTTTAACATTTATTATTCACATGATCTTCTTCTACGAAAGTTAAACCAAGACTGACTTAATTCTAAGTAATCCAAATAGCGTTACAAATACAAACTAAAGATGGCGCTGCTGAGCGGACATCCGCTCCAATCATTTTATTTTTAACCAATACAATTTATAGATGGCGCCACTGAGCAGGTATTCGATGATTTTATAATATTTAATTAATTATTAAGGTTACCGGACTTTCCGCTGGATTTATTTTAACACTTTTCAAAAGTAATAATAGATGGCGTTACTGTTAACCGGATATCCTCTTAAAGCTAATATTTTTCAAAACATTAAAGAAATCACTAAGTAAATAATTGCTCGATGTCTAAGTGTAACAAATAAACACAATATTAATGGTTAATAATCAAACATTTAACAATATTTGTGTGATATTTTAAACAATTATATTAAATAATCTAACAACTCGTCCATCCTGATAAAAACTTCACGTCCTCGTGAACAGCCTAATAGTTTTTTGCTACGTCAAAACGTAGGTATGAGCTCAACAAATATTAAAGAACTTACCACAAACATCAATAAATAAACGAAAGGAATCATAACAACTTAATTATTACAAAATTACACATTTTGAGTATTAGTGAATTATCACTACACCATATAAATTCGGCACACGTTGCTCTTGAAGTACATAACATGTACATACTTATATAATATGTAATTACAAAATGCATTTTTATACAATACATTGTAAAATATATTGAGCTTTGATAAATCAAGCCTTGAAAATTTTGTGTGCACTCGGTTAGTCAGTTAGAAGACATTTCTTTAATTGCGAATTTTGCAATTCCGTACCCAACAATTTTAAGGTGTATGACCATAAAAGTAAAGATCTTAACATTAATAAATTGACATGGATAAATAATTACTAACAATAGATTAATGTTAATATTACTAAATCTATAGGTTCTGCCCTAAACACTTGTAATTGCGCACTTTGCGCTTACTTGTGCACATTGCACTGAATTGCGCACGTTGCGCTTAATAACGCACTTTACGTCAAAATGTGCACGTTGCACTTGATCGCGCACGTTGCGCTAAAACACGCACATTGCGTTAATTTGTGCACGTTGCACTTGATCGCGCACGTTGCGCTAAAGCACGCACCTTGCGTTAATTTGTGCACGTTGCACTTGATCGCGCACGTTGCGCTTAGTCACGCACTTTGCGTTTAATTGTGCACGTTGCACTTTGTCGCGCACGTTGCGCTTACACATACAATTTGCGTTGAATTGTGCACGTTGCACTTCACCGCGCAAGTTGCGCTTAATAATAATAATAATGACGCATTTTGCATCTGATTTTGCAATATGTACTTAATCGCGCACGTTGCGCTACACATAATACATTTGAAATGCCCATTAACCTCTCGACTACTCGAAATATTATTATAAAACACAAAAGAATCATCGTTTACGCACTTTGCGTTTAAATGCACACTTTGCGCTGCACATAAAATATTAAGACATACAATGCAATGCACAACATTAAGATTCTGATTATTTGACATAAAATAAAATACTCAAGAATAAGCTATACGCACCTTGCGTTTAAATGCACACTTAGCGCTACACATGTCGTCACACACACACAGATGTCATTTAGTTTTACAAAACACATAAAAATAATTATTTGCACACTTTGCGTACATTCAACTATTTATAACATCAATATGAAACATGATTAGAATAATTGCTTACGCACTTTGCGTTTATTGCGCACATTGCGCTACACATAATTCAACGTTGCACACACTGCACACGTAATTAAATGTTGGATATAAGTTCACATTGTGAGATATTTGACCTTTCATAATATTGCTATGAAACATACACAGCAATAATTAATTCGTCAAGGTATACCTTAAAATGTATTACATTAAAATTTGAAGAGTTGTTACCTCTTTGTCACTACAATATCAGTGCTCATAGCCTTAGAATGTATTTTTATTGAAGTTTTTATTTATTTAAGCATGACTCCAGTTAAACTGTCCTAGTTTTTCATAAGTGTGACTGTTCTTAGTAGAACCTACATCGTTTTCTACTTTATCATTACCACGGGTTCTCACATAAGACCAGAAAAGTATTTTTATAAATTCCATAATAAACTGCCATGCATATTTCGCCGGCAGACCAGTTTTGATAAATGAATTAAGATTTCGCGTTTAGACCCGTCATATCTAATAGTTATTGCAATGCAACGCGAAAGTTTAAAATCCTTTAAATGACTTAAGATACAGAACATAATACCTGATAAAATAAATGTTCATAACAATGTGGATACCCTTAAAATCCAGAAATGTAATATAAAATAGTCATAGTTTTCTCATTTATCTAATTGTTCAAAGCACGCAAAAACCTTCAGCTGTCGTGTTTATGATAAAACCTAATATTAAATGAAAGAGATTTTAAACTAATATTAAATGGTGCGTTTTAATGGTTTCAGGATATTGTACCTCAGTGTTTCAGTAATCTGGATTTACATTACGTGTGTACGGTTTCACCGTAAAATATTAAAGTTTTTAGCTAACTTGCATCTTTGCGCGACGCGTACATCACGGCCGTCGCCGAATAAAACTTGTGAATTTGTTTATTTTAAATAAGTATCGCATAACCACGCTGTACCGTCGGACATTGTCCTACTTATTGTAACAACATCTACAATATACGTTTTATTACGTTCACGGTCATCGGAGTTTTACTTCTACCATCTGAGCGGATTGTGTGCTTCATCTTCACCTGTACACCCACTGCAAAGGCCACGCCGTGGACTGTACAACGTGCATGTACATTAAAGACACATTTTTTTTCAAGTCTTTCCTTCTGGAACTATTTTTAGTTCAAGAAGCGGGATAATGTAAAAAAACTGCAAAATAAAACTTACTGTACCGATCTCCTTGCCATAAAGTCACTTAATCAGCTGGATGTTGACTCATTTCTTTTTTTTTTCAGTTAGAAAATATTTTAATTGGATTAAGAAATCAAGAAAACCATATGTTTCTTTTTATAGCTATGTAAAGTTAAATCGTATTCAAATTAATAATTCAATATTTATATGCCTGCATACAAGTTGAATACACGGACTACCCTAAATCTGAGATCCGTCTTGTATGTTGTATTCTTTAATAATAAACGCTTGATATAGCTTTTATTTCAATCTTTCAAGCTTTTGTTAGCATTGTCGAACTATCGTCACTTAGACCATCGATAATGACACTTAAAACAATCTTGTACAGTTAATCTAAACTCTGCTTAAAATATCGTTATTGTTGTAGTTAGGGATAATTGTATAAGTTACTATTACTTATATTCGGCCACGAGTGTTAATATTAACTTTAAACGCAATCAAAAAATAATAATTATCTATACCAAAGGGACGGATCTATATATACGACTATCATAAGAGTACCTGACACATATAATATTACCACATAACAAAGTTAATTTTGTATAGAACCGCGTAGGTGTTGTTTAAAATGACTATGTTGCACAATAATCTAAGATAAAGACTCTTTTCGAATAATTCAGGTATAGTACGATATTTCAAAACTAAATGTTTACTCAGGCACTGATCAAAATCGTAATTGTTATTTACATGGCCATTAAGAAAACCTGTAAATAAATAACACCTTCATAGTGCACGAAATGAAATAGTAATGTAAGTTAATAAACTGATAATCTACTAATTGAGCTCAGATAGCTTGGTCACAGACCTTAGCATGTTTTTTGCAATAATAACGATAAGACAACATTGAGACTACTTACTTCAACAGTTCAGTTATAAACCAATTATAACTATTTACTGAATATTTAACTAAACGATTATCCATGTAATCACGGGTGGTAAAATGAATTTATTAGAACACCCTGTATCTAATATACTAAACAGTAGTTCTGCGTCTTCGTGCTAATATTGACATGAAAAAAAACTTTATAATGGTGAACTATATCAAATTAATGTGTCTGGATTTTATTGAACTTTATTCTTCAGACGCCAAGGCACTAACAAGCCAGAGTGACCTTCATGAGTATCAAACTAACATCTGTTTTTATTTTAAATTAAATCTTAAAAGTACAGTTTGCAATCTGTTGTTGATACTTATGGACTTAATTTAACTAGATCTTTTATGTGAATTTTCAAGAACCTTGTAAGGCAAATGCAACAAAAATACTATTTATCAGTTATCATCGCCACACCAGAGATTAATAAATTACTGATAAATTAAAGACATACTTATTATTGAAACATGTATAATTATACATACACACATTTTTCACTTTTTCTATACCACTTACTCTTATGACATTGAATATGCGAATACTTTCCAAATATTCTATTGATGTCATAAATAGGAGAGTTTGATATTTTTGCAAACATTTACATGAAAAGCTGTCATATCAAATAATGTTTCTACTAGCATGTGTCATTTTTCCAGAGTAACAAAGGCTACAATGTTTTGCAAAATTTTGGATTCAATTAAGCACGTTGCGCTCAATTGCCCACTTCGCGCTTAATTATGCACATTGCATTTAATTATTTACGTGAGAGAAGCCGCGGGGAACTGCTAGTCGTAGCAATGAATAGGTATGCTTAGACGCAAAATAATCAAAATACTGAAGTACAAACGAATAATAATCATGGATTAAAATACCTTATACTTTCTCTGGTGGTCCGGCTGTGACCAGGGATACTGCAAAGTGTTCAAAATTATGTCAGGAATTAAAACACAATACAATGTTTGTTTACATCATTATATGCCACTTTTTCTTTTTAATGCCGAAACTCAGCAAAATGAGAATTACGTTTTTTTTTGTTTACTCATTGCAAATTGCGATCATGATTAACGTTCCAAAATTCCTCACACGTCTTATCCTGATAAATCCACTGCTTCCTGAGCCATACTACAAATTACATTGCATGAATACATTTGTGCTATTCCCATAACTAAATCTGTAGGCTTTAACTTTTAGGTTCCGTGTTTAGAGATGTGAAATAAAAGTATTAAAAAATCACTCCTATCATATGCTAGAGAGTGTGCCAGGCCCTGCAAATGCATTATTAGTAAAAACATTTAGATGAACCATAATTGTTGTTTTACACATTACAACGAAATTCAAGCTCTTTGTTTAATTTGTTACGTATTATATATCTATTTTTCTTTTCCTTCAATCCAAAAAGGAATTTATGAGTTACTACAAGGATAAAAACCTTTGATAACAGTAAATAATCAACACAACACGTTGTTATTTCTCAAATGAGCCTCTTTCTATTGGATTCATATTCCCAGCTTAGCCATCCCCAAGAACCGGTCTTGTGCCGTGACGTGATATTCCGCAGGAGAAATACAAATAATAATATAACTCTTAATTGCACACCACAATAAGTCGTTTACAATTTATATATATTTTTTAAGCAAATATACAACCAAGGCGACCTTACCTCTAAAAGACAACCTTTGGTTTTTTTTTAAAGGAGTAAACTATTCATAGAAACGAGGAAGCTTCGTACAATCTCACAAAGAATTAAAAATTATCATAATATGTTATTCCACTTTAAGTTGCGATGATATGTGTTTTTAAATAATAAAAAAAATACCACTTGAAGGGTATCACTTGAAATGGTACGGGATATGGGCTCTATACCTAATAAAATAATGGTCGATTGAACATTCCAAGCATTGATAATGTAATAATAATAAACAGTTAACGATTATTTCATGTTATGATCAACTAATTCAGGAGATCCTGTAATGTAAAAATAGTTTTACTACTCACGTTGGTTTTTATATTTAACCTTATGATGCATCAGAGCGAGGCCGTTGCCACGCAGTGAAGCAAAACCATCGCCTTGCAGCAAGCCCAAAGGCCGTCGCCTCGCAGCTAAGCGAAGCCGTCGCCTCGCAGGTAACCGAAGCCGTCGCCTCGCAGTAGATCGACGCTGCCACCTCGCAGCAGAGCAAAGCCATCGCCTCGCAGTAGAGCAAAACCTCCGCCTTGCAGCAGAGCAAGGCTGTTGCCTCCCAGCAGAGCGACACTGTCGCCTCGCAGCAGAGCGAGACCAGCAGCGGAACGCAACCGCCCGTCTTCGACCTTCGTCCGACGTTCGCCAGAAGAGGGCGCGTCAGTGCGTTCCCGCGACCACCCTGGTGTTGGCATTGTATTTAGGTACCAGTAATGTTTTCTGAAAACATCATTTAATATTATTTTCTGTCCTATTGTAAATAAGACCAATCGCTTAATATTTGCTGAAGATTAAACCATTTTTCAATGTAACTGAATAAATAATTTATAATTATTATAAAAGGACCTGTTTTTTTTTGAGTAGGTAAATCAACCTGCTTTGCTTTATGTACTACTGGCACGAATATGAATTTCATAATTTTTACATGAAGGTTTACTAAGACACACTCAATTAACAAACACTAAAACTACTCGGGGATAATGGTAGTGACCATTATCCATAAAACTAGCTGCGAAAGAAACTTACACACTTTTGCCATACAGCTTCCCTGCAAAGATTCACAATTATGTGCACTATCGTACGTACTTACTGCTTCTTAGATTTTAATCGCTGAAATAGATACTTTTTAGCATTAAGGCTCATTAGCTCTTTACATGTGGTTTAAAGTTGAACAATAATGCAACAAAATAGAGTACACATCTTGCGGACAATATTTTACCAATGAGTATTTTTATTGCTGAAATACCTAATACCTTTTGCCACGACTACTTTTTGTCAAGGTACTGTCTTGACATGTAGTTTAAGGTTGAAGAAAATAATGCAACAAAATAAGAGTAGACTAGACATCTTGTTAACTATTGGTAAAATTAATTTACTAGAAAACTGAGCTTATAACATCTGTAGTTTTATAAGAAAAAGTAGGTACATTAAGAAAAAGGTTATCCAATAAATACTATACGTATATGCGTTTCGTTTTTACTGTTTGCAATTCAGTATTCATAGCCTTGATACTTTAACTCGTCAAGTATGTGTAAACGAGACACAATAAAAATTCCATTGTTATGCGACTCTCGGCATTCGTTTGATACCTGACTGATTAAGTAAAAATATTACGTTTGATCATGCAGGTCTTCGTTAAATTGATTTATCAAGATGATATTCTAACATCAATAAAAGTTATAAGCATGTTTAACTACGATATTCACCAATAACACTGTAATAAAATAAATATGGACTGACCTTATTCGTTTATTTATACTAAACCTGTACGGACAGCATGTGTCCGATCACCACTTCTGAATTTGTAACTGCACTCCCAGGAATGAAACTCCAAATACACTTCACCACATTTATTGTCACTTCAACTTCAAGCTAAACACAGTTCGACTTTTAACATTTATTATTCACATGATCTTCTTCTACGAAAGTTAAACCAAGACTGACTTAATTCTAAGTAATCCAAATAGCGTTACAAATACAAACTAAAGATGGCGCTGCTGAGCGGACATCCGCTCCAATCATTTTATTTTTAACCAATACAATTTATAGATGGCGCCACTGAGCAGGTATTCGATGATTTTATAATATTTAATTAATTATTAAGGTTACCGGACTTTCCGCTGGATTTATTTTAACACTTTTCAAAAGTAATAATAGATGGCGTTACTGTTAACCGGATATCCTCTTAAAGCTAATATTTTTCAAAACATTAAAGAAATCACTAAGTAAATAATTGCTCGATGTCTAAGTGTAACAAATAAACACAATATTAATGGTTAATAATCAAACATTTAACAATATTTGTGTGATATTTTAAACAATTATATTAAATAATCTAACACTTGCGTAAAGCTTGCTTACTTGTTTATTGATTTGTCAGAGTGCAAGCTTATTTGTTTATTCATTTAGCTATAATTAGAATTATAAAATACTTAACACTAACGTGCAATTAGAAACCTTGCCAGAGTTATCTTGTGACTCCCTATCATTAATAACTTTTAGAATTAATTAACAAGAATGAATTGGCTAATCCTGAGGAACTTTAATAGATTATCATCAATTCATTATGCAACAACATAAATTATAGTATTTTGTACTGTTACCTTAAAAAATAACCAATGCATAATTACACTATGGACGGAAGATCAAATCAGTAAGATATTTGCGCACAGGAAAACATATGCATAACACTTTATTGGTTAAAAGACGGATTTTGGTTGGTGACAATAATTTGCAAATAAGTCAATACCCGCCCGTTGCTCACAAATATGAATAATCAACGGAGGTAAACCTGGAAAATACCGCAATTCGTTCGTTAGCGCAGGTGCTCACAGATGGCTTATACCGCGGCGGTCGTGCGGACAATGAAAACGAATGGCTCTGTTTAACATAATAAACAAGATTTTTGAATTCTTTAGCATTTAAATGTAACTTATACTGTCCGTATACTGGATTTAATTGTAGCTTCATCAAGAGATTTTAATGAGTGAAAAGTGAATATTTTGTACCTATTATAGGCACATTCTGTTAAAAGAAGCAGTCAAAATTTGTGTTAAAAAGTTTACATGTTTCTTTGCATTTTTTTCCGTTAACTCTCCAGTCCTTTATATTTAAAAAACAATTTATTGTAATAGTACCCACTCGTACTTGGTTACAGAGGCGAAAACTTGAATTTCAGCACCATATATAATATTGATCATCAATTTTACTCGCAAAATGTATTGGGCGTTGCTATGTCGTCTACAGAGATTACAACGTTGTATGATCTATTCATGTCTACTTAATACTGTTACGAGACGGCTTTCCCGGTGCTTTTAAGGCGTTTCGTCAATTGATTTTATATTTATTCACAGACAAATCAGCCCTGTTTCTAGCTCACGACTCCAGACAGGATTAATTATTTCTGGCTATTTTAGAATTCATAGTTTGTCTAGTAAAGAAGTTGTTAGATAATCCCACACCAAGGAAACCCAATCATAAACTTTTATATCCCTTTCCATTGACTATCAATTCAGTAAAATTAAAATGCAGTGGAAGTCACGTTGCTTTATCCTTGATGAATATAACATGTCTGTTGCCGCCAATATGTATTGATTGTGGTTTGTGTCATTTGGTAGTTGCCATGTAGCCAAGGCTTCTACAGCGCCAGTCTGTCGGAAACTTGACGCCTGTAATTGCTGCTAATGACCAACCCCGCAACTGCTATAATTCCAGATATCAGTTCCCGAAACAGCTTCAAAATTACAAAAACGTTGGTGATAAGAGTTCAATTGCAAATTGGACGTTTATGTAATGGCTGGGTTGTTTTTATTAATGATCCGACATAATTATTTACAAAAATTTTATGTAACCCACTCAGTTATTGCAAATGTTTCGCCACTGATTCAACTTTCTGCATTTCCAAGCGATTGACTGGTAGAGAATGCCATAAGGCATTAAGTTCGCAAATTATACAACACACAGTGCAATAAAGTTTAAATAAATAAAATTAGAACAAACAACCTTTTGTATTTTATTTAACTTGGACAAAGCAACTAATACATTTTTTGAGAGCTCAGCTAAGGTTAAAACTAAAGTAAATTTTACCCTAGGCGAAGATATTGGTGCACTAATTTGGCCGAGAAGTGTTTTGAATGATTGACTGCATGCAAGCTACCTAAGAAAATGTAAAACTTAATAAAGACCGCATGGTTATGAATGAATGAATGGTAGCCATAACTTGAATATTATCTTATAAGTCGGATCATAAGACAATGATTCAGTACAGCAACGATACACTTTTTAATGAAATATGTATCATTAGCAACAATGATAACATTCCAAAGCTCTGTTTTCTTACCGATCAATCGATATCAAAATTGTTGTCTCACCAAAAGTCATGCAATATACGTGGAAAACCTAACCTGCTTCAACTCCTTTAAATTGTCTTTAAGATAAAGAAATGAATGCTTACCGGAGCTAGAAGTTGCTCTGGATGCCAGCGACAGCGTGTACGGAGCCGGTATCAACAACACAGATGAATTGTCTTTGCACTGCACGAGTGTTCTTTATTAGCACTATCCTATTAACAGGTGGAGGTATTGACTGGTCGCTTTCGGGAGCGAAGCGGCGTGGTGCGGGATTGAACGTCTGGGAACGACTGGGCGGCGCGCAGCCGTGCCACTCTATATATACGAACAGTTCGTAGTTAGCGCCGCCCGCCCTCCGAGCGCGTTTCATGCAAAAATATCAGAGGAATTTGGAGCCCAATTCCCGCTGTCACTGGTTGCGCCGACACAACGGGAGCGTTGATCCCTGCCTCATCTGCATTCAGTGACAGCTGACCAAATTCTTCATCAGCCAGAATGATCGAGTGCGATCATTTCTCTTCGCCATTTAAGGGCGACGATGCTACAAGCTCGCAGCTCTGCCCTCATTATGGTTATGGCAATGTTTATTTAGGGATAAGGATTCAAGTTTGGAATTCTTGGCTGTAGATTTAACTTAATACTTCTTACGGTCTATAATACAAAATCAAGGTAAAAAAAGTTACAATAAATTCTCGAGTTCAGTAAACCATGGAAGTAAATAATGGTTTATGTACTTGATGTTTACCAGTGAGTTGCATAAATAATATGAAGAAATAATTTCAGGTATTAGCGATCAAAACATTCAGCCGTAGCATTATATTAAATCATCTCAATCTGATCGAGGGGTTTTCCCATCTCACTGCACAATAAATTTTCAGAGTACATACACATACGCAGCGAAAAAGGATACTTTTTAGAACACTGTTTTCACTTATTAAAACAATAATATTTCACATTTTTCATTCACCGTTCACAGAGATATCGTAATAACAGGGATTACAATTTAGACGAGATTACTAAAAAGAAGCAGTGGCACTTCTCGTACCGTTTATGATGCTGTCACGACAAAGTTGCAAGTGTTACGAAGTTTCAGAACCTACATGGTACCTACTCTCGCCACATATGAACATAGTACCTCTTATGAGAGTAACTGTCTTTGGAGACACAAGTTCAATGAGAGTTTTTGGCATGGCAAATTCAATATATATTTGCAGCTTGTTGTCCAGAAAAACCAGATCAAGGGTACGGGCACTTCAGTAGCAGCGAGTTTCCCGAATTGTTTTTATCTTTATTGCCTCGTACGCGCTTTCATAACAAGGTGTCGATAAACAAAGTTATAGCTCCAGTTTTATTAGACACATGATACATATTGTTTACGTAAAAATACTAGTATGTAGTGTAATGTAACATAGTAATAACCGTGCCAATTTTGAACGCTAGGCACGTATGGCGTGGGAAGGCTCTGAAGCCGATTACAAAAGGATAAATTACCTTATTGGAATGAAAATAAAACTAAAAGATATAAGTAGTGCCTTCTCTTGACTTTATTGAAAAATGCGCTGCTTTCTTTTTTTGAATAAATTGTTGTCTAAATAGTGTCACTTGTATATAACTTACTTATTATATTGTGTTTTACTTTTTTGGTTAAGTTTTTAATTCATATTTTTAGCGATTATGTTCGTTATCTCAGAAGTTTTATTGTATGTAGTACATAGTTGTATTATCAAATGTGTAGTCGCATAATATATAGTTTCAAGTAGGTGTTTTCACCGAGGTACGTGCCCTGTGATGGTCTTGAAGTAAAATTTGTTTTCTAGATTATAAATATAGAATTTATCAAGTGGCATCTATTTCATTTTGAATAACGTGACACTCACTCCATTGAGTGATGTTATTTGGTCAGAAATTAATGTTAAACCAAATATCGTACTTCTTGATGTGGCTCGATGACAACAAGTACCTATTTGCCTAATATAAATCTAGGGTTTCAAAGTTCAGTGCCCAGGTTGACGTTCTTGTTTGTTAAAAGGTGAACTTAGGTCGTTGGAAGCTCTGGAAATTCGTACGTTTTGTTTTATAAGCTTTTAAAAAGGAATCACTTAACAAAAAGCAATAATTAACACAGAAATGGTATTTTAATCTCGTAAATCTGCCCTTGGCGAAATGGTATTTTTATCACGGAAACCAGAATAGTAGATCATAAGGGGACAAGTCAATACGTAGTAAATAATTCAGCTTAACCTTTTCCATTATGCTTCTGAGGGGGTATTCCGGGATCACAAGGCTTTCTAATGCTTTGTTGTTGTATATTGTCAAATATTAGTAATACTGACTAGTGTAATTGAAGAGTGAAGCTTAGTTAGATATTACTTAGTTGGTCAAAGTTTCATCTCATCAAAGTTAACTTCGACTGATATACTTATCCATGATTTGGATATTGAATACTGCTAAATGAATGTAACAGTCTGTTTTCTCTCATTTCCCTTCCCGTCAAGTGACTAACACAAGCCAAAACAAATCGAGCAGGTGCACGAGTCAAGTTGAAGGTGAGATTCTTCTGCTGCGATTATTTTGATTGCGCCACCAAAGCTGCGCCTTGCTGTAAGTACAGAGTGCAATACCTCACGTGTTTTACACATGTATCAGCGAAACAATGAAATATTAATGACTTATCTGAAACTCAACACAAACTCTATGTGTTTTATTTAGTTTAGGTTACAATGTGACACTTAGTATCTTGTCCAAGGTTAGGTTAGGTTAGGCACCCCATGACAACTGGATATTTATTAGAAAATGTTTTGTGCTTTCCAAGACAATTATGTTCGCACTTTCATTTCTATGTCCTTAAAATATACGGTGTGTTCGGGATAGATAAATCGATATTGGGAGGTACGTATACAAAAATAACTTTTATAAGTAAACCAATACCGAAAACTTGAAAAAAAGTGTTTTTTGTAGCATCCTGGGGGCGTATTGCGATCCAACTTAATCCGTTCAATTCCGAGGCAGTTCAATTCCGACTCAGTGTAAACGAATATTATCAATATTATAATATTATAATAATACTACAATGGTATGAATATTAATATTTGTATTGTTATATTATAGTAATATTATCAATACAATGCGAAATTGCAATAAGAATTGCTAATTTGACAGTAAATCAGAGCGTTTTAACTGTCAAAACTGCATCGCAATACGCCCCCTGGACACACTATTTAACGTCATATTGGTATTTTTTTATACCATCCCACTTGAAGTTCTCATAGCTGTATTAATACCTACTAATAAGTTTTTTAATTTGCACTAAATAAGTAGAAAGAGAGGAGAACGTTAGGAAAGCTCTGAAATTCATATATTTTACTTGATGTTTCAAGCATTATAATATGTATATTATTATAATATTATAATATGTATTTGTAAACCTGTGTACCCCACTTAAAGGCAAATAAATGATTCTGATTCTGATTCTGAAGCATTGTAGTTACGACGTGCTAAGTCCTGTTTATTCCAAATGCACACAATAACAATAGCCGCTAAGTATAGAGCTGGAATTTATGAAAAATTGCCTCAAGGGAAACAGTCGGTAATCCGAAGGATTGATTTGCGAAGCTCGATGCAGGTTTACTGAACTTTAAAGCTTGTAAACGTAATTGTGAATCACCACATTCTTACTTCAGTGTAAAGTTGGTTTCCATGACAATTGAATAATTAACCCAAATAATTACATTAATTATTCAAGCAGAACATAAATCACTGCGATTTATCTGCCAGTATTTTCTCATGATTTAAGTCGATATAAATGGAGTAGTTGGAATGCAACGGACGAAGATTGTATAAATTGTTATACTGAAAGTGCACTTGCGCCAAACCGCAGACATTCGTGTAGGTACCGCCAACACGAGTATAGGATCCAACATAAAGCCCGGAGGAAATACCTTCGTATGAATACTTTAGGTATTTTACATAAGCTTGAGACAGTGTATTTCATGAAAGGGACTTTCGTTACGTACCTTACTCGTTTTCGCTGGCATTGAAACTGTCGTGTGTCGGTAACACGTGGCGCTGTATATGCGATGCTATGAAAAATGGCACATTTTCTTTGAAATGTGACGGGGATTGTGCACGTGATGTAACCCTACGAAGCAGAAAGGAATGCGTGTATGTTATATTTGCATACAAGTTTATGTGTGAGTGGGAGTTTTTGTTTTCCCCGTAAGATAATAATCAAATTATATATAATTAGATATAATAAGATAATTCGCATCGTGGTTAGTCACAAAACTAACTCAAATCTAGCTCAAAATACACATTTTCGTAAGTTTAATATTCTGAAACTATTATAGTGTTATTCTTGTTCGATAATTTGCATTAAATTAATAGGTAAATTAATCAATTTTATAACATTTCTGGTATTTTAACAGTCACTATGACTAAGGCTCCGCCCTCGCGTAGTTGTATTATCGCTACCACCTAACGTAAATACTAGTGTTTCTCTTGGGATTTGTTACAAACAATGAGCAAGTGCCGATATTTATGTTTGGCCGATTGCAAATAACGCAGCATCTGGAACCAAACGCGGAAGAAATGCCGCTAACAAAACACACTATAATTTCACAGCTCGGCCTTCACTGTCGGGATTTTAAGACTGTTTTAAATATTGAGGTTTAGATTAATTTGCCGTGCTTGGATTATACATAGTATTTATTTAATTTTAAACCGTATAAAAATAACATAAATAACAAAAAAAAGTCATAAAAAAAGTACTTAAAAATGTATAGGCAATTTTCACCGAAACCACATATAATATTACGACGCGGCGGAAAGAAACGCCGAGGCCGAGGCTAGCTCGAAATAAGATCCTTATGCTGTCGTAGAATTTCCCAGAGGATATAAGTTTCGTTCACCGCTTGCATCACTATTTCATTAAGGCTTAGATATTCCATTTTTACGATGTTTCGATTGAGTTTTAACATGGAAACACTAATTATTTAAATCTCGAATCTATATATGTTATAGAAGAAGATTACTAGAAAGCTGGATTGTGGTTGGAAACACGATTGTAATTACTTTGCTCGATAATAATTGCCTCAGAAGTGGGCCCCTTTTTTTTCGTATTTTCTATGTAGTTTTCAAATTATTGGACTTATATTTATGAAAATCACATATTTTAGTAGGTAATTCCATTCTACACATATACATGTTAAAATGATTTCAAAATGTTTGTTATTTAGATCAGAATAACGAAATATCTAAAAACACTTTATTTGACCTATTTCGACTTTTTTGATCTTGATTTGCTCAAGCTACACAGATGTGAGGAACAGGGGATTATAAGAATATACATTTTGACCACATAAGTGAGATCTCAGCTATGAATCAAATGATTTTTTTTTAGTTTTTATCGGTGTTATGTTCAGGCAAAGAAAGGTCCATTTTTTTCATTAGTCTGTATTCTTTCTTACAAGCAGCAAATTCTTCCAATTGTCTTTTTAAGATTACTTTAGACACCAAAGATGTTTAGGGCGTCCAATCGTTTTTTTCCAGTTTTATTAACATTTTCATTCATAAAACACTGATTTAGTGATTCTCACACTTGTGACGATGGTGATTCGCGCAACGACTTTGACGCAACAGTTGATCGTCGTGTCATCTCTGTTCTATACATGCAAGCAGAAATAGCGCTATCTTTTTATTCAAATGACAAGCACGAGATACCATTTCCTCATTCCCCTTGACGCCACTGCGAACGCTGGACCTATGTCAATTTTTGCAATTTTATTTGCGTACTTAATTACGTAAAACACCTAAGAACTAATAATAGCTAATTTCGCCGCGCCGCGTCACGCTCAGTTGGATCAGCACCAGTCTTATACTAATCAAAGGTCGCGAGTTCAAATCGGGGGTATCATGAATATTTTTCTACATAGTCACAATATTTTTTTAGAAAACGAAATAAGTATTTATTTTAATTTTTGGACATTTTAACATATAAAATAAAAAAAATTAAAAATAAAAACTAATTAAATTTTTAGGTTTTTTTTTAAAGTAGCAAATCCTATTAAAAAAACTACATAACAATGAAAATAAATTTCAAAAAGAAAATTAGTATCAAAAACATCATCACCATGCGGATAAATCTCCTCAATGCCATGAGGATGGAACCCCCAACCTCTACGTGTTAAGCAAAATAAAAAGAGAAAGGCTGTAGCGACATAAATAATTGATGTGAATAAATGAACTATATTTTTGTACCAATCGTAGAGATGAATCCGTTTCTATAGTAACAATATAAACAAAAAGCATAAAACACTCATGTCAAATTTTTGTAGTTTTGAACATTTTCTCTATTTGGAAAAATCAGAGCTAAACCATAACTGTAGGTTTAGCAGTAATCTCAAATGCTAAAGCTGTGCCCTGGTGACTCTAGTATATTGGAGACGAGAAAATATTATATGAATTTGAGGGAGGGAGAAAATTATTAGGTGATAGGTCTATTTTAATTTTATTTATTTATTTACATCTAGACTCCTGTGACAAAATACAAACATTGGAGGTTAAGTTAAGGTCGGTCTAGCTCTCTTCGTGTATGGAACTCAGGTTTCCATGTTATTTACGTACGTACGTACACATTTTCTGAATCGTGTAGTAATAATGCATTGACTATCTATCTCTTATTTGGTGACATGGACTTGAGCGACGAACATAGAGATTACTCAGTATAATCCAATTATATTTGCATTCAGAAATGTCAAATCTGAATAATTTTTTCAATTTTGTTCTTTCGAAAATGTGTGGAGACTGTCTTAATTTTATTTTTATAGCCGTTGTTCCTCAAATTGCTGTTACTGAATATCCAAAACAACTTTGGTGTTTGTGACACATAATAATTCTATTAATCTTGTAGTTAGCGCGAAATGGCGCTTCGGGGTCACGAAGGGTTCCGTACCATTATCTATGAAAATGGCATAAACATCATATCTGTTGTCAGGGAGTCCCATACAAAAGATATGAAGTCCTAATAATGGGGCAGCCCCTCATTATTATCATTATCAGAGTAGATAAGTTGTATGAGAGCAACCTGAAAAAAAAACTGTTTTTTAAGTTTTTGTTTTTTCAACGGCAACATGAATACATCCTTCCTGAAAATTTCAACTGTCTTACTATCACGATTCATGAGATAAACCCTGGTGTTGCCCTTTCGGTGTAGGAACTCATGCTCATCATAATTCATTCCTTGTAGGGAGGTGTCCCAAAAATATTTTAAAATACATATTTTAGGCGGTGTGATTAGCATATAAAGAAACCCATGCCAAATTACAGTTTTATAGTAAAAAAGGTCTATAAGCTAGACTACAAAAAGTCAAACATGGCAAAACCATATATGGTTTATCAAAGTAATTGTGTGGGTGCGGTGCTCTAATTAACAAACCTAGACAGTTGAAATATGGCATCTAGCTAGGTAATAATGTGTAAGCGAAGGAAAAAATCTGAAAACAAAAGAAAGTTTTTTAATTGTAGGGTCTGAAACCGTTATAATTAAGTGGATGGAAGCTTGCACAAAATATGTATTAATGATTTATGAATAAGCAAATAAATATTTCTATAAAAAGTTATGATATCCCAACAAAAACATCAATGTGAAAAATGATAGCCAAGTTCAATGCTCAGTATATTTGATAGTGAACTTCGCCGAAAAAAGTATTGCATCTAAATGAGAGATTACTACTAACTACTTTTGCCTTACTATTTTCTTACTTTCTAACACATGATAGTCAAGTCATTTTTATAGTTCAGGCTGATATTAAGCGAGTATTTTAAGCGTGGTGTGGGTGACCTCGATAGTAATTACTTTAAACCATTAATTTACTTGAACCATTTCACGGGACATCCAAAATATACGCGGGCGACGTCGCGGGAGACGACTAGTAAATAAAAAACTTTGATATTATTAAAGGATTACTGAAACGATAAAGAAACCTTTGTCTTTAATTTAGCTTTCCATATTTGTAATGTTAAACGGAAGCGTGAAACATACTGCGCAGACCCTAGATAAACTGGGAACAGGGCAAGAGAATGATGATGATGATTTGAAATGTTATGAATTTCAGTGTGTAAAAAAAAACCATGACAAAATTCTCGTGATGGGTGAACTTTGACTTATATACCTACTGGTTTGTACGGAACCCTAAATTTGAAGTGCCATATCTGTAATGGTCTTCAGTCATCATCAATTGGAAGACTGATGGAAGATAGTAGTGAGACTATAACTGTGTCGACAAAAAGGATCTTAATAAAAACAACCTAAATGTTATTACATTACATTTCCTACACCTATGGGTTGGCTGGAAGAGGTCTCTTTTAGGGATAAGCCCACCTTTGTTCACATTGTGACTTCTTGTACCTATTTTCTGTACATCTTATAAGTGCAATAAAGAATATAATAAATGTTATTGGATATTCTTTCTTGTTTTTATAATGGTTACAGGTTGCTGGCATAAAGTGCTGACCAGTCGTGTGAGAATGAAATGCCACTCTTTGCGTTCCTTGTTCTTTCGATAAACGTTTAGACTAAAAAGCATGTATGGTGTACTAAAGAAACCATTTTGTAAAAGTTCTTAGGGGTTCTGCTAGATGGCGTGGGTATGTTACTTACAAAAGCGCATGAAGTATCTTATTCAAGAAAATTTTGTTCCTTAAATAAACACTAGATGGCTTAATTATACACGAGATTTGTAAGACAAAGTTGACAGAAAAAGTTTTGTGCGGGGGTGCTGGTGGGGGAAGCGCCCCGCACTTTTAACAAGGGGGCGGGGCTTATGAGATAATTTGACGGAATAAGACGGCCTTAACACTAAACGTATACAGGCTTCTTAATGTGACGGTGGGCGAGTGGTATAGGCATACCCCCGGATAGCGTAAGACACTGGGTTCGATTTCTCGTCTGTCACAGAGTCACGGTTGCTTTTTACAAGTGCAATTTATATAACACTAGCTTTTGCCCGCGACTTCGTTCGCGTGGACTTCAGGTTCGTCCCGTCTAGTAGCGCAAAAAATGAGTTTTTTTACGACCTCACATTAGAAACCTCAAAAATTGTAGCCTATATGTTATTCTGATGTATAAGCTATATTGTTGTAAAGTTTCATTCAAATCCATTCAGTAGCTTTTACGTGAAAGAGTAACAAACATCCATACATCCATACATCCATACTTACAAACTTTCGCCTTTATAATAGTAGTAGGACTAAACGTGGCTTAGCTATCAGAGCAAGGCAACATCTAAGCCTGCCTTTTAGTTAGTTTACTAATCTATTTCAAAAATGTGTTAATTCGTTCATAAATCGTTATTACTCCCACCGAAGCATTGACCTAGGTCGGGAATCTACCCTTTCGCGTTCTGAGTAGGCGACCATAATAACTTAGATCGCAGCCCACGCGAGATTTATCGCCACATTTATTAAAAAATATACTGTCTGACAAACTTTTACGAATTGGTACACACAGTAGGCTCATACAACATAGGTATCTTATTTTTAAATGGTCAGTTCCAATAGATCATTGGCTAAATTAATATGACAATTCAGTAAACATAAATAGTTTATTAAACTCAAGGTTTTGTCCGAATTGCGGGGACAATTAGTTATTTTAAATAAATCTTTATTTTAATTGGAATATTTACAAAACTACATATTTGGAGAGCGAACCAACTGATTATTTTTTCACGGTGGTGTACATTTACGCCTACGTCGCGGCATAAATTGTTTACATTGGGTCCCTCGTATTATCTTACAGTGAACTTCAGAATGATTGCGCTTTCGGTTGAATGGATGTTACAAAGTTATGTAATTACATAAATGCCCTATACAAAAAAAGATGCTGTTACTACACTGCTCTTCTATTACGTGCGATTTCATTTTATGTGGAATCTAGTGTTGCGATTTAGTTTAAAAAACGATTCTTTCCACAAGAAGGTATTATAATTTACAGTTTAAAATACTCGTTCAAAAATAATAAGTCAATGAAAATTGAACGTTATTGCTAAAACGCCGTAATTGCGTCTCACGAATTCGTCTCGTCTTTGTAATGGATTATTTTTGTAAATTTGATTGTTTTCGTATTGTTCTTTGCAAGTTTCAAAGACACTTGTAAGTTTTTGCGTTTTATTCTCTAAAAAGCTTTTCTACATTTAATTGAATAATGCGTGATGAAGTCAATAACATTGTAAGGTACTACGATGTTGTAATGCGTAAAATACATAGAACAATTTTATTCCCGGGGTAAACAAAGGACTTGAAGAAAGATTTTCCTCAATTAACAGTTTATGCTTACTCTTTATATCAAACTAGTGGACCCAGTGAATTTTGTATCCCCTCTCGGGGCAATGCAATCTAACAATGTAAAAACCGGTTAAGTGCGTGTCGGACCCGCGCACTAAGGGTTCCGTGCCACCCTTAACTGAATTCAGGGTGCACTTACTTTCACTTAACGAAAACATCACAATATATTGTGACAGCAAAAATAACTTTGTTTTTCATAGTGTTTGTATGAAAGACAAAGTTATATTTGCGGCTGATAAAAATGTGCAATATCTCAAAAACTACTGGTTCGATCTCCTTCAAACCAATTTTCGTTGCAAGTTTTTGTCTACATCATATATTTTTTTCAAAATTTTTAACTTTCTTAGTTCAAAAGTTAGATGGGGGGGACGCCCATTTTACCACTTTGGAAGCGTCTATATCTCAAACCTTACACTTTTAGAAAAAATGGTTTTAAAAACCTCAACATCATTTTCAAAGACCTATCCATAGACACCCCACACGCATAGGTTTGAGTAAAAAAAATATTTTTGGTTTTAGTTACATGTATGGGAGCCCCCCCTTAAATATTATTTTTTCTTATTTTTTGTATCTGAATCGGAAAGCGGTGAACAAGATGCACCTACCTACCAAGTTTCAGCTATGTGATGCTTATAGTTTCAGAATAAAGTGGCTGTGACATACGGACGGACAGACAGACAGACAGACAGACAGACAGACAGACAGACTTGACGAAACTATAAGGGTTCCGTTTTTTGCCATTCGGCTACGGAACCCTAAAAATCATAGATATATAAATATAGGTTGTTTTCAAGTAATAAGTGGTGTAACTAACATGTCATTTTTTACCGACTTAATAAAAGGAGGTATTAAATTCGACCTATGTATGTTGTATCGTTAGAATTGGATAAACCATAAGTATTTTGATCTGTTAAGGCTTCCAAACACGTGTGCAAAACTTCGTAAGTGTATATATATATATATATATACACTATATATATGTATATATATATATACACACTATATATATATATATACACTATATATATATATATATAGTGTATATATATAAGTACCAGACAACGATTATGACGGGGGCGTCTCCCATAAATACTTAAAAACATATAACATCCATGACTCAGGTACAAATGTTCGTGCTCATCACACAAACACTTGCCCCTTGCGGGATTCGAACCCGCGACGGCCGGCGTAATAGTCAGGAGCGCTAACCAATACACCAAATGCGTCGTCAAATGTATGTATGTATGTATGTACCTACATACATTTTACGTTTGTCCACCGATTTCTGGAAAACGAGAAGTCATAGCGAGATGAATCTTTTTTATAGTTAAATCAAGTTCATTTCCGCTTAGAGGGTACAGTGTGACTTTCATCAAAATCGGTCCAGTAGTCTTTGAGATATGGGTAAATAAGTAAAAATCATGAAATAAAAAATAAATAATAAATAAATCGCCCTCAAAAAACTGACTAAAAAGCTTAAAATAACGCATTCGTCGTCTATTTAGAAGAAACATTTTTTTTCGAGACGGTGCATATTGATGTGTGTAGACTGTTGGTGTACGTGTACATTTTTACGTATGAAGATAAATAGATTGGTAGATAATATCACAAATAATGAGGTGTACGATCGTAAGTGCGATCACCACATATAAAAAAGGCAAAAACGGAATAAAAAGGCCCTTAAGGCCGTCTTATTCCGTCAAATTATCTCATAAGCCCCGCCCCCTTGTTAAAAGTGCGGGGCGCTTCCCCCACCAGCACCCCCGCACAAAACTTTTTCTGTCAACTTTGTCTTACAAATCTCGTGTATAATTAAGCCATCTAGTGTTTATTTAAGGAACAAAATTTTCTTGAATAAGATACTTCATGCGCTTTTGTAAGTAACATACCCACGCCATCTAGCAGAACCCCTAAGAACTTTTACAAAATGGTTTCTTTAGTACACCATACATGCTTTTTAGTCTAAACGTTTATCGAAAGAACAAGGAACGCAAAGAGTGGCATTTCATTCTCACACGACTGGTCAGCACTTTATGCCAGCAACCTGTAACCATTATAAAAACAAGAAAGAATATCCAATAACATTTATTATATTCTTTATTGCACTTATAAGATGTACAGAAAATAGGTACAAGAAGTCACAATGTGAACAAAGGTGGGCTTATCCCTAAAAGAGACCTCTTCCAGCCAACCCATAGGTGTAGGAAATGTAATGTAATAACATTTAGGTTGTTTTTATTAAGATCCTTTTTGTCGACACAGTTATAGTCTCACTACTATCTTCCATCAGTCTTCCAATTGATGATGACTGAAGACCATTACAGATATGGCACTTCAAATTTAGGGTTCCGTACAAACCAGTAGGTATATAAGTCAAAGTTCACCCATCACGAGAATTTTGTCATGGTTTTTTTTTACACACTGAAATTCATAACATTTCAAATCATCATCATCATTCTCTTGCCCTGTTCCCAGTTTATCTAGGGTCTGCGCAGTATGTTTCACGCTTCCGTTTAACATTACAAATATGGAAAGCTAAATTAAAGACAAAGGTTTCTTTATCGTTTCAGTAATCCTTTAATAATATCAAAGTTTTTTATTTACTAGTCGTCTCCCGCGACGTCGCCCGCGTATATTTTGGATGTCCCGTGAAATGGTTCAAGTAAATTAATGGTTTAAAGTAATTACTATCGAGGTCACCCACACCACGCTTAAAATACTCGCTTAATATCAGCCTGAACTATAAAAATGACTTGACTATCATGTGTTAGAAAGTAAGAAAATAGTAAGGCAAAAGTAGTTAGTAGTAATCTCTCATTTAGATACAATACTTTTTTCGGCGAAGTTCACTATCAAATATACTGAGCATTGAACTTGGCTATCATTTTTCACATTGATGTTTTTGTTGGGATATCATAACTTTTTATAGAAATATTTATTTGCTTATTCATAAATCATTAATACATATTTTGTGCAAGCTTCCATCCACTTAATTATAACGGTTTCAGACCCTACAATTAAAAAACTTTCTTTTGTTTTCAGATTTTTTCCTTCGCTTACACATTATTACCTAGCTAGATGCCATATTTCAACTGTCTAGGTTTGTTAATTAGGGGTGCGTCTCATTTGTTATACAATCATTTGATATAATTCAACTTTAATAACGATCACTTTACATAAGAATCATTTGTTATAAAAACACATGATATAATTTTGTTTATCATAACGTTTACTTCACATAATATTCATTTTATATAATACCATTTAGTATAACGTTCATATCTTATAAAAACATTTGAAATAAAACTTATTTTATATATTGTTCATTTTACATAATTTTGTTTGACATACGCATTATTTCATATAACTATTATTTGAGATAATAACGATTAAAATAATGATTAAAAGAAATAACCGTCAAATGAATATAACTTTTACTTGGTATAACTTCCATTGGTATAATTCCACTTGCTTTTTTAAAACTAATTATCCAAAATCTGAATTATGTTAACCCCGACTCGCCGTGGTCACTTCGCCGTGGTACTTGTCTGCCCGATACTAGAGTGTAATTTAGAAGCCGGAGGCGCGGGAAGAGCAGCCTCCGCCCGCTGTAACAAGGGGCAGGCACCCGTGCGAGCCGGAGCGGCTGAGGCTGGTCGCCGAAGGCCGAAGGCCGAGGCGACCAAAAAGCCGAAGCTGTGGAGGTGAGCGTGGGTGACTGCGCTTTGTTGCGCAAGGGCGGAGAGGCTGCACTTCCCGCAGCGCCGGAGACGTGGAAATAATGATGCATGTGTGCTTGCTTGCATGCTGCATGCCTGCTTGCATGCTGCATGCCTGCTTGCATGCTGCATGCCTGCTTGCATGCTGTATGCCTGCTTGCATGCTGCTTGCCTGCTTGCTTGCATCATTGCCTGCATCCTGCATGCCTTGAATAACCTAGCAGCTGCATTTTTTTATGTAATTGTTTTTATATTATATGATATCATATAAATTGGAGTTTATATGAAGTTATCATTATATGTTTTAAATATTATTTATAAAGAGTGTTATCGTACATGAATGTTATACTTAATGTTATTATACTAAATAAACGTTATTTGTTTTAATTATTATATCATATAAATGTTATATTAAATGTTGTTATATGAATTGATTTTAGCTCAATCGTTTGTTATACGTTTTAAAATTATATCATTCAATATTATATCATTCCATCATTATACTAAAAAAGTGTTATATTAAACAAAATTATATCATGTGATTGTATATGCTTTGAACTTTATATGATTTGTTGTTAGATTATATATTACACACCCGTTAATTAGAGCACCGCACCCACACAATTACTTTGATAAACCATATATGGTTTTGCCATGTTTGACTTTTTGTAGTCTAGCTTATAGACCTTTTTTACTATAAAACTGTAATTTGGCATGGGTTTCTTTATATGCTAATCACACCGCCTAAAATATGTATTTTAAAATATTTTTGGGACACCTCCCTACAAGGAATGAATTATGATGAGCATGAGTTCCTACACCGAAAGGGCAACACCAGGGTTTATCTCATGAATCGTGATAGTAAGACAGTTGAAATTTTCAGGAAGGATGTATTCATGTTGCCGTTGAAAAAACAAAAACTTAAAAAACAGTTTTTTTTTCAGGTTGCTCTCATACAACTTATCTACTCTGATAATGATAATAATGAGGGGCTGCCCCATTATTAGGACTTCATATCTTTTGTATGGGACTCCCTGACAACAGATATGATGTTTATGCCATTTTCATAGATAATGGTACGGAACCCTTCGTGACCCCGAAGCGCCATTTCGCGCTAACTACAAGATTAATAGAATTATTATGTGTCACAAACACCAAAGTTGTTTTGGATATTCAGTAACAGCAATTTGAGGAACAACGGTTATAAAAATAAAATTAAGACAGTCTCCACACATTTTCGAAAGAACAAAATTGAAAAAATTATTCAGATTTGACATTTCTGAATGCAAATATAATTGGATTATACTGAGTAATCTCTATGTTCGTCGCTCAAGTCCATGTCACCAAATAAGAGATAGATAGTCAATGCATTATTACTACACGATTCAGAAAATGTGTACGTACGTACGTAAATAACATGGAAACCTGAGTTCCATACACGAAGAGAGCTAGACCGACCTTAACTTAACCTCCAATGTTTGTATTTTGTCACAGGAGTCTAGATGTAAATAAATAAATAAAATTAAAATAGACCTATCACCTAATAATTTTCTCCCTCCCTCAAATTCATATAATATTTTCTCGTCTCCAATATACTAGAGTCACCAGGGCACAGCTTTAGCATTTGAGATTACTGCTAAACCTACAGTTATGGTTTAGCTCTGATTTTTCCAAATAGAGAAAATGTTCAAAACTACAAAAATTTGACATGAGTGTTTTATGCTTTTTGTTTATATTGTTACTATAGAAACGGATTCATCTCTACGATTGGTACAAAAATATAGTTCATTTATTCACATCAATTATATATGTCGCTACAGCCTTTCTCTTTTTATTTTGCTTAACACGTAGAGGTTGGGGGTTCCATCCTCATGGCATTGAGGAGATTTATCCGCATGGTGATGATGTTTTTGATACTAATTTTCTTTTTGAAATTTATTTTCATTGTTATGTAGTTTTTTTAATAGGATTTGCTACTTTAAAAAAAAACCTAAAAATTTAATTAGTTTTTATTTTTAATTTTTTTTATTTTATATGTTAAAATGTCCAAAAATTAAAATAAATACTTATTTCGTTTTCTAAAAAAATATTGTGACTATGTAGAAAAATATTCATGATACCCCCGATTTGAACTCGCGACCTTTGATTAGTATAAGACTGGTGCTGATCCAACTGAGCGTGACGCGGCGCGGCGAAATTAGCTATTATTAGTTCTTAGGTGTTTTACGTAATTAAGTACGCAAATAAAATTGCAAAAATTGACATAGGTCCAGCGTTCGCAGTGGCGTCAAGGGGAATGAGGAAATGGTATCTCGTGCTTGTCATTTGAATAAAAAGATAGCGCTATTTCTGCTTGCATGTATAGAATAGAGATGACACGACGATCAACTGTTGCGTCAAAGTCGTTGCGCGAATCACCATCGTCACAAGTGTGAGAATCACTAAATCAGTGTTTTATGAATGAAAATGTTAATAAAACTGGAAAAAAACGATTGGACGCCCTAAACATCTTTGGTGTCTAAAGTAATCTTAAAAAGACAATTGGAAGAATTTGCTGCTTGTAAGAAAGAATACAGACTAATGAAAAAAATGGACCTTTCTTTGCCTGAACATAACACCGATAAAAACTAAAAAAAAATCATTTGATTCATAGCTGAGATCTCACTTATGTGGTCAAAATGTATATTCTTATAATCCCCTGTTCCTCACATCTGTGTAGCTTGAGCAAATCAAGATCAAAAAAGTCGAAATAGGTCAAATAAAGTGTTTTTAGATATTTCGTTATTCTGATCTAAATAACAAACATTTTGAAATCATTTTAACATGTATATGTGTAGAATGGAATTACCTACTAAAATATGTGATTTTCATAAATATAAGTCCAATAATTTGAAAACTACATAGAAAATACGAAAAAAAAGGGGCCCACTTCTGAGGCAATTATTATCGAGCAAAGTAATTACAATCGTGTTTCCAACCACAATCCAGCTTTCTAGTAATCTTCTTCTATAACATATATAGATTCGAGATTTAAATAATTAGTGTTTCCATGTTAAAACTCAATCGAAACATCGTAAAAATGGAATATCTAAGCCTTAAATCAATAAATAGTCAACATGTAATCCCCTTTATTTACTATTGTATAAACTTTTTTAAGGTAGATACTTATTGTTCAACTATGTGCCTACGAGCTACGAATGTTACGGCTACGAAGGCTCCAAGCGTGCTACGAATTTATCGTAGACTCATGCTTTTAATTTGTTCTCATAATTAGGGCTTCAAGAATAAGGTCAACATAATGTAGAGCTAATTAAATGGGCAAAGTTCGTTAATAATAGTCTAGACTAAAATGGAAAACCTGCCGATAAATTCGCTAAATAGGTCGCAGGAATAGTTTGATCCCATTGGATTCCAATATATTTTTTGACCTAATAAAGTTGCCTAACGGCGCGGCGGCGTAGCTTACATAAAGTACGATGATGTTATCCCGAAGTAAGTGGGCTAACAAAGTCCGGCGACATAAATTCTCATCGACGAGGGCCGACGCTGGATGTAGAGCAACCGTAACACGTTTGACCCCCGCAATCTCGCCGCTCCTTGTCTACGGGTAAAATGTGGGTAAAATTTAGCTTTAGGGGTGAACTTATTTATTTTCATGTTCTACACCGGGGATCATTATAGCAAATATTTGTGCCCTAATCACATGTTCGACTGTTCAATTGGGAGTTTATTTTTGTTTTGTGCAGGCGCAATAAATGTGAAATTCCATACTGTATTTGCTTGCTATTTCTTTATTTTTCTTCAATACAACTTCCAAAAAAATATTTGACAACATGGCGGACTAAATGCGAAAAGCATTCTCTAAATGCCTAATCAGATAATGTACTTACTCTGCCACTGGCTGACTGGCGTATCCTTGTGATATTTGATTTGTAGTATCATACCGAACAGACTCCGCAGACTCCGTCGGCTTTTTAAAAAACAAACTGTAACACAAAACCAGCTATTTCAAAAGTTACATCACATTCTTGATCTAATAATAATCTAAGGTTACAATAACAGTATCATCCCTAACTATGGGTCCAGGACGCGCGGGACACGGGGCTCCCTTAGCCTAGATCTAGTTTTCTCATTACTTAAGGAATGGTGTTGACGTGATATAATGTTTCAATATCAATATCTGGGTTACAGATACTTACTAATTTTAAAGGACGCGTTGATTAAGTATACTTCTTGCTTCATAAACCTTAACTTCTAAATAGTTAAATGTTTAAGTTTTATTTTAAAACTATTTTCACTTATAATGCCATCCCGCAGAATTCATGCGTAATCGATATAACTTAACTAATGGCTAAATGTCGTTACCAGCGGTTGAATATTTACGATTGTGAGCGTTTTGAAGAAAAAATACCAATGGTAAATAAAATGGCTATTCTATCAATTATTAAGTATTTTTTATTCAAAACACGCACAACCATGAATATTCAACAGAAAAAAGTTGTTATTGATAATTTTATTTTTATTTTTTAAAGACTTTATTGCACAAATTTAGTGTACAAAGGTGGACTTAATGCTAAAAGCATTCTCTGCCAGTCAAACCTTTAGGTCATGCAGAAAGTGATGATAATGGTGATGTTAGTTGCATTTATCCTAATGGATAAGTTAACTGTCGATCACGAAACCGGGCCTTAATAAACCGCAACTTGACTAAAATAAGGCGGCATCAACTGCACGGAAAATCTGCGGCACTAATTAATCACCCGCAATCAAAGTCATTGCATACTAACCGGAGAGACGTCACTTGCTATGAAATATTCCATAGACTATAAATAGCGTTCGAGTGGTTCCCAGTCCCTCCGAGTCCACTTGTTTGTCACCTGCAGTGCGATTCTGTAAGAGCTCATATGATACTTCGCATCTGAATCCGCCGTGAGTTTTGTAAATGGCATTCTGTAAACTCGATTGAGTAGTCGCACATACGCTAGCGCCACCCTTGCGAGTGCGGGAGTGAGTAAAACTAAATTGACCTTGAAATATAGTATGGAATGACATAATATCTGGTATTCTGTAAGGTAAATTTATCATCACTTCGATGATCACACCGCACTCGAACACGAATAGAAGTGTCAGATAAAAAGTTAGTATTTTACGAGTGATAACAGACGTGATCCTTCTTAAATAAGTAATTATTTAATAATTTAGTGCTAACAAGCTGTTTTTTAGACGTGTTTGCTATGTGGAAAGGTGTAATATGTTTTTTTTTTACTGAAATCTACTAGAGATAATAAATAACCTAAGTAAAGGATTTCGTTAAAAATATCTATTAGTCTAATAAATTAATATCTTGTAGTGGCTTTGTTTCATCAAAATCTATTTAGAACTTACTTCCTACCTACCTACCAAGTTAATTTTTGTGTTAAAGAGTAACACCATAATCCTCTCTTACTTTCACTTGTATTAGGTACCTATTATTCGGATAAGATTTATGAAATGAAGCCGCTTGTAGGAAATAAATAAATCAAATCAATAAAACTACATTTATTGATGTACAATTTATTTAAATAGCTCCTGTTAAAAACTCTTCCCATCGCATTCACAGTTTAAGCTTTTTGACATTACACTCCAAAAAGGAATATAGGATTTGTTAGTTGGGTTGTAGAACTTCTCTATTGGATATTTGATTGGTTCTGTTTGCCATAAAGACAAAGGAGGCACAAAACAAGAACCTGCAGTATGTGTGATGCTGAAATAAAAACAAATTATTACATAAAGGACTTGCACAAGGTATTCATACCCTCAATAAAGGGAATTATTAAAAAAGCCTATGAAAATCTGTAAAGGTAGCATCCTTAATTATCTACGCTAAATTAGTTTCGCTTTAGTATTTTTTTATTTACGGAAACTACACTTGGAACAATTAATTCACAATAATGAATCAAGCCAAGAAGCCACGTTAAGATTTCCATAGTAAATGTACAAATCATGTAGTAATCAGATACAAAAACTAATTTATGATTCAAAAAATGATTTGAATGCCTAATTATGCTGTTACAACACATGCCATATACAATACAAACATAAAAATACCTGTTTCATTATCATTTGCTAACAGATTTATTAAGACAATAACTGAGTTATAGTTATACCAATACACATAAAAAAAATCTGACCACTGCTGTATTTATCGCTTGGGCATCGATCATTTGGTAATTGTTTTAACTTAACCTCATCCGTATTAACTCCTCTTCATCAGTATATCTTTGCCAACAAAGTAGGGATTTAGATTTTATAATCAGTCATTACTAATTTACTCAAATTTCCCAAATGACATCCTTACTAAGTTGAACATCACTTGCATAATCTCAAGTAGGTACTTTAAATAATGTTTAACTTATAACTTATTTTTAAGAAGTTTAGCAAATTACTGACCTTGATCCACTGTCTGCACTGTTTGTATGGTGCTGATTAGCCATTAAAGCGTCAAAGTCGAGCTTTTTTTCCCATTCTATAGGCGTCGACTTTGTCCTCTGTAATTATTTGGTCCCAAGAACCTCTTGGACAAGCCTGGATTTCCTTTCATAACTTCTTTTAGCGGATGAGATATTGTGTCCCATTCGAACTCCTGAAGTAAATTTAGAAAACGAATGAACTATCGCCGTAACATAAACATCGTTTAACAAGTTTCACAAGTACAAAATATACTTACTTCTTGGTAATTTCAAAGTATTAGGCTTTAATACCTTTAAATACACACAAAATAAACCATTAAATCACAAAACCAAAACAAAACAAGTTTGACAGTAGTTTTTTTTTAATCTCCTTCGTTGCGCGCTAAGGAAGGTATTAAGTTTGGTTAGGCCACCAATTTTAGATTATTTTACTAAAGTAAAACTGACTCATTATTTTTCCAAATAAGCAATAAGAGGTACTAAGAGCGTAAACTGATGTACTAATGCTTAAATCTCAACATTTATACACTAAAAGCTAGAATCGAAAAATCTCGACTAACATTGTGTGAAGTGCATCGACCACGCGTCGCTTTGTAGCTCACTTCACTTCGCAAGTGCCTATGTGATGACTACAGAATGCCAATTCAAGGTCATTTTAAACCTAATGCGAAGGGACAGCGGTAAACGGTGTGAGATGCGGAGTGATAGATGAATTTTATAGAATTGACCTGCAGAACGGAGGACTCTTGACATTGGACGGGGCGGCCAAAAGCAATCGCGAGATTTCTCGACAGCTTTCATGAAATCTTTTGATTATTTTTTTCTGATCACGAAGGGTACTGCCATTTGTAGTAGGATAAAAATAACTTAAATATGGGTGTTTTAAGCCAGAGGTAAGAATAACAACTCGTATTTAGAATGTTGAATAGGGTACTCGAAATAGTAACTTGCTTTTTGGATAGAAAACGAAATAATGCATGAAAGTAAAATAGTAAAAAAAATATTGTTCTTTTTAAATTAAATTAAGGGATATGGGGCAATCCCACCGATTTCAAGAATCAAATGCGCTTAGTTGACTCCGTCTGTAATCGTTCGTAGCCGACATCCCCGCGCTTTGTTCGCCGTCGGGACACCGGCCACGAACTTTACTTCTAGTGAAACCACAACGCTTCCATGAAATTTAATAAGGCCAAGAATAAACAGCCCTTAATAAGTAATTTATAAAACCAATTCGCCGTATCCAATCACAATAAATTTACGGATATCACATAAAAACATAATATTCGTGATTCCGGACGAAATATAGCATACATAATATTTACTCTTAAGTAAAATTTACACATGTTTAGAGTGTAAGCAGAAAATATGTTTCCTTTTGATACAAAGTCTTTGTCCCATTTGCAGGATGGAGGAGGTTATTTTCATGTTTGCCCTTCAGCTCTCGTCGAGTTTTCAATCATTATTTTGGAGCGAGCGAGCATATTGGCAATTAATATTATACATACTTATTACTCGTTGTTACCTATATATTCGTATTTAGTTCATTCAAGCATCTATTTACCTATTTACATACAACTTTTCCTAATGGGACTACGTGAGAAGCGGTCTATAAGTACATGCGTACCTACCTACTCAACTTGTCATTTGAAGTACACCGCTGAATTAATTTAAATAAAATTAAAATAAAATACAAAAAAAACTTGAGTATAAACTATCGAAGTTAATCCACATACTGGGCCTAGATTCTCGCGTCAATCATTCTTTTCCATGTGCTAATTCGATAACGAGTTTCAGCGTTACCCCGAAAAAACAAGTAGGTAATATATCACGTAAAAAAAACTACCACATGAAAGAAATCAAAATGCTTAGAAATCGTGATCCTGATAAAGGAAAATCTGCTCTTTCATCAAAAAGGAAATTTAATAAGTTAACTTTTTTCGTATATTAGCACGAGAATTGCCGCGTATCTTAATACGCTAGCAACGACTCAAAACTACATAGGAAACAACTTGATTATTTTGTTCAACCTTCTGTATTTGTCATGTCGGTACCTAGTTGACAATAACAGTCACATTTTGTATCAATTTATTTGAAAACATACACATTTTCCAACCTGGTTTACATGACATCACCTCATAACGACTAAAGAAGACGTCTTAGAAGACACACGTCCTACTTTCTTGACAATAACTCAATATTATTTTCCCTCCTTTGATGTTTAAAGAATTAATATTGTTTATGGAGAAAGCTAATCAAAGTACGTTTCAGCGAAATAGAGCGGTGTCTAATGTAATTTCAATGTATTTTCACGTATGTGTTTGAACGTAACATTATTATTTACTTGGTGGTGCGCCAGTCTTAATTTAATTAACAAACGTTTTGTCACATATTGCAACACAAGGAACTCTAACAAACGTTGCTAGTTCGAAATACTTGTTTTAAAGTTAGCCACGTAAGAACTACACGTGTGTTATTATTTGCAGTTCCTAGGAACTTTACATAATAATAATTACTTACTTTGATTAATCGCTTCATTTTGAATTGTATTTTGGACATATCCAAGGAAATACACGAATTATGACAAGTAGTGGTCGAGAATATTCCGAATGATCGTTTCAATTGCATTATACTTATAACTAATATTAATGGTCAATCTCCGTTTAATATCCGCATACAAACATAAACGATAATACCAACGATACAGCGTTCGACTTTTAGAATGTTTAGTAGATCTAATGTATTTTTTTTTTTAACCCATTGATATAATTAGTTAAGTTGATTTAAAGAGAGAAGAAGATTGTCGGGCCCAAGAATAAATACTCGTTGATATATTACATTTGTGCTCATTTGTGTTATGTCAAATCGTCACGATGTGTATCGCTAGCGCAAGAGAGGCAGACCTAAAAGACATAGTGCGTGCAGTTTTGCGCGATAAGGAGGTCGCTGGTTGCGGACCGTGATATGTGGTGGATATATTGGGGGAGACTTTTGCCCAGACAGTGGAATGGGATAGGTATACTAAAAATGCGTCGTAACGAGGTTGGCTCTACTCAAGTAAATATGACAGACCGGCAAATTGAATGCATCGATCACTAGCAATTTGGCAACCTTCCAAAAGGTTATTGGCTTTATATAGCCGCAACGTTGTTTCTTTGAAAATATCCCAACTAAGTCATATTATTAGCGATACTGCGCTGTAGACTGCGCCAACTTCTATTATCCTTTTAAGACGTAGTCGACGTGGACACAAGTTCTAACTAACGCAAATAAGAGAAATATATGGAAGTGTTTGGGCCACTTCCCACTTTTTCCTTCAATAATGAATGTAATGCAATGTTCCCATAAACGGCATTATTGAGATCTACCGATTGTGCTAATTTTTCCAGAACCAAATACATACGCTTGCAAATAAAACTGCTCCGCATATTTGTAACAACATAAAAATGCAACAGAGTAATATTAGCTTTTTGTGTTTATTACAAATCGTCGTGAATTCCTTGTGGGATATATCGGTGCCCGTCGCCCACCAGTTTTCTCGCGTGTGTTACTCAGATGGACTTGTCCAATAATGAAGGATGAGTCCCGTCGGTGAGATATTTTAATGGCACGTGCGAACATCTCCGTGGGTAGTTTCAAGACAAGTATAAGCAGAACTGGAGGTCAGATAAATGTGGCCACTTTCATTATGAGCCACTTTCATCATTTTAAAGTTATGTATGTACTTAATGTTATGTCGTAGTAAGCTAGCCTTGCTAGTATCATTTAATGATGCATTGCATCTTTCTCCCAAGATTTTTAGTCATGTAAATAGATTTTATTGTTTGGCCTATGAACGCCATGTTATTGAATACATGCACAGGGTGACGGCCAGTCAATGTCAGTTCAGTGTAAGCACACTGGCCCACTCATGCTTTGTCGTAAACCGGTCATTTTCTGGGTAGTAGCGTTACGGAATCATTGAGTTAACAGCACGACAGCCTACCCTAAAATTGTGTTTTTGCTCACTCAACATTCACTCTTACGTCATACAATATAGAGCTCAATTTACATTGACAACAAGTTACGACTCATTGTAGGTTAATATGAAGTTCGTACGTTTTGGATGTGTGATGAGAAGAGTAGGTACATCATAAATATCGCCCACACTTGACGGAAGCTATTATGGAAAATAACGTGGAATTGCAACTGGTTAAATGCAAATTCATTTGCAGTTCATTATGAATCCGGTTATCATTACTCAGTGGTTTAAACGGAAAGAAGTTTAAAGGAAATAGTGCATCACTTTCAGATAACGAAGGTCTAAAGCTAAATGAAGCTTTTTCTATAAATAATGAGATTTATGTGCTTTAGTTTAACGAAACAGCAATAGTTGTTTGATATGAGTACTTAATTCAAACTTTTACATTTTTGTTAATAAACGAGTTATATTTACCCAACGTTGAGCACAAAGAGTTTAAAATCAGTATTTATGATTTTATTGCAAAAGGCACTAACCGTATAAAAAGGCTTAACATTAATTTCGGTTTATAGCACATTAATAAGGGAAACGTTTCTTTTTAACAGGACGAAGCGTGATTGTAGAAGCTTATTCTTTTTTTCTATTGAATAACAAGACGACTAACTACTTTTGTGAGAAACCGCCCATAATTGGTTGGTTATATTTATAGACGTAGGTTATTAGTGTCTCACTTTTATAAATGAATATCTTCACCTTTTATATTATCTGTGACCTTACATATCTTATGGATTTACGAACATTTATCATTAAGACCCCACTACATAAAATTCTTCTTATGTAAACAGACTCCGAGCATTTGTTCGTTGTTCTATCTATCTAATCGAGCTTCCGTTTACAATAAAATATCAAGAAAGAATGTTCTTGTTCTAGCTCTATTTCTTTGTTCGTTTGGTCTAAACCCACCTTATAATATCGTAAGTTCGCAAACCAGAATAGGGCTTTGGCGTGCGCCGGCGCGGCGGCTGCGAGCCCGCTGCGGCGCCGATGCGGATTCCGCACCGACATCATAACTCCGCTGCTTAATTTGTCGAGTGTCGCTGCGCCGGCGCTTCAATACCGCGGTCATGCACCTGAAATTCCTTTTGGAATTCGTTTAGTTTACTGAAATTGACCACAATGCTCGCTCACTTTGGTATATGACTGTTGTGTAATGGTAAACGCTATTTTGTTTACGTGATTTGTCAACTTTTCATATCTCATCAACGTCATGTCGAAAATAAATTGAATAGTTCTGGCCACAAAGTCAACTAAGGTCTAAGGACTCAGATAACGTTGAATGAAACTCTCTAGAGCTCAGTAAATTCGTGCGCATTTATTTATAATAGGCTTTATTGAGATAAAATCCGTGACGTTTTGATTAGCGCTGAAGAATTTACCCGAAAGGTGTCATCGCCCTCGTAACCAGCGGAGCGGCTGCGGACAAGCGACAATTTTGGGAAATTGCTAGGAAATATTTAAAGCAAGCCTAAATTTTTAGACGTCCATTTTCCTAAACCCTCAGCTCCAAAGCTCGTTGTTTCTAACGGTAATTGCGTACTATAAAAGTTATGTCCGACCCGCTTAGCTCTTGCTACTTTTGAAAATAACTCAATAACCTTAGTTTGTCATGTACGTATAATAATAAGTAATATTTACTAAAATTTGTTAAAAAATCAGTCCATCTGACGCATTTTCAACGCACCTTGAGACTTTTATTTCCTAAATACGAACATCAAAGCAGGAGTGACTCTTAATGGGCCGGAAGAGGCCAGGGTCACTGCCAATCAATCCATTTGGCATAAGCGTAAGTACTCTGGTATAATAACATCTTGATTTGTGGATGGCAGTCACATATCGATCTCGTTATAGAGATAAACTAAGCTCTATATCCGTAAACATTGCACGAGCATAGGTATTTTCTATTTTCTTAGAGGAAAAATGAAATGTAAAGCAATACTTGTAAGCTTGCTAGCGGCGCGCGTAGAGGCGCACGCGCAATACGCGCATCGTACTCACCAAAACAATGAGTCACGCGCACGCCGCGCTAACCAGGTCAGACGTCCTCGCCTGAGGCCGACCGCGGGGACTTCGCTACCAACGATATATTTGTAAACACAGTCAACTTTCAATCAGCCAAAACAAATATGTCTGAAAACAATAATCTATCGCATTTTATGTAATGGATAAATCCACTGGGCACAGAAATATTGGTTCGCGTAAAACAATTTTTCCGAGAGTTTTCCATGCCTACCATTCCTAGGCTTTGGAAAAATTCATGATTGATATTGATAAGGCTCTAACTTGTTAAAATATTTTTACTGTATATTCCCATGGAGAAGTTCGTAGTTTTATTATGTATTTTACTTTATAGAGCCAGTACCTAATGTACCTATTGTATATACTGTATTATAAGCAATCACCTTATATGGTCCAACAACTACCCCCGCCGTTCCCTATAAAAGGAGCAGCCAAGCCGCCGGCGCTTCACTTAGATTCGAGCGTTCGAAGCGTGCACATCGGTTGTGAAGTGTAGTGTGTTTTGCTGTTAGATTTCGGGTTTAGGTATAGGTTGATTTTGTTCCTCTGATTTTATTGTTTTTGTTAAAATTATCTTTAAACAAATAAATAATTAATTGCGGTTAGTAAACTTGTTTTTTTTTTTAAAATATTTCTGCTTCTGATTTCCAAAATCAGAAGTGGGATAAGTAACTTTTTGCCCACAAAAAGGAGGAACAAAATCTTGTGCACGTTTCAAATTTCGCGTGTTTGTTGATATGGCTGGCGGATCCAGTCGTAACGAACGTAGGTCGCGACGTCGTACTCGCAGTCGTTCTAGCAATAGATCGCGTTATCGCTCGCGTAGCCGTGTGAACGCGTCAATGCATAACCGTAGGTCGCGGCGTCGTTCTCGTAGTGTGACACGAAGTAAAAGTCGGGTGCGGTCTCGTAGTACGTCGCGTCATGATCGCGTCCGCCACCACCATCGTCGCGAGAGTAGGTCGCGGTCCCCTGCCAGGCGAAGTACCACGGATTCGTCTATCCATAATACGTTAAATTCAATCATGAATCGTTTAACGTCGATCGAAAACAGCTGTGTAACAGATAAAACAATAGTGCGTTGTGATCCCAGTGTTACGTGCAATATTACCGAGGGTGAGCTGAACACGTCTCAATCAAATGTGTCCAGATGCTGCACACCGGAACCTCAGGCGAGTACTCATGAGACACAAACAAATAGTTTATCGAATACCCACACTTTTACACCGCAGGTGAATAATTCAGATTCAAATACATCAGACTCAACTAGGGCTTTAGTAGACGCTCTTAAGTCGTTGCAACCCATTAGATCACAAAATTACTTTGTCTCAAACTTTGATCCTTCGATTCATAATATAGACGCATGGTGTGATGAGGTTGATCGTGCTCAAGTTGCTAATGGTTGGACGGATTATGAGTGTCTTTCGCGTATTGGGTCGTGTCTCAAGGGTGACGCAAAAATTTGGCTCAATGAATGGGTTACGGCAGAGCGTACCTGGACAAATTTTAAACGCGAGTTCAAACCACTTTGTCCGCGAAAATTAGATTATGCCAACATTCTTTTTGAAACTATGAATACTACGTCCGATAAGTACGCCACATATGCGGAATATGCACGTCGCACTCTTTTGCGTTTACGAATAATTAACGGCTTAAGTGACGAATTGATGACTTTGATAGTGATCCGTGGTATAGACAACCCTCAAATAAGGGCTGCCGCGGCTAATGCGAATTTGAATCCAGAAACAATAGTTTCGTTCTTGTCAATCTATACCAAACCGGTTCGTAACAAACCTACCGCTCACATTTCAGTGCCGGGTAAGATTCTAAATCAGTCGAATCGTAGCGAACAAAAGTGCTTTTCATGCGGTCGTAAAGGTCACATCAGCCGTCATTGTCGTTCAAAGCCAAATTCAGATAAAACATCCTCCCCGGGCAGCACGAACATTGTCACTTGCACTTATTGTAAGAAACCGGGCCATGTTGAGGAAAAGTGCTTTGCAAAAAGCCGTTCTCAACCGCGAAACGAGAGAAATGTGAACCTTTGCACGGATAATAATAATTTGAAAAACACCAGTGCAAGTGATATTGTTGTGGCTGTAATAGACGATATTCCTATGGATACCATTATTGATAGTGGTGCGCTTAACGTGTCACTCATTTCGTCAGACGTACTGAGGTACCTTCCGTGCCAACCAAAGTCCACCCATTGTGTTCTCAAGGGAATAAGTGACAAAGAAATAATAGTCACCGCTTACGTGACCGTCACCCTCGAATTCAGTCAAGTTTCGATAGAAGCGGATTTACTCGTGGTTCCTTCTTCGTGTATGAATGCGCCGATCATTGTAGGGACTGACATACTTAATCGTGACGGTATCGTGTATATTCGTACTAAAGACAAGCAATATTTGACTAGGTCTGATGATTCCTTGGTTCAGGTTAACGCTGTGCAGTGTCAGCAATCTTTTGAAATAAACACGCCCCTTAAGGGAGAAGACCACGAGTCATTATTAAAAGTTATAAATGAGTTCTCGGAGTTTTTAATCACTGGTACCGCTACCACTACGGTTAATACGGGTAAAATGAATATTCAACTAACGGATACAACCCCAGTCGTTTACCGTCCTTATAAACTTTCGTATGATGAAAAACTCCGAGTTCGAAAAATAATTGACGATCTCTTGGAGAAGGGAATCATCAGGGAGTCAAATTCAGAGTATGCGAGCCCGATTTTACTCGTAAAGAAAAAGGATGGTTCGGACCGTTTATGCGTCGATTTTAGGGCACTGAACCGATTGACTGTCAAGGATCGGTATCGGCTACCCTTGATCGATGACCATATCGATCGGCTGGGGAACTACAAGTACTTCACCAGCCTCGACATGGCCACCGGATTCCACCAGATACCGTTAAATGAACAGTGAATTCCACTCACAGGGTTCGTTACGCCGGAAGGGCATTATGAATACGTCAAAATGCCTTACGGACTAACGAACTCACCTATCGTCTATCAGCGCATCATCAATAAAACCCTCCAACGCTTTGTAGAGGCAGGCCAGGTCCTAGTCTACGTTGATGACGTTCTGATCATGAGTTCCACGATTTCTGAGGGTATTTCCCTTCTAAGAGAGGTTCTGCAAACTCTCACTGACGCCGGATTCTCAATAAATCTTCGGAAGTGCTCGTTTCTGGCTACGGAAGTTGAATATCTAGGGCGAGTTGTCAGTCAGGGTCAGGTTAGGCCGAGCCCACACAAGGTCGAAGCTCTCGTAAATTCACCGGTCCCCGAAAACGTACGACAGGTGCGTCAATTTTTAGGTCTCGCGGGGTACTTCCGGCGTTACGTTAAAAACTATGCCACACTAACCGCATGCGTAGCACGATTGACTAAAAAGGACGTTGAGTTTCATTGGGGTTCAGATCAGGAAAAAGTTCGTCAAACATTAATTGAGATACTCACTAACAAGCCAGTTCTGTCTGTCTTTGATCCTCAGCTCCCCACTGAAATTCATACGGACGCGAGCAGCGCCGGTTATGGCGCAGTCTTGTTACAAACGCACGGTGACGGTAGCAAGCACGTGGTGGCATATTTCAGTAAAGCCACGCAGGGTGCCGAAAGTAAATATCACTCATATGAGTTAGAGACGCTGGCGGTCGTCAAGGCATTGCAACACTTCCGCCATTACCTTGTGGGCTTACAGTTTAAAGTAGTTACTGACTGCAATGCCTTGAAGGCCACCGAGCGTAAGAAAGATCTGCTGCCACGTGTTGCGCGTTGGTGGATTTACCTCCAAGATTTCCACTTCACGATTGAATACAGAAAAGGAGTAATGATGCCACACGCGGACTACCTTAGCCGAAATCCTTCAGTTGTTGTAGCGAACCAGGTTTCAAGGCCACGTAACTGGGCACAGATAGCACAGTCCGCGGATAATGAGACACAGGGGTTACTGCAACAGTTGAGGGATGGTGAATTAGACTCGACACGTTATGTTGCCCAAAACGATATTCTGTACTACCGATACTCGCCAGTTGGCGAGGACCCCCGCCTACTTTGTTATATACCCAGGGGGCATAGACTTAGTTTGTTAAGAATATTCCATGACGAACACGAACACATTAACTCTGACAAGACCCTTGACTTAATTCTTAAACATTTTTGGTTCCCGGGACTCCGTCAGTTTGTTAACAAATACATAGCACACTGTTTAGTTTGCATTTCGAAAAAGAGGGTTCCGCGAGCTCCAAACCAGAATATAACATCTTGGGAAAAACCCGACACTCCTTTTCATACGATCCATATGGATGCTCTGGGGCCTCTCCCCACGTCTAATGGTTATAAATTTGTACTGGTGATCATTGATGCTTCAACAAAGTTCTGCCTTTTGTATCCGATTTACCGACAAGACGTAGGTGAGTTAAAGCGGGCTTTTATGCAAGCAGTTTCGTTGTTTGGGGTTCCAAAGTTGATAGTAACCGATAGGGGACGAATGTTTGAGTCTGGGGATTTTGTGACTTGGGTTAAGGAATTGGGTAGTGATTTACACTACATCACACCTGAAATGCACCATGCGAACGGTCAGGCGGAACGTTACATCCGCACCATCCTCAATATGCTGCGGATTGAGGTGAACCACAAAGCCTCCTCATGGTCGGAAGCCTTATGGAAGCTGCAGTTAGTACTCAACATTACGAAGCAGAAGACCACTCAGGCCTCGCCCCTCAATTTAATGATTGGCACGGATGCAAGCACTCCAGTGATCCAGAGCCTTGTTCGTGATGTCGCTATTGGAGGCACAAATCCTAACAGAGAAGCGCTGCGTGAGATGTGTCGGAACCGAGCGAGAGGGTTGATGTCAGTGAATCAACAACGACAGAACGACTATGCTAACCGACTAAGACGCCAGCCTCGCCAGTTTAAACTTGATGACCTGGTATTTGTCATCAAGTACTCACAGTCTACTGGAAAACTTGACCCAGGAATGCGTGGACCTTACCGGGTTGTGAAAGTTCTACCGAATGGCCGTTACGAGCTCAAGTTGCTAAGTGGCAGCTATGGGAAGACCACACAAGCAGCGGCACAGTACATGGTGCCTTGGCGTGGCGAGTGGTGCCCTGAGTCATGTGCAGCCTTCTTTGAGGGTATGTATGAGTTTTATTTTTATAAGAACTACAGGCTTGCGTAGCCTTGGCGTTCTCTCTTAAGACTTCAGGTTTAAAAGCCTTGGCGTCTATTTCTGAACTACAGGCCTGCTTGGTCTTGGCGTTCACTGGTAAGACTTCAGGCTCAAGGCCTTGGCGTCTATTTCTGAACTTCAGGCTCATAGCCTTGGCGTTCTATTGTTGAACTTCAGGCACTTTGCCCTGGAGTTCGCTGAACTACAGACGTATTGTCTTGGCGTTCGTAGGACTACAGACATACTGTCTTGGCGTTCGTGGAACTTCAGGCATATTGCCTTGGCGTTCTTGTGTGAATTTCACAGATGGTGGCGGCGACCAGGCAATTGGGCTTGAAGAGAATCTACTGCTACGAAGGAAAACGCCTAGGCTTGGTTTGTCGTTTTAAGAGACGTCTCTGCTTTTATTTAAAGAGTGATGAATGTGTGATTTCTGTGAGTGTATGATAGATGAACTTTGAATTGATTGAATGGTAATGTGCGAAATGTTTGTGAGACTGGGTGTGTCGTCACTAAGATTAACTAGATTTCTTATGACTACTTATGGTTTGCAGATGAGAATGATCGTGAATCTGCGCCACAGGAGAGCACACCACCTCCAAGGTCAGGTCTTTCAATGCCTTCCTTGGATGAAGACTCAGACCTCGGAGCTACTGACGTCGCTGGTCCCAGTGGCTTGACGCGGCAGCCTGAAGTCGGACTCTCAATGCCACTACTAGATGAAGACGACATTGAAGAAGATGGCGCTGAACCAAGCGGCACCCACTAAGAAGCTCGTGTCGAGGACGACACTATGTCAGGAGAGGCCGTATAAGCAATCACCTTATATGGTCCAACAACTACCCCCGCCGTTCCCTATAAAAGGAGCAGCCAAGCCGCCGGCGCTTCACTTAGATTCGAGCGTTCGAAGCGTGCACATCGGTTGTGAAGTGTAGTGTGTTTTGCTGTTAGATTTCGGGTTTAGGTATAGGTTGATTTTGTTCCTCTGATTTTATTGTTTTTGTTAAAATTATCTTTAAACAAATAAATAATTAATTGCGGTTAGTAAACTTGTTTTTTTTTTTAAATATTTCTGCTTCTGATTTCCAAAAGTATTTTAAAGACAATTTTATTCTTTTATACCCTTGGTCTACCGTTATACTCATACATACGAGTTATAAGTTGTTCGAGTCTTTTTCAATGACAATATACAAGTAAAATTTATCATCTTACTCAATGATTAAAATATAGAATGATGCAGGGCTATGGAACGTAAAACGACCATTTTCAGATTCCTGTCGTTTTAAAAGAATGCGATACCATTAACCCACAGTCTTGCGGTTTATTGAAGGTGGCCTAGTTTTGAGCAGACGTTTTATATCCCAGCGACAAGCCTGATCTAAATCTACGAGTACATCACGCGCAAAACATTTGACGGGATCTCTGTCAGTTACAGTAAGCCTAGCTAAAGCTTTATCAACTAGGTTCTTGTATGTATCCATGTGACTTGGTCTATTATGTTTGTTATATAATAATTCTAAGGTAACTCGTGGGAATTTATATTCATGTTATTTATTTTGGTTTTATTAATTGGAATGCTTAAATGCTCCTGAGATAGTAACATCGAATCCTTATTTTACTCATTAGTTAAGTAAGTAACGTGTCGAAATATCTTCAGCAGTAAAAGGTTATTTGTGCGCAAAAATGTTTAAAGTGGCCTATTATTTTTATAACATGATAAAAAATATTTTTGAGCCGTTTATATGTCGGTATTGCGGGCTGTCACCCATCCAGCTAATAGACGTTAATCCAACAGATGAGCCTCACCACCGGGCGACCTTCCATTACGCGAGTTTGGCCAAAACAAAATTGTCCTACGCCAGAGTCAATGACATCGGAACTTTTACAGGGAGATGCGAACTTTCCGTTATCGGACAAAAAACTTGTTGGAACAAAGACGATTAATTCACGAAAGTAATGCGAGTAAGTAGAAGCTTACGTTGGAGTTTCCCTATCACGAAAAATATGCTGAAGCAGACTTTATTGTTAAAAAGGATTTACGATTGTTGCTCGAGGGTTCGAATCAGTTTTCATTGGTTCTAAAATACCAAATAAAGGCCTTGTTCGTCTGTCAATCTTAAAGCCTTGGCCCGCCCGGGTCGGATGCGCTCGCGAGAGATATATGCAAAATTATAATTTATGCGGGCTCCTCAAATTGCTGTGTTGCCAGATGCAACTGTCGCTAGCGTGCACCGTCTGTCGACAGCACCCAGTTGTTCCTACTGTTCCGTAAAAGACACACCTTAGTTATTAGAAACGACTTGTAGTTATATCAAGGAGCTGACTATTTATCAGTTTTACATGTTTGCATTTAAAATTAGTAAAAAAAATATACTTATCTATGTTCTTAATAAATTTATCAACCCATTTATTACAAAATTTAACTTTTGAAAAAATCTTTTACTAAGTTAATAACTAATTTTAAAGAAACAAGTTTTGTTCATGTTTGGCACATAGTACCTTATGTATTTAAGACAGAATTTTTCCGGAACATCTGGGAATGTCTTCGGGAGGGTTACATTCTAGCGAGGTGAGGGATATGAATATTTTAAGTTTTTCTCTGACCGATAAGCGATCCCTCTTAAAAGAATAAGTATAGTGCAATTTCCAATAAAGTGGAAACAGTTTTCATTTTCTCTAGCTAAGCATATCAGCCCCCCGATTCAGATGCATTCGGTTACGGATTCGGTTACGATTTGATAACTTTCACTTATTGATAAAATTGTGACAACGAGAGGATTTATCCGATGCAACTATTCTATTTTGACCATTTATTATATTGGTTATCGCTGACATATCGACATCCGATCAATCTACGAATAAATTTATAAATGAATAAAAAATATAAAAATCTAGCCAAAACTCAAGCTTATCGAATTGTTATAAATCGCCCTGCTGGTGGAGCTGTAACGAGGTACTTTACAAATACAGAAACTAATCCTTGAAGTTCAACTCCTGAATCAATAGATTGCAGACACTATGAATGAAAGCAAACATGTACATGGTACACTAACGATTTTTCTAGAATGAAGACAGCGTCTAGGGTTTGCTTTGTTATTTTTCCTGGCAGATTGCCCTCCTCGAAGCCATTGGGGATATCAACTCAATAGCATTTTAGTTCACGACTTCAAATTTTTTAAGACTACGATTACTGCAAATAGTAACTTGTTTATTTTTCAGACGACATCTTAAGAAAATATTTCATGCAAACCATTTCATAATTCGCTTTATGACTCAGTTTTGAATTCAATGAAAAGCAACATAGGAAGTACTCGTAGGTACTAAGAAGTGTTTGTTTTGAGTATCTCGCATTGAATCTAGTATTATTCATATGCACGGAAATCATAACAGAGCAGCAGCGACTGAAAATTCGTGAAAAAATTTTATATAAACAAGATAAGTAATTGTATTCAGATATCACATCATCTGCCTTCGCCAAATTTTAATAGCCTTTCTGCAATAATTCGCATGCCGACTAAAATTTTATAATTTGTTAACGTTAGTTGATGATGCCATGTAACATAACTCCGACATCAATTTATTTGTTTAACGGCTATTTTGAATAGTATTGTTGCAAAAGCATGATGCAAGATGAGCTCTCATCTCTCATATACGTATATCCGTATTGACGGTGCGCGGGCGCTCATTCGACGTTCGGTTAGTAAGATTCTTAGTCAAATGATAGGGTTGACAAAAATAATCGATAGACCTATGAAACTATTTCATTGTTTCATCACGAATACCTTTTTACAGACTTCAAAAGAAGGAGGTTTTCAACTCGACCTGTAAGTTTGTGATATTTTTGGAAGTGATAATGTTTGAGTATGATGATCTAGGTAAGCTTCCAAACAAGTATGCCAATGTTCGTATGTTGTCTGTCCACGGATTATATTATCGAGATGATTCTTTTTTTAGTTCGGTCAGGGAATTGTACAAGTTTCATCAAAATCAGTTCAGTAGATCTTAAGATATGGGTAAATAACTAAAAATAAAAAAATAAAAAAGTAATATAAAACCGTCTTCAAAAAACTGACTAAAAAGATTGAATAAACGCATTTGTCTGCATGATGTCAAGCTTATGAACACCAACAGTCACACATCATGCATAAACTCCAAATTATACGTTTTTCCTAAAAAGTTTGGTCTCATCATTGTATTGAATTCTAACACGATTACAGTAATGGTTTAACTTTTAAAAAAATATTCTAAATGATACTTACTTTTTTTAGTAAAACGTTTTTATATTGTAAATTAATATGTAACAATTGGCAGCCCTGTGTCCATCCGGCAAGTGCAGCTGGCAGCGCGCCAGGAATGCGCGCGCGCCGCACACGGAATCCACCGGGAAATCTCTTGCCCTGACCGCACCGGGTGTCATCGGTTTCTAGGAACAATCGACGACTAATTACTGACTCGTGTCTTTAGCATTTCAGTAATTTTCAGTCATAAACTAAGAGTATGCGAAATACTTTGGCGTCTTCTTTCATGATGTTAATCTATCAAAATACTACAATATTCAGTTTTTGTTTTTGTGTTGTCTTATGTCAATTAAAAATGCCATGTTTCCTTGTGCGCATACGCAATGTTCAATAGAGACTGAATAATAAATAATCAAAAAAAAAGTGGACATATCTTTTAATACGAATGCCTACTACGCGTAAAACAAACACAAGTATATAATACTTCGTATACTTTTCATAATGAACTAAAATGTGCTTGGATAAAACTGGATTTTATAAACAACAAATATCCTATGGATAAGTTTTACTTTTTGGAGTATCTTTAAATGAGCTAACAAAACAATATTTTAAAATGATTTGAGAATAGTGAGTCTGCCACCTTGGAAAATAATCACATTATAATAACAAGATGAAATTTATTACTGTCACTGGTTGGGCTCAAGTGGCTCTTCCGAATAAAAGTCAGTTATTAATCTTCCTAGACCTTGATGAGTCACAATAAAGTTTGCCTAGAAAGTGTCGCTGATGTATACGGAGCCTTGTCGCGACCTTCAAGGATGTTCGCTGTGCATAATTGTTTTCACGCTAATTTGCGAATCGAGGTCCCACACGAAAACCGGAATCACGCTAATAAATTTAATAGAAGGGAACAGATGCGCACGCCCTTGTGTTGGACAGACAATTCTGAAAATTATACTTTGTATCCGATGAAGACATCATTTGTTATAATTTGTTATTTTCCCTTGATACCTGAGAAGCCTGGCGCTTCACAAATAAGACATTCGGTTTTATGCTGAAACAAAAAAGTATCATTATATCCAGGGAAGCAAGAGGACTGTACCTACTCGTAATAAATAAAGTAGCAATTGAATAGTTTAATTTTTATCCGACCATACAAGAGCTGTCAAAATAGGCTGGCGTTAAGATTGATAGATGAGAATGAAAAAAGAAAATCACGGTATCGTATCTGCCGAAACACAGTCCCGCTCCGTAAACTTGCATAGTGTTGATCTCTTTGGCAACAATCGGCGCCACAGGAGTGCTTCGTACAGAGCGGGTGTCGAAACGCTCCTTTGGACTGCGGAGCCATCAATGGGCTCGGATAACAATGCTTTTCATCTCTAAACTAATACACATAACGACCATAATCATATGGCAAATTGCAACCGTTTGTGCGGCCGACTTTTATGTTGCACAATCGTAGCAGACTCCATTAGACGACTCGCTTCCGGATATATTTGGGTTACTTTTAATTCTTAACTGTTTCTTGAAAGAAATATAGCGACCTCATTATGATTAATGACATTGTTCGCAGGTGATGATACGTTTAGGTGAACCTAATTGGCGCTTAGAAAATGTGTATTTGAACACATAAAAAGAAACCTTTTTTTTAACAATACAAGTGCTAGTTTAAATATCTTTATTCTCACTAAGACATAGTAGCTAGGTCATTTAGGGCCAATTTCGTGAATGAAAGTTAACTCAACTAATGGTCAAATGTCGTTGCCAGTGGTTGACTTTAAAATTGTGCGAGTTTAAAGAAAAAAGTTACAAATGGTCATTAAAATGACATTCTGACATTACTTCAGTATAGGTAAATACTTTCATCGTAAATATTCAACCGCTGGTAACGACAAATAACCATTAGTTGAGTCAATTATCGACTACGCGACCGGTCACCCGGTCTTACCTTACAATAAATAATAAATTTTATTTACATAATTTAAATCGGAGCAGGTCCCGAGAAATTGTAATAACACAAAGTGAAACTTTTAAATTCCTCATTAAATTCTGTACTTATTTTTTATAGACCTACTCATGAAATTATAAAAAAAAGTGTTTCTATAGCTTAGAAATTCCATTATTATGAACATGTGATTTGATCCCCATGGGAGGTAGCCAATGTTACCGGCATTCGGTTGGTATGGTAACATCTAGAAAATTTAATAAATGGAGAAAACATTTCCCTGATATACAAAGTCCTTCAACAATCAGCCCTTAGCAACAGACTCCCATTAGAGAAAAGCGGATACAAGCACTTAAAAAATTAAGCATCAATATTTTACCGATATATTGTGTCTGGAGGTTATATTCAAAGTAAAATAATAATATAGACTCAGAATCATATCAGTAGGTTGGTGTTGTTTGACAAATGGATCTGTTGTAGGTATAATTGGCGCGTTCGTGACGATGGATGGCGCGAGGTCCAGTATCGGTGACCTATACTTCGTGGGCGAGACCTTCGGGGCAGTCCGCGAGACGACACCCGATTCTGATTCATGCTAAGATCCCGATCGTTGATCAGCGCGCTGGAAGTGACATGTGGAGAATGTACTTTATTTGTAAATCCTACTTACTATTATAAAGGCGAAAGTTTGTAAGTATGGATGTATGGATGTTTGTTACTCTTTCACGTAAAAACTACTGAATGGATTTGAATGAAACTTTCCCACAATATAGCTTATACATCAGAATAACATATAGGCTACAATTTTTGAGGTTTCTAATGTGAGGTCGTAAAAAAACACATTTTTTGCGCTACTAGACGGGACGAACCTGAAGTCCACGCGAATGAAGTCCCGGGCAAAAGCTAGTAACTTATAAATGTATTATTGAGTAATCAAAAGAATCAAACTACCAGAATTAAGTGCTCTTATTAATCATATGTAACCTATTATTTTCCTTTGAAATTTTAAATGGTAGTTAATAATTAGTTAACTCCAGCAACATGTTAATATTATGATATTGGATTTATCTGGTTGTATATCACGAGCATCTCCGTGCTTTGGAAGGCACGTCAAACAGTTGGTTCTGGCTAATATCGGTTGATATAGGCCTTTAAGCCTAATGAGAGGCCTTATGGACCGACTTGATGAAATCAGACAGCAGGGTTGGGTAGCTTGCCTTGTCAACACTACTCCACCAATTCAGATAAAGCAGAAGAGCCTAGCCTAGCGGAAACAAACAAGTAAAACAATGTATTACTAGACAAACCATAATAACTTGTCAGTTCCAGAGCTCAAAGATGTAATGATGCTCTAATGTCAGAGATAGGGATACTTCTTATTTCTCTATGTGCGCGTCCAAGATCGAAGTGTCGAAATAGGCCGGCCCTTCGCTCGCTTCCGCGTGTCAGGAATGCCCATTGAGCACATCGTGGACGGCGGGCTGACGCCGCTCCGAATCCCATTCTTGCATCGATGTACAAACCACATAATGATTTATGATGACTTCAATATACCTACTCTTAGTCCTTTTCGCAGCTTCTCAAATAAATCTACACAGTCCTGAAATTATTTCGCTCAATTTACATGTCCTCGGAAGCGTATTCATGAATATGTAAACACGATAAAATTAGGCGGATCAATTGGCCTAGTTTACCAAGCAATGTTCAAGTTTCTTCGATTGCTTCCAATATACTTTACGATGATTATGAAAATGCTTATATAACTCCCGTAGTTCTGATATAACCTAAATTCATCTGTTGTTTAATATCATAGTAATGCTACACCAAACACCGTTCCAGTTTTCAACAGCACATTATGAAGAAAATTCGGTCGGATGTTGGTCTTTTTAATAATATAAAACGTACAAAATGAAAACAAATGTCCGAGCAGATCCATTCATAAAATTCACTCTCTTCGCGTTATGTAATCAAATTAGAGCAAATGAGGTTACAGATGTAGTAGATTAAATAGTAAACAGAGGGTGACCTGGAATTTTCTTTTTAATGAAGGAATTAGGTTTATGTAACCAGCCAGGTTTGTTAGATGGCTCTCTGTTTGTTATTCCGTTCTTTACTGTGGTAAGTAGCCATTAGATACTTTCGGTCTGGGATTCTTAGAAGCATGAAAAAGTTTAAATAAGAAGTCGGGAAAATAGTTTTCTTTTCTAATTTTCTATGCGCAATCGAATAACACTTTAGCACCTATACACCAAATGTTGTTTTCTCACAGCAATAACAATGAAGTCACTTATGAATTCGTACCACGTAAAACAGAGTTTGCTTATACTTATGTCAAATCAGTCAGCATTTTCTTGGGAAACCGTTTTCAAGAAAAACTGAGAGCAATGTGTCGGTACTACGACTGTTGTTATGGTCTATTCTTTGATCTTGCGAGTTGTCGTCGGGTCCATTCATTCGGTTGCAACAGTGGCCTGTCATGCTGAAAGCTTATGTCTATGAAAATAAAATCTAAAATGGAATGACCGTTTACTGTCGTTATGCAATAATATACGAGTATGAGCGGATGCGCATTCTACGCATGAATTTACGATACGTAATGACATTAAGCCCATTGTATTATTACATAATACATATCTTGCTTGTTTTTTTTAAAATAAATGCCGCTTAGATTGACAAATAATACTTGCTAAGAAATATCTATGAGAAGTAGCCCTCGAAATCATTAAGTTGGTAAGTAGGTACATTTTAATACCCAGTCAAGCTTATCCTTCGGTAAAAAGTTAAACAAATTATTAACGACAAGGAATTATATCGTCTAATAATAGATTTAATAGAGACTTGCCAATTCTCTTTTTATATTAATGAATTAAGAGTTTCTTTTGATAGGTACGTGATTTTGTTCTGTCTCTAGCAACGTCAAATAAACTGACAAGACAAAATTATGATTTAAGGATTTGACACACTGTTTTCGGTCTGCGGTCCGGCCCATACTAAATAGCCCGCATGCGGTCAATATTATAAAGATCGGACCGCAGACCGCAACCAGTGTGCCAAATCCCTTAATCCAGGATTAGTGGACAAGTTGGCCTAACTAAGATTAATATTATTTACGCCTACAATTTTTTGTATTGTCTTGGTGTTCAGTCCATGCTGTATTTTTACATTGTTAATTTGTTAAGTTATATTTAATGACACTCTATAAAGATAAAATGTATTGTCAAGAAACGCTGATAGATGCTATACCCCTTCCTGTTTCAATGTCTCAAAGGAGCGGTTATTCACATCCGCACTTCGCAATATCAATAAGTAGGACACTTTGGATATTCATACATCAAAATTAATATTTCCCAAGGTATGTAAGTGAGGGATAGGCAACATGCGAGTAATATGGTAGGTATGAGTATATGATAGATTTTTTTTGAAGAATAAAAAAACATACTTACAATGTTTCATTAAATCAAATGTTTATTATTTTATACATTTACATTGAAAAAATAAAAGAAATAGACTAATGTACAACTGAAAGTACCTATGGTAATATATTTTTGTTTTAAACTATTAACCCTAACTAAGTATACCGCAGGTATAGTGATTCATTTATTTCCTTGAATTATGGTACATACAAAGTCAAATTTTGCACAGTTCACCACTTATTAATTCATTAATTTATAGTAAATCTTATTTGTTTGATCCATCCACTCACTGTTTTCTATTCTATATTGATTCCACTGAATTCAAAGAGTGGGTACCAAAGATTAGGCGAACTTGAATCATTTATCAGTTGAAATGAAAATAACACAGAACGAATGAATATTTTAAACTCCAGTAAACTCTAAAATAAACGTCGAAACCAGCATGTTCCGACTTCCCTAAAATATTCATTCATATTAATTCACAAACGCGCACATTTTCTCGCATGTGCCCTCTCGGATGAAGAGCTGGGCTTCGATTCTCGCGTCAATCGAACTTTTTTCGTGTGGTATTCGATTACGAGTTTCACCGTTTTACCTAAAAAATCTAATATTATCCACACGTAAAAAAGTACCGCATGAATGAAGTTCGATCGGCGAACTGCAGGAGAATTGAGACCCTGATTGAAGGCCCGACTTAATTTTGCAATTTTATCATCAGCGAGAGGTTAAATGTCAATCAATAATGCTTGAAAATAGTTTTCAGGCAAGCTTGTTTTTTGGATTCATGCCCCATTGATAGAATGTTTAACTAAAATACCTAGTGTCGAAACCTGAAAAAATTTCATTCCTTTACATTATAATATAATTACCCGTAGATTTACAAAATATATTTAGGTATGCAGTTTGAATAGGTTATGTCTTCCTACATGCCTACAAAGTAACGCTTCTACTTATTTGCGTTGTGGTTACTACACCCTATTTGTTTTTTTTTGTTTACACGACTACGAGTAAAAACTATCGATTCTGTAAGTGTACAATTTTCAATGTTGGTTGGAACATGAAATAAAAGTGTTTCGAAGTGCAGTGGTTCGAAGTGCACTGTTGCCGACTGGTTAAATAAAATTACTTTTTGTTAAATAAAATGATCTTTATCAAAAACATTCTCTTCTGACTTCACCTGACAAAGCAGAAGTCGATACCAATTCAAATATTCAAACATTTTTTTATTCTTTCGCATGCTGATTTTGTTACAATGTATCAATGATGCTGCAATCCCTGACTGTTATTGAGGTATTTATCTTTGAAATAAAATTTAGTGTCATGACGTAGATGTTATGTCAAATAAAATACAAAGAAGCGCAGTGCCGCATCCCTTAATCTAAATATATGATGAAGATATAAAGGAAACTATAGGTATTCCGAATTTCATGTTGTTGTGTTAAAATAATCAAAATGCAAGAATTTCGTACGCTTTAAAAAAACATTTCAGATAAACATTATCAATAATTTACAAAAACTTTAACTTTTCTAGGTTAATTTTGGCATTTGATTTTATAAAGTGTGAAATACGTCATTACATCATTACGTTTGTATTTTACGGTATACTTCCATAATTTGACACCCTAGTTGATTTAGTTGATTACCTACTTGGTTCAGAATTACCAATCTGGCTCATTGCACGCACATGTGCATGGCGCTTTACAATTTGACAATCCTACGTGAATCTATATCTGGGTAAACTATTCCGATTCTGAAATACCTTTGTTTACAATGCAGCTAGGAAACACATCTGGTCGAGTAAATCAAGCTGTTGAGCTGTCTAGTATTATGATCAATCGTTTCTTACACAAATTGAAGTGTGAAATCGTATTTACAAGTGCATTACGATTTCAAGTTCAATATGATCTTATTTGCTGTTAGACGAGTAAGATTAGATTTTTTATGGCACTACTTCAATATTTAAATTCAAGAAAATAAAAATATCTACGGCTTCTGATTTACGTTTGTAAATTTATAAAAAGGCTTTTTCACAAGTTTATTTTTTAAATGTAAGGTATTATTCGAAAGTCAATAAAAATATTGAAGTTATAATAATCATACTCGTGACGTAATTAAATAGTTTCTTAGTTCTGATCCGTTCGTTGACATGATCCGGTGGAGTCGTTGCTCTTCGAGCGAAAGGGGTTAAAAATCGTACATTCCCGATCAAAACATGTTTATGAATCGGTTGACTGAGTACCTATTTAGCCATAAATACTTCAATATCATTCACAAGGAATATTTTATTCCAGTAAAGTGTAGCGTGAGAGAGAGTCAAACAGACGGTTCTCGGAAAATGTATAGGGATCTACCTGACTCTATTAATAGCAAAGTTCATTCATTCATGAAACTACGAAAAATAAGAATCCAATTAAGTACCATAGAAAACATTGAAACTAACACGACAAATTACCATAACGTTACTTATCTCTATAATTAAGTATTATTATAATATTTGAAATAAAATCGTAAATAACAAATAATAAAACACAGTTACGAGGTCTTTACTTCTCTCAATGTCTTTGGAAAGCTAGAAAACATTATTAATCCAGCTTTGAAAACAAACTGTTTAATTACAGGTATCGCCTTCGCAACTGAAATAGCAAGACGTAGCATTGACGCGCGGCAAAGTATAGTTTGTGATCTTCTCTAGGCCATCGTGTAATGTAATAACGTCCTTCCAGTTACCCTGAGGACACGATTGATCCGTAGTTATCATGTGACTTTCATTTGTCAAGGCCTCGGGAGTTTTCCATTTGAGGCGTTGCTGTAAACATCCAGCCAGGCAGCTAAAGGGTTACCTATTTGTTTAACACGTAATACTTCATTACGATTCTATTACATTTCGGAGTATTTTTCGGTTTCATTCAGGGAAGGTCGTATCCCAGTGGTCCAGGGGCGGGAAGATTACGTCCCTAATGCCCAGCGCACAATAATACGAATTCTGGCAAAACGAACGGCCTCGCCACATCTAGTATTATTCCGTGATTGCGACTTACACGTGGCTGTGATACTTATGTTAAACCTGAAACCTATGGTGTACAATTCTAATTTATTATTATGATCAACTAGAGCTTGTTTCGCGCCCGGCCCCGTTCCGCCCCGGCCCCGCTAAGAAAGTTAGTATTCTTAAATTTTCTAATTTTCCTTTTTAAAATTAAGAAAATTCTTTTTTTTTCTATCATAAGAACCGTCTAATAACAATAACAAACACAACAAAAAATTAAACAGCGAAATCGGTTCTGCTGTTCTCGAGATTTAAGCTTAGCAACAGATTCTGCGATTAATTTTTATATTAAAGAAAATATTGTTTCAGCTTGCAGACAAAGTTATTTAGAATATGGTATATTTTATTTGCAATCTTTGAATGTTGGTTAGATAAGTAGTAAAATTATGTTATTCAGATCAAATTAGGCAGGAAACTTTCGCAATCTTCGCGTTAGGATAACAAAAAATTAAGCATTTTCAGCGGTTATTTAGCGAAGTCATTGTAATTTGGTACTTTCATCATTGCTAATACAGATCCACATAAAAATATTTTTTAGATGCAGCGAAGGAGACACTACGGCAACACCGCTGGCTTATATAAGTTTATTAATGTTTGTGGCATTTTGTATTTGTTGAGGCATAGACTCGTGTGTAAACTTTCAGGGGTATTATATCATCCAAAAGATAATTTTGAAACGAGTTTGAGAACTACGGACACCCGAGGCAGCCTTCACCACGTGCGACGGCAACTTCACGGCATGGAAGTTTAGTCAACGCTCAACAAACCATAAAAAGACAAAGAGCTAGTAATTATGTAGGTTACAATTTGAATACCTACTTTCCTTCTATAGAAGTAGCTGCTATGAGGTCAATTCCTACTGAAATAAAAACTGAAATTTCGTCAGTGCCTACTTTTTCACTTTAAATGGTGTACCTATATCTTTATCAGAGTGAATAGCATAGAATTATCATTCTTTATGGTGAATAGGTTCCGTTTTTTCCCTTCACATGTAAACAGTACCTACATTACATTCCTAGTAGTTACGTTTTTATAAAGTTTGAAACATTTCTCCTAAAACCACTATGTTGATTTATTTCCGAGTAAAACAACTCTGAAACCATTACAAGTGTTCTAATGAGACCAATTTGGCGCCAGAAAGATTAGAGCTGAACAGCTCATATCTTCCGATTTAAGGTCACGCCTTGACTAATTACACCAATAGATGAAAGTAAATCATCCCGTATCGGTTACAAACCAATATTAGATCTTGACATCTCTAGGTCAATCCAGAAGGCTACGGAACACTTGCCTTGATTATTTCAGGCATTTATTTTGGAGGCGGACGATGAAAAAGTGCACTATTTGAAGAGTAAACATCATAAACTCTGCCTTTGAAGAAAGGACACATAAGTCGTCAAGAAACGTTTGGCAAATTAACACTAGTTTTAATTTCTGTAAAATGTAACTGCTGCGTTTAGCTAATCGCTGAACGGTTTAAGAAAACGCTCTGCATAACTTATAACATGGTCATCGCGAGAGGGGTTAATATACAATAAACACATACGTCTATAACAACCGTAAAAGCAGAAACATGTATAAATAATAATACATAAATACGAGTAAATAATATTTATTCACCCTTTAAAACAAAAGATTGATTCAAAGTAAAACCAATCATAGCTCAAGTCCATCCATTTACAAATTTTGGTCATTTTATTGTGATTACTCATATCAATGGATTACTTAATACAATAATACCCATAACATACATACATACAACTCCTATTACTCTTAAACATGTATAGAGCGTAGTATTATTGTGTTTACAAAGATCAACTGTAAATAGTACGTTCATGTGTTTGCAATAGACATTGTTTATTGACTGTTTTAAATATATCTCTTATCTTTAAGACAATTCATGCGAGCGATGTAACATTTTATTTCGAACCAACTTCAAAAAGGAGAAGGTTATCAATTTTACTGTATGTTGTATAATTATTTTACCTCATATTTCAGTCATTTGTGGACTAGAATTTTTAGACTTAGAGCCTTTACACACTGTGACTTTTAGCAGCAATGCAAACGCGATACAGTCGCGATGCGCATCGCAACTGCGTCGATGCTAAAAGCGGCTGAAGAATGACAGCAAGGCGCCACGATCGAAAAGTGTTGCCGCTTTAAATAAGCAATTCTGGCTTTTTAAATGTTTGTTGTAACTTCATGATTAAAAATTAAAAATATGTATTTTTTTTACTGTAATGCACAACCAAAAGTGGAATTAGCGCCGAATGTCAATTTCTACCACTTATATACACTTACTCGTTAAAAGTACAAGTCTAGCATAATTTCCCTTTTTACTTTTTTATTTCATCCTTAATTAGTCTTCGCCGAACACTTATTGGCGGACGGATTTCCAATTTTGGTGTAGTTGATCAATTTTGGTGGGTGACCAATTTTGGTGTCTCAAATATTTCAGAAAGTATTATTATTATTTTAATTTCACTGACATTTCATGTAACTGTAGACAAGCCTCTTGCTTACGAATAAACAAATTGAGCCGAAAAGTTAACGACAAAAATTATCACCTAAATTAGACAAAAATTCATGGTTGTTGAGATTTGCCCACCTAATGAATGTTACGACCAAGAATACAATAGTATATTGTCTCTTTCTTACCAATTGTATCTTCATTTAAATATTTACATCCAGCTTACGTGTATTATCGCAGTTGATTTGCTAATGGTTAAAATAAAAGTTTTACATCTTACGAGTACATTAAGGCTCGTTTGTACCATATTAGATATTTATTTTTTAACAATATAATGAACGTCAAATAAATGTAACACTTAGCTAAAGTCCGTTTTTGTTTGCTTGTCTTAATTGTAAACAATCTTGTCATTCTTTTTTATCGATTTAATACATTTTAAAATAAGATAAAGTCAAAACTCACAACCGTTTTAAAATATATTCATCGTTGAACATTGAGATCTTTTAAAAACAAATATTAGTAAAATATTTTTATTCACAAATATTGATTCAAAAGTTATGACTAGAATTTTTACAATGTTCTACTAGCATAAAAAACGGACTATACCTACACTGCATACCAAGCTATGCAAAAGTAACTGATAAAGTGTGGTTAAAAGCAAGGTGGTGAAATTGAACCTAGACAATTTTCAAATGGCTTGGTACTGTTCTTAATGACAAAAACTGGTAACATGGCTTATCTTTTACAATTGTAATGCAAATTTTGATCACAATGGTTGGTATCTTCCCAACTTGTGCAAATAAATGTGGCAGCCTTAAGAGACACGAAATAATTATAACCATTTCGCATCTAAACGCGTTAGCATCTTTATCGCGCTTTTGTTTTATATTTGTGGCGTTATAATAATTAGTTTAAGGTGTTGCAATGATAAATAAAAATGCAAATAGGGACGTTCCCCGTGCTAGTGAAGTGAAAACCGGACATGTTTATGTACAGTGGTTAGTGGCGATATTAGGTAAATAAATGTGTTATTAAAATAATAATTACTAGTACTTAAATGAGCAATATACTCGATTAACGGAGTTGCGTTTCGACGATATCGGTATACCTTTTTTAAATACCTACTTTAAAATATTGTTGTTAATCAGATATGATCAATCAGATATCCTAAACTTTATCAATCGCAACGAACAAGTTGAGGTGCTATATGATATGATATGAATAATGATGTTTGGCTGTGTTGCAGTGGCATCGACTCTACTAAGTTATGGCTTACAAAGCGGTTGGATGTCACCGATGAGAAAAGTTCTACAATCTGATGGATCGCCAATTGGGGCTCCCCTGACAGATATTGAGGTGTCATGGGTAGCCAGCACCATGTCATTAGCGGCTGTGTTTGGGGTTTCAATGTACGCATACATCGCTGACACATATGGGAGGAAAGTTGGTGTCATTGCTATGGTCATACCACAAGCGGTAAGAGAAACTATGTTAAAGTTTGTGTTCAACCTTAACACAGATGTCAGTATTAGTAAAGGATTAAATGAAGAGGGATAAATTTTGACACTGCATTAATTCTTAGGCAATTTAAAATAACGTCAAGAGTGCCAATATTCAAAAATAACATTTTCTTGTTCCAGCTAAGTAGGGGATTATTGGGCATTCTAAAACAGTTTTTTTACATCATCGATCTCACTGTCGTTCGATCAATAATGTAAAAAAACTTTTTTAGAATGCCCAATAACCACTTCGCCAATCGCATACTTACTGTATTATTAGATTTCACTGTACTTTATTGTTTTCTGTATTGAGAATTTTCACTGCTAAGCTTAAAACAAGTTTTTAATTTATTAACACTTCTGTCTTTAAATCATTTTGTCAAAATCCATCAACGAAGACGGTCGAGTAAAAAGATCAGAATGCGATTTGTGAAACAAAAAGAATCCTTAGAATTGGAATGTATTTGCCCTGTAACAACAAATGAGGAACGGCGTCATGGAAATTTATTGCCAAATACTATACGAAGCATTGTTTGTGGACCATCAAATTGTGGAAAGACCAATTTAATAATAAGTCTATTGCTACATCAGGATGGACCACGTTTTCGCAACTTATATGTGTACTCGAAGTCTTTGTATCAACCTAAATATGTTTTTTTAGAGAAAGTTTTAGAGAAAGTTCCAGACACATCTTACAACAAATACAGCCACAATAACGAAATTTTAAGCCCACACGAAGCTTTGCCTGATTCTATTATAATATTTGACGACGTGGCATGTGAAAATCAAAACAATATACGTGATTATTTTGCAATGGGTCGTCATAAGAACATTGATTGTTTTTATATTAATCAAACTTACACTAAGGTACCTAAGCAGTTAGTGAGAGATAATGCTAACCTCATCATATTATTTAAACAAGACGATATTAATCTAAGACATGTTTACGATGAACATGTAGGGTCTGACATGACGTGGTCTCAGTTTCGAGAAATGTGTTCAACTGTATGGAGCAAACAGTATAGCTATCTCGTCATCAATAAGGATTGTGATCGAAACAAAGGCTGTTACAGACTGAAATTTGATACATTTATAGTATTGGATTAAAGTTTTATATAGCTGTTACATACATCCCTTCAAATCAGTTAACTTTGAGAAGTTAAACAGTGTGGAATCTCTACAATGGAGCGGAACCTCAAGGAAGAAATCGTTAAGTCTGCGTCTGCTGTAAAAAGAAAGGTAGAAATGATAAAAGATTTAAGAAACAGAAATGATAAAGCACTAGAAACAATATTTAAACCTATTATGAACCCAATTAAATTATTAACTAATAAAATTGGCGAAAACGAAGAGCAGAATAAATTAGTTAAAAAAAGTAGACATTCGGAAAGCGAGTCGTCAAATACTTCTGCAGAGGATTTTAATTACTTTAAATCAGCGGTTGACGATGAAAGGAATTCAGATTATGAAGAAAATGCAGATGTTTGTAAGACATCTAACGACACCCTCACCACATCATCCTGTGAGGATCAGGGTGATCATGAAAACTCATTTAAATCTCTTCAGTCATCACCAAGCATTAACAATGATACTTTATCGTGGTCGATGTCCTCTGAAGTAATGAAAGGAAATATACCTTATGGTGTAAGAAATGTAAAGGGAAAACTTATGCTCGGCAATACCCGTGTTTATGACGATGATCGTATTGTGAAAATTGGAAACCGAAGCTTAAAAAAAACTCCTGGCATCAAAGAATTGTTGTATAAAAAAACACCAAATTTAGATGTTATAACAGAGGAGGACTTGCTAAATTATAAATTGATACTCATGGATACTAATGCACATAAACGTAGTTGCGATCCATCCAAACCATTAAACAGTAACAAAGGATTTAAATATATGCATGTAATCAAACCGTTGTTTAAGTTCTCTAGAAGTCATACAAGCAGTGTTGAAAGTGTCCCACGAGGTGAAGGAATTGATATTTTAAAAGAAGTTAAGAAAGATACAGATTTGGTTTATTGGGATGATCCAAACGAGTTAGTGGAAAGATTAAAATTGCTACTTGGATCATGGGCAGCTGGTAACACTGGAGTGCATAATGAAATTTATGCAATAATCGAAGAACTGCATGAAGCAGGCATTATAAAAGACATTAAATATATAAAGCTGCCGTCGGGAAGAACGGGCAGTATCATTAAGCTACAGAAGCAAACAAGACGGTAATGAACATAGACAAATTTGGTCATCATGTTCATAAGCGTTTACGACTGTCTGAAATCACTGATATTCTTACTGACGCATTAGTAAGGTCGGATGTTGGTGATTTTGATTTGAAATCATCCCGATTGAAAGGATTACAATTACCGGAAAAAGAAGATGAAGCTGTGAATAAAGAATACGTAGACAATTGTGTCAAGGATCTGCAAAACGAATTGAAAACTATTCAAAGCCATATCAAGAATTACCTTAATAATTTAGAAAAACTAACTACTAATAATTTGAGTACATTGTATTACACAAAAAAAGAAATCGATCGCATGATAGCACCCAAACCTGCTAAGAATGAGTAAACAAGATATAGTGAACGAACTTCACAAAGCAGCTAGAAGAAATTTTTCACGTCGTCATACCATCATAAAAGGAATAGATGATTTATGGCAAGCTGATCTTATAGATTTTCAAAAATTTTCTTCGATTAATAAAGGACATAAGTATGTTTTAGTAGTGATAGATACTTTATCAAAATATGTATGGGTTAGACCGTTAAAATGTAAATCTAAATCATGTGTTACGAATGCAATGCATAGTATATTATCTGAATCAAAAAGAAAGCCGAAAAATTTACAAACAGATTTAGGTACAGAATTTTATAATGATTCATTTAAACAGTTAATGAAAAGTAACAATATAAACCATTATTCCACATATTCTGTTAAAAAAGCATCCATAGTAGAAAGAGTTATAAGAACAATAAAAACCCATCTTTACAAGAGATTTAGTCTATGCGGTCAATATCAGTGGTTTCAAAATAATTTAAACTCTGTTGTGCATCACTATAACAACACATTGCACCGCATTACTAAGTTCAAACCAATCAATGTTAATCGATCGAATGAGGATCTAGTTAAGTCTAACATTATGAAAACCCAAAAGCCATACAATATGAAGGTTCGAAAAAGTTCATCCTTTCAAGTTGGTGATTTTGTTCGTATTACTAAATATAAAGGTGATTTTTATAAAGGTTATACACCTAATTGGTCTACGGAAATATTTCGCATTGTAAAAATTAATCGAACATGTCCCCTAACATATCAAATAGAAGACAAACACAATCAAAATATTCTAGGCTCTTTTTACGGATACGAGCTTCAAAAAACAAATTTTCCAGACCATTATCTAATTGAAAAAGTAATAAAGAGAAAAGGAAACAAACTATTTGTAAAATGGTTAGGACTAAGTGATCAAGAGAATAGTTGGATAAAAACAAGTGAATTACTGATGTAAATTGATATATAAATAACATATAATAATTTTATGCTCACATTAAATGCCTATCAATGAAAGAGGGCGGTGGTTTTATTAATAGCTTGATAGATCATTTACCGTTTGAGTTACATTTACCTGGATACCAATTTTGTGGCCCCGGAACAAAACTTCAAAAACGGATTCTAAAAGGCGATCGAGGGGTTAACGAATTGGATAAAGCTTGCATGCACCACGATATCGCCTACACTAATAAAGATTCCGCAGCTCGACGCAAAGCTGACTTAGAACTTTTAAGTATGGCTAAAAGAAGGTTGAAATCGAAAGATGCTGGTAAAGGAGAAAAAATTGCTTCGTGGATAGTAAAAAATGCTATGAAGGCAAAAATTAGGGCAGGCAGTGGTATGAAATCATTTAAGAAAGGTATAAAAAAAATACAGTCCCAATTGAAAAAACTAAAATCAAAAGACCACAAATCTGCTATAAAGTATGCCTATGCAGCTGCAAAGAAACTATTTAATAACAAGAAAGGAATATCATTGCCACGGTTTATTCCTCTTCCAAAGTGTGGAGGTCTTTTACCACTTATTCCCATATTTGCGGGATTGTCTGCGTTAGGTTCACTAGCAGGCGGTGCAGCAGGTATAGCCAAAGCTGTGAATGATTCTAGAGCTGCACAGAAAAGTCTTCAGGAATCTGAGAGACACAACAGAACGATGGAAGCGGTAGCTCTTGGAAAAGGGCTATATATTAAGCCTCATAAAAATGGAGCAGGTCTATATCTGAACCCGTCAAAAAACTAATTAAGCGGCTACCTAGACGTGCGCTCACAAACCTCGATATATTAGAACATGCTAGTGATATTCCTTACTTTCGAGGCGTTTACATGAGAGATACATTACCTTTGAAACCTAAAAAGATAGAGTGTGGAATATTGAATTTGGATAGCAATATAAATCCTGGTACACATTGGGTAGCCTTTGTAAAGCAAAACAATTACGTAGAATATTATGATAGTTTCGGTAATTTAAAACCACCTTTAGAGTTTATGAAATATATGCATAACTTACCTATAAACTACAATTATGTGAGACACCAAGCTTACGGCAGTATTAACTGCGGTCATTTGTGTATACGTTTTTTAAAAAAGTATTGGAATAAATATTTATATAATAAACAAAATGAATAAATGTGTCAGTTCTAAAATGTCTTTCACTGTGTCTATAACTGGGAGAGGAGCCTCTTTAACAACAAACCATTCTCCAACGTTGGAACTCACAGGAGAATATGAATGCGGTCTTTTGTATTTCTCAACTTTCAATTCTATTCCTAATATCGATGAACGAAACAATAAGTTTTACTATGGTGAAAATGATGTAATAGAAATTCCTGAAGGATCTTATGAGCTTCAAGATATTTGCGATTATTTAAAAAGCAACATAAAAAACACTGCATTAAAACTATCATGCAATAATAACACATTGAAAACCAAGATTTTTTGCTCAAAAGATGTTCATTTTAATAAAAGTGCTTCACTGGGTAAAATTTTAGGTTTTGGATTAGAAACAATAAATGCAAATATAAGTACGGATTCCCAGTATCCTGTTAGCATTCTATCAACAACCATCGTGCGAATCGAATGCGATGTAGTTAGTGGTTCATTTGTAAACGGAAAAGCCAGCCATATAATTTATGAATTTGTTCCTAATGTTCCACCTGGTTATCGAATAATTGAGATACCTAAGAACTTGATTTATTTTCCTGTTAATCAAAGTTCTATAAGTGCTATTAATATAAGGTTATTAGACGCTGATAACAAAGAAATAAATTTACGAGGTGAAGAAGTGCAACTGTATTTGCATTTTAGAAAAAAATGATAAATTTTAATAAAAGTCCATCTACATCGTGTACTCAAGTCAGTTCTAAAAGATCAGCTCACAAAGACACACCCCTTCAGATTAAAAAGAAGCTAACAAAGACCAACAAAGAGTTTCTCAAGCTGATCGGCTTAATAAAATGAATATTTTAAATATATCTCAACAAACATCATACGACAATAGCATTGAAAGTTTCGAGTATCATTCATACAAACCATACGTGACAAGTTTTAACAAGAATGATGAAATAAGAATCCCTATCAATCAGCAAGACCTGTACGTGCTGCCCTCACTTAGTAGTTTGTATATCGAGGGAAAAGTTAATTTGTACAATAGCGCAACTAAAGAAAAAGTATCGAATGTACATTTCGTTAATAACCCAGCATTATTTCTTTTTCAAGATATTCGATATGAATTGAATGGAGTGGAAATTGATAAAATTAAAAATGCAGGTGTTACTACAACAATAAAATCATACCTATCCTTAAACGAGAATGAATCAAAATACGCTAGAGTTTGGGGCTGGTCAACGGAAGGAACAAATAATGTTAGTGGGGGAGCATTTTCCGTGTCCATTCCATTAAACAAAATATTGGGTTTTGCGGAAGATTATGAAAAAATTATCATTAACTGTAAACACGAGTTAATATTACTTAGAAGCAATACGAATCTTAATGCGGTCAAGTTAAATGCAGGACAAGTTGTAGATGATATTACAATAAGTAAAATTATTTGGAGAGTGCCACACATCAAAGTATCTGATCGTGAAAGAATAAATTTACTGAAGTATTTAGAGAAAGATCGAGCTATTCCATTAGTATTTCGTAATTGGGATCTGTATGAATATCCGTTACTACCTAAAACACGCAAGCATACTTGGTCTATAAAAACTTCGTCCCAAATAGAGAAACCACGGTTTGTTGTAATCGCCTTACAAACCAACCGCAAAAACAACGGTCTATCGTCAATGGCTGAGTTTGATCATTGTCATGTACGTGATGTTAGAGTATTTTTAAATTCGACGTATTATCCGTATGAAGGATTAAATGTTAGTTTTTCAGAAGACAAATTTACTTTATTATACGAACAATATACAAGATTTCAACAGTCGTATCACGGACGTCGGTCAGAACCGTTGATGAGTATAAAAGAATTCAGAGACGTTGCTCCTTTATTTGTTATCGATTGTTCGCGACAGCACGAAACCTTAAAGGGATCGATCGACGTGAGGGTTGAAATTGAAACAGATCAAGAAATACCCGATCAGACAGCTGCTTATTGTTTGATTTTAAACGATTGTGTATTTGAGTATAAACCTTTGAGCAATATTGTGAAGAAACTATCATGAATAACAATCCAATAATTGTAGATCTCCAAGGATTCAAAAATGACAAAAATGAATTTATAGTTAAAGAGTTTGCCATGGCTTCTAAAGAGCATACTCACACGTTTTTAGTTAAACCTCCGTATCCATTTACTTCATTATCTCTTGATGAGAAAAAACAGGTTCGCTGGATCGAAAAAAACAGAGGCTACAGGTGGAGTGAAGGTTATGTTGACTATAGAGAATTTCAAAGAATTATTAAGCCTTATCTAAAAGGCAGAAAGATTTTTATAAAAGGTGATGAAAAGATTAAATGGATACAAGTTCTATGTGATGACGTTAATGATATTGTAGACATAGGTTCTTTAGGTTCACCGAATTTAAATACTCTTTGTAAACTTTATTGTGTAGATAATCCTACATTATATAATTGTTTTATTCATAAGACAATTTGTGCGTTAAAAAATGTAATAATCATAAGGAAATGGTGTACTGAAAATAAAGTTATTGTATGATTTTTGATAAATAAAAATTGATTACAAATAAAAACACTTTGCTTTTGGATTTCTTATACCAGTAAAACAAAATTTTATCGTAAAATATATATTTAATAAATCATTAATAAGAAAATTACAAAATCTTTATACTAACAAAAACACAAATGAAAAATATTTAAAATAAATGTCTTCTCTGTAGGTCAAGCATGACTAAATAATTATGTCATGCATAATCACCTGAGAATATTAATGTTTAAGTTATTTGACTACAAGTTATTAAATTAGAAACCGTAGCTGTAACCACATACTTTTTTTGAAATGCAGTTAATAACATTTTCTGTCTGATCCAATATTGGATCGATGTTTTCGGTCACGACGTACTGTGCACGTACGACACTTTCATCTTCGCCACTACGAAGATCGCCAGAAGCTTCCAAATCTACGATCTCTATGCGTATCAATTTCCGTCCATTCTGCGGTTTGTTTTCTACCACAAACGACTCGTTTTTGTTGATACGATGAATTATTTTCGATTTCTTCTGGTTCTCCTTTTTCTTGTGCATAGCTCGTCGGACTCTCCTTTGCAGGGATGGAAACATCTCCTCAAAATTGGCCAGTGGGTCTTGCGCATCTTGCAAATAGCTTGAAGATAGCTGATCAGCGTTGCAGGAATTGTCGACTGTTTGCGTATTCTGAAAGAACAATAAGTCAATATGAGCAAAATCGATTATAACACAGTATTTCTGAATCATAACAAAATTAATTTCACACTTATTATTTATTACAGTATTATTTTTAGGATAAATGTGAATACTTACCATTTTGATAGCTGTTGAAGGAAGTCACCCGTTGCCTATAGGTTACTGATAATGATTGAAACTAAATTAAAAGTTACCACAGTTTAATAGCTATTTATATGCAGCCTTATTGCATGTTTTGTTTGAATTTAATCAGGTCTCTACAAGTTAGAAATAAAAATGCTTATTAGTCAATAAAATTATTTATTTTCATGACAAAAAAAATTGCTGAGCACAGAAAATCTAATGGTCTGTTCACACGTAGCGAGTAAAGTAAATATTGTTGCTGTTTGCTGTTGTGCAACCGAGCGCGCTCTCGCTCATTTATGTACAAAATGAGTGAAACAAACAAACGGATCGCTAATTTACTCGCTGCGTGTGAGCGGACCATAATGCTAATAACCTAATTAATTACTAAGCCACGTCTTAAAATATTGCTACCCAATAGTATAATAAGTTATCGAATTTCACACTTACAAATATCTGATGAGTACAGCAAAACAGTTACCTAAATTTAAGTTACACAATGGTTATAGGTACGTATAGGTACTCAATACAGTTAAAAATTAGAATTTCTAACCGAGAATAACAAATTAATAATTTGAAATTCAGGATAATGTATCACAGTGTCCCCAAGACATAGTAGAAATTTGGTTTTTTAAAATGATACGTTTATCGTCATTCGCAGATAAAGCTATCTTGTTCTGTTCTTGCGTAAATATTTCATGCTTAAGAGACTTAAATATAATATTTTTCTTTCTCAAAAAAACATTTTCATTTAATATTCTATAATAATCCTTAAAATGTACATTTCTCAAAACTTGCTTCTGTATTCCTTTTGCTTTTTTATACTCTTCCTGAGTAGTTTTGATACAATATAACTTTGATCGCAAACCAACAAATTCGGAAATAAGATTACCACCTAGCTCATCTTTGAAAAGACCTGGTACCTTTTTATTCTGACTTGGAATACTGTATATGTTATTAACAGGATAATTACTAGTGTCAAAGTATTGAAGGAAATGTAAGTTTAAATCTCTGTAAAAGTCTTTACATTCTATAGAATAAAGAAAACTATCAGTATCCGTATAACAAAGTTTTAACTTTTCCTCGTAAAAAGGTTTCATGACAGAATAGTGAAAATCAAACATATGACTTTTAGATAATTCTAAAACGGAAAAACCAATATATATAGGTTTATCTAAAGTAATGGTTTCCGGTTTCATTTGAATGGCTACAAAGTTTTCTGTAAAAACTGTTGTACTGTGAAAGTTTGGTCGGGCTATTAATTGCTCAGCACAGTACATTTTCTTTGTTTTATTTCTATCATCGCTCCATTTATTGACTAACTTAACATTAACTCTTTTTTCAACGTCTTCAAGTGTCTTTCCAAAAATACTGTTATTTAAAAGTTTAAAAAAATCTTGTTCAAACGCAGACTTTGCCTTTTTACGTAATTCAGTATTCATGTCAATGTACTGTTTCAAATAGGGACTTTGTCGAAATTGAATGACTCTATGTATTTTTTTTAACAATAACCCATGTTTAAGACATGTTTGTAGGTGAACAAAATGGATGACATAAAAATATTTGTCGTATAAATTTGGAATTAATTTTGAGGTTTTAGAACCTGGTGGTGTAAATTTTTGCACACAGAATGGAAAATCGTTATGAGCATTATGCAAATGTTCAGGGTATTCCAAGTCAACCTCTAGTATATAACCTGTATCCCCGTCTGTCGGGACATTTTCGAAATCAATTCTAGTAATTTCCGAGCTATTCAATAACTTGAAATCTGAATGAGGCAAATACGCACACATTGCATAACCATAAAGGTTATTGCAATCAATATAAACTAAAAAGTTATCATTTTTTGTTGAGTCGTAAGTTTTTAAATATTTGTTGTTAGATTTGGAATACCTTGTGGAACATAAACATATACCACCGCGAATTCCTTTTTGAATCATTCTTAATATCTCTAAGTCATTTATCAATTCTAAGGTGACTCCTGTTTTTAATAACATAGCGTCAAAACTTAAACTTGGTGCAGTTACGTAAAATGTAGGATCTAATTTATAATTTGCCTTACAGGTCCTACGGAAACTTTCGAAAACGTCTGCAAGTAAAAGCACGTCTGTCTTAAGATACAAATCAGTGTATTCTCCAAGGTTCAAGAGCTTAAATGTTTGCCAAACTTTTTTTGCATGCTCATAGTCTAAATCAGATATTTCACTATTGTGTAATTTACTAAAAAAACAATTTTGGGAAGGAAGTTCCCCTTCTTTGTACGAGCTCCAAGTAGTCATGTATTCATAAGGGTACACCCCTTTGCGTCTCAATAAATTAAAGTGTTCATCAGAAGGAAAAAAACGTGACAGATGTACAAAATCATTTTCGTTAAGGTTTACTACAAGTTTTTCTAAGCTAGTACCTAAAAATTTAAAAGAATCTACAAATCGCACTGGTATTATGTCCTTGTCATTAATTTGAAAAAATTTTGTAAAAGATATATAATTTTCTTTATTTTTTGCGATAACTTGTATTCTACCTGGTAATTCTCCTAATTGACGTATAAAAAGATGACTATCATAACCAGATAAATTATGGAAAAAAATTGGAACAAATTTAGGCAAACGATATTTTATATTGCAGTAAGAATGTGCAGCACCACGATACCGCCCAGTGAGGTGACAATGATCTTTTACCCTATCGTCAAATAATAATTTATCGCACAAAAAGCAATTTTTAGCTTGAGCAAAGTTCACTTTGTCTTTATCTGTTAAAGATATTGATAACGGTGTCTGCAAAATGTTAAAAATATTTGATAAATCAACTAACAAACTTGTAAAAAACTTTTCAACACAGTCTGGTCCTCGATAAGTTACATATTTATTCTGAGAGCTATCATAAGAACATACGACATAATAAGCAAATGCTGCTGGTATATGTTTTTGCAGCGATACTGTGCAAGTTGATGGAATATTGGTTTCAATTGGTTGTAACAATGACTCGAAGTCTGCGTACAGGACAAAAGGCATATCTTGCATTCGTTCGTAATGTTCAAATCTTATTTGAGACCCTTCATTAGGTAATATTGTTGCTACGCCACTGCAAACATGAGCATCTAATTTATCGTTGTCATCGAAAAATATCATACAATTCTCGCACAAATATATTTTTGAGTGATGTTTCGTTAATTGGCTGCGAATTAATTTAGAAAAATTTTTAATAAGGCAGTAATGTGTACGACCTCCATTTTCTAGGTAAAGCAAATTTATATGATGTTTTTTTCGCAGTTCGCTTCTGTATAGAGGGCCAACAACCTTACTGTTTTGTTTAAGGCCATAAACGTTAATACTTATACGAGTATTATTCTTCTCAAAAATTCTAATGTCTTCGAAACCTACTGGAAAGGTCATACCTTTTACGTTAAGTACACTTTGAAAATGTGGATAAGCTGACGTTCGATGAGCATTATTTTTTGCAGGAAAAAGGGCTGCTACAACACACCATAAAAAGCAATAATTATCAGAATTTTGTATGTTTACACATGCACGTTTGCATTTAATAGTGTTAGGTAAATCTATATAGCTTGATGCTCTTAATGGGTTGTACTTATTTATATTCACTTCCAAATACATACTTCGCAAATAAGCCCAACCACTGTCTCGTTCTTCAAATTCTTCAATTTTTTTACATAGCACGCGTATAACGTTTGAAAACATATCTTCGAAACTATAGGTTTGATGTAAAATAATATTTTCAGTCGCAAACGATTTAATAGAAATTAAATTATTCTTATGCTGAAAAAATTCTGAAAATAACTCAAAGTTAACTTTAAGATTAGAATAAGTTTGGATTCGTGCTGATAGTAATTGATGCACGCGTAAGCGTAGGCGCGATAAAAATACAGCAGGTAGGTCCTTGTCCTGGCTGTTGTCCTCACATCGAACACGATACGAAGCGATGCGACTGCGAAAAGCGCTTTGAATTTTTTCAATGCATTCGCTTTCAACGACTGAACTATTATTCTTGTGTGCAATACTTTTTAAGTGGGCAGAAAAAACTTTGTTTTTCACGGATACGTCGCAAACTGAACAAAAAGTAGTCTTAGGCATGATTATTCTGCTTACTTTGATAACAATACAAATAATGATGTGGCTTTTAAATAAAAACTAGGTAGTAATAAGACGATGGTTAAATAAGCTAAATATTCATAATTAAAAAAAATACCTTAAAGTTATATTATTTTTTCTTTTTCTGAGCATAAAAGACTCCCTCTTCGGTAAATTTTGATTTAGCTAATTTAACAAACTTTTTTAGTGTATTAAATTCTGGAGAATCCTCTTCGCCATGTAAGCGGACAAATACGATCGCCTTTTCACACCTCTCCAGTCCCGTTAACTCACGTACTTCCTCTGCGTTGTAAAGACGGAGTTCAGCCAACAGGTTGCCGTCTAGCTGCGCTGTCCGACGCGTCACTCCGCCAGGAACTCGACGCGTTAGACTGCTACTTGCTGCCTGCGTCGTCGTACGTTGTGGCGGTGACTCGTCATCAGACTCCGAGTCAAACAACCAGTCTGAGCCGTTGCTCGATGGTGGTTCTTTTTTCGTCTTCTGACGCTTAGACTGTTTCTTAGAGCTGAAAAGATGAAAAAATATACAAATAAACTATTTAAACAGAAAATTTAATATCTCATAAAATGAGAAATAAAATTATGAAAACTACCTTATGACTTCCTCGTCGGAATCATAGAAAAGGTTTTCACAGCTTTTCTTTGCTGACCTTTTAAGTTTCTTGCTCTCCGCCCTGCAATGAAAAAAATGCCACATCAATACATTGAAGTCAAACTAACTTTTTAACGTGTCTTTCACGGAGATATTTGTGACAAATATCAGCAAATATGATCGAAATGATTATCCATCTCCTAGCGATCGTGGCTAAAAATATACTTACGGTCTGGGTCTCTGCCGCCTAACCACTTTCAAACTAAAATTGCTTGCAGCACCACCCAAAAACGGCCGTCACTTCAAACAAGAGATGACGTGAGGTGCAAGCAATTTTGCTCGGTTGATAGACGTCAAAGACCTAGTTGGTTCACATATCAAAACAAACATTTTACCAAAGTAAATATTAAGTAAGAAAAATATTAAAACTTACGAACATTGTTTGGGCAGCGTTGATGTTCCTCTTGATTTTACTCCTGAAGATAACTCACTAGAAGAAGTCACTGTGGCGGGTGTGGCGAACTGATGCAGTACCACAAATTTTTCGAATTTTTATAGCGGAAAAGTAAGAAGTCAGCAATTATTTTGTCAGAAGTAATCAACCTTTTTATGCGTAATTTATTATATCATTTAAATTGGAACTTGTCCAAAAATTATGATACTAATGAACTAAGTTACACATTTTGTCGATCAGCTGATCAACAAAAATTGAAAAACACCTATACAAAATAAATAAGTTCATTAGCATTACATGTCATTTTTATACAAACAATTGTTCTGATGAAATATCATAAAATGGCGTATTTCTAGGTAGTATTCAGGTATGTAAATTATTTTACATTGATAAAGTAGGTATATGTTATTGCTATAAGTCATTTCTTTAATTTTAACTCATAATAATCAAGGTATTGATAAACTTAGATAAAGTTTATTACTCCTGAATTTTACAAAATTCGGCAAAATTAGTACATTATCCAAACATATTTTAAAACTGCATCGCAGTCAATATTAGAATCCGCTGACTGTCAACGCTTGCAAAATAAAGCTCGGTGTACACATGTCAATTATGAGTGCACATTCCTTTTAAATTTTATTTATATGAAAATCTATCAAAATATATTCTGTTAGATTTTATTACTTGATAAACTTTATGTACAACTATAAATGAGTTTGATGGGTATAATAGTTGCACACTCAAATGAAATAATAAAGATGAAAAATACGTATAAATTAAGTACAAAATTATTAAAAACAAAAGTTGCTGTTTGTTCATTGTAATTATAGGTATGATAAATAATAAAACAAAAAGTACAATTGACATTCATTGATTGAACTATTTGCATTACCTACTCCAAAGTTAACTAGAAGAACATGTTTAAGGCATTAAGTCATACATTGTATTTTAAGATAGCATTATACAAATAATAATAATAAACACTATGATAAATAAATTTGTAATTGAAATAATATTAATTGATCTTGTGAACTAACCTTTACATTAGCAGTAGTAGGCCACTGCTAATGTTTTGCGATATTGCAAATTACGTTATTAATTATTAAAGAAAACAAAATAGAATCTCAGCAATTTCCCAATATGTAATTTTATTGTAAATTGATATTATTGGTTTTAGAAATCAGTTTGGCATGTATAAAACCTTTAGTAGCGTAGGAAAATTATGAGCTATTAGGAGTGTTGTTTCTCATAGGATAAAAAAAATCTTCTTCCGACATATTTCCTTTTGATTACTTTGTATTTTAAAAATAGTTTTGTTCTTTATTATTTATATTGAAAGATAGTGATGAAGGTATGTTTATGTAGATTTATTTTTAAGTATTTTTGTATGTATATTATGAGTATATAATGAATGTAGCTTTTTATGTTCTTTTACGCTGCCTCAATAGCTTCTGCTTCCCCAATGGTTGACTGGTAGAGAATGCTTTATGCATTAAGTCCTCCATTTGTACTTTAATTTTGTCAGGGCAATAAAAAATAACAAAATCACTCGAATCGGAAAGTTTAAGTTAACAATACTATATGTATTTTAGTTCAAACATGGAAATGATGTACGGAACATAATATTTATTTTACACACGGACTTGATTTGCGACGCGTGACGTAGCTGAAGGCTAGCAGAAACAGTATATAATGCTTGTATTGAAACATTCTCGTTCAAATTAGAAATGTTACATCTAGTTGATGTGCAACTTATTCGGGGATCCAGTTCTGGGAGACCAGAAAGCCCCATCCAGTTTAAGTTGTTCCATCTTGTAGTTGTTTTTTTGAATGGTACAGACAGATATTTTTCGGGGAACCAGTCCTGGAGGCCAGGAAGCCCCAACCAGTTAAATATCTATTCTTGCACCAAACCCATTGAAACTTGAAACAAATTTACATCAACTCGATATGCTACTTAATCGGAGATCCAGTCTTGGGAGGCCAAGAAGCTCCATCCAGTTTGAGTTGCACCATCTTATTGATGTTTTTTGAATGGTACAGACAGATATTTTTCGGGGAACCAGTCCTGCAGGTCAGGAAGCCTCAGCCAGTTTAATATCTGTTCTTGCATTTTACTTTACTAAACACATTAAAACTCAAAAACTAAATTCACATTAATTCGATACGCTGCTTAATCGGAGATCCAATCTTGGGAGGCCAAGAAGCTCCATCCAGTTTAAGTTGACTTATTATATTTGCTCACAATAAAATAAAGTATTTGATACTTAATTCTTTCACGGACAGTGACCACCTAAAGGTGTGATAACAATAAAATGTATATTGTGTCTGGAGTACTGTCCGCAAAAATGTTAAATATGCTACATATATTATTTGGGGAACCAGTCTTGGAGCCCAAGAAACCTCAACCAGCATAAGATTTGTATTTTTTCTACTTTACTTATCACATTAAAACTTGAAACCTAAATTTAAATAAATTCGATGTGCCACTTAATCGGAGATCCAGTCTTGGGAGGCCAAGAAGCTCCACCCAGTTTAAGTTGTATCATCTTATATTTGAATTCTATTTACTTACAATGAAACAGAGATTTTAGTTACGTTTAAAAACAAAGCTACAATCAGTTATTTAATTGTTATGTTAATATGCTAAAAACATCAAAACCATTTCCATCTGTTGTAGTAAAACAAGTTACATCTATTCGATATGCTACTTAATCGGAGATCCAGTCTTGGGAGGCCAAGAAACTCCATCCAGTTTAAGTTGTATCATCTTATATTTGAATTTTATTTACTTACAATGAAACAGAGTTTTTAGTTACGTTTAAATACAAATTCTCAATCAGTTATTCAATTTTTATGTTAATATGATAAAAACATCAAAACCATTTCCAATGTTTAAGTAAAACAATTTACATCTAATCGATGTGGAACTGAATCGAGGATCCAGTCCTGAAGAACAGGAAGCCACATACAGTTGTTATTTGAATCAATTTGCTTATAATGAAACAGTTTTGCGAATTGGTTATTGGGCATTCTAAAAAAGTTTTTTTACATTATTGATCGAACGGCAGTGAGATCGATGATGTAAAAAAACTGTTTTAGAATGCCCAATAATCCCCTACTCAGCTATGTTGGTTCATAACATGGTTTGCAACCAGTACCGCAGCTCTCATAGTAGCCAGAATATTTGCTGGTTTTCCTGCTGGAGGTTGCTTCAATCTGGTGCCTATGTACGTCAAAGAAATAAGTCAAGACAACATCAGAGGTTTACTGGTAGCCCTAACCATGACATTTCAAAACATTGGGCTTCTTCTCATGTACGCGATGGGCAGCTACCTGGATTATTATATTATAATTTGGATAGTGGTTTGCGTACCAATTGTCACCACATTGCTTCTGGTCTTGGTAGCACCGGAGTCACCGGCCTTTCTGGTAAAGAAAGGGAAAATTGAGGTCAGCAAAGCTCGTCTCAGGCAAGATTCTCTAAAGTTAAATTAATTTCCCTGTAATTTTATTTACTTTTTTTCAGGATGCCGCGAAAACTATTGCTCAATTAAGAGGTTTGGATATCCATGACAAAATTGTTCAAAACGAAATAGATTTTATGAAAAAAGAAGAACATCATTACAAGACTGTGGAAGATATTACTTTTTTGGCAATTTGTGAGTGTTTTTGTCATATACTACTTTTATCATGACTCTATTCGGTTTTGATTCCATTACCTAGTGTATGATTTACGAATGAATGTCGAAATGCTAAGTTTTCGACAAATTTTCGTTCATGAATTATAAGTAAACGGAAGCAAAAACAAATCAAATATGAATTTAAAATTATAGTTAAAAACAAAGCTTGGCGTCGCGGCTTCATCCTGTGCATGCTGAACTTCACCGCCCTGGACTGTAACGGTACATTCACCATCATGACGCACGCGTGGAGCATCATGACCCGCTCGGGCGTGACCGTCAACCCGGAGCTGCAGACATTAAGCGTGCCCATAGTCATGATCGTAGGCTCACTCGTCGCCATGACCTGCGTTGAGAAGCTAGGAAGAAAGGTAATATACTCGTACTTGGACGGTCAGTGTCCTTCAGCTCATTGGGCTAGTACGGCGTATACCCGGTAGTCAACATTAATCCGGGTACGCAGATCGTTTTATTGAACTTATTTGCATAGGCTGTAGGAAGGTGGTCATCGACAACCTGAAGCTGTAGACCCTTAGCGTCGTCATGATCGTAGGCTCGCTAGGTGCACGATGCCACTTCTTGGAAAAGTTAAATGGAGCAGTTGGTAATAATGACAGCAGAACATGAAGTTGTGCCAGAACCAACGTTATTTACTCTGCGTAGCTCATTTGTTACATTATTGAATACTAAACTTTAACCCTCACGAATATGTTTATCAACATTATTTTGTCATTCTTTTGTTTACGCGACTGGCGGCGGCCTATCGATCCCTGAGGGTTCGCATGATTTCAGCCGCTACTTGGCGGAGCGTTTGCAGTGACGTCAGTCTCCTGGGTCTGCCTCGGAGTCATCCTGATACTGCAGCAGAACGACGTTGCAGTGCCGGGCTGGGTGCCCGTAGTGGCTATCGTCTTGTCCGTATGGGCATACGCTGCGGGCATCCTGCCCATGTCTTACGTCATATTGTCCGAGATATTCAATTTTCAGGTAAGATACTCATTTTCCAAGTTAGCATGCATGCATGTAGAATATTATGGCGTAAAGACAAAACCATTTAACTACTAGAAGATTCATAAAAATCAAAGCGTTACTACTCGAACCAAAACATTACCCGATTGTTCTTTTAACAATGTGATATTTATAGTACTTTATTTCTAGACGAACGTAAAATGGCTATTATTTAACTTTATTTCTTTGGTTCAGAATTTTCTTAACGCTCACATTTATATTCTTAGAAGAGAAATAAATTAAGAGTCTCATTATAATCTATGACGGTTTGGTTAGGTAGACAGTATTCTGGAGTAGAAAGTGCTTGCAATGACTGAATTTGTTTTTCAGGTCCGTGCAAAGCTCATAGGCTGCGTAGTGACGTACGCGTGGTTCATGTCAGCGGTCCAGCTCGTGGCCTACGACCCCATCTCCAGCGCGTTCGGGACGCACACCATGTTCTTCATATTCGCCGGGATCAACCTCGCCGGGGCGCTCATAGCCATACTCTTCATACCAGAGACCATGCGCAAGAGCGTCGAAGAGATAGAGAAAACACTGCTCCGGAAAAATAACAGTTGTATTGGATAGGATTCACAGACAGATAGTATGAGTGTGCCTTTTTTTTATTGTTGATATCCTTTGCCATCGCAGATGATTGTACAAATATTTACAGTGAAAATGGTGATGAAAAAGTGTATTAATAATGTTAATAATATTATTCGTGTGTTACCCTTTCATTGCATTAAAGAAAACAGATTCATCTCAACTCCAATTTTACCTTATCTATACTCTTTTACTTTTATTGATTAAAAACCAGTCTCTTAGCTATCTTTAGTGTGGCCTGTAAAAGGAGCAAAAATTTAAAATAACCAGTTATCAATTCTAAATGGTTTTAATTTATTATAATTAAAATACATTTATTGCTGTTTTCTAACAAAATCAATCGAACCAACAATGCATTGCAAGCAAAACGTGTTCAGTCATAGAACTTGACATTGTCATTTAAGGTCAGTCATGTTCAAAGGGCTAACTTTCAGAATAAAGTGGCTGTGACAAACGGACGGACAGACAGACTTGACGAAACTACAAGGGTTTTGCCATTCGGCCACGCAGCCCTAAAAATATGAAATGTTATTTCAGAAACATTGGCTTTTTGTCTAGGCAATGTCGCTTGTATAATTGACATCTATAGGATGATGATATACGAAAATAATCTGCTCTCTATTTTCACAATCGTAAATTTTCAACCGCTGGTAACGACGGTAACGACGTTTAACCATTATTTGAGTAAACAGCGGTTGAATTCAAATTGTGCGTGTTTTGAAGAAAAAATACCTTAACACGTTCCGAGACACTATTCCAGACAAAATAGATGTTTTATTGATTTCACGCCTGTAGGCGTTCACTGTCCCGGAATGTGTTAACCAATAGTCATCCAGCCATTCTGATAATTGGTAAGGTCTGTATTCTTAAAAACACGCAATCGTAAATATTCAACAGCTGGTAGCGACACTTAACCATTAAATCAGTTACCTATCGATCACGAAACCGGGCCTTAGACGTCACTATTTGGGTAAGTTATTACTATTTTCGCATGGCCTTGAGTTATTTTGACTGCAAAATGGTTATTCAACGTAGAATTCTTTCAGTCGAACTGTAACAGCTGTGGCAAACCTTTTGTAACACTGAAAATGCGATTCAAATTAAATAAATATGTTGTTAGTAGTGTGGAAGAAAAACCTGGTCACACGTACGTACAGTGGTCTATAGCGATTTTGGGTAAATATTTTAGTACTTAAATACGCTTTCTTACTCCACCTGTAGATAGACAAGACATCGTGAATGTGAACCTAGATATCCAAGTGACTGGAAAATACTTTAAAAAAAATATGCAGACCACGTATGTAGTCACATGATTTGCCTTTTTTGGACTTTCTGTGACATAACGACGAAGTATCAAATAAAATAACTAGTAAAATAATTGTACATGAATCAATTGCAGGGGCTGCAGTTTTGGTAACGATTGGATTTATGATTGGTTGGGTTTCACCCATGAAGAACATTCTATTATCAGACGAGTCTCCTACGGGATATCCAATGACCATTGGTGAGATGTCTGCCATTGCGAGCACATTGACTCTGTCAGCCATCATCGGAGTACCATTCTGTTCTTACATAGGAGACGTGTTTGGCAGGAAAAAAGGTATCCTCATGATAATAGCGTTCCAATTGGTAAGTTTTCCTTAAGCTGCACAAGTTGATGTGAATGTAAAAGATTTATTAAAATCCCGTCATTATTTTCAGTTATGTTGGATTCTTAAATTAGTGGCAAAGAGTAACATTGTTATCATTATTGCTAGAGCAAGCGCCGGTATCAGCTACGGAGGCACCTATATTTTGATTCCAATGTATATCAGAGAAATAAGCCAAGAAAACATTAAAGGTTTGCTGGTAACACTCATCATGTCGACGCAGCACCTCGGAGTCCTTGTGATGTACGCCATTGGAAGCTACTTGAGCTATTACACAACATTATGGATTGTTCTGTCTTTCACGATAGTAACATTCGTGTTGATATTATTCATTCCAGAATCTCCTGCTTTTCTTATAAAAATAGGTGAAACTGAAGTGAGTTGTTTTAGTAAAATCTGTTTTCCTTTTATATTCTTACATTCCAAATAGTTTTGTAAAATTTTTTTTATATATTAGAAAGCAGCAGATGTCGTGGCTACTCTTAGAGGATTGCACGCTAATGACACAGTTGTGCAAACTGAAATAAAGTACATGAAAGATGAAGATGAATACTTTAAGTCTGCTAAAACCGTAACGTTTAAGGCCATTTGTAAGTTGTTCTATGTTCTATGAATTTATCGTGAATTCTGTTACACTGTTTAATTTATTTATTAAAATTTTCAGTTAAAAATAAAGCTTGGTTTCGTGGTATAGTGCTCAGCCAAGTGATGGGTTGCACGGTGGCAGTCAACGGCACCTTCGGCATCGTGACGTACGCAATGAGCATCATGGAGCAAGCAGGCATCTCCTTCAACCCTAAATTGCAGAGTCTTGTTATACCAATTTTGTTGGCATTAGGTACAATCTTGCCTATGACTTTTGTAGAAAAGGCTGGAAGAAAGGTTCGTATTATTTGTTATTATAAAAACATTCGACCTGTCGATTATCTTCAGTTAAGAAACAGCCCCGATATTCCTTTTGATATATTATCTTCTCGATTCTTTCATACCATAAGTTAATGAATTTCAGCCGTTACTGGTCGGAGCACTCGCAACAAGTGGAGTGTCGATTGGTGTGTTTGCATCGGCGCTGCTGGCCCAGAGCTACGGCGTCGCGGTGCCTGGCTGGACGCTCGTGCTGTGCATCGCTGTGATCGTCACGGCATACTCAGCCGGCATCATTCCGATGCCCACCGTCATCATGATAGATATATTTAGATTCCATGTAAGTCGCTGTTGTTGCCTAAAAACCAAGGCCACCAGAAATGTGCGGGGTAGAAGCGATACGGAAATGCAGTTAAAGCAGTGAAGCGGTGCGAGGATGTTTTTGAGGTCTTTTCAAATGCGAGCGAGTGGGTTGCAGCATCTATAGCGTCCATTTTCTTTTTGCACTTGTAATCTATAATCTTAACGTACAAAAGCGTCATTCCGCTGAGGCCCAGTTACCAGGGAGGTTGAATAAACAGCTTTGTGCGCTCTTTAAAGAAAATATATCTGATCTTTGGTTTACGCAACTGGGTCTAAGCCGTTTCCACACCGGCGCCCTTGCTATGCTTCCTAGCGCTTCTCTGTGGAATAGCAACGAAACCGTAATTTCAAAGTACGAAATTATCATCCTTTTTAGGGTTCGAAATTATCATCCTTATAGTTTCGTCAAGTCTGTCTGTCTGTCCGTCCGTCCGTATGTCACAGCCACAAACAAATTTATGCGTGTTGGGTGTCTATGGATAGGTCTGTTTTAAAAGGACATCGCGATTTCTAAAACCATTTTCACTATTAAGTCTAAAGTTTGAAAGAAAGACGCTTCCGGGACGGGGGGCATCTAACTTTTGAACTAAGTGAGTGTAAATTTTGAAAAAGTACATGATGTAGATCTTAACAAATATTTTCAACGAAAATTGGTTTGAACGAGATTGAACTATTAGTTTCGAGATATAGCACATTTTCAACAACCACAAAATTAATTTTGCTTATCGTAGTGTTTGTATGAAGATACAAACACTACAAAAAGCAAAGTTAATTTTGCTGTCATTAAAAAATTGTGGTATTTTGGCTAAGTGGAAGTAAGTGGATTCCTAATTCAATTAAAGTTTACACGGAACGCTCAGTGCGCGAGCCCGACTTGGCCGGTTTTACTTAAATGTGTTAGGCACTATTCTTAAAAGTTGTAATATTTCCTCTCTCATCTGATTTTCTTTGTATTAAAGTTCTTAAAAACATATCATAATTATTTACTTTGTTTTGGTGGACGATTGTTATTCTTTTGACAGAACCGTATTAATCAGTCAGGTATCAAACGAATGCCGAGAGTCGCATAACAATGGACTTTTTATTGTGTCTCGTTTACACATCCTTGACGAGTTAAGTGATTTTGCAATATATTTCTTACAGGTTCGCGCGAAAATATTCAGTCTCATCTTCATGTGTACGTTAGCAACTTTATTTGTATACCTGGCAGTTTTCGATCCTATATCATATGCATTTGGGCTGTACACCGTGTTCTTCTTATCGTCTGCATTCACCCTGCTGGGTGCAATAATAATCCAAGTGTGGCTGCCAGAGACTAAAGGAAGAACTGTGGAAGAGATTGAGGCAATTCTAGTTGGCAAAGATAAGAAGCATGCACCTGAAGCAAATGAAATGACTTATCCTTCTAGCAAAGTATAGCTCATCAGATTCGGGCAGAGAAACATTTTGATAAATTAAGGCACCACGCATCGCTGTAAAAATATACATAAGTTGGTGTGAGGGATATGCATAAATAAATAAATGAGATTTTCTTCAAGATGATAACACTGATTTGATATTTCAACTTAGAGCGATACATGGGCTAAAGTAAAAATGGGAAACCCGCTTCTAAAATGAATCCCTATTCCCTATCCTGATCCCTCCACACCAGTGAAAGGGAGGAACAGTGAGAGATTTAGTGGCTATTAAGTAATAGCATTAAATTTCAATATTTTCAATTCTTCTTTCTACGACTTCCACCCAGAACACTAGCATGTCATCAATCAATAATAGAACTTCGACTACTTTATTTATTTAAGAACTTTATTGCACAAGTAACAGATACAAAAGTGAAAAGTGTAAAACATTATTCTTTCTTCTCGTCTTTTGTCTAAGGGCGCGTTTCCACTATGTCGTGACGAATATTTATCGTTGGACTTGGACCACTGTCATCTGTTTCGACGGAACGCGCGTCAAACGGATAGGAGTGATATGGACTGACACAACGCATCGAAGATGCAAAGCAGCGCTTATGGGGCTTTGCTTTTAGGTTCCGTTCCGTTCCACATCTAAATTCCAAATGTATGTATTTGAAAGGATGCACTGAATGTTGTACTTATTTGCCAGGTCGCTCATTGTCATCCTCTTTGTGCCAGAAAACGCATGCGCAAGAGCGTCAAAGAAATAGAGGAAATACTGCTCTGGAATCTGGAATATTAACACTTCAATTGGATAGAGTTCACATTCATTCCCAAAGTACATTTTATAGTCATATTCGTCTTTGTTCTCTGCTATTGTCGATAGAAGTGTAGGTACCTGCTTAAAATTTACAGAACTTTTAATTTCACTTAGTACAAGTACCTACATTTAGTTTCGCATTTACTTATTTACCGCTCAAAATGCAAATTTTTAGTGGTATTATTGAACCTATTTAGGCAATGACTTTGCAAAGTCAATTAATAGTTTAATTTGTTCATAATAAAACATACTTACAAACAAAAGATGCCGATTCAGAATTTTTAGAAACTAAATACTTACCAACGACGAAATAAAAAATAACGCTGCAATGATTAATTAATTTAATTAATAAATAATTAAATAATAATAATAATAAATATGCGCCAGACAACACACCAATTGTCTGGTTTCGTGGTAACGAATTATCTTCTTTGTGTTACGAAGTACCAGACAACGATTATGACGGGGGCGTCTCCCATAAAATACTTAAATAAATATAATATCCATGACTTAGGTACAAATGTTCGTGCTCATCACACAAACATTTGCCCCTTGCGGGAATCGAACCCGCGATGGCCGGCGTGATTTATGTGAAGATACTACGAACAGAGGATCTGTGTACTAATTCCTCCATCTTCCACGCTAATTCAAAAAATCTACTGTATGTTTTGTTGTATGTATGATACCTCAGACTGAACTTGGCCATTGATGGACCGATTTGGATTTTTTCGTTGTTAAGAGGATACTTTCTATTTGGTTTCATTGTTACATAAGTCGGGATTTGACGATAAGGTCATAGCTTTTCGAGGTAAACTAAATTTACTTGAATTACTAAATTATATTTAATTATGTAAAAAAAAATATAAAACATGAACTTAACCGCAGGGGATCATTAAGCGTCAAATTACAAATTAAAAATATATTATACAAACGTAGTGAAACAGACTTCAAAAAAATTCACAACTTGCTTAAATTATTTGACTTTTGAATATGTTATGTAAAGTAGGCCCAAACAGTTGTTTCAACCTGCCTAAAACTATTTCATTTCAGACGTTATCATTTTAGTTGGTTAGTCGTTACTGTCTGCACCACATGTGTCAACGTAAGGAAGTAGGATTTCAGTCGACATGTAGCAGCTGTAGCAAAACCACACTTTTTAAACTGTGAAAATGCGAATTAAAATTAATAAATATGTTGTAAGTAGTGTTAAAGAAAAACACGGTCACACGTATTTACAGTGGTCTCTGGCGTTTTTGGGTAAGTACTTATTCATAAAACTCTATTGACATTATTATGACCAAGAATAAACCATCGCAAACTAGGTAGGTATCCATGAAAAAAGAGGAAAGTCTACCTTTTAAATGAAGATGGTATTCAAATGATTTTGCCTCTCCTCTATCTGTCAGCTCAAGACGTTTTACGAAATAATGCTTTAGATTCTATTTATGACGTTTCAAATCAATATTTTACAGGGGCTTCCGTTTTAGTGACAGTAGGGTTTCTGATCGGCTGGGTTTCGCCGACGAAGGCAATCCTACTATCAGACGAGTCTCCTACGGGTTCTCCGTTGACGAGTGGCGAGATATCTGCCATTGCAAGCACAATGCCACTGGCAGCTATCGTCGGAGTGCCAATCTGCTCTTACATGGGCGAGATGTATGGCAGAAAAAAAGCTATCCTCATGATAATAGCGCTTCAAGCGGTAAGCTTTTTTTAACTACACAAATTAACGCTATCTACGAATTGACCAAATAACGTTTTACTTTGATTCGTTTCAGTTATGTTGGATACTTAAATTAGTGGCAAAGAGTAGCATAGTTATCATTATTGCTAGAGCAGGCGCCGGCATTGGCTACGGAGGCACCTATCTTTTGATTCCTATGTATATCAGAGAAATAAGCCAAGAAAACATCAAAGGTTTGCTGGGAACACTCATATTGTCGACACAACACTTTGGAGTCCTAGGAATGTATGTCATGGGGAGCTACTTAAGTTATAACGCAACACTATGGAGCGTCCTCGCTTTCACGATAGTTACATTCGTGTTGATGTTATTAATTCCAGAATCACCTGTTTATCTTGTAAAGTATGGTGAAATTGAGGTCTGTATAAATAAAAAGTAATTTTACATCTACTAGATTATATCAAGGAGTTAAAACGATTTTCTCATACATCAGAAAGCAGCAGTCATCGTGGCCACCCTCAGGGGATTGCGCGCTGATGACACAGTTGTGCAGACTGAAATCAAGTGCATGAAAGATGAAGACGATTACTTTAAGACTACAAAATGCGTTTCGCTTGAGGCTATTAGTGAGTAGCTTTAAGTTTATGTAATTGATCCTTGAGTTTCAATTCTGTTTCATTAATTATATCCAATTAAAATTTACAGTAAAAAATAAAGCGTGGCTCCGTGGTATTATACTTGGAATGTTGATGGGGTACACGCAGGCGTTCAACGGCACCTTCGGCATCGTGACGTACGCGCTGAGCATCATGGAGCAAGCAAGAATTTCCTTCAACCCTGAATTGCAGAGCTTGTTAATACCAATTTTGCTCGCCTTAGGTACAATCTTGCCTTTGGTATTTGTTGAGAAGGCCGGAAGAAAGGTAACTATTTATTATTTGTCATTCACAGATTCTCTTTTCTAAAAAAATATCAGTGAAATGAATTGACGAGATTGCTAGCATTCTATTTATTGCCCACTTTACATTTAGATACCCTTGTAAAAGTATGTATACTGTGATTTCCTTACCAATAGCTGTATAATTTGACGTTCTTAAACCATCAAAATCTGTATCTACTCTTTTATAAATAGAGATACTAATGATATGAATAATTAGAGACATATTAATAGATAGATAGATAGATAGATAACTCTTTATTGCACACAAAATTAGTGAATTTACAAATTTGTTTAAAGGAAATGTACAATTTATGCGATCTTATCGCTATAATATTATATATCAATGAACATATCTAAAATTTGTTGAATAGATTGGTCGAGAATGACTTTCCTAAGAATATTGAACATACCTAAAAGGAGACATTTTTTTTGGGCCCAGCAGCAACTTGTAGCGTCTAATAATGACATTGCTCCCTAAATTAATAACTTATTTTTGTAGATAATTAGACGAAAGATAACGTTTAAATGAAACCGGAATAATAAAATCAAACTAAAAGACGCGTTGTATTGATTACTTTTCATCACGACATTCCTCCTTTACAAATACTGTAATAGTGTAAAGGAACGACGGGTTGGTCAATATAAAAACAATATCAATTATTTCAAGTACGTGATTTTGTTTAGATCACGTTTTTTCTACTTTTATTTATTTTAAACAATTGGAATCTCCGTATAAAATATTGTTATTGCTTTTTTAAGATTTTTGCATAATATGGTTATCTAGTAAAGCCGTGGAACGGATAGCAACTCTGACAGCTATCACTGACATTGACAGGAATGGCTGGGAGTGTCATTTGTCACACTTTCCGTTTGGCGTTTGGCTTTCCGTCACCTTCCGTTTGTTTTGAATTGTATGTTTGTTTTCTCCGGATTTTTAACGAAAAATAGAAGCAAAAATCATCAAGTACGGCCCCATTCTACTAAATCGTTATTGTGTAACTGTGCAGTGAGATTTCAACGACTGTGATTTTCAGAAACGACCAAAAATGTGTGTCAACTGGTACGTGTGTGGATTTAAATTATGATGAATTTTCAAATATTCCCGTTAGATAACGAAAAACGAATATTGTTAATGTTTTTAAGACATTATAAGGAACATTTTAATATATGTTTCATTACTAGACGTCACAATTTATGGGTGGGCCCATCCTCCATACAAGAAAAAAATGTCTCCTTTGTTTAATAGATTGGTTGAGAGTGACTCCTTATAAGTATTAAATCTTCAAAAAATGTTGTATTAGTATCGTCATTAACATTTGTTTTGATGGTATATGAATTAATTTCAGCCACTGCTGGTCGGAGCGTTCGGCACATGTGGGGTGGCGATGTGTGGCCTGGCGTCGGCGCTGCTGGCCCAGAGCTATGGCATCGCGGTACCCAGCTGGACATTCTTGCTGTGCATCGCAGTGGACGTAACGGCCTACTCAGCTGGAGTCATTCCAATGCCCACAATCATCTTGATTGATATATTCAGATTCCATGTAAGTCTCTTTTGAAAGCTAAACAATACATTGCCTCGTTTTGCTAACGAGTTGAAGCTTAGCAATACTTACATTTCCGCCATAGTAAAAGTTGTTCATATTCATCAGTGGAGTCTTTACACAAAATGTCGGTACTGATTAAAATTTCAGCCTGTATACGAGTATTTAGGTACTAGTTGTAAGAGACGTAGTATTGGACGCCCTTTCTTGGTTTTTTTTTTTTAAATTTAAATATCGTTAGGATGTTGTGTTATTTTAACAGTACCGGTCTCCAGGGTTCAATCAACTTTATTATAAGAAATTCTTAAATAAAATCTGATAATTAGTGCCGTGGCATGCCTCATGCTGCCACGATTAGGTAATGCTGAGAGGGTGCCTTTTCGACTCATACTCGATGTTAATGGTAAATATGTTTGTGTGTCTAAATGTATTTTCTTTCTTTTCTTTCTTTCTTTCTTTCAAATACATTTGTTTTGCAGGTTCGCGCAAGAATAATGACCCCCATTTTCATGTTTACGTTAGCATTGTTGTCCGTATACTTGGCAGCTTTCGACCCTATCTCAAACGCATTTGGGCTGTACACCGTTTTCTTCATATCGTCTACAATAAATTTGCTTTGTGCTGGAATAACCCTGGTGTGGCTACCGGAGACGAAGGGAAGAACCGTGGAAGAAATCGAGGCAATTCTAGTTGGCGAACATAAAAAACAGGGATTTGAAACGAATCCAGTGGCTGATCATCCTGGCAAAGGGTAATAGATGGGATTCGGACAGTGAACTCATCCAATGCAATGACGTTCCTATTATAATATAAGGCTACCACGCATGGCCGTAACATACAAATTGTTCAAATTCGTTGAGTCATATTCTTTAGGTTTAAGTATACTCAATTTAATAATAAACGTATGTGTACAAGTAAACAAAGATAATTTATTCAGGTCGACAGCACCATGGGGCTTTAAATCCGCTCAAAATACAGGCAGTTAAATTCCCACTCAGACAGCTGTATCGCTAAATTGGTTAAAAAAACAATGCACTATTTCGTAAGTTTTAGCAAGATTTCCATGCTCATAATAACCTACAGATAACCAACAAATGCATTTTTAAGTATGGATGCAATAAAATACACGCACACAATAAACAAACAACAAAATAAAACTTTACATATTTGCAATATCTCTTCCTAATTAATAAATACATAAATAAAATTGTTGCAAAACTCATCCTAAAATAACCTTTCTTTTACTCACGCGACAATATTCAAAGCCAAACGCGGAAGCTTGACTGAATATCCGGGTGTGTACGAGTGGCGATATGTTTTGCGGCCAAGTGCCACTTATTCCTATTGTTACAGGTCAAGATAGGATTCCCTTTGCGATTCAATCCCATGTGGTCCTCGCGACCTTTGCGCAGGGTTATTGCACCTGAATCGTTCCCATCACGTGTTTTTAGGGTTCTTCACCGCGCGCACTGATTAAGCAGAACATACTAGGGCCGGCTTAAAGGACATAAGTCAGAATGGTAGCTACACAGGTATTAAAAAATATATATAAAAGTAACATTAAAAATGTTTTTTGTGACTCATGTTAATTCCTCACGTCGTAGTTTACACGGCCAGGAGCCCTATTTTTGAATCACTCGCTTCAAGATGGCGAGTGAAGTTTCGTTCGAAGATGAATTAAAAGTCATAGAAAAAAACTCGTTTTCGAACGAAAATCACTTGCCATATCCAAGTGAGTGATTCAAAAATAGGTCCCCAGATTCGGCTGACAGGTGAAATTATACGGCATACAAACTTGTAACTGATTTTTGACACATAAGTGCTTTCTTCCAACCCTAGATATGTCGTTATATCGTTTGATCACAGGTCCTTCTGTATTGTGTTTTTTACACGATAGTGGCATTTTCAGCTATTTCATCGCGTCATTTGCACTGTACAATCGGAACGAAAGTCAAATACATGGCTGACGTACTACAAAGAAAGGTCTGCGTAACAAAAAAAACGCGTTTTAAACAGTTGGTCGGTCAACTATTCAAACCCCATCACGTGACTATCGGACTTTATATTTGCGAAATGATTAAATAACAATTGTATTTAGACTGAAACCACAAATTACATGCTTTTCTGAAGGGTTTCTTCTATTAAGTAGTAGAAAATAATATATACAATTACAGTTAGGTAAAAAAATAGACAGCTGAAAACTTTGATTAGTTTATTTAGGCACGCTTCATAGTTGACCATGAAAAAACGTGAGCTGTCAGTGAAGCGTGAACTTACGACTGCTGATTTATTTGAATACTAATTATCTATTATTATAAAATGCTTTGTCCTGGGCCTCAATTCTGCTAATTGCGTCGTCACCGAGTTGTGCATCAATTGTACAACGAGCGTGCTATTAATACACCTCGCTATTCTGACAGCGGCTGCTGTAGTGACTTAGTTGTGCTACTATAGTCGGTGGTTTTTTGACAACTAATTTGACAGCTCCTTGACATTGACAATCAATTTTTATAATTTCGATCCTATAGTACAGTAATAGCTTTTAAAATTGTTTGTCAAAAAAAAATTACTAAATATTGTATCAAAATTTTCAAAAATTACAAAATATAGTTTTTGTCGAGGTGTATAGATGAGTGTAGGAACTTCAATAAGTTAAAGAATTATTCACATGCACGTAATTGGATGATAGGTACCTATCCTCATTCAAATTCTGCCAAGTGGTAATCATCACCCATCCATCATCATGAAAGTAAAATAAGATAAAGTTCATCACATAAAGATCAAATACAAAAGTTTAATGTGAAATCATAGTAATATATACGTTAATGAAAATAAATAAACCAAATGCAAAATCATTTTATAATTTTATGCCCGTGAACACAGGCAACGAGAGTCACAAAAAAAACATATTGGTTTTATTTTTGTCAAAGTTTGACACTTTTTGGTCTGTCATTCCTATTTTGCACGAATTTACCCCTATTTGCAATCCACAAAATTTTAATAAAATCTCCACATTTTATGAAATACAAACGACTTGCAGGGGACGCACACAGTAATCGACCGTAAAGTGCAGCCGAGGTGCCTCACTGTGACTAAGTTTTTAAAGAGAAATACCTACATACCTACTTTGTATGCAGCACTCTAACTTATATCTAAGCCAAGGGGTTCGGAGACCAAGAAGATAATTTCAATGTCGATACTTAAAGTGCTAGTACAGTAGCTATATGTAGCTGAATGAACCCTTTGTAAATGATGTGTACAGTAAACCGCGACGTGACGTGACCTACTCGTATCGACCCATTTTTATTTATAAAATAAATGTATGCTGATAAAAAGGTGCCAAGATTTATTTATTTAATCAACTATCTCCTAAAGTTAAGTGATCACAATACATGATATTGAAATCTAATTACTAAATTTTATTTCGGTTTACAGTGAATTATTTTGTTCCATTTAAAATGTACAGAATAATAGACATCGATTTATTTTATTATTCTTTCTTCTTTTACTATTCTTTTAAATGCTATATGTTATGCTATGAAGTATGACGAATATTTTTTACGCACAATAGGAACATGTTTTATAAGCTAGAACTTGAAAATTTTCAGCACTGTGTTTAGTTTTTCTTGTCAGCATAACAATCTAGCGAGATTTCTTTCTTGACTTGCTTTACGCCTGAAAATTAATAGAATTATTATAAAGAGTTTGACATAATTGTGTCTTATATTCTCCGAAAATAATGCATTCGTCTTCTACTTGGGAGAAACAAATCCTTTTGGAGTCGGAGCATACTGTCGAGCTTACGTAAGTACACCAGCAGTCGTAAATCATGCACCGACTCCAAAAGAATCGGTTTCTGCAAAATAGAAAACAAATTCGTTATTTCAGCTTTGAAGTCAGATTTTTTAAGGGAGTTGAATTAATAATTACTTCATGATTTTCAGTTATTACCCATATCTCAAAAACTACTGAACCGATTTTAATTAAACTTACAAGTACCCTATGTTAAAATATACCTGACTGAACTAAAAAAGAATCACCTTGCTATGATTTCTCTTTTATAGATATCCTGAGACAAACATATAAACATACATTCACTTACGAAATTTTGCACACGTCTTCGGAAGCCAACAACAAGAAGATCAATATACTCATTTTTTTAACAAATTCTAACGATATCATATAGATACAGCTCAAAATGGATTACCTCCTTTTTTGAAGTCGGTAAAAATCTAAGAATGTACAACGCGATACCAAAACGGTTGGTTACCTCGTCCTAGTCTGATTTTTGGCAGTACTAAATTAAAACGAATGGCCTAGAAGGTCAGATACCCAGAGTTGTGCCTGCAGAGTCTGCAAAGTACACGATTATGTGGCAATAAATAGAATTTAATTTGTGAAAAGTCATCACATGAGTACGTTCAATGCATCGATAAGCGCATCAACGCTGTGATCAAGGAGATAATTTGTTTTGGTTCATTGTCAAAGCTTACCTGAAACGATTTGATAATGGATAAACCTATTTATGTAATAAATATCAATTTTACACAATGTATCTTGCCTCCAAATTATTTAAAGTATTAAAAACTATAAAGATTTAGATTTATTTCCAATGAAAACGGTATGAATGGTGAGGTAATTTTCAACGCTTCTTATTAACGTCAAAGATATATAAACGTCCTTCATCATCAAATCCTCTTCGTCAGGCGCTCTAGTATTCTGCAACAAATTTATCAATGAGGATATTTATTTATATTTATTAAAGGTACAGGAATCACTGATTATGTAATCTTATTACATGTAGGTACAACTTTGAGAGTAGGTCCACCTTGGGGTAGGAGATGAAGAGTAGACTCCCGTGTGTACATAAATTACATTAGAGTTTGCTGTAAACCATAATCATTAAAATATCCGTCCTAAGCTTTCTAAAATGTACTTACGGTGACATAAAGACTCAAAGCGATTGCCTACATGCTTCTCAGCCTTTAGAAAGTTCTGTCCGCATCTTCTCGTTAAGCATATTATTTTTCTTTTATTTCCATTAGGTACTTTTCTATGCTGATGTGCCTTATTTAAAGAACAAATTATTGGTTATTTCGTTAGACGATTTATAATTTGATCCAAATATTTTTTAAATATCATATGACAGTAGTTGTTGAATTTATCCCATTCATACAGGAAAGGCAATGGAACAGAGCCATACAGCCTGATCTTCTTACTAATTAATTCCTTTGACCTGCAGGCTTTGGAAGGCTAAGTCTAAGGGCCAACGACGCGATCTTACCGCGGCGGTCGCGGGGCCGCATAAAATTGGCGGGCTCGTGAGTTTTATTTATGTTTGCGGTTGATGAAAATATACTATATCCCAAAAGCTACTAATTTAACACATTCCGGGACACTATTCCAGACACAATAGATATTTTATTGTTTTCATTCCTGTAGGCGTTCACTGTTTTTTCCAACATTTGTTGATTTGATATTTATTATAATTATTAAATTTTTATTATTTAATATTTTGACAAACAACCCGCATCCCGCGCTTTTCTCATTCAAAAATTAACGGCGCACGCCTTCGTGGATGGCTCTATCATTCACCTACAAGTTTCAGATGCTAATAGTTTCAGAATAAAGTGGCTGGCTGTGACATACGAACGGACGGACAGACAGACAGTCGTATATAAAAATATATATAATTTAGAATCTACTAATGAGTTATTAATACCGTTGAACTAACTAACGTTTTATTTATTTCCCTAAAAATAGCGACGAACTCCTTTGGTTATGTTTATTTCGCTTATTGGAATGACTCGCAATGAATTATTAAATTCAGAGATCCATTGCAAGTTTTGTAAATAAAACCTTTTTTGCTTTTTAAATTTACCCCTAGGTTTTTGAAATACAACAAAATTAAAATTAAAATCTCTACATTTTATGAAATACAAACAGCTTGCAGGGGACGCACCGACGGCAAAGTGCAGCTGAGTTACCTCACTGAGACTAAGATTTTAAAGATAATTACCTTCATACCTACTTCTAGTATGCTGCACACTAACTTATTTGTAAAATATATCGAAGCCTAGGGTTCGAAGACCAAGAAGATCTTTGTGAATGATGTGTACAGTAAACCGCGACGTGACGTGGCTCGTACCGATCCATTTATAATTATAAAATAAAGTATGCTGATAAAAAGGTGCCAATTTATTTATTCGATCAACTATATCTTTAAGTTAAGAGATCATCACAATACATAGATATTTCACTTCATTTATATTGAAATCTTATTACTAAATTTAATTTCGTATAATTTTATCAAATTCTAACGATATCATATACATACAGGTCGAAATCGATCACCTCCTTATTTTGAAGTCGGTAAAAATCTGAGGGATGTGCAACGCGATACCAAAACGGTTGGTTACCTAGTCCTAGTCTGATTTATTGGTAGTACTATATTTTAAACGAATGTCTTACAAGGTCTGATATACCCAGAGCTGTTAAAATAAGCCTTAAAAAGGTACAAATCAAAATGACATGGTATAAAAAAATATATTTCTGCGTTGTTGACCCACGACTGCTGCACGTCACTTTCTATCTCTCTTCCTCTTGCTTATGGCAGCATCTTCTCACTCACTTACTCAGATGAATTGTTGCTTCGTTGTGGCTCCACAGCACACAGATTGTGCTACTCCCATTGCCATCTCCCTTTCTCTTGCTTGTGGACCTATCTTCTTACTCGGTTACTTTTTGAGTTTGACAATGTCATATCTGTCATTATGTCTGGCAATGTATGTACTGTCACTGAGCATATAACTAATACAAAATTTTGATAAACAATAACTTTTTCTGCAAAGTACACGATTATAAATATATAATAATAGATTAGAATAGTTAGATACGGGATTGCTACCATGTACCTTAATATTTATGAGCTTCCGATATTTCGGCACTGTTGCAAGCGCCATAATCACGGAGTAATAATAGATAATGCAAATACGTTATGTGAAAAATCATCACATGAGTACCTACGTTCAATGCATCGGAAAGCGCATCAACGCTGTGATCAAGAAGATAATATGTTTTGCTTCATTGTCAAAGCTTACCTGAAACGATTTGATAATAGAGAAACCTATTTATGTAATAAATATCAATTTTACACAATGTAACTAGCCTCCAAATTATTTGACATATTGAAAACTATCAAGATTTAGATTTATTTCCAATGAAAACAGTATGAATGCTGAGGTACTTTTCAACGCTTCCTATCAACGTCAAGGATTTATAAACGTTCTTTATCATCAACTCCTCTTCGTCAGGAAATCTAGTATTCTGCAACAAATTTATTAATGAGAAACATACATATAAGAGGAAAATCTCACATCACAATTTGTTCAAAACTTTTCAAAGGTACAGGAATCACTGATCAATCTTTTATTTTAGGGCGCGGGTGAAATCCACGTGTGGTCCCGCGGTTTAGTTGGAATAAGCTTGAAAACATTGAGATAGAAAATTATATCGATTCTTGAAAAACATTTTGAAAATAAATAAATAATTGTGTCATCCAACATCAATCAAAGTCATTATTTTGTCATTAAGACAATAGTAGTTGAGTTTATTCCTTTAAAGGGAAAGACAATGGAACAGAGCCATACAGCCTGATCTTGGTTTCCATTTTAGGGTCCCGTAGCCGAATGGCAAAAACGGAACCCTTATAGTTTCGTCAAGTCTGTCTGTCTGTCTGTCTGTCCGTCCGTATGTCACAGCCACTTTATTCTGAAACTATTAGCATCACACAGCTGAAACTTAGTGGGTAGGTGTATCTTGTTCACCGCTTTCCGATTAAGGTACAAAAAGTAAGAAAAAAATGATATTCAAGGGGGGGCTCCCATACGAAACTAAAAGCAAAAATTTTTTTTTTGCTCTAACCTATGAGTGTGGGTTGTCTATAGATAGGTCTTTTAAAATGATGTTGAGGTTTTTTAAAACCATTTTTTCGAAAAGTCTAAGGCTTGAGATATAGACGCTTAAAATGCCCCCCCCCCCCCCTCTAACTTTTGAACTAAGAAAGTGAAAATTTTGAAAAAACTATATGATGTAGATCTCAACAAAAACTTGCAACAAAAATTGGTTTGAATGAGATCGTAGAGTAGTTTTTGAGATATAGCACATCTTCAACAACCGCAAACATAACTTTGTTCTTCATACAAACACTATGAAAAACAAAGTTATATTTGCGGTCAACAAAATATTGTAGTATTTTGGGTAAGTGGAAGTAAGAATCCCTAATTCAGTTAAAGTTGGCACGGAACCCTTAGTGCGCGAGTCCGACTTGCACTTGGCCGGTTTTATTTTCAACTGTAGGATGACATTTGGGAATGTCGGTAAAACAAATGAGTTATAAATACCGTTGAAATAACGTTATTTATTTAAGCATGAAAAATATTTACTCAATAATAGAGAGGTACTCCTTTGGTAGTCTTTATTTCGCTTATTCGAATATGAATTATCAAATTTATAGATCAATGCAAGTTTTGTAAATGAAACCTTTTTTGCTATTTAATATAGGTATGGAATCGATTATTATCAATAGTGTAACATGGTACCTTTACTTGGCAACACTGATCCGGACTGACGTGCCCGTGTCATTCAGTGTCACTTTTCAATGATGTGTTACAATAGCACTACTGTAGTCCAACGAATGTCCAACAGTAGATGCCGAAATACGGGAATTGACCCCCTGAATGATTCACTGACTGACGGATCAACGCACAGCCTAAACCGCTGGTCGTAGAGACTTGAAACTTGGAGGCTGTGTTATTTGTATAACGTAGGGATCCGATAAGAAAGGATTTTTCGAAATTTTACCCCTAAGGGGGTGAAAAAGGGGAACAAAGTTTGTATGGGACAACGTGATTCCTTGGTCCGATATACTTGAAATTTTGCAAAAACATTCTTAAAAAATATTAACGAAAAATGTGTATCGAATTTTATTGAAATTTATCTTGTAACGGGGTAAAAAGGGGAAGAAAGTTATTTTGGAGATGATTTGCTTCGAATTTAATATCAATACTTTAGTGCTTATGATCAATAATAATAATTAATTATATGGAATAATTTACTAAACACGTCACCTAGTCTTGCAGACCGTGCTCGTCTCCTTGCTGTGGCCGAATGGGAGTCAGGTCTTTGGCTTCACTCTCTTCCTTCTATCAACATTGGCACACTTTTAGATAATTCTACTTTTTCAATATCTTTAGCACTACGTTTGGGGGCCCCTTGCATTGTCCCACATCGCTGCACCTGCGGTGACATGGTAGACTCGCTGGGTCACCACGGCCTTTCGTGCAGCAGAAGCGCTGGGAGAATCCCTCGTCATGCCACCCTGAACGACATAATCCGCAGGGCTCTTGCTACCGCTTCGATTCCAGCTATTCTTGAACCGAATGGGTTGGTCCGTAGCGATGGTAAGAGGCCTGATGGAATGACTCTGGTTCCGTGGAGGATGGGACGGCCGCTAGTGTGGGACGCGACTTGCGTCGATTCCCTGGCTCCATCTCATCTTCCACAAACCTCTTCTAGGGTTGGAAGCGCTGCTGCTTCCGCTGAGTCTCTCAAACGGCGCAAATATGCTGGGCTAAGCAGCTCCTACATGTTTGAGCCGTTTGGGGTTGAGACTCTCGGGCCGTGGGGGCCTAGTGCACATCGCCTGTACAATGATTTAGCCAAACGGTTAATTGATTGTACAGGCGACCGGAGGGCTGGCGCATTCCTAGGCCAAAGGATTAGTTTGGCGATCCAGAGAGGAAATGCAGCCAGCCTTCTCGGTACCATGCCGCGAACTCAGGTGGCAGATTTGGAAAATTTGTATTATTTGTAAATAGATGTATATATATATGTATATATATATATATATATATATATATATATATATATATATATTTAGTTTTTTTATGTTGCATGTCTTAGTTTTAATTTGTTCTTGTTCTCACCTAACCAATAAATTGATCAAAATAATTTATATTTTATTTTTGACAATCATTTGACATGTCTGAGACACAATGTTTTGACACATGTTTGTTATTAATTTTGCTCTCGAGAAAAGATTTTATTCCTTAAAATAGTAAAGAAGAATGTTTTTTTGTGTTGAAACAGGGTAGGTATCAAGCGGTCTGTATCCAGTGTAGTATGCAGATCGTTTGTTCATATTGTTGGTGAACATTCTACGCTGTTCCTGCGGTCGATGAGTATCCAATCTGGAACTTTTCTGCAAATTTTTCGTGGGGGCCTATGTTAAGCAGTGGACGGCCTTGGGTGTTGATGATGATGATGAGGTAGATCCCTACATATAATTTTCCCTTTGAATTCACACAAAGCTCAAGTTCAAACTCTTGAGGTAGCGGGAGAAGAATTGAGGGAATTTGCTTCTCCCACAGCCTATATGTTATGTGGCATGATGTTGTGTAAGCGCACAGATTAGCCTGGTCTTTTTAGCACCCGAAAGAAATATACGATTGACGAAAGGCGTAAAGTATTTCCATTACGTTGTAAAATAAAATGATAATATCCCCGTGTAAGTTTGACCAGATTAAAGACCGGGCTACGTGTTCAGTCTACACAAAACATAAAATTTGTCTATATATATTTAAAAACTGATGTTGGTTTGGTTTGTCTATATATATATTTAAAAACTGGTTGAAGGCGCTAAAACTATTGGTTCGGTTATAAAATATATTAGATACATTGTTAAATAGTGAATTTATCGGGGTAGGCTATTTAAGTAGTTTAATGCTTAGAGGCTTATAAATATTTTTGCTACGATCTATAGGAACGGAGTAAAGCTTAAACGTGCGTACGAAGTCGCTGGCGGGCCGCTAGTACTGTATACTAAGCAGATATATCGCCTGTATTATTTTGCTCTGTACCGAAAATATTTTAACCAACTGGTGCCTGTTTATGGAATGAAGTAGAGTACCTATACCTACACGTTATTTAGGTTTCCGTAGCCGAATGGCTAAAAACGGAACCCTTATAATATGATATAATTTCGTCAAGTCTGTAAAAAAATGATATTTATGGGGGGGCGTCCCATACATGGAACTAATAAACTAATTTTCCAGATATAGCTCATTTTCATCAACCGCAAATATAACTTTGTCTTTCATACAAACACCATGTATGAGTAAAACAAAGTTATTTTTGCTGTAAAAAATATTGTGATAATTTCGCTAGGTGGAAGTAATTGGTCCCCGAATTCAGTTTAAGGGTGGCACGAAACCCTCAGTGCGCGGGTCCGACTCGCACTTAACCGGTTTCCTTAATACCTAGCCAATATAATGATGACCATCTACTCTGTGTATACATCATGGCTCTACCTATACACTAAAGGCATTCGTTTATTTGTTTTTCCTTTTAGTGCATGCTACGGTTATTTTGTTTAATCGAATATTTATTCCTACCTATTTAACCTATTTAGACCTATTTAGGTTTGCTTATCTTAATTGACATGAGTATGTGTAAACCATTCGCATAAAGTGTTTCATGAAAACAAATTACTCCAAATAGATTTTACCATGTTGATAACACTTTGCTTTTTTCTGGTTGCTGAATGATGTTCTTGTTCAACGATGTTCTTTTAGGTATAAGGCATGATAGCTATTATGTCAACATTAAACTCAAGAAACGTTGTATTTTTTAATCGAAGCAAGAAACATACATTAGTTGAGTTTAAGTATTTTTGTTTACTATAAACTAATCCCCTTAATTAAAAACGCAAATAACCTATGGTAGGCCATTGATCTTTCTATCCGTCATACCGTCATATCATTACATTTCATGGAATCGGCTGCTAATTTTGCACTTACTGACGAAATTGACACCTCTGATTGGAATATTTTTAGTGTTAAGTAAACAAACAACCCTGGAAGATTCCGTGGCCAAATAAAATTCTATATTAATCGCTAAACGATACAATTACCCAGATTAACCGATGCTTCAAAATATTTGTGCTAAATTTACTACGTAGCGATCAATGATGAAGGTATCAATCCGCTCTGTTAATGATTCTGCGGGAGAATTTATTGGAAATCCTGGCCTATTAATAAATTATTAGCTAAACTTGAGTATTTAATAAATAGACTAAGTATACATATGATGGAAAATAACAGTATTTGCCACGATGATTAAGCTTTTTACTCACCGTAAGAAACTCCCGATTGGATTGCTATATGCTGTAAAAACCTGAACCTGAATATTAAAATGAGGCACTCTATATTTCGACTTTGTTAAGTCATCTTTTGAGTTCTTCGAAAACGTTCACTCTCAAATATTTCCAGCTAGCTTAACAAAATTGTCTTTTTAAACGGTCAACATTTTCTAATCCTTTTGACATGAAAGAAGCAAAGAACAGTGAAGGTCGAATGATAACGTGGGGAATGATTAATTAGCGAATGATTGAGGCCCGCGACAGCGATGCAGCGGGTCAAAGGTCCCGAACTAGGGCGGCCGCTGAACCCACGGTGGGCCCACTAGGGCTACCACTCAGTACAAAAGTGACAAGTTCGATTGTTTTGTAAATGGCTTGGATTCATGTAGTTTGCTACGCGCGAACGTTCGCGCTTAATATTAATAAATAATATGCGCCAGACAACACACCAATTGTCATGATTTATTTATTTACACTTTATTTATTGCACTGCAAATTGTACAATTGGCGGACTTAATGCCTTATGGAATTCTCTATCAGTCAACTGCTTGGGAATGCAGAGAGTTTAATCAGTGGTTTCGAACTAAGGAATTTTCTTTCTTGTGCTACGAATACCAGACAACGAATAAGGCGGGGGCGTCTCATATAAACTCTTAAATACATATATTCATCCATGACTTAGGTATAAATGTTCGTGCTTATCACAAAAACATTTGCCCCTTGCGGAATTCGAACCCGCGACCGCCGGCATATAGTCAGGAGCGCTAACCACTACATCAAACGCGTCGTCAATCATATTACGCCTCCTGACTATTATGCCGGCCGGCGCGGTTTCGAATCCCGCAAAGGGCAAATCTTTGTGTGATAAGCACGAACATTACCAGAGTCATGGATGTTATAAGTTTTTAAGTATATGTATATAGGAGACGACCCCGTGATAACCGTTGTCTGATACTTCGTAACACTAGGACGATAATACCTTACCACGAAACCAGATAATTGGTGTGTTGTCTGGAGCATATTTATTTAATACATAGCATTTAATTGCCTCTCCGAAAAATAGCCTGTAATTAATAACGTAAGAACAGCCAGTTGGTATTCAGCTGATGCTAAGAAAGTGGTAGCAGAATACTCTGTACTGAATTAGATCTGAGAGCATTCCTGAGTTGTAAAAGCTGCATCATCGTTCAACTTCAGAGAAAATACTGAAATTTCTACTACTGTTATCGTGGTGGTGTTCGTATAAATTAGATGATATCTGGATAACTAAACGCTTTTGGGTTGCATTACATCACGGACACCCTCTGAATACTTGCTTACTCATGCCTATCTATATATTTTATGTCTAGGCCTTCACTGAGCTGAGTTGACACCCCTAGTCGGATCGAATTTCAATTGGGATAAGAAATAAGACGGTTCCAACCGATGTGCCCAGGGTTAAATCCGTTTGTTCGGTTATTTGCATAGTTTCGCGGCTTAGGTTACTCAAACCCTTTTTGCGGTGGAAGCAAAAATGGTATCTGATCGGATTACTCCAGCCGTTGGGACACTTCTTGAAACTTTGCGCTGTACGTTTTCAGGAAAATAAGTGAACTAAGGTACAACATGTTTTGTCTTTGGCATTTATGGCATTTATTGGCACTATTATGAATATGCTACTAAATCATGCCGGTCCTCCTAATAATTAAGTATATAAACAGACATACGTACTAAAAAACGTAACTTAAAAACTGCATAGAAATTGATTGACAATGACACCCGCTTCACTTACTACTATGGCGGTTAAACTTTTAACCGATCTTATGGAAATATAATAAAATAGCAAATTCATATTTGCATAAATACACAGTTCGAACACAATCGAAAATGGTTCATCTAAATAAAATAGATTTATATGAGTACGTTTGGTTATGTTCTGACTTGATGGTGTAGCAGTTAGTTTGCTGGTCCCACTACCCAAGAGGTCCCGGGTTTGAATCCCGGATCGGGCCGAAATTTGTTTCTCAGTTTTTCTGTCTAAGCAATACTCGGAAACAGCGTAGAGTCAGGAAGTTGGTGGTTATGACAACTCCGTTTCTCGGAAAGCACGTAAAGCCATTGATGTCTCATTGTTTATATTGGATATGCCGTCTCACCGAATTAATGAGAGTGAAGGAACTGAGAGTGCACTTGCGTATTGCGCAAACAGGAGGAGGCAGGAGGCAGGAGAATATTATTATGTTCTATCATCGGCTGCAACTCCTCAAGTTATCTCATCATGTAGCCGGAATAATGTTATCAGTGTAATAAAGGATAAGTTATACCCCCAGTTCTCATTTCGTTGAACTCGGATTGCTCGGGAGTTTAGGAAGCAATGACATTTGTGACTCGCGACTCTCGACCCAGTTTCGTGTCAACGAGGGAGCATAATAGGCCACGTCTCACTTGGAGACCAAGGCAGACTTTGTTCTAACTATTGTTACTCAGTTATAGTGTTTTACACATTACAAATCATTAGTTTTCCATTTTGCTGGAGATCCCTAATTACCTCCTCCATTCTCGCGCACCACCAATCGCTGACGTCCCTTTAACTTGAGTTGTATATCTTAAAAGTCATAAACACGTGGCTCCGTAGAGTAGTAGAACAATTTCGACATAGGTTTCTAACGCCAAGTATTAGCAACCAGATTTTGGTTAAATGTAATTTTAACCGCATGATATCGGCGAGACCTGGTGTCAATAATTTGGGTTGGACGAATTTTTTGCCGATATGCTACCAACTAGACCTAGTTTTACCACAAACCAATCGATTAATATTAGATTTAAAAGAGGCTGCATCTAGATCTAACCGCCTAAAACTAGGTGTAGTCGCACTTCGGGTTTAGGCTGCGTTTTTCTACCAGAGATGTGCGAGGATGCGTAGCGAGAGATGTAAATAAATAAATAAAATATAAATAAATTGTTTATTAATAAAAAACCGGTTAAGTGCGTGTCGGACCCGCGCACTGAGGGTTCCGTGCCACCCTTAACTGAATTCAGGGTCCACTTACTTTCACTTAACGAAAACATCACAATATATTGCGACATCAAAAATAACTTTGTTTTTCATAGTGTTTGTATGAAAGACAAAGTTATATTTGCGGTTGATAAAAATGTGCAATATCTCAAAAACTACTGGTTCGATCTCCTTCAAACCAATTTTCGTTGCAAGTTTTTGTTGAGATCTACATCATATATTTTTTTCAAAATTTTCGCTTTCTTAGTTTAAAAGTTAGATGGGGGGGGACGCCCATTTTACCACTTTGGAAGCGTCTATATCTCAAACCTTACACTTTTAGAAAAAATGGTTTTTGAAACCTCAATATCATTTTAAAAGACCTATCTATAGACACCCCACACGCATAGGTTTGAGTAAAAAAAAATTTTTAGGTTTTAGTTTCATGTATGGGAGCCCCCCCTTAAATATTATTTTTCTTACTTTTTGTATCTGAATCGGAAAGCGGTGATCAAAATACACCTATCTACCAAGTTTCAGCTATGTGACGCTTATAGTTTCAGAATAAAGTGGCTGTGACATACGGACGGACAGACAGACAGACAGACAGACAGACAGACAGACAGACAGACAGACAGACAGACAGACAGACAGACTTGACGAAACTATAAGGGTTCCGTTTTTTGCCATTCGGCTACGGAACCCTAAAAATTCATTGGTTCTTAGATAAATCGTAGAACTGAAAATTGATCAGTAAGTGCGTTCTCTTATTTTGCCTGAACTAGGTTAAACCTGTATCTCAGGCTAAAACAGAGCTAACACAAGCATTTTAAGGCTTACATAATTTAACAATAATTACTAAAACTAACACAAAATTCAAAACTAAAATAAGGTCTAAATTAAACCATTATCTAAAAATAAACTGCAGAAAAACTTAATCATACATTTTAGTAGCGTCAGCATAATTCCGTTTTCTAGGGCAAATTCCATACGTGTTTCTTGACGCATCAATAACATTATTTACGAGGGTCAGTAGGCCAAAACGGAAGACCTGATTTACTTATCATTACAAAACACTAAATAATATACTCTTAATACCTACATATCAAATTAGACAAAGTAAACATTAGTAAACATTATGCATATACCTACTACGAGCTTAAAACAATCTTAAAATAGAGGTAATTACGTGCCCTCATAATCAACAGTACCAATGTACCGGGTCTCAGCTGCCCTTTTGGCCGGGCAATTGGCGTCTCCCGTCTTGTGAGCGTTGGGCTTGTTGAAGCGCAAGCATGTAGCGCACTTTGGTGGCTCGGCCTTCTTAGAGCAATCTTTCATGGCGTGACCCACTTCCCCGCAGTGGCCGCAGGTGCTGGCTTCTTCCCGACATGTCTTGGCTGCATATCCGTATTGCTGACATTTAAAGTATCGTGTGACGAGCGTGAAATCTCTTATAGGGCAGGAAGACCAGTTCACAAAAACCCTGTCGCTGGTCATCAGGGCTTTGCGGATCAGATGCGGATGTGTTTGTAAAGAACCAATAGAATCGCTTCATTTACCTCGCCTCGGTCAGCACAGCTCTGGTGGAAACGGCTCAGTGGAGCTAGATTTTTGCGCATACAAAACAAGTGAGGGATGTGTACGAGGGATGTGTACGACGGATGTGTGCGAGAGATATGTACGAGGGATAGGTGCGAGGGATGTGTTGCGAGAAATGTGTGTTGAGAAGGTTTGCGCATACACCGCAGCCCCGTCGACACTTTTCATAGCTTCGCAACGCATCCTCGCACCACACATGCGCATTTTCACAGCTCCGCTACACATCCTCTTGACACATCCTCTTGGCACATTTTCATCGCACAGCTTTGGTGGAAACACCCACACATTTTCACAGCAAAGCTAGACATCCTCGTACGACACATTTCCATCGCACAGCTCTGGTGGAAACGCAGCCTAAACCTAACACACATATACATACATAAGGCAATGCACTTAGGTACAATAAATGTGTGATTGGTTTGGTTAATCTTGGCTAATAATTACTTCTCGTTTCATTCAATCACGTAAGGTATGAATTTTTATATAATACTCAGTGCTATTTTTATACTTATAAGATTAAATATGAAACCAAAAATTCCACACAAGTGGGAGTAGGCCAACGCAAATATTACCAACCGAGCCACCGTGAAATTAATCCTCCCGCGCGAAATTTCTGGAATCTGACTGAATACATCATTAAATTCATTACGCGTGACGTCAACGCCATCTACCTAAACTGTATTGCAACAGTTAAAAACAAAAACAGAATAAATTCAACTTGATAATGATGTCTTGCGGTATTCAATAGTATGAATATTTTTTAAAGACTCAGTGTCGACTTCAATCTAAAAGATTAAAAAAGAAACTAAAACATCCGCATCAAAATTATTATGCAATTTTTTTGGTATCTTATCGACATGCTTTTATCATTTTCTGTACGAGCTCTAAAAATCATTTTTAATCAGAAATATCCTGATACTTTTATAGTTACACTTAAAGAGTAGGTAAACGGGTGTCAATCCTCCAATGGTTTTGCCACCGAGATGAGCCAGCTAAATCTGCCGCAGGTATCCGGGTGCGACATGGCTTTATTAAGTACAGCAGGTGTATCCGCCTTTGATCTACTTACTCCTCATCTCAGTGTGATTTTAATATAAACCTGAATTTAAATTAGCGATACCGAGGTTAGCGACCGTTGTTTTGAGTTTTATGATTTTCCATTATTTTGATCTGAAATTATAATAACGGGAAAGCGCTTTTTCCAGCAAACAATAAACTAATCAGAATCTCAAACGTATTTGATATTTTTCTTATTCTTAAAACGTTAAAATCTAGGTCGCGATATATATTTAGCGAAAACAAAATTTCTCTCTACCTCATTATTATTGACATCTTCAAGAGATAAGGTTTGTGAGTTAAAGGACCTAAAAAAAAGAGTCGATTTTCAAAATAATTTTACCAGAAAGCTAGATAAATGCTTAGGGTCATAGGATATATTGCACATATTCAAAACCAGAGTGGGTGGCTAGTTACGGAATATCTTAGAGAAAAAAGAATAGTTAAGATATTAGAAAACAGTGTTACATGTATTTTCTTAAAAACTAAGCTTTGCCTTGCCGTGCTTTGATTTTTTACACGTGTGCTTATTTATCTTTTCTTAAAAGAAATAATGGCTTGTTGCTTCATAATAGATAATTTCGTATCCGTTCCCCGTATCATCATATCCCAGGGGGCTACGCGTGCCATCGCAAATGTAAACAATAACAATGTTGATTGGTCTGCGGCGACAACATAACAAACCAATCAGTTCTTCGTATGAGACACGTGTGGAATGTATGAATTTGAAATCGCGATTCTAGTTGGACCCGCACCTATATTTTGCAATCTATTATACACATTGGTTGCGCTTTGCCTATCTACCTACAGGATAATCACAGTTGGATGCTTGCTTTGTTGGATTGCATGGTTTAGTTGTATATAGATACAGACAGAGATACAAACGATTTCATGCAGAAAGATTATACACGAAACAAAACGAAATACATGTACTGAAGAGATAGACTGACAGTATGCTGCATCATTCATAAATATTAGATGAAATTAAATTAAGCAATTTCTACAGTGAAATATATTTTTCATTATTGAAATTCTTGCGAGAATTAAGTAAGTAGGTTGATATTGGCTTAAAGTTGTTCCGTTAATCAGGAGCACGAACCGATCGTTCGTCAAACATCCCTCCTTTAATACAAACCTATAAACGCCGCTTTGGTTTGACCTAATATTTTGTACCCTCTGGCTTTAATCTCTTCGACAACAGAACCTTTGGAATCATAATGTTTTTTAGGCACTGAAAAACAAAGGTCAATGACCCTGAATGAGGAAGGGTCTACTTTTATTTATATTTTTTATATGATAAATAAGGGACTATACGTTTAGTGGTCTTTTGCAAATTGTCTGCTGGACTGTATACTAGACCGACCCAATGTAAATTAATGTAAAACCTTTACCATTAGAAATACTTGATGGGTATGTGTACCGTGTAGATTTCTGTATCGGGCATTAGCGATTATCTACACATAACAAAACTTTTTTGACAAACTTTGATTTCAAAAAATACATGACATTTGAAGTGACATCTTGCTGGTTGTTGCTGGTCGACGTCAAATATAAATTGTAAATCGTCAAAATTTTCAAAGTTTTTATTTTATTTATGCTAAACAGTTTATTTATTGGTAAATACGTATGGTGAAATAAAAATGTATTCAGCCCCACTCCCATCAAGTAGTAAAGCAAGGCATGCAACGCCAAAATAATTCAAAATCGCATCCCAAAAGTCCTCAAAGTGACCCATTAGAAATAGAAACAGCTTTGAAGAAGCCCGAAGACAGGGAACTATTTTATACAGCCAGTTTGCACTTCCTAAACAAAAGATTGCAAGAAAAAACGCATCGATCGAGCTTGCAGGAGTCATCGCAAAGTTGCTGCGATTTCAATGCACCGTCACACAAAAGGCCCGTTACTAAGGTCAGAGTAGAAACTCCAGTTCCCGATACAGAAGTAGGGCCCTCACTGCCTATGCATCAAGTTTTACCGTTTCCAAAGTCGAGCAAGGAAGGATTCTTTAGTCGCATGAAGAATACTTTTCGGAAGTACCGCCAAAGTTTCTCTATGACCGAAACAAATAGTTCAGAGGAGCTGGAAGTCTCCAAGTCGATATCAAATTTTAAGTTTCCTAGGTGTGAAAGACCAGCCTCGTCGGGCTTAGTGAAAATATGTGAGGAGAACTCGGATGAAAGTTTTGATATTTCCCGCGTGAAATTTTGCAAAGCTTCCAGTAGTAGAGGTGATATTTCAAACAGAACAGATAATACTCGTGTATGTAGGTAGATTTAACTTTTAGTCGACTTCATTTTGTATGTAGACAATGAATTGTTTCTTGAAAATGTTGTTTTATTTCATAACGTGGAGACAAGTAATCCCATACTAAATTATCGTTATGAAATAGGTGTAGTAAGTTATTCTTTGCTTGTTAAATGTTGTAAACAATATTGACATTCCTTTTTAAAATTGTGATATTTGAAATGATTACTTTAAAATAATTAAGATAAACATAAAACTCAAAACCTTCAAGATAATATTTTGACGCGCAGCGCCGTGACGCGCCGTGCCGCGCAAATGCGGTCCGACCTTAAAAGAATAATTTAACGCTTTGTCACAGAATATATAATTGGCTTTGTGTCGCGCCGTGCAGTGCCACGCAAATGCGGTCCGACCTTATAATTCGCCAAGCAAAGAAAATCGAACATAACTTACTCCTAACACGTTCCGGGACAATGAACGCCTACAGGCGTGAAAACAATAAAATATCTATTGTGTCTGGAATAGTGTATGTTAAGAACTTCAAATTTCAAAATTCATCTTTCTTCCTATAGGGTCCCTAACCTGACGCAAATTTAACCACTCGTATTATAAGATTACATACAAGTGTGTGACTTAACTAATTTATATGCAAAGGTACTACTAATTTATTCAAGTAATATGCCGTACTCCGTGTCGTCTCGTAGTACGTCGAACGTTCTGGAATCCGAATGGCGAAGCCTTAAACGCGCCGGAGGCTGGCGAGATAAGGCTTCGGGGTTAATAACATTACTATAGGTAAACCGCTTCATTGAGACTTCGCCTGCGGGGTACAGGGGTGCGGGCGGAAAGACGAGAGCGGGGACTGTAAGGAGTGCGGGCGGCGGGGATACACAAGAGACGAAATTTGCCGCGACAGTTCTTAAGATATGTGACGTCAGTGGTCACAATGGTGGTCGTCAGTGTCGACACTTCATAACATTGCATAACATATTGGAAAAAAATATTCGATTCAATACAGTTAGACTAATGAGAGTGAATTAATTCTAAATATTATTATCCACAGCCGTGGATTTTGATCAATAAATAAAATGGAATCTTAAAATTAGATTGATTTTAAGGCAAAATTGAAAACTTCAAATAACATTATATATGTTTTTTGTTTCTATAGTGTTTTGTCACTATACAAATTTTATAATATAAATTGCACTTGTAAAAAGCAACCGTGACTCTGTGACAGACGAGGAATTGAACCCCGTGTCTTACGCTATCCGGGCGTATGCAATCGCTCTCTTTAACGCGTAGGCTGCGTGACCTCGTCACTGTTGTGAGAGTGCTCTCACAATATCCGAAGGAAAATATTTTTACAAATATTTTAACAATCGATTAAGATGAAGAAAGCCAATTTATAGTTGATTTTTGTTTTTATAGTGTTTTGTCACTATACAAACGGTGAACTTAATGCTAAGAGCATTCTCTTCCCCAGTTATACTTTAGCATAGAATATATAAAAGTACTACAACTTTAGGTCTTGTACAAAGATTGTAACAGGTGCAGGAGAATTATGTAAAATAGAAATAAAAAAAAACACGACAAAAATACAATAATATAGATTTTGTGTCCGAATATACTGCGACTCATCTTCAGACTTCAGTCAGACAGTAATCTCTTGTGTACTTCTGTCAAAGCGTCCGCAACTGTCAACAGATGCTATCGCTACCTGTGTAGCGAGCGTACTGAATTTTGAAAAGAATGTGCCTGCCGCCCGCACCTCTCACAAACCCCGCGCTCGCCTCCCCCCGCGCCCCTGTACCCCGCAGGAGAGGTCTCAATTTCGCGGTTTACCTATAGGTCGAGATGAAATGCGAGCGTTTTTACTAAGGAATAGATCAAAATATGCGCTGAGCTGACCTAACACTTCTTTTGCCGTGATCTGCTTTATTAGATTAGCCCTGTTTGATAAATAGTATGATTTGAACCTTTATTTGCTCTAAAATTGTTAAAAAGACTTTAGTTGCACTTAATGCATGGTCTATCTTCATAACCATGATAAACCTCTATACATTTTAACTCATCTTCAGAAAGTAATTAATGTGCGTATAAATTACTTTGTTAGTACCGCTTCGCCGTATAACCTCGTCCTTTTAAAAATGGTTTGAAAATAAATAGTTCAATTGTTAAGTTTTATGTATGATTTTCATGCTAAACCAAACAAATTCATTTTTTCCATAAATATTTATTTTTAACGACTAACTGAAAAGCTCAACTAACTAGTTAAGTATTTTTTTCTGTCGGTTCCTAATAAAGGGACTTAATTAAAAGCAAAAATCTAAAGCGCAGAAATAAAATAAAAATGTTACAGGTTATGTTCATTATACTATAATGAACGCTACTTTCTATCACAGGTTTTTGACGAATTATTTGACTTATATTTTAATTTTAATCTAATTATTAAAATTACATTTAAAAATTAATCAAAGGAAAAGGCTTATCTTTAAACATAGCAATTAAAAATAATTAAACAAGTTTTTTATGGAAATGCAGGCAAAAATATTAATACAAGCATTAAGCTGTAGAACTAAAGCTCAATTGCACCATCTGGATTTAACTAAATCTCGAACTCCACACGAAAGAACGCGAGGTTTGGGTAATAGTTATGATGGTGAAACTGAGCCTGGTGTTATTTATTAGATTAATTAGGTACTTTTTAATTGTACTTATTACACAATATGGTGGGACATTCTCTAATAATACCTATCTTAAAACTGTATAATAGGATTTAAGCTATGTATGAAAAATGTGGTATGTGTTAAGTATTTCGTTATTTCTGCCATTTAATATGCTTACTTAAAAGCTCGTTATTCCTAAGTTTTTTTGTGATTCATTCTGGAATGTAAATAGCGTTACAGCCATCTTAATTCTTTACAAGCATGTAAATCGTTGTAGGTATGAATGGAGTTTTCAAAAGCGTTGTATAATACAGCGGAACAATAACACTTAAAAATAACACGGAAGTAATTTGAAGCTCAAAACATAAGATCACGACAGCTTAATGTCTTCCTCTTTCAATTGCCTCACAACCTCAGGGCAAATCTCCTCTTCCCTGAATTTGTAGCCGCACGCTATCATTTCCTTTGCGACTCGCAAGTTTTTCTTTAAAGATTCCAGCCATATTGTGTAAGAGTAGTCTGGCCATATGCCGCCGTATCTTTCTGGTAGATGGTCGGGGTGTATGTGTTTGTGAAGAGAGGTGTTGTCGTAGCCGTGAAAGAAGATTCTGGAGCGCATGTCTGAGTTGAGGAGAGGCTTGAAGATGTTGTAGATCTTATCGAATAACCAGGAGTGGTTGATGATGTGGATCGCGTGGGTCGTCGCTGGGAAACTGGACTGAAAATAAGAAAGTAAGTTTTTTTTATTATTGGATTTATTTCATGGAAAACAAATAGCATTCCATTACAGATGGAACAAAAAAAAGGTGAAATCAAAAATATAAATTTGAAATGCTGGCTTTACATCAAAAACCATTGTTCATCATTGCTACAAATAATAACTACTACTATACAATGCATAACGAATATCTTTGACGTATTGAAGTTACATTGATGATGGGTCAATGGGTCAATCGATACATGGACAGAAATAACTGGGCAGACAGAAACCTACTTTTGTTGTTCATCACAAGTATTTAAACAGAAAAGTTGCAAAACTAGTTAATTTTGATTCAATTGACCGCTGTCACTACAATAAAATGATAAAATAATTAAGATATGTAATAAAACTGTCTATCTATATTATAACTATCTCGTCTCGTCTCATCTAGGGTGTGGGTGTTGTGTGGTGGTACTACGAGTACTTATGTTTCTAAGTTCCATAACCCTAATACTTAGCTACTTACTTTGGAATCAAATGATTGTATACAATATTATTATGATGTCAAATGAAATAAAGGTACAGCCTTTTTATTATTAATATTGTAGTGACTTCTAGGTGCTTATGCCACGATAATATACGCCAAGTAAGAGATTATTAAGAGCCAATATTAAGAGCAGTTAAATTATTTTAAAGTGTTTTCTTTACAGCTACTAACCACCAACAGCTTGACCATCCTAGCGGCGACAGATGGTGTAATCTGCCATGCGTGCTGAGTGCCGATGTCCTCCAGGTCAAACAGGGCCACTCCACCCAGGATCTGCGTGCGCTGCTCCAGCAGACCCAGCTCTAGAGCCATGATCGTGCCTTTGAACAGGTCCTCGATTGGTATCACCTTAGGATCCCAGCATCCTGTAATGAAAATGCTTTGGTAAGTGATCGGGCTTACTGGAGGTTCTTCAAATTCAAATTCGTTTATTGCCATTAAGTGTACAATAGGTGTTAAAAATATTTTAGAACTCAATACTTAATGACCCTGTTGGGTGTTGCTATATTTATCTTAAAAACTAAGTGAGTAAATAAAGTAAGTAAGTAACGTTTACATACATGACACTATAATATATGTATAACACAATTTACACAGTTAATAGTAAGCATGGAATGAGTTTCTGTCGGTCGGCTTAACAGTTTTTCTGTTTTCCAAAATAATGTAAGTACTTATAATTTTTGTTCTAGACTATTTTTCACCAGTTAAAACCTGATGAATAAATAAATATGCGCCAGAGACACCAATTGTCTGGTTTCGTGGTAAGGAATTTTCTTCCTTGTGTTACGAAGGACCAGACAATGATTAGGACGGGGGCGTCTCTCATAAATACTTAAATAAATAAAACATCCATGACAAAGGTACAAATGCTCGTGCTCATCACACAAACATTTGCCCCCTGCGGGATTCGAACCCGCGACGGCCGGCGTAATAGTCAGGAGCGCTAAACAATACACCAAACGTGTCGTCGATAACTACATACCTTTTGATTCCAAGAGGGAATATTCGGAAGGAGTGTCTACTGCATCTGGAGATGTTTAAGTATATGACAAATTACAGCAAAGAAACGATGGCAGTTTCAAAGCGGTTGCAAGGCAACGTGTTCTCGAAAAGATACAATATTATCTATAGGTAAACCGCTTCATTGAGACTTCGCCTGCGGGGTACAGGGGTGCGGGCGGAAAGACGAGAGCGGGGAATGTAAGGGGTGCGGGCGGCGGTGATACACAAGAGACGAAATTTGTCGTGACAGTTCTTAAAATATGTGACGTCAGTGGTCACAATAGTGGTCGTCAGTGTCGACACTTTATAAACATTACATAACATATTGGAAAAAAAGTATTCGATTCAATACAATTACACCAATAAGAGTGAATTAATTCTTAATATTACTATCAAAAATCGTGGATTTTGGTCAATAAATAAAATGGAATTTTAAAATAAGATAGATTTTTTGACAAAATTAAAAACTTCAAATAACATTCCCTGGTAACTTTTGCGACTGTTTTGTTTGAGTGTATTATTGAGTTCATATTCATATCCAGTTTATATTCCACTGAGTTTAGATCTATATTTTAAAAAACTATTATAATATTCGTATATATTTAGAGCATTTATTTAAACACTGTTATTAAAACAGTGTTCAAACGGTGGACTTAATGCTAGAATGATGTAAAATAGAATTAAAAAAAAACACGACAAAAATACAATAATATAGATTTTGTGTCCGAATATACTGCGACTCATCTTCAGACTTCAGTCAGACAGTATTCTCTTGTGTACTTCTGTCAAAGCGTCCGCAACTGTCAACAGATGCTATCGCTACCTGTGTAGCGAGCGTACTGAATTTTGAAAATAATGTGCCTGCCGCCCGCACCTCTCACAAGCCCCGCTCTCGCCTCCCCCCGCGCCCCTGTACCCCGCAGGCGAGGTCTCAATTTCGCGGTTTACCTATAAGGCAATGGCAACAATACGTTCAACAATACGCCATACTAAGCACTGCGGTATCTTATGCAGTTGACATAAGAGCTGTTCCAAAATAAAATAGCCTGATGTGCTGGTGACTGTTTATAAAATCAAGTCATTATATCTCTATAAACACGTTGATGTCTCACCGATTCTGAACAAGATGAGCCTCCTGCCGTCCTGGTCCCTGTATGGTGGCACTGCTATGACATGGGCGTCACCGATGAGGTGCAAGTCCATTGGAAATACATTTTCAAACAGCTCTGGGTTGTCTTCTTTGAATTGGTAGTAGTTCACCATCTGTGAAAAAAATATATTTTATATCAACCAGCTGACAAATATGTACTTTTTGAGGGGTATTTTTGGTACATTACAGTTCTTTAGCTATAAAACTGGAAAATATGATGATGATACGAGTACTTAAAGAGTGGTGAAAGTGGCAAAAAAGGTCTTTCAGTTGACACTTATGTATTTTCCATTCAAAATTATCTAAACTATTCAAACAAATATTACTTGCATAAAATATCCTTTAATACTATTTCTAGGTGAGAACCTACTTGCAAGTTAAATAGAATAATGTTCTAAACAATAAAATTATTCACATCGTCGAGTGTAAATAGTATTATCGAAGTTTACGCAACAATTGTGCGACTGACAACTAGCAGTGGGTTGATACTGCAAAACTCGATATTACAATATCACAGAGAAAATCATTTTTCAAAGTTATGTGTAATAAGGTGTAGTGCGTTTGACAACTGCAGTAGCTAGTAATACGCATGCATGCATATGCACTCAGAAAAATAAATTTAGTGATCATGGCCCAAATTTTTTAAAGCTTTGTTATAAAATTTACTTGACAAAGAAACACAAGCCTTTTTTTATAAATGAACGCCTATAAAGTTGGTAATTGTACCAAACAAAAGTTGTTTCGTTTTGAATGCGTGTCCTCTCGCGTTCACGGCTCCAACGACCTTTGGTGAACAATGGCGGAGGCGGAGAGATGCAAACCTTGGGCGCATGTCACAACTCATACGACCACATGTCTTTTCTTATTGTTAACGTGCTACAGGAAAAACCGGAGCTCTATTTTTGAATCACTCGCTTCAAGATGGCGAGTGATTTTCTTTTGAAAATGAATTAAGAGTCAAAGGAAATAACTCGTTTTCGAACGAAAATCACTCGTAATATTGACGCGAGTGATTTAAAAATTTGGCCTCAGGGTAATTTTATTGTGCACGCATAAGTACGTATAGCCCTTTAATTCGAAATGATCGAACTTAACACGTAGTATGGTGAAATTGCCCAATTTGATTCAATTTACTTGTGCGTGCGTGCTCTATCTCCATACCTTGTTGGTGCATGATTCAGAGTGACAGGTGCCAAATAACAACACTTTGCACTCTTGCCAACCCTCGCCACAAAATACCCATATTAATGGAACAGAAAATAAACGCCAATATCCTTGGAAAGTTTTGAAATTATCTTGGATGTTCACGTTATTGTGTGCTCGTGAGTATCTGTCTTACATTGACTAAGGGCCGAATTTTTTAATGGTCAGATAAAACATATCAGAATGATAAATTAGAAAGCGACAGATTTAAAAACTACAATACAATTAGGTGACGTTTTCATATTAACCATATTGTATTTTGTTCGACGAATATTTCTTAACTGACTATTGAAAAATCAGCCCTAAATTGAAAAAAAGAATCGTTCCATAGATTAAATCATACCAGTCTATGAGCTCGCTGGGGAATGAAGTTGCGCGCGCGCAGAAATCTTATCAAAAACTCGTCGTCCATCCGATGTGGTGTGCATTCACCGCGTTCTGAAATAATTATTAAGTCATATATTAATTAAGACATGCAACTTTATGTTCTTTATTATTTTAAATAAGATATTCTACCTGTGTTGAAAAAACATTTGTAATGTTTTAACTAGAGACAGTTATTATAAATTGCACTTGTAAAAAGCAACTGCGTCAGACAAAGAATCGAACCCTGTGTCATACGCTATCTGGGTTAACACTTTAAAAACAATAATTAAAATTAATAAGGAGTCAATAATAATAAATGCAGGCAATGCAGAAATTTTCCTAATCGATGACGAGAGAGACCATTCAATAGAGCAACAAGTACATTGTTTGCATCAATTAAAATCAATGAGGATTGATGCAAGCCCATTGAAGACAGGACCGTTGTTGTTTTTCACTGACTAAAATATGCAGCAAATTAAAATTCTTATTTAACATTAGTTAAGATTCATGACAGAACAATCGATCAAGTATTATTTACATAAAATTGTCATTTATTAACAAATCACAAAGAAATTAAGAACACACACTAGGGTTAACATGAGGTGTCCATTGCCTGCTTTTGTCTTGCCTGGATATATGAACAATGTCTTACGACACGACACAACCCTGTCGCCAGAATGTCTCGCCTATATAATCAAATTCAGGACAGGCTTGATATATACGAAGCAAGCTCTTCTAGGTACAAAGCTGCAGTAAAAGCTGTCGCAGATAACCTCAGCTATATGCCTCACACAAGTAACAATATTTTTATTTACTCTTAATTTTTTATTTAATTGTATTTAAATTTTAATTTAACATTGTTTACCTACGCAACCTGAGTTTGGCACACAGGTGTAAGATCTTAAGGCATTGGTCCAGTTTCTCTTAGTTTTTTATATCCTTATACGACTAATGTCTGTTTTTGTTATCAATAAAATAATATAAAAATAAAAAAGATTACATTTATGTAAGGAAAATTATCATTACGCGTTGGCTTTGTTTATCGCAGGGTGCTTGACCGGGCGAATCACGAGAACTCGGTGAGACGAATTTCGTCAAAGGTACAAGTTTTTAATTAAAATTGCTTTCGATCTGCAGGAATTTACTGCACAATACCTCTTTATACTTACCACTATAGGCGCTTACATTATTGCGCCACAAATTAAATGTGTATATTAAAATGGAATATAAATTGGGTTGCAGTGAAAGGGGTTCGCTGACATTTCAAAACCTGTGGATTTTTCAATTTTGGTTTGCAGGTCCTTACCAGTAACAGTTCAGTAAGTAATTGTTTTACTAGAATATCTTATCTGTGTAATCTGTGCAATAGACGAGACGAGGCTATTCGCCGCAAATTATTTGACTTTACATTTGTATAGTATTATCAATTTAACTCTCTTTGAGCTTAATACACTATTTAGTTTGTGAAATGAACTTTGCCATCAATTTTTCATTGTTTTCATCGGAAAATATTTAATTTTTGTTTTCATCTTATGTTATGAAGAAATTATCATTGGCGCTGGTTCCTAAGCATAAGTTAGTACGATGCTTGTTATTTCGGAAAATAGTCCGAACGCAGCATAAGGTGCCACATACGTTGCCTGTATTGTTTAAAATCAGTTCACGGCCTCCTTTCGCTCTTTGTAACTTGCAGCCCGTGACCGTTGTCCTACGACTCGAATTATAATACAAACATAATTTGATGACATTACGGCAAAATGTGGCATTGCTAAATTATTCACGCCTGGGAGAGCAGCCTGCGCTTGTATGTCTGTTCACTCACTGTGACTATAAACATCAACATGTAGGTAATTCTAGATTCTAAAGACTTGGTGAGCTTGTCATCATTTAAGGTAGTCGTTTTATAACGATTGAACTATATTTTTCTAATACATAAAATTGGTAGCATTATTAAAGTTACAGAAAACGAGGCCAATTCTAAAAGGTTGACAGTGTCTATTTGAAAGCAGTTACAATCACCCATAATGCTTAAAAAGCGTTCACTGCACTTCTGCGAATATAAAAGTACTAACAATGTTAAAGAAATAACCGTGATTGCCAGCTAATACCAAATATCTTCTTGTAAGTTTGCAAGTTGCGACAATGGTTTATTATACCATCGATAATGAGAGTTAAATCTGCAAGAATGTATAGGTAAAGTTAGGCGTATCGCAAAGAATATTAAACTCACAAGGCGTAATATCTCCTGAAGGTAACCGCAATTTATTGTGAAGAGATTGTTAACAATGTCGTCCAAATTTGATTTTGTGTTGTAAGTCGTAACTCTGTGTACGATAAAGTACGAATATAAAACCATAGGTAGGTACGATATATAAAACCATATATCTGTAAGTGCCCGTGTCTGAAACTTTTTGTCAGTTTAGTATTTTGTGATGGTAAGTTGTCTGTTAAGAAACTAGTTTCCATTCTTAGGAGCACACAATCAGCCAGTTTATTTGAGACCCTATTAGAGTTTATGTGAAGGTGCCAATTCTCATGCAATTCGCATGTATTATTAGTTTTTTTAGGAAAAAACGTATATCTCATAATCGAATAACTACATGAAAACAGTTCGATTGACGCGTGAATATAGGCCTTGAAATAAAGGTAGCAAAATCTAAAAAGTAATACATGTCATTTATTTCTGTATATAGTAGACCCACTGAGGGCAACTATGCCTACTCTCTACTCTAACTAACTATGCTTACTCTCTGTAGACTGGACTGAGGGTGACCTTGTATAAACAAGTGTAAATACTGACCATAGATCATGTCCCTGAGCTCGTAGATGGCCTGCAGGCGCGTGTTGGGGTCCTCCCCGCGGTGCTGGCGCGCATACTCCTGCAGCTCTGGAGGTGGCTCCCCCAATTCCAGATCCACGCTGTAATCTGGACTCGGCATTGTCTGAAAATATAAACATTCATATACATATGTCTAAGTCGATGAGAGGCGGGGATGATTACGTATGGGAAGCGGTGCGCTAGTCATGGCGCTACAGAGAGGCTTTTGATACTACTTAGGCTTCTGTCCAAATAAAATCTATGACGTTGTGGCTACAGTGACTCGCGTGTCCAGTGTGAAGCGGTAGTAGGGTGACTGTGAGCTGTATGACCAATCATGGTCACTGCTGTCACTTATATCGATCAACTTAAAAATAATTATTCCCTAATGTATCTGTCCATGCCATGATTATTGTTACTACTCACCGACAATCATTCTTATGCATTCTCGGGGCAGCATTCATAGACCAGCTTATCTATTATTTACTTATATAGAATTATGTATCATTTTATGAACAATACAATGTATCATACAATCATACATAAATCATGGAGCAATACTAGACAATACATTCACGAGTATGTATTAATTATCAGTTTCGTACCCTACACAAATGATACATACATTTGACGAAGAAAGATACAAAATCTGGATAAAGTACATACAAGTAGCATGATCTTAAGAGGTTTTTGTAACTATATCTGTGGTCTTACCTTCTAAACACTGTCTATAACTTAACTTAGGCTAAAAGAAGGGCCGTTACCTTATTTGTGTTGTTAGAAAGTGTACCTGGTACTAATTATTTTAATTACGACTATTTCAAGGAGAATGGGAACGAATGCAAGACATCTTGTAAAGATGTTGTTCTATTAAAATACATGACAGATTAGATGGAAAACTAAATTACCTTATCTACTTCTAGTCGTGATAAAAATACTAGTTTGCGATAAATCGTGGGAATGAGAATCTGCAGGGAAATAAGTACGCGCATACGATATTCATCCATTGTTGCATTATGAATTGCTGGCATAAAGGAAATGCGATAGTCGCTTGGCCTTGTGCGTCTGGGTAGTATAATTTAAGTTTTATTTTTAACCTGCCTACTGAATATTTTGTCCTTACTACTCGCCATTTACTGGAAGTCTGTTTACGTTTTACTTGACAGGGACCTTCACCGACTAAGCATAATTAAGTAGTTAATTATATCTTACAAATGAACCTAGATAATATTATTTTAAAGCTTCGTATCCAAAATAAGACCACGAATATAATATGCAGTTTGGAAGGTAACACTGTTTTATAGAATGCACATATTTCGTTTAAGTAATACAGATAAAAAATATTGTTGGGTATAGTAGTAACATCAGTACCTACTGTCAGAAGGCTGAAGATATTGAAAGACTTTTGACTGGGTATTATGATGAGGCAAGAAACCGCCGGTTCTCAAGCTGCGGTGTTGAAGTCAAGAGCAAACGAAACCATCGCACCACTTTCCCTAATTTGGAGATTTTATGGAAAAAAAACTATTATTAAACTATTTTTTATATTATTAAGCAAACTTTTAAGTGCCTTACAGCCGCCGTAACATAATAGGTACCTGTATAAACCTTCGGTAAAATTTGTGCTAAAATTACTCCTGGGATCGGGGTCGAACTTTGTTTGACTTTGTGCCCTTAAATTGTTTAGAAAAGCCACACATATACTTATAATTACAAAACATTATAAAGTATTCTCTATTTTAGAATATTCAAATATTAGTAACCTAGTTTGTAACCAAATTTACAAAGGAAGGACTTTATCAGAGCAGCTAAAACACATAGTTCGTGGCTAAATTTGAAAGTGAGTCACCTCGTTATGTAACGGAATTGATCTCAATATTTACATCCAAATAACTGGTTTAGTACAATGCAATCTGCTTACGGGTTATATAAGTAAATGGTGTCATACCGACACTGACTGAAATAATAGTTGAATTCGTAATAAAAAAAACTTTTTGTAAAGTGGATTTGAGTCGCTGCATAATAAATTCGATGTAAATAGTAGAGATTCTTATCGTCAAGCATACATACGAGTAATTTACTCTTTAGTGCGTACAGCCTAAGCTCTGTTTAGAGCTTGATTTCGCCTATAAATAACTGTTATCTGATCAGCAACTCACTAGCTAGTGCCATAGAAGCTGAACAACTTTGTTTTTATTTTGCAGCACGCTTTTACTTATGACTTGATTGCTGCGAAATACTGAATGCTATGTTAATAATGGAATGTTAGCCTGTAAACATCCCACTGCAAGGCAAAGGCCTTATCTCAATTATAAGGTAGCATGAGCCATAGTTCACCAAGCGGGCTCAGTGTTGATTGACCGACGGGTGTTTGCAAGACAGGTGACGATTTATGCTGTCAGATTTTATCAGCCACCCATAGGGCCTCTGACTAGGCTCAACGACTAATATCAACCGATATAAGCCGTCACCAACTCATTAACGTGCCTTCCGAAGCACGGAGATGCTCGTTATATACGTCACTTATATGGTCGGAATGGTCACCCATCCAAACACGACCGCGCCTTGGATAGCATTCGGTTTAGATGACTTCGGTATCACTACCAAAGCGCTACCATAGTACCACCTTGGGTAGGTATAGGTAGTAGGTAACCTTCCTATGAGTATAGCATAGTATAACAATATAATTAACTTATAGCGTATTCCTTTCAGTTACAAAGACAGCCGATGATTGATGTCTGACGTTGTATTTGCATTTTCAAATCATTATTGAACTTTCTTTCTAAACAAGTTAAGGTCAAATAAACACCTTGATTTATAATTTTTCTTCAGATTTAAACATATGATGAAACACGGTATGCTAGGTATATTGTTTCGAATTATCCATATACCATACAGCTGGATCTCATTATAAGTATCAAATTTATTTTATTACTATATTAATATAAAACCTATTATATATATATATATATATATGCTGATGAGCAAAAGTATTGTCTTTCCCATCATAGAACAACACCAAATGCCAGCTTTATTTCCCTAACCGAATGAAGTCATTCGTACTTAAATAGTATGAATAAATTGTGGTTTTAAATAATATATAGAAGTTACATACAAAGTGAGTAGTGAAAGGATTGAGAACGGGTATACCGTGTATTAGCAAAACAACGAGTTATCCAAACACGAAAATGAAACACGAAGTAAAAAAGTAGTAAAAATACTATGAACTAGTATCCTAGTTCTTGTGTCAAGTAAATATTTCATTCATGAATAATATCTGCTACAGAGGGATGACAAACATAGAATAGATAGTAAATAGTATTGTTCCTCTATAGTGTCCAACCTCGAATGTGCAGTGTCACAACAAACACTATGTTTAGTGACAGCAAGATCAGTAAACACTATGGAAAATAGTTAATATACCTCTACTTTGAAATAAACACAAGTCACAATAAACACCATGTTTAGTGACATGAAGATCAGTAAACTAGTTATACTTCTAATACTATGAAATAAAAAAGTGAGAGCAGCAAAAAACAGGATAATGAGGCTTTGTATTTGGAATTAGCTTCAATTGTTGGTTATTGCATGGCTTGATTTCTAAATTGCCAAGTTTGCTACCCTTTGATCTTCAGTCGGTATAACCGCGCCTACGCAGTTCACTGGCATATTCCAACTTAACTCTTAACACATTGTCTTATTTTCATATAAGTAAGTAAGTAATAAATAAGGATCTAAACTAGGTAGTTTCACTCTACACAGCTCTACCACCTCGTGCATCATAAATTCATAACAGCATTTTAATTTGATTTGGTGATTTCAACAAAAGGTTTATGTTATTAAGATGAAACAAAAACGAAGGATTGAAAACTAATTTGGTAAAATTTTACAATGTCTCTATTATCTTAGCTAAATCATTTATAAATCTATATTTGGCAGAAAATCTTAGAAATACTTGCGAATTTAATCTATTGTTGGACTATTCTTGTACTAAGCCCACGCTCGTCACTCAATACTTGCTTAATTTAAATGGTAAAAGTATTGTAAAATACAATAAGAGTAGAACTATCTGTCAGCGCCAGTGCTCGCTTGACGCAAGTGTTCAATAAAATAATAATCTATAGTCTACAACGAGCGACGGGCTATAAATAACCAAAAAATATTAGTAAGTGCATGCACTTACTAATATTTTATTTTATTATATAATAGGTCTTAACTCAATTAGATAACGTGCGCTTCAGAAACATACTCGTTTAGCGACGTGATAATATGTATAAGTAAAGCACAATTATTGCGGCATTTTATCAAAACGATGGACATCTATTGTATAGAATACATCTAGATAGTAATAAAAGCGTCATATGCATGCTTGTAACCATACATAAACATAAACCATATTTATTTGTGTTCACATCGATAGTAAGAGTGGTAATGAATATAATGGTCGGTGGAATCATCTCCACCTACACGAAGTTTGTCACGGCCGAGCAGAAAAACAGACTATCTCAAGAAGGAAACCATCCGCGTAATGCACCAAGGAAAAACAAACAAATAACATAATGGCGTGCTATATGAAATCGCTTTTCTATTACCCAAGCAAACGATTCGAGAGGTAGTGCTCCTAGTATAATAGCGTCGACAAATATGAGATATTCTCCGACAGAACATTCCTATTCCTCAGTAAACGTACCTACTGTGTTTTTATTACTCCTCGGCGAGTATTTTTACTATTTGTTGTTTTAACTGTTTAAAAGTGTAATATTGAAGATCTAAATCAAATCAAACAACACTACTCGTAGCAGTGTAAGCGTGATATGAACTTCATACGCATATCAAAACTTCATAATCAACAGATTATTTTTACCACAATGCATGAACATTACTCGTGTTGGAGTATGATGATGAATGTCTTAGGCTCATAATAAAATAATAATCTCAAATAACTAGCGGTTTTCAAAAGACGTTATAAAAGACACTGGGTTCAGTTTTCCCTTTTTAGGGTTCCGTAGCCGAATGGCAAAAAACGGAACCCTTATAGTTTCGTCAAGTCTGTCTGTCTGTCTGTCTGTCTGTCTGTCCGTCCGTATGTCACAGCCACTTTATTCTGAAACTATAAGCATCACATAGATGAAACTTAGTAGGTAGGTGTATTTTGTTCACCGCTTTCCGATTCAGATACAAAAAGTAAGAAAAAAAAATATTTAAGGGGGGCTCCCATACATGAAACTAAAACCTAAATTTTTTTTTTTACTCAAACCTATGCGTGTGCGGTGTCTATGGATAGGTCTTTTAAAATGATGTTGAGGTTTCTAAAACCATTTTTTCTTAAAGTGTAAGGTTTGAGATATAGACGCTTCCAAAGTGGTAAAATGGGCGTCCCCCCCCCCCTCTAACTTTTGAACTAAGAAAGTGAAAATTTTGAAATAAATATATGATGTAGATCTCAACAAAACTGGCAACGAAAATTGGTTTGAAGGAGATCGAACCAGTAGTTTTTGAGATATTGCACATTTTTATCAACCGCAAATATAACTTTGTCTTTCATACAAACACTATGAAAAACAAAGTTATTTTTGCCGTCGCAATATATTGTGATGTTTTCGTGTGAAAGTAAGTGGACCCTGAATTCAGTTAAGGGTGGCACGGAACCCTCAGTGCGCGGGTCCGACACGCACTTAACCGGTTTTATTGAAGTGCTGATTTACAGCACTTTCATCGGCCACAAATAGTCGGCTTGGCTTGCCAATAGCTTGACATATAAGTTTCTGGCACTCAAGTGCGGAAAACTTAGTATTCCTATGTTCAATTGTATTATTATCTAACTAAACAGACTATATGTAAACAAGTTAAAAGCTTCCTTCTGTTATGTTATTAATGCGGTACTAAATCTCCTTTGAAATTGTTAAACTATTTTGACTGGCATTTCACATCACACACCGTGCGACCTTTTTTGACTGGTAATGAAGTCTAAAAGCATCAAAAAAGAACAAAAAGGTCGTCAAAGCATTATCCTACTTATCGTTAGAAGCACTTTCATGCCTCTAAAAGTATAAGGAAGTTGCGTGAGTGCCAGTAAATGGGAAAACACAGCTCACGACTTCACTATTAGTTGCGAGTTGCAATCGTTTAATCGCTTTAGGGTAGGCAGCGGGGTGGTGAAAGTGCAGTGAAATGCCTAGCCGGCACAGGACAGGCTAGACTGGTCACGACTTGCCTGTTTCTATGTGGGAATGACTTTCCACGAGTTTGCTAAGCGAAAGGGTTTAATTAACGTCAACTATAACTTAAATGTTAAGTCTTGACAGTATGTACTGGAGCTTGAATTTTATTTAATTTGTTTTCAAAAATCTTTAAATGTTAGGAAAACATCTCAAATTTCATGGAAAGTGACTCGTTATAAATTACGTTATTATAACCACGAAGTTAATAACTCACTGAAAAACTAACATTTTGTAAGCGTTTGAATTATGTTAAAGGTATTCATTATTATTACATTGCAAATGTCAATTTCAATTTGAATAATTTGATGTCCTTGTATACATACTCGTCTTGAAACGAAATTTCGAAATAATCCTGGAGTTTTTATGAAAAATAGTAGCATTGTGGAACAATCCGTATAGCTCAATATGTGGCGAGTGATTTTCTTTGATTATTACTCGATTTACAACAATAACCTGTTAAAATCCTCACGTGATTTAAAAAAATGTGACTGAATTTTGTAACTATTCTTAAAATATTGACGTGAGTAATTCAACAATAGAGCTTCGGACTCAACGATAATAATTTAATGTGTAATATTAGGTAATATTGATCAACGCGCAGTATTGCTCCACCGCAACTACGTATATCTCAAATTACAGTAGATACGCAATACTTAGCAACGTAAATAGTATATTGAAAGTACAAAATAAACGGCTGAAGCCGTAGCAGGATTTTTTAATAATCATTGAATAAATGTTGGTAAATAATAAGAAGTAAGAAATATGGGTTGTACCCAAGGTTGTACCTAGTATGGATATCTACAATCTCATGGAAAACCCATTATTTAACCTAGTTTTTGACTTTTCTCATAGCTGTCAAATATACTTAATAGTCAAAAATGGATGAATTCTTAAATTTCATGTGTTTTGTTTTATATAAGGGGTTAAAAAGTATGAGTATATTAGTCGCATGAAATTTAAGAAAGCAAAACGACCCTTATTTAAAACCATTTAAATTACAAAAAACATGTTTTTAACTTGAACCACAGATAATATAATACTACTTGAACTTAACAAAAGAAAAGCAATCTTTCAATCATTTGCAAGGATTCGATAGACATAAATAGGCTTCAATAACAATATCGACAAACTAAAAAAGGCCTCGGTTATGAAAGCCAATCTAGTCTATAAACGTCTTTAAATAACTTGAAATTTCTAGAAAGTTTCAAGGCCTACTGGGTAATGTTTTCGATGTTTTTATTATCACCCATATCAAAGAATATTAAAACTGACCTTTGTTAAGGAACGGTCTACTTTTTCAGGACTGAGCCCTCAAATTAGATGACGACCTACACGGGATATTCAGTGATATTTTAAAAGGTTTACGTAACCTACAGCTTGTTACCTGACAAAATATTTGGATACCAAAAATGGTTTTGAATGTTGTTTTTGAGAATCCGCAAGAAGACACAAGTTATTCAATCTGAATCATCAGTTTTAAATTATTTCCTCGAACGCGCAACACAATCTTCAAGAATATCTATGCGCATAAATATAACCGCTACGAGGAAATGTATCACACGCATTAAAACTGGATCTTTTGTTATCTAGACAGCGATTCTTTATTGCTTTACAGCCTAAACGCACTTTATAGCGTTTAACATCATGCGGTTTCTAAATAATTAATGGACATTATTTACTAAGTAACACTAATAAAATGCTGTCACGGTGAGTGCGAGCATAGTGCGAGTGAAAATTTTGCAAGAAAATAGCTTTTCTCTATGATTTTGATAATAGTGCATGTGTCTTCACATCAACAATTATTGTTTGCTAAGCTTTTAACTTAGGTACTTAACGGTTTAACCGCCGTGAACCTGAAAAACTGAGTGGTCTACAAGAAAAATTACACGAAGGAAGTTAAAATAACGTACTAGGACTTTTAAACTGTCATATGCCATCAAACATCATTTATCATGGAACTCTAACAAAGGTTACTAATAAAGAATCCCAACGCCTACAACTCTTTTTGCCAAAAGGTTGTTATATTCAGCTTTTAGACAAAAAAAAGGCACCAGGTAGCTATTTTATAAATAAAGTAGGCTTTATCCCAACAAAGTTATTGGCAAACTGACGTCATGTTTGGTTTGAGCGGGCATCATAAGAAGTAAATAAACAACAGACGATCGCACGCAAATGCGGACGCTTGACCACGGAACTGACCTTGGGCCAGGTTTTTGTTCAGCTGCCGGTTGCTGCCCTGCCTGCCCGCGAATTCGAATTGATTAACGCATTAAAAAAACATTATTATGCCAAACATAACATTGATAGGCAGCCTACTGTAAGTTTTTGTTTCCTGCACTCAAAGCTGTTTAAGTTTTGAGGAAACATATAAATTCGACGAGTTATTCTAGAGAATTCTTCGAATAAATAAAATTTTAACCACTTCCTTTAATTGAATAGAGTTTAGTGTTACCTACTTTCAATTCAAAATCTAATAACAAGTAATCTAGACATGCATGAAACTTAATGTAGAGCAAAAGGTAAGCTTGTAAGGTAGGTATTTTAACCGCATTATCTAAAGTGATTGCCACGTTGGTGTAGCGGTTAGTTCGCTGGTCACTACCCAAGAGGTCCCGAGTTCGAATCCCGGGTAGGGGCAAAATTCGTTTCTGAGGTTTCCTGCCTTGAAAATACTCGTAAACAGCTCTTCGTCAAAAAGTCAGTGGTAATAACATCCTCGTGCCTCGGAAAGCACGTTAAGCCGTTGGTCCTGCACCTGAGCGCTCATCGGTCATGTCGGACTCTGGCGTCTCACCGAATTTTGAGAGTGAAGAAACAGAGAGAGCACTAGCTTATTGCGCACACATCTGGGCACTATAATATCTCCTGCTTACTTGGCCTATCTCTGCTGAGAGAGCCCGCTGTTGCCGAGAATTGGTAGGATAATTATCTAAAGTATCCTCGTGAGTGTACATATTACAAGTTCAGTTCAAGGCTTGACCTTCGTGTCGCTTTCGGCAAGCTCCGAGGCACGAGTGATCCAGAACCAGTTTCCGAGACAAAGCAAAAAGAACCAAGGAACTCGTACCCGCCGTGAGGAGCCCCTTCTAAACATATAACCTGGACTTTTTGCCACTTTACAATCTTGAACCTTAAGTTAAAACGCGCAAGACTGACAATTAGGTAATCCGATTGCAGCTATGGATGTCTACATGCGTTACAAAGCCGTGCAACAAGTAACAACTATTTTGCACATTCCTGAGATTTTTTCTAACACAACTAGAATGCTAACACAGCTTTAACGATCTAATAAAATTGTAAGTAAGCATGAATACTCATTAAATATCATCTTTTACTCGCCATCTTTACTAGAGGTTACGTAGTTGTGGTATGGAGATAGTTGTATTTCTGTAGCGAATATCTCTGAAAGAAAACTTTTGACCTGAAAACTAATGAAATGAGTATTCCTTTGATTTAGATTTATGAATTCAAATAACGTAGCTGACTAAAATGTAGCAAATTTTGGTGAACTCAAATGTACTATAAGTTAAGACCTATATTGTACACTCAAAATACGCAAATAAACACATTTGTATTTGTATTTGTATTTGTATCGATTTGTAAAATTAAAAGTAACTACACAGGTAGCAATAAATAATTTAATACAATAGATATGTCTGGTATATTGCTACATCATTATTGCAATTCAAATGCAGTGTTCCATTATAGTTACATTACAGCATATAATAAATGCTAATCGATTAAATGCGCTGCAAAGCAATATGAATATTATGCATCTGCCACACACTATGTATGTTTTGTTATCATCTGCTACACGCATGATAAAAAGACGTGCATAGTGACGCGGCAAAATGCGATACTACAATGCAGTGGTTGAAAACCTTTTTTATACATTTAGGCCTTCATTAAAATAAATAAAATCCGTTTAACTGAGCTTAAAAAATACTATGATTAGAAAAGTTCTTATTTTTTATCATGAAAGGTTTAAACGGTATGTCTTACGAAAAATTACCCTTTTAAAGCGTGATGATTGATGAATCGCGCCGATTTTTAGGTTAGACTATGTAGAAAAGTAACGCAACGATAAGTAAGCTGAGAATACACAACTTGTTAGAACTACTAAAATTTCCTTTGAAGGGTATGTATGGGTTTGGCGACGCGCTTTATGCAGTGGTTAGCGCTCCTCACTACTGAACCATCACCACAAGGGGCAAATGATATTATAATATGTATTTTAGTATTTATAGGAGACGCTCCCGTCATAATCGTTGTCTGGTTCTTCGTAAAACAAGGAAGAAAATTCTTGAATTCAAAACTAGACAATTAGTCTGTTGTCTGTAAATTATTGAGGTGGACAGGGGGAGTGCCAAAAGTTGGGGAGCCCTGATTTAATGATAATTTGCCCTCGATCCAGTTATCAGAGTGTTCACCTAGCCCAGAACGCCTACGCTCTATGCAAAACAAGTTACAAACAACAACAATAGGATTGGTAGCAAGGACTCGTTCAACTTGTAATTGCATGTGGACTCTGTAATATCATTTTATTTCATTCATTTCACTGTGATTCATTGCCAGCTGATACGGAAATACTTTGTGTACAAACGTTAAAAAAGAACTTTGGATAATACAAATAACAAAGGCACGTTAATATGATGACCTTTAAGCAATGGCCAAATGGACGGGATGTTACTTAGAACAATAGTTTTACTATGGTTTTTCACTATTCGCTGGCTGTAAATACATACAAAATTGTACAAGGCATGGAAGCTATAATTACATGTACCGTTTATGTTATGTGGTGCGGCGAGCCATTGTATTGTGTTTACTAACAAAGCGTTTGTTTTAAATTATAAGTTAACTCATCTGGCTAATCATAAACCATTCATAGAGATTTAACGTAGCATAGTGGTTTCGCTTTATCCTGGAAAAAAATATTTATATTTTTGTTTAATGAAATGCTGTAAATCACACAAAGTTAATAAGTAAAATTAGGTCAGTGTCACATTAAACAAAATATTTGCGATACTTGATAAGCAGATTAGATTAGAGTGATAACAAAGTTACTAGTCACTAATACCTAATAATGTTTTATTTTAGAGGCCCTTATTCTGGTCTAATACAATGTACGAAACAAGCAATCGGAATACAATTGTTTAAATTAGCTAGGCTATTTATATATCTAATTAGCTAGCTAAGGATTTTGTTGTTATCTTCGCTACGAAATCGTTGGATCTTATAATTCAATCCTCAGCATAAATCAGCCCTATAAATCACCGCGGTTACCCAATATAATATATACTATAGATACAAGTACTAACGTTCAAAATTTTCCTGTATTGTTCATAAGCATAACATAATACTCCGCACAAATGGCTTCGGATGCGCGGACCACGTGCGCAAGAGTGGCGAAGGTCGCGCTGCGTGATCCGTCTACCGGCTCGCGATTTATTGACCATCATTCAATGCTACGCAATAAAAGGAAATAGTAGTTTTACTTAATACATAACATAAGGGCCAATTTTAATTATGGGTGTTACAAAGAATACAATACGATAGTAACGTCTAACTTAACACGTACGTTCCGGGACAGTGAACGCCTACAGGCATGAAAACAATAAAACATCTATTGTGTCTGGAGTAGTGTCCCGGAACGTGTTAACTAAAGACCCTTAACTTTAGTCCTTTTTGGTTCCCTTGCGAGCTGCCTATTCTTCATATCTCATTACTTTTGCTTTAATAATGCCATGTACCTACCTACAATATTACCAGTAAGATTTAACGAGGTTTCGATATTTTTATATGATAAATAAATGAACAGTTATATCAAGGCCTGTATAAGTAAGTAGCTACTAAGCACGTAAGGTTCGTAAAGTTTTATAGAGCCTTTAACTACGCTCAACTACGTATATATACGTATTATAATGACATACTACATATGTATAACGACAACACGACGATAAAAACAATTTATTGTCAAATCAATGTCCATAACGCATTGAACGGCGTGTAGGCCTTAGATCTGCGCAAGCGCAGTCTTCTGAGTCAGCATGAACATATGCCGGTGATTGTGCACTGTGCAGGGTCATTGCAACATCGCATCGATGCCATTGCCGCCATATTTTACGAAGTTACTAACAAACCTGAGCATTATTTGTATTATTTCAATCGATAGATTGTTAAAAGCTCATGAGATTTAAAGATAAGTTTTTGTAGAATATGTCCATAAAAAACATAAATTATACCTCAGTCTACCTGTGACACAGAAAATATATTGTGATTAAAAAGAAAATTTTAGGTATTAGTAGACAGTTATTTAACACTGAGCAGTAAACAATCATTAAAAAATCCTTCTTCGGATAAATATTGAGTGTGAGTTAACATTTTAATAAACTTGTTGTACAATTTAGATTTGAGCGACATCTCACTTTTGTTGCAATTTTACGACTATCAGATAAGTGTGGAATTTAAATCTCAATCTTGATAATACAAGTACAATCCCTACTTTCTGAAAATTTCAATTCATTTGGTATACTTCGTTTTCCAAAAAAAAACATTAGATTGATTAAAACACCCGGAATATTGCTGCCTTTTTGTTTTTTCTGCAGTTCTATCTTATTTAATGTTAAACTATTAGAGAACTTTATAAGTTTATGACTAAAACCATCTGTAATATTTTTCAGTAATAAAATGCATAGAACATCAAAGTGTAGCAGGTAAATATTGATAAGTCCGCGGTGATATGCGTACTTTGCGTATTTAATTAGGTCTCTAGCACACACAATTCAAGTAATTTTAATAATAATATATTGGTAATAAAAATTTCAAAACAAAGAATATATTTATATCTTCTGAATATATTTGAAAGTATTTCTCCTATATTCTATCATTAAGAATAAACAAAACAAAAATAAATTAAATATTTTTGGTAGTAAATTATCCTACGCTATAATTATGTACTGACTATACTACCATAGTAATTTCTAAAGTTATTTTCTTTGAAAACAAAAAAATCTTTCATCAAACAAAAATAAATCAGAAGCACTCACCGCTGAGAACAATAGCGTATTGCGTGCGCGGGCGCAACGAATCGCGCGCCGGCGAGTACTGCGGCCGGCCGGCGCGCGAATAATTTGACCTAGGCACAATACGCGTAGCAAGGATGAAAGGACCGTGCACTGAACGCACTGGGCCCCTATTTTTGAATCACTCGCTTGGATATGGCGTGTGATTTTCGTTCGACTTTTAATTCATCTTCGAACAAAAATCATTTGCTATTTGAATCACTCGCGTCAAGATGGCGAGTGATATTCAATGATTAAAGTCGAATTTTGGAATGAAAACCAGTTGTTATCTACGCAAAAAGGATTTGAAAAATCATTGCTCAATTTTGTGAGTACTCACGTCTAGATTTTGAGTGATTTCCGTTGATTTTTAATGTGTTTTCGAACGAAAATCACACGCCATATCCATGCGAGTGATTTACGTTCGCAAACACATAAAAATTCGTCGAAAATCACTTGAAATCTAGACGTAATTACGTTATATAATTACTCACAAAATTGAGCTACCTTTTCTAAAATCCCTAGCCTGTTTGGATTTCGACTTATTTTCATTACAAAATTGGACCTCAATCAATAAATATCACACGCCATCTTGACGCAAGTGATTCAAAAATAAGGCTCCTGATTCGCTGTGCGCCTTGATACGATTTCGTGTCCTAGACACTGAACAACTTCTGAAGCACTTTTAGCACATTATTAAGTGCATTACTCGATTCATAATTACAATCAGCAGTTGTTCTAAAGTTTTATTTTATAAACATATGTGGTATGTAACTTGGTGCAAGGAATAGATGTATTTCATGCAGAGTCATGACACACATGATGATGGAGAAATGTTAATCTTATCTAGAACTGAAAATTAAATAAGTTTTTTCTTTCAGTCTAGCATATCCAATGTTTTCTACTTACATCCTAAAAGCACAAAAAATTATACACTGTATATTTTCCTGCTTTTCCTGTCCTCACATGGCATTCATGTGAGTGATAATCCTTTTAAAGCTTCACTCAGACTTCAAATACCTTACGGTACTGAAAGTCCCTTCGTATCCTGAAATTATAAAAATGCGCTTTCTCTGTTTCAGGTAATACAGCACTTTGTTTGTAGGTACGCTCAAAGTCTGTGACGCCTAACCATCTTAAGAGCCAAAATGACTTGCACCTCGCGTCGTCTTTCCTTTGTAGTGACGCCCTTTTTGTGTCGTGTGCGTTCAAGCGTTTTTTTTCTTTTTTCTTTAATTCTGGGCTAAGCAGATATTTGACCTCGATCGCACCCGATGTGAGGTGTGTGTGGATGAGGTCTAGGGTGGTATCTGCTTAGTAGCAGCCTGTTCACTCTTGCCTTAACGAGGCTTAGCCTACTTAGGTCATATTTCTTAGAAAAAACTTCAGTTGGCAGTTTTTTCGTTGAAACATTATAAGGCGCCCGAGACAGGACGGTCACGATACGACAAATCATAAAATATTCTTTTCCTGTCTGAAAGAGCTCTACATATTAAAATAGTAAGTAAAAACAACTCCAAGCCTGAAAGTTATCGGAAAGAAAGTTGATCAACGTTTATTCTTGCGAAAACAATAACTTTAAATCGGATGTGGCCAGCCGTCCTTTAAGTTAATGGAATGATCTTGTCCTCCAATATTTCTCGGTAAATGGTATTATGCAGTTTTCCGTGACACCTACATTTTTATGTAGAGTACGTCGAACATTGAGCTGTTAGTACTTTCAGCTTATGGCGGCTGCACACGATCAAAATCTTGATAACTATATGATACTCTTTAGGGATAACTATACCTGACTAAATCTTGATAACTACTCGTATATGATACTCTTTAGGGATAACTATACCTGACTAAATCTTGATAACTAGTATATGATACTCTTTAGGGATAACTATTCATGAGTATCATGAAAGATAAACGTTTAGCGGCTTGCAACTCGTACAAATATAATAAAATTCATATATTTCAAATAGCTGAGTATTTTCATAATCTTTTCCACGTACACTAAGCAAGTTTGTATAACATGCAAAACATACGATATGCTTTTTAGAGAGAACAGAATTTCTAGGCGCTAGGTACCTATTCTCAATTATGTATTAGAGATGTATTAGAAGAATTTTCCATTTTCTATTCCATGTTTTTTTTTTTGAAAATGTTTTATTTAAATATGGTTTGCTGATGGCCCGTAATGAGCTTCCCACTGGGAGTTAATACTGTGACCTCGATGACCTTATCAGATACAGCTGAAACGCTTTCGATCCGTGACAGTAAAAACAGTATCGTTTTTAGGGTTCCGTAGCCGAATGGCAAAAAACGGAACCCTTATAGTTTCGTCAAGTCTGTCTGTCTGTCTATCTGTCTGTCTGTCTGTCTGTCCGTCCGTATGTCACAGCCACTTTATTCGGAAACTATTAGCATCACATAGCTGAAACTTGGTAGGTAGGTGTATTTTGTTCACCGCTTTCCGATTCAGATACAAAAAGTAAGAAAAAATAATATTTAAGGGGGGGCTCCCATACATGAAACTAAAATCTAAAATTTTTTTTTTACTCAAACCTATGCGTGTGGGGTGTCTATGGATAGGTCTTTTAAAATGATGTTGAGGTTTCTAAAACCATTTTTTCTAAAAGTGTAAGGTTTGAGATATAGACGCTTCCAAAGTGGTAAAATGGGCGTCCCCCCCCATCTAACTTTTGAACTAAGAAAGTGAAAATTTTGAAAAAAATATATGATGTAGATCTCAACAAAAACTTGCAACGAAAATTGGTTTGAAGGAGATCGAACCAGTAGTTTTTGAGATATTGCACATTTTTATCAACCGCAAATATAACTTTGTCTTTCATACAAACACTATGAAAAACAAAGTTATTTTTGCTGTCGCAATATATTGTGATGTTTTCGTTAAGTGAAAGTAAGTGGACCCTGAATTTAGTTAAGGGTGGCACGGAACCCTCAGTGCGCGGGTCCGACACGCACTTAACCGGTTTTTAAATTTTATTTACTGACTCTGATTGTTGCGGCTTGGGTGTACGACGAACAACCGAACATTTCTGCTGGGAGATAGTGTTTTTAAAATTTATGTAAACAACTTTTTTTAGCACCGAATTGATGATGGGATATAGTCACGCATGTAAGGTTTTCTGCATTTCTACGTGATGTTATCGATTCATTGTTTATATGCAATCGAATTGAACTTCATGACAGCAAAAATATCTTTGTTTTTCATTGTGTTTGTATGAAACACAAAGTTATATTTGCGGTTGATGAAAATGTGCTATATTTCAAAAACTACCAGTTTGATCTCATTCAAACCAATTTTCGTTGAAATTATTTGTTGCGATCTACATAATAGAATTTGTTTCAAAACGTTCACTTTCTTAGTTCAAAAGTTAGAGGGGGGATGTAATAGTTTTAGAATAAAGTGGCTGTGATATACGGACGGACAGACAGACAGACTTGACGAAACGGGTTATGAGTATGAGTATAATAGAAAAATAAGAACGCATTTTCCGAAGTAATCAAAAAAAAGACATTGTAATTCATCTTCATATCAATTAAGAAAGCTGATTTAGGAAAAGAAGTAAGTGTAAATCTTATTCAAAATAAATGTACTTTTGTTAAACTTAAATTTATTAAAACGTTTCCATGAAGTGATTATTATAAACCGGCAGATTAATGCTGAAAACTTAATTGTGTTTTTAATCACAAGCTTTCACACCATATTAAAGAAAAAGTGTCCAATCAAATGAAGGAAAATTCAAATAATTATGAGCCCTAATTAAGCATGAGTGTTAATCGTCGTAAACAACTGAATTAAGCATTAATTAGCGGAAAGAAAAGAGTACATGAAAAAATGTAATCCCTGGATCTCGGCCTGTGAACGGGGCTCATTTAGACATTCTTTAATTACAAAAAATATGGAGATGCATTATAATTAAAATTAAGCTGATTAACTGTTTGAATATACTTTTTGTCCTGAACTTACCTGTTTTTCTTAATACTATGATTCACCTACATACTAATAATCACTATGACTAGACGGTTACCAGCCAAGCATGAACCATCCTTCATTGGACCCATCTTTACGAAAAGGTGAGATCTAGAAAAAATATGTTGAATATTGCCGATGATGACAATCAAATATTGAAGTATCCTATGATGGTTTTAGCAGGTAAACAAAAATGAAAGAGCACTCTAGTTTTAACGGGCTTCTATAAAATGTAAGCCCTACAGTTTGTTTCAAGCCATGTGACAAGAAAAGTTACGTAGTTCATTAATTTTCCACCAGAGAGCGTTCAGTCTGACTCATGTAGCATTTAGAAGTTCTGCATGTAAACAGATGGCGCTTATGGCGAATAGGTAAAGGGTAAAGTACGTCAGTCAGAAGAAGAACCTACTCAAAAGCACAATCCAAAGTAGATAAAATGTAGTACACAAAACATGTGTAGTAAGTAAGTGAGTAAAGCTCTTAGCTCTTGGCTATGATGGACCGACAATTTCAGGGTTATACATGCTATTAGTACAAAGTATTATTACCTGTCTATGTACATAAATTGTAACATAACATAAAAACGGTTACCTACATTAATTGTATTCATAAAATGTATAAAACTTAACTAAATATTAATCTAACCATATACATAGACTGAGTAGGACCTATTTTAGTTAGATTACTGAAAAAAAAATCGTTAATGATCTTATAGGTGCAGAATCGAAGTATCTTTGTCTACCTCTATAAGCGTAGATGTTACTTACTTCCGAAAAGACTCTACCTTGATAGTGGCTAAAATCTTTGTTGGGAGCAGTGTTTTTGTCACTACTACATTTAGTGCAGATAAAAAAACTATGTTACCTAACATGTTGTTTCAGTTGTACTTGTTTGCAATAAATGATCTATCTATCTATCTATCTTACATTATGCCGTCTTCGTATAATCTATTTGTCAACTTCCACATGTACGACGTGCGATTGTGACCATTCCAAACATAAACACCGCAGACCGACATCAATGTAAGATAGTGTCCATTCACCGTTACAAGTATAGTAGCGTGTACAACTAAGTCCACCAGTCTCGTTTCAACTGCGCGGCAACCCGCACGCCCTCTCGCGGACTCGCATCAGCTGATCAAACCAGACGCGAATCAAAACAAACCTCTACCGAAAAAAAAAAGAATACCTACGTCCAGCCAGTGTGCCGTGACTAACAGAAAAAGTTTCCACGAGACAGAATCGAAGACAGCAACAATGCCGGCCCAAATGGAAACCAGAATCGTCCCCCGACAGGTCACTCCGGAGAGTAAGTTTTGAATCTCTTAGTATAAACAGGTTAAATTTAAAATAATGCAGGCTATATATGTAATTGCATGGCGCGATGGCGTAAACTCTACGTGTAACTTGACAGAGCTTTATTAAACAAGGCCACAGTTTAATCGATTATAGGAATTATTTGTGCACATTAGCAATAGTAATCTTAAATAGGTATTACAGAGCTTTAAAGTCCCTATAATTTTAAACTTTTAATATCTTTTGATTTAGTTTCAAAAATTAATATTAAATGATTCCAATGCTTTTTAGCTTTTTGAATTTTAGTTGCTGGCCCAAGTCTGCTTCATCAATATCCTTATTACAATAAAATTTCAATGCTAGTGCGTCACTTTAGCCTACCTTACCTTGCTAGGTAAGCATTTTGCGGAAAACATTCTCCCATGCAAATAAAACAGCAGGCTTAAGTCGTTAAATAACATTAAGTTCGTCAACATTGCCGAAATATTTTCCTTTGTAGGTGAGCCCAACATTTTTTCCCTACATTGCTGAAGGTAAAGCAAGGGCCAACGATTCGTGCGTCCGACGCTATAAAAATTCGTCCCGGAAAAAAAATACGAGCATTCTGACATGTAGATAAAAGTGAAGATTAATCTTGTAACTATTCAAATAAGTATAATTTTGATATAGAAAACTTGACGAATACTGTTCCCGTTTATTTTATTCAGTTCTCGAATGAATGATTTCTATCGACTTAGACTCCACACATTACGAAATACTCGTAACTCTACAATAATAAAAACACTCAAATTGTAACAGTAAAATGAAACCGCTTATATTATTTTAAGTACAGATCGTTAACTAACACGCAAAATTAATTCTAAAGGCCAATGCCAGCTCGGTCGGCCGATGCATCGTGGATCCGATCCATCGCAGCTGCAACGTAACGCGATCTGTGCGAGATGCATGATTTGATGATTTGATCATCTATCAGGCAGGCTATACATATTTTTTAAATAACTCTTTTTAACGCAGTGCTTAGCTTAACATGCTGTTGTCTGTACTTAACACAGAATACATAATGTTCACTACAGTAGTGTCCCTAGTTATCAAACAGTTAGGATTCGTTCAGTTGTTTCGTGGAGTAAGGAATGCGATTGTGTCTCGCCAATGCATCAGCAAGGCAAACTTTAGAATATTGTAATATTTACTATTTTATCCAATAGTAATTATACCATTTGTTTAGTTAAAATATGGGTAATGTGCCATAATTAACTATGAAAGAATGGGCAAGATAATTCTATGGTAGGCAATTTAAAATTCCCAGGCATTCTAAGCACAAATTTAAGACTTTAAGTCGTACTTCATGTGAATAGGTTTTTCTTTAAGAAGTTTGTTACAATTTAGGTCCCGGTAATTATCATGTAACAGGTATGAATGCCGTAAGACTAGTGGTATAGCACGCAAATGTTTGCGGTTACGATCTCCGCTAAGCTACTCTCAGCTAACACCTCCCACTAAACAAATTATAGTGCTGCTCCGGCTACCTAATTTATACGTCATAATAACAAAATCCGAGCTGAATAGATGAATCTTAAATTGCCTTCCATATGTTGTACCTAGGTACCGTCACAAGCTTGTAAAACGAATTAGTAACTACAACAGCTTATGATCACATTTATTGGGATTTATTTCAAAAGTCGTGGCTTTTCCAAATGTTCAAAGTTGAGACAATACATGCCATCACAATTAAATCTTACTTTCCATAACTCACTCATGGTCAATTTCCGCCTCTGATTCCCTACGAGACATTCAAAAATTGATTTCTTATTTTCCCTATTTCATTACCGGCTGCAATAGTTAATAGTGAAACACAATAGGCCACAATTGTCACACTGCTAAGAACAAAGCAACCGATTAATCATCTGTCATTCGCTAGTTAGAATGGGTGTGTAACTTTTAATCACGAACGAACAATGATGGCAGGGCAGGCGCACTGTAGAGCTTGCTTTGATAAACTTCATGCAGAAAGCAACTCGTCCGTGGAAAGCAAATGTTCTGAGAGAGGCAATCCTGCGTCGCACATCTTACCGTACGTCAAAAAAAACGGTTAAATAAATATAGACTTTTTGTCTCAACGATTGTCCGCGGACAAACACGATTTTGTATAAGTTGAAATTTACTTATGATTTATATAAAATATCAAAGACTTGATACCTAGGTACTTAGGAGTAGTAAGTAAATACATTTCAACTCACGAGTTGCAATTTGAACCCCCTACTTAAAGTCGGGACTGGTTAAGTTGAATATATTTTTAAATTTTAAGTTCGTACCTACTTGCCTTTGATAAGTGCGTAGTAAGTAGTTATTATTTCCGTACAAAACTGACCTATTTTTATGGAAAATGATTATCAAAGGACCTTGGTCACATTTCATTGAAATATGATTTGATATGAAGTTATTTATACGAACAATGGCCCAATCGAGAGTGGCTAAGTACGGAAAACACCCCAGCCAAACTAAAGTATCGCTAAATCCGGTCGGAAATGAGTAATCAAGCGGTTCATTTATTTTCCATGACCGCTGAGTTCAAGTGGGCAGCGCATGAGACCGCTTGCATGATGCATTCATTTGCATTCAGCGTACGGTACTTGCGGCTAATGAGTGTGACTTAACTTGTGATTTCATTGTGTAAAACATCTGTAAAGGATATAAACAATGACCATTTGCTAGAGATAGAGGGCTTATTCGTAGTCTCTACCTATACGCTATCAATAGCGTCGCCTTGCTTGATCCCTATAGAAATATTGTAATGTCGTATAATGAGTTCATAATGCCTCATTTACTTTACCTTTCCTTTATACTGATGTATGAAACTCTTGGCAAAAAGTCCGTTTGTGTGGAGCATTATAATTTTTCATAATAATCTACTTTTGTAGGCGTTTCTTGCCAATTTTAATCGCGCCGTTTTAATAGTTTTTTTTATAGCTATTCCTCTAGGAGTCAACAACGTCGTGTAATTAACGGCTATCATCGACAGCTAGCATAACTTTAATAGTGAACTCTCACACAAAAATGGTCAAAAATTATTATTTGTTCCTGAAATAGGTCAGCCGACAACAATGAGCAACAGCCGATAGCGGGTGCAATGTTCATTCGCGATATTGATGACAACATCCACAAAACATGAAGTTATCAGTGTAAAGTGGGCCGCGAAAAATAGGTTAGCTTTTATCATATATTTTTGTTTTTATAGTGTTTTGACACAATACAAAATTAATATTTTAAATTGAACTTGTAAAAAACAACCAGCAACAAAGGAATTGAACCCTGTGTCTTACGCTATCCGTATTATTATTGCGCAGTTGCTTTTTAGAAGTACAATTTATAATATTAGCTTTTAATAAAATTTATAATAGTATTATCGTGCTTTTAGGATACTTTTATCGAAAGCAACGAAATAAAGGAATTACTTAATGATACTGTAAAACAGTAACGCTAACTTTCGTAACTTGAATGAAATTCAGTAGACAATCTTGCCTCAAGTGTAAGGTAATCAAAGATCATTCGATTTAATCTTGATTACAACACGCGAGTCTACCGGTCAAGGCCCACTCTAAGAAGTTGACAAAAAGTCTGTAGCATTTGCGGAGTAGGTACGTATAGCATAAATCGATTTAAAACACTAGTAATAGAATTCCTTTGTTTTTTATAAAAACCTACTGGAAATGTAACTTCATGAGAAGAATCAATATAAAACAAAGAACTAAGAACCATTAACGTGAACCAAGTTAACAATAATATTTAATTTGTTCGTTTAAATAAGAACCTCGCCGTATTGTTGTTTCACATGATGGTAGATGCAGATAGAATCATTAACACTCCTTCAACTTTCAATAACATTATTACTTGCTAAGTAATTAGGTACAATATTTTATTATTACTTAACACAGTGTAATGATTGTCAGATTAGGTACCTATATAAGTACATATGACGTATTCTTACCTCGAAAATAAAAACAAGATTACCTACCTATTCATGAAATCATTTCGATAACCTTTTTTAATGCATCTGATAAAATCAGTTTAGTCCGTGCGTGCCTAATCTTCGCTACCTTATAATTATGGGTACTTCATTATCTGTAGAGATAAGCTCATCTCGGGTTGTTGGCATCGGGCGATAGAGAGAGAGATAGCAGGGATTCTCTAAATCACGCAGGTCACGTCCTATTTATTGCTTCAAACAAAATCCCGATTGACACATCCGTGGGTTCATCGAATTACGTTGTGATCCAATCTAGCCATTTTGATGCAATTTATTACTTAATACCGGCGGAAAGTAAATTTTGGAAACATGCTTTGAATACTTAAACTGAGATTCAATCAAAACTTTCCTGCAAATTACATAACGTTTAACTCAAAATTAACGTTATTTACATATTACTAACTGCAACTCTGCCTACCTAACTCAATATGATGTCATTGTTAATAATTAAATGCACTGCAGGTCTACAGACTCGTAAAAACATTTCGTCTGACTGGCAACTCCGATCCATTTGGTATTGATTGAGCATCAAATGTCACGACAACTATCCACCATTTAATATGTGGTGTCTACATATAAATTTAATGACGGTCTTTATCTGTAACTGTCTAATAATAACCTATTGTCACCCAAATAATTGCGGATGATAGTCACTTCAGGCAATGGAAGTTACAGGGACTGTCATCTAGTATTAACAACTACAGTCAATCAATCTATTTACCGACATAATCTTTTGTTATTGGTGGCAATTAATCTTACTGTTTTAGTATCTACTATTTTGTTACTTACCGTGTTAAAAAGTATCATATAACTGAATATTATTGAAATATGAAAGCTTGTGTTGTGAGGATAAATGTATTTTTGTCACTCATTCATTCAAATTTACAATAATAGAGCTCAAGCTTATAAGAATAGCACATGGATGGTCAATCCCCGGGATCTGCTATATAACAAAAAAAATAATAAAAAAACACCAGTTTAATTAAAAACAGAATGAAAATAACTTCATTATTTCAGTTTGTTAAATACAACAATTTAAGACCCGAATACATATCCTCAATTTTTAATTTACCCGTATTGGGTCGACTATACCTATTCTACTCACTGCGATACCCACTGACATAGTTAAACAGTGGTGCTGTTTATTCTCATCGAGTGGTGTGTTTTGAAACCCGACCGACGCGACCGGCTATCTGCTAAAAATCTCGGCTGCACAACGTGTGTTTAGCGGTTACTTTACTGGTTATGTCATGTACTAACTCAACGTAGTGAAGATTAAAGACTTTTATTTAAAAATACGTAATGCGAAATTATTAAGTATTTAGAAAAAATATTTAAAAAAAGCTTTGCAGGTGCCATAAATCAAGAGAACAACGCACTTAACCATTTCCAAAATCTTTCAAACTGATAGTTAGTCAGTTTAAACTGAGAATTAAGAAATGTTAACTACAGTAACTGTGTTCCGACACATGCTCAAAATAAACATTGAACATGAAGCAATTACATTAAATTAGTATTACCATATACGTATTTACATAATTGTTCAAATGAAGAATCTCATAAAATATGATGTGCAAATTCTATGAAGAAACCTTCATAACTTGTTGCTCATGACACGCTGTATGGTTGTAATAGATAGTAGAATATAGTTTTGCAAATGCGTTAAAAAGTGAAATATTTTTTTATATTAAGAGAGAGTCATAATCAATAAATCAAAATCTCATTATACTGCCTCATCTCAAAGCAAATAGCTTTAAAGCTTGTATTGTTATGAGAATCAGTAAAATGGACTGGGTACATATCGCGAAGAACTGATGGCCGTTGGGGCAAAAGAAATTGCGGGATTACACTGGATGCAGACCGCTTGCGATCGATTGTAAGGGAGGCCTATGTTCAGAACCTCTTTAGGCTAATGATAATGATGATGATGATGATCGGAGCAACCAGAAACAGCAGTGCATTGATGGCATTATAACACAGCACACCAGACTAGAAATTACGATCTATAAATTGACCCAACTGACTGAAGATTGAACCCGGGAGCTCGTATTTATGATGAGATGATGATGTATTTTTGGTGCACAATAAATTAATAACGATAGGAACGACTTCTGTTATGGGCAGGTACACGTGTAATCGTGCAATAACCCGCGTTTGGCGATCTCCCAAACATGTGGCCGCTTTGAAGTGCTTTCGCTTTCCCTCTAGGGAAAAGTGAGATGATAGAGTTCAAATTCCAGCCTTGCTTCATATTACTTTCAATTATAGTCTCAAATATCTGCGACGACCTAAGTCTAGTGACGTGGATGCAATATTGTAATATTATGGCAATGGCACTGCAGCGTGTGGTATGGACAGTCAGTTAGACAAGTTTGTAAGAGGACGCTTCTGTGCATGTGCAATTATTACAGAATATGTACTACCTACTGTGTGACGATTTCGGCGAACTTCGTTTGTCCTAACCGGGGCAAACACTGGACCAACAAAGTAAATATCATGGAGACCCGTTTTCGAGATATAAATGGTGTAACTACACGGTTTTTTCATGTTTTTAATGAGATAAAAGAGAGACATAAAGAAGAAAAATAATAAGACAAAAAAGAGTATTTTAGGATACCAAAGGGTATTTTTAATATTGTATTTTTTTTCCTACTAACTACCATGTGGGTTACATGAGACGGTTCACAGTTTTAATCGAACAAACACAAAAGTCTTAGGGCCCTTGCTCACTCATCCGTATCTGACACTTATTTGGTTGGTGAATTTTAGTGATAAAAAGAAAAATATACAAACTACGGGGTGGTGACTAGATATTTCCCTTCTTGAAACTTTAAAACTTACTATTTTTCACGAATGGTAGGTATCCTTAACGTAGGTACCCATAAGAATGAGCACGAAAACACCTTTAAAGTCATGGAAATTGTCACCATGAATTTTCATCATAACTAAAGCTTGTAATGTTTCCGAACCCTAGGGGCCCTATTTTTGAATCATTCGCTTCAAGATGGCGAGTGATTTTCGTTCGACGTAGTGTCAAAAGTCATAGAAAAAAAATCGTTTTCGAACGAAAATCACTCGCCATATCCAAGCGAGTGATTCAAAAATAGGGGCCCAGTGAGTAGTCTTAAGTCTCAACGATGCGATACAATGTCCGAAGGTTGTCATCGCAGTTCAAGTAGGGTCAACAACATCGAGTCAGTGGCAACGAGCTATCGATCGAAAGCTTTCCTGACATTATTCCTCCTTCGTAGTTGCTGTGTTTAAAATGTGCACCTTTAAGCATCGCCTGTTCCCTAGCGATAAACTATATGAATATTGTCAAGTATTAACTGTTAGACAACTTTTTGTTTTGTATACAGCATTAAAGCAGCATTGACAGATAACTTACGTTGAATCCTCTGCTCGCCGCCATCCACTTGGTGAAAATAGATTTGATGTTTTATTTAAATGTATTATATTTCCATTCAATATTTATATATTTAATATTTAAGCTACCCCACATCTATATTTTCACTGTTGCAAAAAACTATGCATTAAATTTCTCATTGTTGCTATAAAATTGGCGCACTAAAAGTTAGTAAACTACTTATGATTTAATTCATAAGTTCACTTAATAATATAAATTGCACTTGTAAAAAGACAACTGTGAACCTGTGACAGACGAGGAATTGAACCCCGTGTCTTACGCAATCCGGGCGTATGCCTATACCACTCGGCCACCGTCTTTTTACAAGTGCAATTTATATTATTAAGTTTGTATGGTGACAAAACACTATAAAAACAGAAATAAAATCATAAGTTCACGTTTGAAAAAGTCATTGACTTCGGTCCATTAAAATGCAGATTTGAATATCTTCGGTAGTAAAATTATTACATAACCTGCTTGTACAAATTTCAATTTGGATGTATTGCAGCAACATTCGCGACACGCTCTTAGTTTCAAAACATATCGAATAATGTTAAATAAGGTGTCGAAACTGAAAATGTTTAAATATCCATAGCGGTTCGACTATCAGTGGATTCAAGTAAAAGTTAAAACCACCTTCAAATACCCTTGTAACCTAAATTGCACTACTTTTCTTTCCCTAGTATGCTTGTTTTTTTTTCCTTAAAGAGGGCCTTTGCTCTTTCTCAAATATCAAGGTCTGTGTGGTGAAATATTACTCAAGCATGTAATAAACTAGTCAGGTTTATGCATTTTTATACCTGAAGAAAGGCAAATCAGAAAACTAGAATTTGTGCTTTCATATTTTCCCGACACAAAGAAATTATGTAGGTTCCTATTGTGTCGCTCAGCGAGTAGAAAGTGTCTAGATAACGCTTTGAAGTAGAATACAGTAGTTAAGTCTTGTGACAGAGCGTTTACTTACAAACGATCTTTTAAGACTATGTGGTCTTTTAAAGTATCTAGTAAACACTTGTCAAGTGTTATTACGTGGGCTGACTAAAGACAAGATACTTTAGAATATACCTATATAATAGTTATTAGGCAAGTAGAAGATTTAGGCTAGTATCGGCGCATCTTTGACCTATATATATTATATATATGTATACCTACAGTGTAGTTTCTACACTTACAGTTTTAGGAGTCAAAAGGTCCTACGCGTATTTTTTTAAGAATATTTAACACTTTCCGATGTACACAACTTTAAAATAGCTTCCTACCTACCCACTCACATTGCGTGATAAGTTGGGTTCACCTTATTTCTAGTGTGTCGCAAAAATGTAGTGATTGCCTGCTTAAAAGCTGGTTTGTGGCCAATTACTGTCACTAGGCAACTTCAGTATTGTTGCCCATTTTATTCAATTTTACATAGCAAAGAGTTAAAAGTAAATAAATAATAGCCATCAGCAACATCCATTAGTAATCAACTTATATCTATTTATCTACATTTATAAATAGTGCACTTTCACCATAAGATGAAGCAGTGGACCGGATCGACTGCCTTGTACTAGACCTGTCTTTAAGTAAGGCCGTATTGTGGGTCAAACGCTAATGCCGATACCTTTATAGACTTTTGTGGTACAGTCGCCAGCACATCAGGTTACCTACTTTTGTTGCAAACTAGCCCTTATTACAACTGCATAAGATGCCGCAGTGTTTACCTTGACGTGCTGTTGTCCGTACATCGAAGTAAATGCGAGTAATATATAATAAATTATCTGTGCTGACAGATAGGAACAATAAAGAGCAAAATAGAATTAATTTTTAAATACTCGGAGGCCTCATCCAATTCGGACGTTTGATAAAATAATAACATTGTACGCTAGAACCTTTGTTATTTTACTCACCAAAAACTAATCCAACGGCTATACTTTTGGATTGTGAGTACTTTCGACAGCAAAAACACATTTCACAAGCATCAAGCAGGATAAGACGTGGTCATTTCTGTGACCCCACTTGTCCTTACGACCAGACCTCACTCACCTACGTGATTTTAAAGATATTATCCCTGTCTATGAGAGTAACATACTTGTAATATCTGTATTATCTGTTTATACTTAAAAGTGTATACTTACATAATTCTATTCTCTATTCTCAGTTTGAAGCACACTGTCAGGTACTACACCGATAGAAGCACACCTGTCTACGCTTGTTTTTTGGACCTGTCCAAAGCGTTCGATCTTGTGTCTTATGACTTGCTGTGGGACAGAATGCTAAGCACAGGTCTACCGCCAGAGGTAGTCCATCTATTCAGGTACTGGTATCTGAACCAAGTGAACCGCGTGAGGTGGAGGGGGGAGCTGTCGGAGCCATGCAGGCTGGAGTGCGGAGTAAGACAGGGTGGTTTGAGCTCGCCCTTAATTTTCAGCCTGTATGTAGATGGACTAATAGAGCGCCTAAGAAGCATGCCTGTCGGATGCTATGTTGATGGGGTTTGCATTAATAACATCAACTACGCTGACGACATGGTGCTGCTTGCCCCCTCGGTTGGTGCGCTCCGGGAGCTCCTCAAGACCTGCGAGTCATATGCCGCCTCACACGGCCTTATTTATAATGTTAAAAAAAGCCAGTACATGGTCTTCAAGGCTGGTACCAAGTGCCCATCTTTTATACCACCCATTATTTTAAATGGCGGTGAAATGGACAGAGTTTCCCAATTTAAATACCTCGGGCACTGGGTCACCGAAGACTTGAAAGACGACGTCGACATCGAACGGGAGCGCAGAGCGCTGTCGATAAGAGCGAATATGCTGGCTCGAAGATTTGCTAAGAGTACGAATGCAGTCAAAATAACGCTTTTTAAAGCATACTGCACTTCACTGTACACTGGCAGTCTTTGGGTCAGATATACTCAAAGATCGTACAGCGCTCTGCGAGTCCAATTTAACAATGCTTTCAGGATATTGCTGGGGCTGCCTCGTTTTTGTAGTGCGTCCGCCATGTTCGCAGAGGCGCATACAGATAGCTTCGCGGCCATCATCAGAAAAAAACAAGCATCCCTGTTATTCAGGGTGCGTGACAGCTCCAACGGTATTCTGAAAGTCATTGCTGGGCGACAACATGTTTGTCCCTTAATGTGGCACCTTAGCCAATGTACTTGCACCAAATTAGTTATAAGGTACTAACATAGTATGTAAGATACATCGTTTTACTAATTCTATTTGGATCAACTGTTGTCCTTTTTAATAAATAAATTGATTGATAATCCGGGTTATTTACGACCTAATAATACAGGACGACTTTGCAAAATCCCGCCAAATTTATGGAGGTAAATGAAACCATCTTTGCTATGTGGCCAACATTCGAACCTTTGGAAAACCTTTCTGACTCTCCATACACCAATGTAGCTGACTGATTTGTATGGGTCTTAGAAATTTTATTTAAGCTTTCGACCATGACCCCATTCACATCCTAAAATTTAGCAAAACTTTGTAAAGTCAACCTGATTTACTCAATAGAAAAAGATTATTGATCCTACTTTACCATTTCGAAACTATCTTACTTCAGGTATTTAATTAAGTATGGTAAGGTCCTCGCAATTTAATTGTTATGAGGAAATAGTGATATTACTTACTTGAAATAGGCCTCTTTTAAGTAGGCTTCTAAAATAAATATGCAGATCAACAGGTTATAGATTATGTCATCATGCCAGTGACCTTCAGTGGATCGATAAAATCACGAGCTTAGAAAGTAGGTTGTTATTTCTTCCATTTCTGAATGGCTTACTACTTTCCACCCGTACAGTTCCTGATAAGATCGAATGTATCGAGGCACAATTTTATGAATTACATTAACATTAGGAATTATTAATAATCATACGGATCTTTGAGCCCAGGTAGAGGTGGTGTTTATGCCCGGATTCTTAGGTAAATATTGAAACGTTATTTTGATTTTACGAGTATTCATGGCTTACAAATAGATTACGCTTAACAAATACTTTACCGGGGCTTTGTTAAAATATTTGTTAACCATGCTTTAATTATGTTTGTAATCAGTCAGGTATCAAGCGAATGCCGAGAGTCGCATAACAATGGAATTTTTATTGTGTCTCGTTTACACATCCTTGACGAGTTAATAATTAAAGGTAACTTATCAATGTTAGTTAATTTATTTACTGTCTTGAACAATTGTCAGAGCCATCTAGTTAGTGTGCATAGAATGTTTGAATTGAATTGATCGTTTTGATAAAATGTTTATCCACAACAGCATGACTAATGCACGCTTAAACCGTGAATACTTATTTGCTGAGGTCTTCAATAGATGGCGTGATTGCTTATGACGGTTACCAGTTTTGTCAATTAAATAAGATAAATTTTCACCATTTTTTTTTGCCTAACAGGTAATGACCTGTAACAACAGACAGACTGTTCAAAACAACAGACAGACTGTTCAATGGAACAGTCTGTCTGTTGTTCTGAACAGTTTCCGAATAAGCACATAAATATTTTAATTTTTTGCTCATGATCAATTTAAAAAAAGCAGATGCCCGTTACCCATTATTACTTAAGTATAAAGAATATTTTCAAATTTCGATGGTGTCTTAGTAGTACACATAAATCGACTATAGTAAAAGTTGTAGGGTGTAAGATGGACACATTTACCTCCTAAAATGCAACTGTTGAAACGGTCTTAATTTATTGACCGCAACTTTGTATGTAGCATTTTAATCAGTCTTAATAAAGTCTCCCCTTTGTCACAGAATATATCTTTTGTTCCTTTTGTCATCTTATCGTAAACGTTGACGACAATTTAACGATAATGACCGGTGTAGTAACAGAATTAATCGATTAATAATCTAAATGGCTTTATGTAAAAGAAAACTCGTACGTGCTTAACACAAGACCCTTCTCAACAGCCATTCGTAACTATCAAATACTGTAAATATTTATATGAAAATTCAAAACAAAAATACTACTTCATAACTAGTTCTAGTATAATCAGCCGAAAGGCAATTAAATTCAAAAATTCAAATTCAAATTCAAAATCTTTATTTCAATTTAGGTCATGAAATGACACTTATGAACGTCAAATATAAAAATTAAAATAAATGTGCGAAACATGTCTCCTTATCTTTTGGGCCCTAGCAGCGCTTCGAGACAGAACACACATTAGGCTGCCGAAGATTTCCATGATAATCGACCTAAGCCCAAGGAGTGTTCTAATATGTTTGACCCTATAGCCGTATTTGTCAGTGACTTCTATTGTGCGAATGAACGTGATGGAGTCAAATCTACAGAGTGAAATAAGATTTATTTCAGTAAGTGGAAGCTGTTACGCAAAAAAAACAATGAAATTATTTGATGAATTAGCACTCCTCCTTCTGAAGATTTTTTTTTGGGTACTTCGTGTCAAACAATTCTAAAAGATCATGAGGTAAATGAAACTTACAACCAAGATATAATGATTCAGTCCTCGATTTGCATCTGACAGGTTAACTAAAGTGCCCACTTTTTGGTGTTTATTGACTTTTAAACCGGATCTCTAAATACTTAAAAATAACCTTGATGAATTATATGAATGTGTTAGTAAGCATAAAAGATTTTCAGGCTAAAAAAACATATTATCTTGCGTTTAAAGATACACATTTTATCCTTAGTTTTTGTGGTGTTGTATATGTTAAAATTTGAGCTATAAAATCGAGTGAGTTATTGGTAATTCCATCGATGATCTTTAAATCAAAGGCTATTCCGAATACACTACTTCAATTTACAATAATAACTGTGACCTTAATATTAACAATAATGCCTGCGAATACATGCAGCCTACAATGTCATTGAGCCCTTTGACACTTTAATGTTTTTATGTTATCTTCCGCAAAAAGTGTAATTGTGGAAGGAATTATCATGCAATTTCATCTAATAAATATGACCATTGAACTTGAGGCTTTAAGTTACGTCACGTGCACACAAATAATACGAGCGCCAACGTGGGTATAACCAGGCTGCAGCTCTAATAGAACAAACAGCTCACTAAACAAAAAAAAGGTGAAAACAAGATTTTATTAAGTTCATTTTGAACTTACAAGTTCACTTTGCATATTTTTCGTAGATTATACGCTACAAAGCAGAAGTTTCGTAGGTAAGTACAATATTTCCCGGGTTTGTTTTCTTACACATTACATTAACAATAAAACAAACATAATATTATGTATTTATTGTAGACTGTAAAATGCATAGCATTTTAGGATTTTGGGAACCCTCTTTAAACTAAGCGCTTTCACTCATATAATCGAGTTAACTGTACCGTTACAAGAGTTTACGTCGGTATTATTCGCTAGCGACGACGTAATTTTTTGTATGGAAAATTTTAGTTCTGCAAGTGACCGCCAGGAGCGCTGTTAAATTTTCCATAGACTTTTCTTACGTAGTCGCTAGCGAGTAAAACCGTCGTGTACTCATGGTAACGGTGCTGTTAGTATTGGCCTGTCTGTTTTCCGTTAGCTACGTCCGGGTCGGACGAACAGCCCATATTGCTTTCCTTATAAAACAAATGCGAGCGTTAGCGGCGCAGTCTCGTGCGCCCTCTTGTCGCTCGCCTATCGAGAAACGAGTGCGTGAAATTGTATCTTTTTGTACTTATACACATTGGAATTATGGGAAAATGTGAGTATTTTTCTAATTTAAACTTACTTCCTGATAGGTAGAATAGGTATAAGAATGTCTTAAAACAACTTTTTGATAATTATTATCTAACGTGATGGGATCTTTTACAGCCTGAATCCTAAGGAATATTTCTCGATTACGAGCCTTTTACCTAGAATTTATGAAACTTGGGTTATAGTTCATTATTAAATCATATTTTATGTATTAAATTATATATATATTTCATTATGTAATTCTCTTATTTAAAATGTTAATCTACCTACAGACAAAAATAAAAGACCGTTATTTTCCTTAATTATGAATTTAACCTACTTTATCATACTTTTATTAACAAGATATTGATTTACGTGTCAATGTTAATATTATTATTTAATTTTATCACTATCGTTTTAACACGAGGAGTTATCATTTGGACATTATATAATTTAAAACTTAAACATAGAAGCTCATGAAATGTATATTAGAAATCAACCTATGCATTTTATTTTTCAAAACCCAATTTAGCTATCTACGATTGATTTTTAAGGCAATGTTAATAGTTAAAGATATTTTGTTTAATAGTTTCGATGATCTTCGTCAATTCTATTCCACAGCAGACACGGTGAAACAGGATTGTACAGTATTGCCTAACTTAGGTTAATGACCTATCATTAATAAATGTCAAATACCGCAATGCCCACAACAATCTCAATACTTAGTCGCCGAGAACTTTCCATACAAAATAAATTTAGGTATTAAAGTCATTACTAAACCTTAGTCATTTAGTAGGTAGGTAAATGCTAAGTTCTAATGTCATTTGTAATGACCGCCCGATTGACCAATTCATTAGCGCAAAATTCTAGGTAATACTTAGATCAACATCATCATCATCATCATGAGCCCAATGATGTCCAGTCTTGGATGCAGGCCTCCTCCATTCGCAGCCATGGTTGGCGGTCTTGTGCAAGGGTTATTTTTGTCCTGAGTGTCGTCGAATTTATCAGACCATCGTTGGGGCATCAACTTAGATCAACATCAGTCGAAATTAACATATGTAATTCGTGAAAAAAAACATTATTCATTGTATAGTAAATACCTTAATTGTTTTATCTGAAATGCCTATGCTAATATGTTTATGTTATTGACCGGTTTATTTACATATTGGTCAAAGTCTTTTTATCAAATAAGGAAATTCCATTCAAGAACGCTTCCAAAAGGTGTAGCTATAATTTTTCTTTGTTTTTAGTCACATGATATGACTCACACACATCCTCAACAATTAATTTAATAAATGTTACCTAAAAGTATACTCTGGGTGACTAACTAAGAAAATACCATAAACTAAATCTTGTTGTTACGGCCAAGTTATGACGACAGAAAACTTTGTAAAGCAATGGGTATTTTCGGCTTGGTTCTAATGTGCTTTTTTATGCGAACACCAATTTGGTATCTCACTGGCCGCCAAAACAACACAAAATCATTGTAGCAAAAAAGGATTTATGAAAAAATCATTTTTTTCTCTGTGTGAAATATGTAAGCAAGTTGCTAATGCGTATGGCGGCCATTTTTTTGACGTATTCTCGTTGTTATTTCTTTCGTTATTTTGTTATGTATGTTACTTAGCTCTATCTTATTGACAATAATTATTTAAGGGCCGATTTTTCAATGGTCAGATGAAACTTATCAAACTGATAAATTATAAAGCGACAGATTTAAAAAAAACAGTTAAGTATGATTGCTAACAATAAGGTGATGTTTTCAAATTAGCCATATCGTATTTTGTTCCACGAATAATTCTATCTGACTATTGAAAAATCAGCCCTAAATAAAATAAAATTGAACTATTTCGATTGTTGGGATGGTTTTTTTGTTGCTTTAATGGTTTTGAAGTTATTAATTTTAAAAATTCCAACGCATTTATTACCTTTAGAGCTGTCAACTTTAACTATTTTTTCTTTTTATTTCCAGTATCGCAGCACATGCTGTCGGACATTGACAAGCTGCCAGGGGTGCAGCTGGGAGACTTCCTGCTTCAGTTCGAACTGGATGAGCCCCGGGAGTCGGTGCGGGAGATAGCTAGGAGAGAGCTCAGGGAGACGCCAGAAAACGTCAAGCCTGCTGTAGATGAACTAAGGCGACTCCTGAAAGGTAACAACAATATCAGTCTTGCCACAAACAACTGAACTAGGGTTAAAACTCGAGATGAAAACTTCCGGGAAGGGTACTTTTCCAAGAAAGATTCCTCGAATGTTTCCAGAAAGTTAGAAAATGTTACTTACTTGTAGTTGAAACTATTTTTAGATGTAATCTATTAATATTTTCATTTATATTAAATAACTTATGGCCTGTTTAACAATGTCCTAAACGCCTCTGGTTAGCGTTATCTGTTGGGCAGGTGCTTCATACGAATTTTGTTCCATATTTGAATTATTCGTTGCTTAAGGTTTCCATTGCTGTTTAATTGTAGGTATGTGAAAGACGGTGTGTGTTTTGTCGCGAGCATTACATCTTGTTACGCATTGTTATGTAAGGGAACGAATGCAGGCTATATGAAACACCACGGTGTTCCACAATACTGCTTAACCGCTAAGATGGCAGTTGGCACGCAATAAAAGTAAATTTGCCTAAAATAAAAAACAAACTGTCTTATCTCTAATAGGTTTTATACAGTCGTAAAATAAGAGATCGAGTAAACTTAGGGCCAATTTGCAAGTGTCAAATAAATAAGAGACTGATAAAGAGTAAAGCGGACGATTTTAAAAAATCATTTTTTAATTGCCAACAAATAAGAGACGTTTTCAATCTAGCCATATTGTATTTTATTCGACGAATATTTTTTATATGACTATTGAAAAATCAGGCCTTTAAACAAATAAAATGTTGTTCAAGTTAACACTTGCCGATAACTGCAGCACTTGCGCACTTTTCTACATAAGAGTGACTTTTTCACTGGCCTATAATATTTTAGTCACTCAAATGAATTAGTAAATTACTATATCAAACAACTTTGTTTGCTGTAAATATGACGTCTTTGCACCTTTTAAAATATGTAAGTTGGCCGTTGCAAATACAACCAAAACACGTGAGTAATTTTTTACTATTTCAAATTCTCATATCTTCAGGCCCCAACTGCCTTAAAAAACAGCTTCAAATTGAAAAAATAAGCTCTCGAATGGAATCGCCCAGACGTTCGTTAGGTTTTTTGCATGATTGATTTACATGCTGGATTCGAAGCGGCAAAAAATATACTACATTCTAATTTAAACTCGGGGTATCTATTTTTATACTGACCACAACTGTCATAGTTAAAAAAATCAAGGATCGCACCACACACACAATATATGGCAGGCAGAAGGATACCACCTTATATAACAAATACATGCTTAGATAGGGTGCACAAAAGAAAAGTACCTAGGTATACAATCGCGCCTTAGAATTGCGGTGAGAATATGAAAGTTCGTAATATGTACCTACATCATAATTTTCTTTGGTAACAGGCTTTCCATATCGTAGTAAATTTTGCAATGATTTATTGTAATTTTACCTACCATTATTGGTATATGAATAAAATCATTTTTTTGTTATTTATATGTATAAAGTGGTACCTACGAAAATAGCCTCAATGAAGAGTTTAATAACCTCGCCTCTTGAAGTATCATCAATGTGTCAATTAACTGTCAAAATTATATTTGAAAAGCTCAATTTACACCTAACGTTTGCTTAGTCTTAAGCCTCAGCTATCTGACATCCCAAAGTAAAAGTACAGTTTTAAAATTATTGTTAATTTCCACGATAAAAGCTGCAATCGCCGTCTATTTGCATTTAATCTTTAGATCTGTTACTCATCAATTATGATGAGTGTCATAATGACACGTGATGACGGCTGTGACAAGTTGTTTGTTCTCGGGGCCAAAGAGCCTCATTAGCATAATCGTGGCTGTGGCGAGGCGGCGCGAGAGCGATGTCAAGACCCTTCACACTGTTTGGAGTAGTACCTACCGGCTACACTTTATGTTATAATTTGGGTTTATAGAGTTAGTGTGCAGCTTTCAATGTGAAGATTTTGGTCAACATTTCCTTATTAATTATTTTAAAAATATATCTTAAAACAGACTTTTTAAAAAATCCGCCATCTATGTTGTTACATAGACAGCGGATTAGCAGCTTATGCATAGTACAGCCTGTATACCTATTATATTTATGTTTTAACAGTGACAAAACACTGCAAAATAAAAAATACAGTCATATTTTATGGCGTCAAACCAAAACTAAATTGCAGTGCTATCTTAAATGCAAGAGAAACACATGTAACCAATTAATCTGTCTAATATAATATTCTGAGTATACGTACTCAGCTACATACTGTACCTTGCACAAATGGTTATCTAGAATTCTAGATCTATCCGTTTAATACTCGAAAAATAATTGCACTGAACAATACTCGTTACAATTACTTACACAATACCAACTCAAAGAATTACAAAACTGAAAAAAAAACATTCGTTGAATGCACTAATTATTTGGTAATATTGGCATTAAAAAATTAATCGTAACCAAGGAATGTTTTTATATGTACTTTGTGCTATTTGAAGTCATTTTCTTAGCAAGTATACAGAACAGGCACTTGATTAATCAGCCTGTACTTACGTTTTGTCAATCAAGTAAGCAAATAAATTATGTGTTGCTGTTTTAAAAATCCAGGCTCCTGTATAAAACACAAGTCAAGATCACGTTAGACACTATGAACTCCAAAAGGCGCTAAGTAAATAATAACTATTATGTACTGTAGCTGTAAATTCTTTTCATTTAGATGCTACAATAAAATATTCCTTGTGTGATCTATTGGATCCTTGAAAGGGCATTGATCTTAAATGGTACCGTGTACCTAAGATTAGCCCGGAGCGTGGTTTAAATCTGTCTTCTTATACTAACCTATACATAATATAAACTAATACTGAATTGTATTGTTCATTGCAGAAGATAAAGATTTGTACGTGCCTCTAGAGAGCGACGCATGGTTGATCAGATTTCTAAGACCTTGCAAATTCTACCCCGAAAGTGCCTATGATTTGGTAAGTTACATTTATAAGCACTGGACAAAAAAATAAAAACGTACCTAAATATTTTATTTAAAGGCAATTCAGTAGTCAAACTTACGGAGTATCTTTTGTCACTTTCAGATCAAACGCTACTACGCGTTCAAGTTGAAGCACCACAAGCACTACGACGGCCTGGTGCCGAGCAAGGAGACCAACATCTTCAACCAGAACATCCTCACCGTCCTCCCGAACAGAGACCAGGCTGGCAGGAGGATACTCGTCCTCGAGTTAGGCAGTAAGTAATGTCAATCATCAAGTTCAAGTTGAAGCACCGAGGGAATACGACGGCCTAGTATCTGCCGAGGAGACCGACATCTGTAACGTCTGTGTTCCTTCTTCACTCTAGCAGCTAGAATTTAGCTAAACACCAAACGTAGCAAAGACAGAATTGATGATTGTAGTTGATCTATCTTTACGCCATGAGTACTTTTGAAAACCTAAGTTATGAGGTCATCATTGTTGTAAGTTTACGTAAATAGTGATGATATAAGTGACCTAATGTTACTTAAGGATTTGAGTAGAGGCTGTTAGGATAACATCCGTGTATTGTTTAGCTGATTGATTAACAACAGCGTTGTTTGTATTACCTACCTTAAAAGTGAGAACTAAGTAAAAATAGGGATAACTAAATGGCCACAGCATTATATTAAAATGCTGCTTTTTTTGTTGCTGCTATTATTTGATCTATGTTTTTCATAATGTTACTGTAAGCCAATCTCTGATCATTTGAGTAAATACCAGGTTAATCTGAAGCTAAAATGTGATAGCATTAGCCACATTGTATTCAAATTATTTTTATCGAAACATCTTGCTTCATAGCGTAGGAAATACAATGCATCACAAGATACATACTTCAAAAGAATATTTAATGTGCTACATAAGTATTACCGAGGAGATAAGAACAAATGAGATAATATTACCTGCCAACACATCGCAAACGCAGCCTCCGGAAAATAAACTAAATTACCGTTTTGATGACAGAAACTAATGGCATGCGATTCATTGGACGTCATAAAATATCGCGTATTTACGACTGCATAAAGTACAAAAGACTTGATTACTTACAATGCAATTGTTTGACCGACACCTTTATTAGTATTCTAAGCACAGCCTCATGGTCGATATGGTAATAAAAATGGTATCTTCGAGCACATGGAAACTACAAATAAGTGTTAAATCGTATAAACAACACATATTTAGTTCATCGATATCATATTTGCATTTATTATGACTCGGGAGACCTTATTACTATGTTAGGAGAGCTGGCAATGGTATGTCACCGAGTATGGTCGTCGATGCATGAGATTACATTAACAGTGTGAGAAGGTTCCAGGTTTAGTCATTATGGCCTTGTGTTTTGAGGTACCTACCAGACAGTAACAGCTAGTCAAGGGCGATTGACCCACCAAAAACAGGAAAATGACAGTGCGCAAACCGCAATCACTTGCCAATTGTTTTCAAAAGGTTCTTGAGGTGCTGGAGTCAAACAAGAGTTAAAAATAACAAGCCTGCTTACCGTCTGGTGAACTACCTTGTTGGTAAAGTGGTCAGTTTGCTGGCTAATGTCCAAGAGATCCTGGTTTCGAATGCCAAGTCGGATGTTTTGTCTTGTAAATAATTACAAAAAGTTGTCAAATGAATAACACCGAATACGATGTTAGCACATTTAATGCGACATACCTGCACCAAGTATTAATAATGCGCACTCTGATCTGTTCTGGGACTATTATTGCTGGTATCATCATAATCATACTTACTCTCCAATCTTCATAATACCTTAATCGATTCGCCGTGCATTCTGGTTCACATTACATTAATCTACCTGATCAAAGTTATTTAAAACCTAATATACCCTTTCCAGAGCACTGGAACCACAACAAATGCTCCCTGGACGAGGTGTTCAAAGGCTGCGTGTTGTTCCTGGAGGCGGCCATGTTGGAGCCCGAGACGCAGATCTGCGGCGCTGTGGTCATCTTCGACATGGAGGGCCTCTCTTTGCAGCAGGTGTGGCAGTTCACGCCGCCCTTCGCTAAGAGGATCGTCGACTGGTTACAGGTAAATAACAAAATGTTGTTTAATTTCTCTACTTATTACGATTTATCTTAACAGAGTGGCACAAAATACTTTTTATACTAGACATCATTCGTGTAGTATAAAAAGTATTTTGTACTACTCGTAACTGTTTTCTATATGTAGTTCAATGTATTTCATTCTTAGATTGCGGATATCTACCTACTTAGGTTATTAATATCGGTCGTAAATCACTAACTTATATTGCAGCTGAAAATTGGAGAACAAGAACATATCCATTGGTATACCAATAATCTGTTGCTTATTTTTAGGTATTTGTAGGTTTTTAGCTTTCATATACGAGTGACATTATCATTTGCACGAGAAATTTTTACTTACTCATTTCAACTTTTCTCATTTCCAGGACAGCATACCAGTCCGAGTGAAAGGTCTGTACATAATCAACCAGCCGTACATCTTCAACATGGTGTTCCAGCTGTTCAAGCCTTTCCTCAAAGAGAAGCTTCGCTCGCGCATCATTTTCCTCGGCAGCGATCGAGAGGCGCTCCACAAACACATCAGCCCGAAATGCCTGCCCGCGTGCTATGGCGGAACCGTCAATATACCAAGAGTTACGGGACCCCAATGGCTGGAGCTCTTGCTCATGTGTGACCAAGAATTTAGTGGTAAGTGGAATTCAGTACGAACGGTTAAGAATGATTTACATGTCTGTTGATATTGAGGTCAAATGCATCATAGCAACGGGGGAGGCCTATCTTTAGTGAAAGAGGCTAATGATAATAATGTTACACCATATCAACCACGATTGATAGTTTTTCAATATATGAAAGCTTGGAAAGATCGCAAGATCACACTGAACGCAGACCGCTTACAACCGGTCGCTGTGGAAAACCGTGGGGAGGCCTATGTTCAGCAGTGGACGTACTTTGACTGATAATTATGATGATGATGATATGATAGCAGACGTCTTCATGACATAAATATTATGTACCTTTATAATAACTCACTAGCTGAGATCGTAACTTTTTATTTCTGTGTACATTTCTGATGACTCATACATTAAAGCTTTTCCTGTGGCCCATAACAGAAAAAAAACTTGACGTCATTAGGAAAAAGCTTCTAACAAATTACTTTTTCTTTTTCAGCAATCAATTCCTACGGATACAAGAAGAAATGATTTCCACACAGCACATCCAATCTTTAGTATCACACATCACGCATATGTACGTAATTTTAACAATTTGAGCATAAATGAACAACAAATATTCCACAATCGTTGGAAATGTTTTAAAGACTGCCTTTGAAAAACATTTTTATATCCTGATGTTAAGTTTACGATTTCATTACAACCGTCTAAGAAAGCGTGTGAAAATTGCAATATCATACTTTCATATCAAGATCTCTATATAAGTATTTTTGTCATTGTGTCCAAATTGCTTGTAATACTAAACATTCCAAAACTCAAATATTGATCTGTTTTCTAATCGATTTTGTCAACATATTTTTATATCGACTCTTTTTCTTAATACCTACATAAAAAATAAGTTTTTTATTATGATTGCCATTTAGTGGGGCTAAAAGATCGTGTTTTTAGATACATTTGCGCATGTCAGGATTAGCTTAGTTAGGTATTAAATCATCAGTCTGTCTCTATCAGTTTCTTTGATGTTTGCAGCGACAAAATTATGATTAAATTCGTATCTATGTCTAATCCTAAAACAATATATTGCTTTAAAGTGGACCTGCGTATGATCTTAGTTGAGATTGCATTTTGAGGGGATGCAGTACAATTAACTTTAGTTACACCTTTTATTAGAAATTTAATTGTATTTAAGTGTGATAATTTTGGTAGTAACGTATTTTTGAACTCATGATATTATTTTGTTGAATTTAAATTGAAATTTCTACAAATTAGCTCTTGTTTGAATTAGTAGGCTGTGATATAGACCTATTTATATACCTATTGTTGTTTAATGAAATATTTTTAAGTTATTCAATTAAAAATGCGAAATATCGGTTACTCTCGAAACATATAATTCGTTTTATATATTTTGAGAAATAACACATAGTAATTAATGGACCTAGTAAAGATGTCATTTAGCCTAAAAAAGATAAGAAGAAAGTAGTTCTTAGGTTAAAACCTTAATTTAGGGATAGGTATTACATGTTTGCATGAATTATGTAAAGCAGTTACTCTTACAAGTTTAAAATTGGCATCACAAAGGAATTCCATATCACAAGTAAAAGTTTACAAGTAAAACCTTTCGCACACATTTTAGAAGGTAGACAGAAATATCAATATATTTTCTTAGAAATTCTTGCCCTTAACTTTAATGCGAGCATTTCATTTGAAAGATTTTGAAGAATGATGAAATAATAAATAGACGTGCCAGAGATTTATTTTTGAAACCATTATAACAAAATGTTTTCTGTATTTATTTAAAATAAAAATTATTTTAAGAATATTTTTTTTATAATTTATTTTAAATAACCGGTACAACCACAACCTGTCATACATTTAATACTTATAATGTTTTGTGCTCTTTTAATTACCTTATTATTACTTACAACATTTTTTCCCCAAAAAACTACATTTCCATGGTAACTAAATTATTATAAACAAAATTTACAAAGCTAGGTTATAAAACAGCCTGTGTAGAAGTGTTAAATGGTTAGTAGAAGAAATAATAACATTGCAGCGGCTTATCATTCCTTTGACTTATGAAACGATATTAATGTTGTAGAGTGTTAGTAACCTAGGTATATGGTGTGGCGTGTAATAGGATAGGAGATAATATTTAAAATATTTGCCTGTTTCGATTCTAAACGGTTTTAATTGATTGTTATTATCTAACAGTCATAGAACTTGACCTTGTCATTTACTACAACGAGTTAGTGATTTAAAAAAAAACTGATTGATTAGGGATTATAATTTTAAATTACTATATCTCTGAGTTAAAGCATCTAAGAGCATTATGACCAGGGTGCGTATTGCCGTCAAAAGCTCTGCTTTACTGTCAAATTAGCAATTCTTAGAATTCTTATTGCAATTTCGCATTATATTCATAATTAATATAACTATAATATAACAATATAAATATTAATATTCATACCATTGTAGCATTATTATAATATTATTATACTGATAATATTCGTTTACACTGAGTGGGAGTTGAACTGCGTCGGAATCGAACGGATTAAGTTGGATCGCAATACGCCCCCAGGTCAAGGTTACTTCGTATACTTTATAGAATCATCGATCAAAAGTTTTTCTCCTATTGCAAGCCACACGCTGTAATAAAAAATATATCTTTCAAATGGAATTATGTAACATCACAGATTGTTCTAATATGCAGGTCCTTGCCAATCTTTAGCGGCAGAAGGTAGGTACCCTATGATAAAAACGTACAAAAATATAAACATATATGATAAATCTACGGGCAAAAGGAATTACCAATTCATAATTTCATATATTAAGTAGTTCGTATAAATTCTTTGAGTATACCTAAATACCAAAAAAAAATGTACGTAAAATTTAAATAATAAACACTATCCGATCACACTTAGATTTCTATGCTTACTTTGAACACAATTTTTATTTCTCTAGGAGACTGACCCAAATACAATTTTATTGTCGTGTTAATTTGAGAACCACAGTTAAATTGTATTGTTTCACTGTTTAGAACAATAGCTTTTAAAACTGTGTAGCACATATTGAGACGCTTAGTTTTTGTAGATAGTACTGGGAGGTCATTATCTTATGATATATGATGGGCCGTCCCACTGCGGAGGTCAGTCGCGGTGTCCCACCACGTGAACTGCATACATAACGATCACTTCGTCTTATTGTTGTTGCTGACGTAGCCGTACGAATTCAACACTAGAATTGAAAATTAAAATATTAATAAAATTTCAATTATGTGTACTAATAACAACACAACTCAATAGTGCATCTTTATGAGTGCCTCAATGTTCATGCTATTGGTCTCGGACCTACAATAAATGTAGGACGTAAAAAGACAATAAAGTCAACTTTCTGTAAAAAAGTTACTCTTTTGTATACCAGTCGCATCGGTTTATTCAAACCTATCGACCGTTATTCCAAACTATGTTTATGGTAACTGAAAAAAATAAATATCACCTTTGAATTCATCCTCATAATGACGAAGCATCTTCCACAGCATTTCACCAGGTATCTCAGGGTCTGGCAAGGTCCCTCCATGCCTCAATCTCAGAGCACTGGCATCAATATGCGCCAGTAAAGACTGCTTGTTGTTTCCGTGGAAGTGGATGCGCGAACGCAGCTTCTCGCGCAGGAACGGCTTGAAGATCGCGAACAGCATGTTGAAGATGTACGGCTGGTTGATGATGTGCACCGCTTTTAGACGGATTGGCACGCAGTCCTGGGAGAAACAATTGAATGTTAACAGACTTTCAAAGTACAATTCCACGATCCTAGGCTAGTTAACGGTCCACTTGCACTTGATGATTTAACCCAGAATTACGCTAATCCTGGATTAAATCATCATTCTGTCTCTGTCAGTTTATTTGACGTTGACACGAGACAGAATGATGATTTAATCCTGGGTTAGCGTAATCCTGAGTTAAACCGCCGTGCGCAAGAGCACAAGCGCCTTAGGGTTTAATCATTAACCTGATACTTTTAGTTTATTTTTTTGTATCCAGCGACAGAAAGACACGTTGACAGTGGACAGCGCAAAATGGCCTAAGATTGCAAAAGCTTCTTCTAAGACAAAACTAGTTTCCATTTTAATACTCCAAATACCGACAAATACTAAACTTAATTTACATTTACTGGTCTTATTTACATTTATCTTCAAAAATATTTGTACTTGCACAGTCTGTGGTTTTAGGTCCGTAATGGCATAAAACTACAGCGTATTTGCTTTAATAACTACTTACTACGATTTGTAAAGTCATGCACTTAAGTTGGGTCGGTAGGTAATAAATCTTGATAGAAACTGTCCATCATCAACCTGAGTACTTACATTATAAATATGCAAATGAAATCCTTTCTGATTTCGTCCTTGACGTCCTTATTAATATAATATAGACAAGATAATAGAACCCCATTGGGTTCTATTATCTTCATATCTTATATATTATCTTATATATCATTATATAGGAACGCCATTAGGCGACAAAGTCATTGATAATCTTGGCACAATTTCATTCGGTGACGCATGTCGATGCGTGCAGCAAATAAACGATGACAAATTATACCCAATTTACATGGCCATTGATCTTATGATTGGTAATTGATATATTGAGGTTAATAACTTTATGGTGTAAGCTGAACGCATCAGGTAAAAGTGAATTCAATTAGTAAGTAGGTATTACAATTTGCATGAAATTTTCATGACGCTAAAAATAAGCGATTTTAATGTAACAAAACGATCGTGAATTCATGACAAATACACAGTTTGCTAATCCATAATCATTACACAGTAATAAAGACGAATGGTAAATATATTTCCACGATCAACCATTATTTATTAAAACCTCATCTACATGCTCACTTTATAATACCATTTAGGTTTTGCTGTGCATCGTACCTGTATCCAGTCGACAACCATCTTGGCGAAGGAGGGCGTGAACTGCATAATTTGTGAGAAGGTGAGGCCCTTCATGTCGAGTATGGAGACGACGCCGTTGACCTGGGTGAGCGGCTCCACCATAGCGGCTTCCAGACCCAGCTGCACCCCTCGGAACACCTCTATGAGTGACACGTCTCGTGGATTCCAGCGAGCTATTGAAAACACCGTTATTTTATTGATGGTAAAGTTAAAACATGAGCATGGGCACCGCCACCGTTTGCTAAATGACTATAGCTATGTTGGGATATCTAAACCACCGACTGAATCCTAAGTATTGAATTCAGATTAGCTGATCGAGGAAATTTTGTCCGGTGCTAGCTAGCTCTAATTTGTGCAGAGCAACATAGGAGTTGGTTGGTACTCGTAGTATTGTCAAGTCCAGGTGAAAATGAGGCGAGTTTAATGAAGACCATTTGATGATAATGCAGCAAACTGATAAGATTAATGATCCATGATGATTTATTGAAAAATCATCGTAATAGCTTATTGCTTCGTACGTATTTGATGTTTTGCAATACAGACCTATGACATACATCAATAGAAAAACCAGTGCTTAACCATTGCAATTATCTATGAAGCATCATAAAATGATTGGACAAGTTTGTTACAAATATTTTCATTGGATGTAAAAAAAATACAAAGTGACCGAGACCGTTCATTTAAACCAGTTAAGATTTTGCTTCATCCAGTGTAATCCACACTTTTGATGATTACATCCATTTGATGAGTGCAGCGCACTATGAGCGTATTCTTTATGATCTAGTTATGTGAGTTAGTAAACCAATGGCCCATGAATGATCAAACTACAAATAGTACCACCCGACTCAACAAGCATGGTTCTGCGGCCATGCTGGTCTCTCGGAGACAAGATGGAGACGATGGAGTGGTCAAATGCCGCTCGGATAGACGTCGGCGTCAGGTCGTAGCACTGATCCGGGTGCGAGAGCCGGAACTTGTAGTACGCTTGTATCTGAAATGAAAAAATACTGGCTGCAAAATGCTGACAAAAGATCCGAGCGAGATCTGTGAGTCACTCATCACGACAAAAAAAAATCGCTCGCATAAAAAGACTTTTTGCTCAATTATGATGTCTTCTCGTACCATGGTAGGTAGGTAACACCTACATTGTACAGGTTTTCTAACACCGTCGAGAGTAAATACTTTAGTAAAAATTTATAATTTTTGGATTAAGTTAAGTGTAAAGGCCTTAACAATTATGAATAATAGACTAGCTAGAAGTAAGGGCTATTTATCATGCAAATAAAACCTTCCCTGGTCTAAGTATACGGTTTGTGATACAAAGTCAATTTATTAGTGCCTTGACCGGCAAATCGCCAGTAAGGGTCAAGAACTTGGAGAGAACAAAAGCACAATACATTATTATCACCTGCAGATAGGTGTCACAAAGAATTTGCAATTCGCACTTCCTTGATTTCTTTACGTCAGACCAGTTTGTAATTGCATAATCAATATCATTTGCAAAGGTTGCTTCATAAATATTAAAAAACTGCGTAAAATATTTTTTTTTCCTACTATAATAAAACAGGCAAGGTTTTGTCCGTCTGCGGTTTGTTAACCTTGATCTTGTTGGTTCGGAGAACATGTATAATACGGGAATCTTTGACTTTGTATTAATATACACAAGCATATAATAATGAAGTGAAAACTAAGTATATCACATTCATTAAAAAATAATCAGTAGAAAGAAATTACGTACATTGTTTTCTTGTGTGGTAGGTTGTAGTAAAAAAAACTTGGAACATAGCTTTTGTGGGCTAAATCTTCAGAGTAGATGCGTGATTATCTTATTTTTTCGTGATAATATTGCATGTCAGTGGTTACCTTAACACTTTTAAAAGAATTTAGAACATTAACCTTGACTCAAAACTTCAGTATTTCCAGGTTTATCTAACTAATCATTATAGCATGATACGAATCAGCTTACAAAAATCTTCATTGTTTCGAGATACGCTTAACTCACTTACCCTCTTGAAAGCGCTTTCTGCATAAAACTTGCACGGCCTTAGGAATTTCATGAGAAAGTCATTGCTGTCTATTGGTATCACGAGTCCAGTCTCCTCTGAAAACAATGAATAAGCACATTTATATAACAATGGTACAAAAAACTTACACTTAATTAAAAACCGGCCAAGTGCGAGTCGGACTCGCGCACCGAGGGTTCCGTACAAACCTGCAAGGTTTACAAAGTTTGTTCATTACGACAATCGAGATCTAAGTATTTGATATGAATTTCAACTTGATAGCTCTACGCGTTCATGAGGAAAAAAGTAATAAGTTTATATTTATAAAAAAATATATATTTTGTAATGTAACTAAAAATTTAAGGTTTTCGGAATTTTCCCTTTATGTGTGCTATAAAACGTTGCTTCATGCCAAATTTCAAGATTCTAGGTCGACTGGAAGTACCCTTTAGGTTTTGATTCCCTTGCGAGTACTTGCGAGTTTCAAAATATGCAGCTTAAATTGCTGTTTCTTTTGATTGCGTTGACATAGAAGTTTGATTTTGTTACAGCTTAAAGGTATTATAGACCTGAGTATTTGGTATGAATTTCAATTTAATACCTCTACGCGTTTATGAGGAAATGGGTAGTAAGTTTAAAATTATTAAAAATATATATATTATGTGATGTAACTAAAAATTTATGGTTTTCGTAATTTTTCCTTTATCTATGCTATAAGACGTTGCTTCGTACCAAATTTCAAGATTCTGAGTTCACGGGAAGCACCCTGTAGGTTTTGATTCCCTTGCAAGTGTCGAAAATTTGCGGCATAAACGGCTGTATCTTTTGATTGCGTTGGCTTAGAAGTTGGATTTTTTCACAGCTTCAAGGGACAGTAGACTTGAGTAATTGATATAAATTTCAGCTTCATACCTCCACGCGTTCCTGAGAAAAAGGGTCTTGACAGACGGACGGACAGACGGACAACAAAGTGATCCTATAAGGGTTCCGTTTTTTCCTTTTGAGGTACGGAACCCTAAAAAGATTCTTGAGAACCTACTGCAACTTTCTTATTCACCATTATATTCAGTAAAACTCGTAAAATAGAGCAATAGGTAAGGTAGGCTTAAAATTTAGCATTAACAACAGTAACAGTGTTGTAGTTAAAGCATTACAAAATGCAAGGTATGAAATATTTAAGAGAAATGTATGAAATCGCAAGTATTTCTCCATAGAGCATGATACTTATTATGACGCAAGCATCAAACGGGTGTGTGCAAGCGCAGCATTAAGGCTTACAACATTTCATTCAGAATGGAGGCTTTATGATATGCACGATTACTATTATCGTGAATCTAGGCGTTTAAAATTAAGTAACGTCTATTTGCCAACCATCACTTTTTTGAAGTTACAATTTATCTTAAATCCAACAGCCTTTACACTAGACACGATTTTCCGCAAAGATATAGGATACATACATATATCTATGATGTTTTTTAAGCAAGATCCACCTAGATCATTTTTATTACTTTTAAAACGTATAAAATTAGCTACAAACATTAGTCGTTAGAATATTTTACAGCATAATGTGCTAGATTTCTTTCATACTTTTGTGATCGATCAGTCTAGCATAGTCTTTACATGTCGTCAAAATCAGTCTTAGTTTGAGTGAAACATTAAGAATTACCTACATACTTGTAAGATGTACCATTCTTTTGACCAAGGAACGCGAACATAAACTTAATTGCAAGTAATTACTACGACAAAAATACCATCTTAAAATGATTTTAATGAACGACACTGGCAGCTATGACGTCTATTAGAACACAAGCTGCCTGTTGACACAGGAAGCTCGCAAGGCTAGATGCTCAGCCAAACATTATTTAGGAACCTTACTAGGCACTTTAGTAGTAGCATGAAAATTTACGTAAATCTCGTGAGAGGAAACGTCGACTTTGGGGTAAACTTGTCAACAAGTAAAGGATGTTGCTTTGACCTCGAGTAGACAAATTGGTTAACGAAAATTAATAACAAGATAAAGAAAATCTGAAAGTACTTTTTAAATAAATTTCATTTTTTAAGTTCACGCATTTTTGTGTTTCATGGTTTTAGTGCTGTGTTATTTTATTAGAGTAGGAGTATTTGGGACTATTATAGACACCGAAATCAAATCCATTTATTGTCTCGGAACTAGTCGAATGTTTTCTAAATATTTAAGTGCGTACCAGAAATAAAATATAGTCGTCGAATAAATATTAGCACAGAGAACCTGGTGGTTAGACAACATTTTGCTAAGAACTGAGTGTGGTAAATGTAAACAAATTAGACCAATAGATTATTATTTAAGTTAGGCACCGAGCTACGTTTTCCGCTCTCTTTTGTTCTTATGAGCTAAAGCATCATAAATCATCTTTTATGGTATTTCTAAGTGCCTCTACTAGAATAATAAGTAAATACATACATATACCAACGTAACGTATTCATACTTTGTTAAAATTATCAAGCCTTAGCTTTGTTGAAGTAGTTGATAGTTTTATGAATACGGCGTTATCAGAACTAAATAAGGTATGCAAAATATAAGATGGACTTAGAATTATTAACGCACGCGACTTTTGTACTGAGCGGGGTCCTTTTTAGCACACTATGAGGCTTTGTGTTTTTTGTTCCGTCCAATTTTTTATTTTTTTAATTTTGTATTTTGATATTTTTGGTTTTTTATTTTTATTTTTTTGTGTGTGTCAAATAAATAATAATTCTATTCTATTCTATTCTATTCTACGAGTACTGATGTATTTATTTGACTTAAATAGTCAGCAGCTTCATTGAACTGGTATTATATGACGTCTACACCAATTATTCCGTATACAGCTACAAAGTAAGGTCATGGCATTCGCAGAAATCACAAAGCGTTTATGTTTATGAGTTTATGTTTTTCACAAGTTTTATGACCAATTCTACTATTTACGTCATGTCTAATTAATAATTAAAATTAGCATATTAAAGCGTCTTTTTATGCAATAAATAGCAAGGTATCTGTTTTGTACATCAAGTTGACGCAGTTACAATACTACTGTCTTTTTATGACTACTCTTCATTATATGAGGATTTAACTAATTATGAAAAATAATCTGTTAATATTATGAGTCATTATGCGTTAAACTTTTATTGTTTTAAATCATTACATCCTGATAGTATGAGTTTAGTCAGAATATAGCATGGCTTAGCAATTATTCCGCAACGTTGAAGCTTTTGTATTTTTATTTTGTGAATGATGTTATTATAATTTCAATGGGTTTGCAACTATGTTGGTTGGTTGAATTGTAATGATCTTTTCAAATTTCTATAAGCAATGAAATAATCCGGAACAAAATCAGTATTTTTTTACTTATTAATTCATGAAAACCTATGTAGTACTTACCTAATGTAGGTATTGAGAAGTGGCTATTTTGTTAATAAATAAATACCTATACTTAAAACCAAACATCACCACTAAATACCTACTAAGTCAGTGGATTAACAAAGTAGGACTATTACTGCCTACATGTATCGAGGTAAGTCCAAGTCTTACGTAGGCATAATCTACAGTAATTCGAGCCAGGACCTTTCGACCTCGATCTGTGGCTCATTCATTATCCTGCACCACATTCGACCATAACGACTGCAGTATTTAAGACGCGATACGCACATAATGATGCTTTGTCTGTCTGTCAGTCCTCAAATTGTCGTGCAATTGACTTCGGAGTCGTTCCAATTTATTTTGAACTACATAACTGAGTCTGCCCGCAGTTTTATTAGCGACGCATGCACTCATGTCTCTCGACACACTAATTAAATTTTCTGGGATTGTTGCGGAAGACCGGTACTATTACTCGTATGTCATGCGTAAAAGGCGTATTCGCGCATGTCAGGATTAAGGAAACAAAACGGGGTAAAAAATGACAACGCGTAGGTATTTCGGCATTTTTTCGTTGAGACAATTCTTTTACGCATACCCACCCTTCTCGGAGGCAGTTGATTGCGGGTCTTGTGGGTGGAATTCCATACTTCGAGGCTTCACCTGCCTACCCAATAAAACCTGATGGCTTTATCCGGTGCACAGTGTCTGAGACAAGAACTGACGGGTTCTTCTGTCAACATCAAATATACTAGCAGGAACAGATTGAAGATTTAACTCCGAGCAAAGGATATTGCACCTGGGCACAACATTCTTCTTCTGATAATACACGTAAAATGATTATTAAATAAAATAAATAAATAATAATGGCAAACAAATTCTTAACTTTACATAATAATTTAGATCATTTTATTTTCACGCCTTAACTAGTTTCTACAAGCTAGAGAAATGTCAAACCTTTCTTACTTAAAATTACATAATGGGGCTCGTTTTGGACTACGCGCTGTTCTAGATTCTCTTCCTTTGAGATTATGTAAAAAGTACGCAAATAAAACGCTTTATTAAGTACCTTACGTTCAATATTTTGATGGAGTTGAGGAAGTAAGTACCATAAAACGCCCAATCTATTCATCATCCATCAATTAGCACTAAAATAACAAATAAACAAAAAACATCCAATAATAGAAGGAGGCACTTTTGTGTACCTATCTAAACATAAATTGCAAGAACCACAGATTAGCACTTCAGAAAACTTAATTTGATGAATTAGCGTTTACTCATATGTTTTGTTTCCATGGTCTTTTTGTTGACGACATAAGCAAAACAAATATAGGTGGGTATGTACGTATTATCAACAAAACTGGCGATAGTAACATGTAATCGTAATCGTAATGCAAGTGATAATTTTGGTAAGAGGTCGATTATTAAAATTTATCAGTCTAAACATTAATGAGTAATGTTAATGTATAATCTGAAAAATTGAAAGACAAATTATATAAAATTAGGAATAAATAAATTTGGAATTTAAGTAATTGCAGATAATATAAGGTTAAGCGCCAGTCTAAACAGTAGAAAATTAATAAAAGGTTTATTTAAAAACATGCAAGCACGTTGCTAAATCGCGGATATTTATTATGGCTGTTTTTTATGTAACTTTCACTCACCTTTCAAAAGTTTCCTAAGTTCTTCTATGGCTTCCGCGACGATTTGCGGCGTTTCTCGAAGCTCCTCCTCAGCCTTTTCTTTATATTTTTTGTCAGTTACAGGGTCATTTTCTAATTGTATCACGTGCCCACCCCACATTACGTACGGTTTTCCATCTTTGTTCAGTAGAATTTCCATTTTTGTTTATTTATTTTCCACTTGGTTACTAAACTTAGAAGTTTAAAAATGTTAAGTAACTGTCCAACTATTGCACACACACCAAGATAACTACTAAAAGTTAGTATCTATATCAATCTGAGACCCTTCACTCGCATTTTAACTTCGTAACTCGACACAGATTTTAACGACTTCGCTATGGTCAGTCCGGCAACTTGATTCACAACACAGCGGCTGAATGGATATTGAAAGCAAAACGAAACGCACTCTCTCCGTGTTTTAGAAAGCTCCGAAAAGTTGTTGTTGTTGAGTGGGTATAATCAGAGTGACATATTTAGGTGTGTGCGCGCTGCCGGCTGTCGAGCGGACTGGCCAGCGGCGCCCGCGCATCTTAACGGTATCCCACCACTTCCACACTTCCGACTCATGGATCACGGTGCTGTGGACTCGGTATCGCACTATGGCCTTTCGAACCGCAGCAGTCAGTCGACACTCAATAAGTTTCTTGCAAACTAAAGCCGTAGACAGGTACTCGCGGAGGGCAATTCAGCACTGCAGTTTGAAACAATTTCACTGCATTACATGTGTCATATTTTATTCTTAAAAGATGAAATATGAAACCAAACCGACCGTCAGACTGACAGCACGGTCGCTCAATTGGAAGAGCAGTTGGCCCGGTTAGCCAGAAAGATGCTGGTTCGAGTCCCGCCCGTGCGCAATTTTTGGTTTCATATTTCATCTTTTAACAATAAGTTTTGTTCGATATCCGATTGGACTTCCAGTCTATTATTAAATTGCCTAATACGGATCACAATGACGATTTCTCCACGTACCTTCAAGAGTAAGTACTAGGTATCCACCCCACTTACTACTTACTATTATCTTTCAATAGTGTTAGTAAGCTAGGTTAATCGAAATTTTATATCGAGTTCAATGAAATTGTCAAATACGCATCTATTAGTATTGAACTGCTAATAATACTAACCTAATTAATACTTATGGTTGAAAGAAATACTTAAATGCTTAAAGGTTCCTACGTTTCGAACGTAGGAAACCTTACTCGTCCTAAACATGGCATGCTCTAATGGTAGGGAATCAGTTTCACATGAAACTACATAAACAGTTATAGTACTTTCAACGAATGCACAATCCAAAAAACAAACTTACTTCTTAGCTCATTCAAAGACAAACACTTGTGCAGTTTTAAAGTAGTCAGGTTTGGCCTCTAGCTCGTTGATGTCTTTCCTGGGTTGACATGGTTAACCCCGTGTTTAGTGCCATTTTAGTTAGGCTTTGGGCTTACTATGATAAAATAGAAATCTTACTACTTTTATGCAATTTGTTTAAAAGCCTGTACCTATAAATGACAACGCATGTTTCAAAAAGGTACTTTCTATAACTAAAAAGATAGAAAAGTGGTTAAGGAAAAATATTCTTAAAATAACACTCGAAATTATATTTATAATATAGAAATTACAGTTGAGGGTATTCTTATTTTTTTAAGGGTATATAAAATAAGTATTTGTTTACAGATAAAGCTCACCCCGTTTGAACGTTCAGCCTCTCCGGCCGCATATATGCTTGCCGTCCGCGACCTCTGCCGAGCGCGTGACCCTTGCGTGACCCGCGATTTCCGAGCGCGGCGCGCAAAAATAACATTACCACTGCTTTTAGATTTATTGCCTCCCGTTAAAAGTAAATACTGTCAGAAAGCGGAATAAATGAGGAATGTGGTGATGTATGTAATAAATAGAAATATTCAACAAGTGACATAATCGAGCGAAATGCTTTCGTGCACGGTCACGTCCTAGTTGTAGAATAAATACGTAGTGAAAAATCACACGACAGTGATTTTGCCGCATACGTTTTCATAGGTAACACCAAAACAGTTGACCTTGAATACAAGCATGTTACTACGTATTACTAACATTATAGGAAATCGTTGCATGAAAAAACCGGCCAAGTGCGAGTCGAACTCGCGCACTGAGGGTTCCGTGCCAACTTTAATTAGGGATTCTTACTTCCACTGAGCCAAAATACCAGAATATTTTGTTGACCGCAAATATAACTTTGTTTTTCATAGTGTTTGTATGAAAGACAAAGTTATATTTGCGGTTGATAAAAATGTACTACTTATATCTTAAAAACTTCTTATTTGATTTCGCTCAAACCAATTTTTGTTGAAAGTTTATGTTGAGATCTACATCACATATTTTTTTCAAAATTTTCACTTCCTTAGTTCAAAAGTTAGATGAGGGGGACGCCCATTTTACCACTTTGGAAGCGTCTATATCTCAAACGTTAGACTTTTAGAAAAAATGTCAATGTCATTTTAAAAGACCTATCCATAGACACCCCACACGTATAGGTTTGAGTAAAAATTTTTTTTTTGTTTTAGTTTCATGTATGGGAGCCCCCCCTATAATATCATTTTTTCAAATTTTTTGTACCTGAATCGGAAAGCGGTAAAGAGGATACACCTACCTACCAAGTTTCAGCGGTGTGATGCTAATAGTTTCAGAATAAAGTGGCTGTGACATACAGACGGACAGACAGACAGACTTGACGAAACTATAAGGGTTCCGTTTTTTGCCATTCGGCTACGGAACCCTAAAAAGCGATACTTACGTGGTATTTGTTGGAGTTTATTTTATTTGTGGCTAGCTATATCAAACATACTTACTTACTTACTTACTTACATATAATTTCAATTATGGGAACCAACTTAGGATTGGTACCCAACTTACCCAACATAAGATTAGGAAATACTGACCTAAGTACTTAATGATGGTGGTGTACCTACTAACATTCAGAAACCCTAGTTGGAAAAATCCGACCAAGTGCTGCAAGTGCAAGTCGGACACGCGCAGGAAGGGTTCCGTACATTGACTACGGCAAAAAAGGACAAGAACATCGCGCCTGTTGTATGGACGGTGTCCCATATATTTGTATTTTTTTATATTTGTTGGTATAGCTTCAACGGAATTACATAATTTGTTTAACTTTTTACTGTCTATCAATAGTGGTTCTTGAGATACAGCCGCTGACAGACAAACGGACGGACAGACGGCGCAATCTTAGTAAAAGGGTCCCATTTTTACACTTTGGGTACGAAACAGAACCCTAAAAACAGTAGTGAGAAATTGATAACAATATTCCCTCCACAGTTTAAAGCAAACTACTCGCGATGTCAGGTCTCCCACGACCTCATGTGAAAATGTTGCTAACACAGCGTTAGCTTCTTTGTTAAGTGCTCGAGGAAACACAAGTACTACTTAGTAGGACCTTGATATGTGCGCAACGCATAATTTAGGTACACCCTTGGTACACCCTCTGTTACCTTCATAGTTCGGAGAAATAACGATGTAATTACTGAGAGAGCATGCGCAGAATCGGTGGCTTAACTTGCTCCACAATGCACGGGAATGTCGTCACCGGCAGTCCTCCTGACTCAAGGCTGTTCTGCTTCTGAATAATTTCAAGCCCGGGTGAAAGCCCGAGGCTTCTTACACGACTTCGCTCCGCACTACAAGAAACGCACCAGTTAAGTATACTTCCTAAATCATAACCGTACAATTTGCAAACAAGTGCCTTTGCTATATTTTTTACCGTTAGCAAATCTAAATAATTACAGTTCAAAAACTATTTATGATTTTTGTAATTTGATAACGATTTAGGATAAATGCCAATGTGAATTGGTGCGTGTAATAATAGTCCCTCAAGCCGATTTCGACTACAGTGGCCAGTCACAACGACTAACCGACTGCGCGGGACATATTATAGTGCACAAGTGTGTGCGCAAACACAGGTGCACTCTCTATTCCTTTCACTCTCATAGCCCGATGGGACAGCAATCTGACACGACCGGAGAGAGATCAGGCGCAGGACCAACGGCTTTACGTGCTTTCCGAGGCACGGGGGTGAAACACCGCCAACTTCAAAACTCCGGGCTTCCCTGAGAAATTCTGAACAGACAAACCCAGGTACATATTTTTGTCCCGACCCGGGAATCGAACCCAGGACCTCTGGCGCGGCCGTCGCTTTAAAATGCGACCCTCTAACCGCTGCGCCTCCGAGGCAGTTTGGTGCGTGTAATCTATGAGTGAAAGAGCAACAGTTGAACGCCTGCTGATGTTTACATTACCCACCTACAGGCGCGGCGCTCTAAAGGAGGTAAAAGAAAACTACGTAATTATTACCAATGACCTTTACTTATACTTCGACCGAAACAAAACAGGTTCCAAATTACTAACTACTTGAGCAATTCAGGTATCGTTTAGTCCAGTAAACATTAGGGTTTTTCCGGCGCTATTTCAGACAGAAAATTGTTTATAATTATTTCCGAAGTAGCGCTGGAAACGCCTAACAGTGGAATTTCTATCTATAATATATATAATAAAATATAAAATAAGTTACATAAAAAATGGAATGCAGAATTCCAAGAATATAATAAACAACATTATTTATAAGGCACTTCAGAGATTTGTCGTCTTTAAGGCAACCATTTATTTCATTAAACACTATTCAACACATTTATTCGATGCATATTTTTCCATCCGGATTTCCCATTACCTATTACCCAATTGAAATATCAACGTGTACTTATAAATATTACATTAATATGATTGCACATGGTTTGTAGCTAATGTGGTAAATGCGTAACAGTATGTTCTACATTTTTGGCGATTCTTACCTCACGTTCGAGTTAGTCTAGCATTTCAGGGTGCGTATTGCGATTTTGCTTTGACAGTTACGCTGTTCTGCTTTTGAATGGTGCAAATATCGTAATAAGGTAGTCTACTCTTAACTATATTCGCCGCTTCGCTAAAAAAGTGTACAATCTCAAAAATACCAAACTTTAGAGGAGAGCGTTTTGAAAGTTTAACAGTTAATAAAAGCGTCATTTATAAAGTTAAGAAGTAGATTTTTTTATCTAAAAATAATTCAATCCTTTATCTTTCAAAATAATATGTTATTGCATAATATTAAGAAAACGTATATATGAAAAAAAATCTTTAAAAAATACTTGTTTTGACTTTAGCTACTTTTTGAGAAAATATCTGCTCATAATTTAGTTAAGTGATAGTTTATTTATGAAGAAAACATAAAAAAGATGGCGTTTTCAAATGAAAAAAAAGCAACAATGTAACATAACATTTAACATTAAACCTGTAAATTATTAAAATCTTCTACAAAATAAAGAATTAAACATTATCACTAGGTATGACAAAAACTTTTAGACGTTTAACATCACGGCACACTATTATGCTTTTAATAAAACAACAATTTTTTAGTTTTTCCGAGTAATAAAAATATTATAATCTCTGAGATTTTTACTTTCTTCTTGACAGAAAGTATCTATCAAAATATTAAAACAGAGCTACGACCCGCTGGAACTTCTGAGCTGCTATAGCATAGCAGCTAAGATCACACTACATACTGGATAGGACGAACCAAGTCCAGAAGATCTCGTCATGGAATCCAAGGGCTGGATCACAAGTCTAAAATAGATTAAAAACTGCGGCTTTCTCGATGCTAAAACGTGGGAAGTGAAGTGCAATGTTGCGAGATACATCTTCTGCGACGCGAGGGAAGAACCCTACGCGACGGTTGCACATTGGAGGCTCACCTACAGCAACAAGGAAGTAAAAGAAGTACTGGTGGCATCACGCGCGAAGGTCCCAGATTGGAGCTACAAGCAGCATTGATTGAAACAAGGTTTGCGAAGGCCATCGAGCAAGAACACTGACTTCGCATCAATGACACTGTCTACTGGAGTGACTTGCAGACAGTTTTTCTTATGTTGGCTGAGAAACGGAAGTCGACGCTACACGACCCTTGTAGCACACCGTCTCGGCGAGACCACCCTAGAAGCGAGCTTAATAAAAGTGGCAGTGGGTTCCTGCAACTCACCAGAACTTAACTGATGTGGCAATACGAGCCGGCTACGTACCAACGTCAAAATAAGATCCATGGATTGGAGTCATTTCTAGAGAAGCCTAGGCGAGACTGGCCACGCCCAGAAGAAAGCAGCGATGACATCGCAACCGAACTGCTATACGTTATCACTGAAGAACAGAAAAAAGGGGATGCAGCAAAGCCTGATATCAGCCGATTGGATCCAGGGCAAGAGTACTGCAGTTCGTAGACTGTTGCCGCAAGAAGAACACTGCGCTCAGCCATGACCATATCGAAAAGGCTGCGACGAGGACAACAAAACTCGTTTCCTCAATAAATAGACTGCACGAAGAAAGGCATTCTTCATCGCTTCGACCTATTGTTGGACTACTACTTCAAAAGCTCAATGGACGCGCGAATAAGGTAAAAGTGCCTAAAACAACTAGGCGACCCATACTACTGGACCGTCGTATACAGTATACAGTGGTTGGGTTATAAAAGTGCTCAACAATAAATCCATAGTAACAGTGAGTAAATTAAATCAGTGCAGTTTCAGTGGGACCTCCTCAGTGCCTAGCAACAAGTACTTAAGATCATTCTACAGACCATTCGGTCTGGGCCAGGATGTGATGTACTCCTTGGCCTAACTCCAATGGAAGTAATTTCGAAATAGTCTTATTATATTTGTCATCTTTACCATTTTTAAACTATACAATTTAAAAAAGTATCTTCTATTTCCAGATATTTTTTTCGTCAAAACTATACAATTAATAAATAATACAGTTTATTAGTTCAATATTTTATCGTAAAAACTGCATAATTTTTAGTATGTATTGTCTTTCTGAAAAGATTTGGCTAAATGTGAGGCCACTTTTATCACAAATACCATTCAAATACGATTTAATATAGTATTAAAGAGAATTATAACTTACCTTTATGTTGTAATTTCGTTATTTTTTACTTTTTATGAGAAAATACTACGTTGATTCTACGGATGCTTTGTCTAAACTGAAAAATGATTTCTTTTTGTGCGAAAAAGATGCAAAATCGCGCTAATTCAAAACTAAACATTAGATCCCCTAGCGGCGATTTTGCGAAGTAGCCTTTTTAGTCACTATTGAAGAGAAACTTTAGGTGATCCTGAGTATTTCTGTATATATAACTCGATTTCGCAAAAATTTCGTTTTTGTATACTTTTTGTGAGAAGCGGCGATATGATGTTATGAACATAACCAAAAAAATGAAGATTTTTGTAATAGTTTCACAGATTTTACTTAGACATAAAGTGCAACGATGTCTAAATTCCGACCAACTTGTATGTCTTAATTTCGAACATATGAGCGAGTGAGAAAGAGCTACTTTAAATTTTTCTTAAGTTGGATCGCAATTAGCTTGCTGAGTGAAAATTGCACTGCCAGGAACTTGAAAGCAAGACCGTAATACCCCCTCAGTACAACGACCATAGTCTGGCGTCAGTTAACAAATATTATTACAAAACTAGCCTACCAACGTGTATTTATAATGTCATGAAGTTACACTACAATGATGAATATGGTAGTAACTGGCACAGCATAAGCATTCACAGCCTCGATGCTAAGTCGATTTGAGTTAACATCATACACTCATTCACTAGAGAACAATGTTTTTATAACTCCTTTTGAGCGGTGCTTAGAAGCGTGTGGACTCTTTCTTAGATGAAATCTACTACGTCATTTATAAAATGTTGATTCAATTATATTTGTTCTTTCAAAAAATTTCTCAAAACAGTATTTTTACTGCAAGAATCAAAAATAAAAACAAGTAATCTAACACTTTTTCAAATTATCTTCATCGTCCATGTCATGAGTACCACTCAAGTCTCACACGCCATGCTTCTCAAAATATACTATTTATTACTCTAGTTCTATACTAAAACGCTTAGATAAATACACTAAAACGAAATTAACATAGATAACGTACATAAACAGCTACCTAATATTTTACTGTATTTGGAAATTCAGACCTTCAGGCATTCCGTTATTCAGAATAAAAATATTTGCATTTTAAGAATCGTAAGTTTATGTATCTGTAACAAATTTCTCATCAATTTCTCTAACTCTTTAGTAATGCATTACATGAATATGTTTGAGCTAATGATATTTTTGTTATACAACTGGTGCTCAAATTACACTAAATATAAATATTTACCTACAGTCTATTCATATACAAAGGCTTGTGAAAAATTTGTATATAAAAAGTTATATTGATTGATTTTATTAGGAAATCCGCAAACTTTAAACGACGGGCACATTGTAACTGATAATATTTTTTTAAAAGGTGCAGGAACATTCGGAGGATGAGGCACACAACCCCATTCACTCTTCCATTAACCCATTCACTCCGGCCGATTTGCAACATCTCAAAATCGTATCGCTTCGAAAAAGTTTTGGAATTTCAAAAATAGAACAAGCATGCCCTCGTTCAAAGTGTGCAGTCCGATTGTCTACTAGCGTGCGGCGTTACGTCTTCTTAGCGAACCCGTAGCTGTCATACGTGCGGATGAAGTTTTCACTCTCCCGGAGCACCGGGAACCAGTCAGCCGAGGTGTACTCGACGGAAGGGAGGGTGCCGCCGTAGTCTTTGGGCAGGTTCGCCGCCGGGATGTGCTTGTGTAGGGAGGCCATCTTCGAGCCGTGGAAGAAGCACTGGAATTGAAAGCGAGACGTATGAACAGACGAACAAAGTTTTACAAAGCTTTTGGTTTCTGAAAAACTCATTCCTAAAAACTCTTACTAAAAAGTTTATTCGACGTATTTATCTTTATCTCGTATAACTTTGAACTCCGTTTAAAAAACTGTCTAATACTGTCATAGTTGTGTGACATAAAAGGTGACACCTTTTAAAACGGAATTCATAAGTTATTCGATATCAAGCCGTAAGGTCTTAACACGTTCCGGGACAGTGCCCGCCTACAGGCGTGAAAACAATAAAACATCTATTGTGTCTGGAGTAGTGTCCCGGAACGTGTTAAATAAGTTGTAAAAAAGTTTAACTTGATAAAACGTCTGCTCGAATAACAAATCACTTCACGAGGGTTCTCTTGAGCAGATGACGAAACTAGGGTTTAAATAACTTGACAGTTAGAAAAGCCGCTAAGTCGTATTTTACTCGTAATCTCCAATCAGGAAATTTTAATTTTAATTGCTCACGTCAACAAGTGTCATACATAAGGGACTTATATTGATACTCACTCTACTCCTGAGCTTTTCCCTGATGAAGGGCTTGAACATGTTCCAGACGACGTTGAACACCATCGGCTGGTTGATGAAGTGCACCTCCTTGAGCCGCGACGGCATCGCGTCCTGGATAAACGTCAGCAGACGCCTCGACGATGACGGTGTGAATGCCATAGCCTGGAATAAAAGATATTTTTTCATAAATCGAACCTTTTTGACAACAAAAAAAAGGAACTCGGACGCGAAGGGTTAAATTAAAAACTCATATAGCATCCATTGTACTGGTACGTGTGTAAGACAAACAAAAGAACAAAAGAGCATAGAAAGTAAATAAATTAGACTTTGTAAAAAAATATTTCTGTCTCTATTATTTCAGTACAGATTAATGAACTTAAAGTTAGCTAACCTGTGTCTGCGCCTTTAGCCATTAGTATGTATAATTAAAAAATAAGAGCTAAAATTGATCGTGCAAAATTTAACTGTGGTTTAACTCTACATGAATAAAAGCGTGCTAAGATCTATCTAAAAATCGTCGTTGTAATAACCCAATTGCGGCTAACCGGCCGACCGCAAACGCGGGTCAAAGCCGAGATCAAATAGAAGCCGACAGGTGGAAAGGCCAGGGACAGAGTACTTATAGGGAAAAGTACTCATCATGTTTAAAAAAAAATTGCTTCACCTTTTGGTCTATAGAACGGATTTACAAGCTTGTAATTAATTAGTTCAGTTTAGTACATTTCAGTTGCATTTTCTTCACAAATCTACGCTACACTACGCATGTGGTATTGGAATTAGAAATAAAGAAGCTGTCTACCATAATTTTTAAATCATAATCGCTCTCATAGTTTTAGTCTAGTAGCTAGCCCCTCAGTCCTGCAAACATTCAAACTTAACATCTCTGTATTTTTTGGTCGAAATTTTCTATTTTAAAATCCACTTATCCAGAATATCACCACTATCGGTCAGGAATTGTTTGCTTAGTCTTATTTATTTTAGCGCTATTGTGTATCTTTGGTCATCTTTGTCCTTATGAAGTCTGAGAATCAACTTCCTTTTAGCGTCACAAAGGACGGATGTTTAACTAAAATATTGGCCTACAAATAGGTAGATGAGATTATGAAATACTTAAGGGAATGCGGCCGTTTAAAGGCCTTCGGTGTCAATAAGTGCTCTTAGGTGATAAGCAATGAAATATATCGATCTATCGATTCATTAAAGATTTCGGAGGTAGTTAAAAACTTAGCGCTAGAAAAACAATTTTATCCATCACGACCGAGTGCGACCGAGTATCCGTGAAAAAAAAACCGGTTAAGTGCGTGTCGGACCCGCGCACTGAGGGTTCCGTGCCACCCTTAACTGAATTCAGGGTCCACTTACTTTCACTTAACGAAAACATCACAATATATTGCGACAGCAAAAATAACTTTGTTTTTCATAGTGTTTGTATGAAAGACAAAGTTATATTTGCGGTTGATAAAAATGTGCAATATCTCAAAAACTACTAGTTCGATCTCCTTCAAACCAATTTTTGTTGCAAGTTTTTGTTGAGATCTACATCATATATTTTTTTCAAAATTTTCACTTTCTTAGTTCAAAAGTTAGAGGGGGGGGGACGCCCATTTTACCACTTTGGAAGCGTCTATATCTCAAACCTTACACTTTTAGAAAAAATGGTTTTAGAAACCTCAACATCATTTTAAAAGACCTATCCATAGACATCCCACACGCATAGGTTTGAGTAAAAAAAAAATTAGGTTTTAGTTTCATGTATGGGAGCCCCCCCTTAAATAACATTTTTTCTTACTTTTTGTATCTGAATCGGAAAGCGGTGAACAAAATACACCTACCTACCAAGTTTCAGCTATGTGATGCTTATAGTTTCAGAATAAAGTGGCTGTGACATACGGACGGACAGACAGACAGACAGACAGACAGACAGACAGACAGACAGACAGACAGACAGACTTGACGAAACTATAAGGGTTCCGTTTTTTGCCATTCGGCTACGGAACCCTAACAATATCACCAGCGGAAACAAGATAGTGTCTGAATCGAAAGTGAGTAGTTTATCAATATTTCAATCAGCCAAATTCTGGCTGTTGTCGGAGCAGCCTGTGCGCAAAAAGATCATCACATTGTACACAGTGCACTTGTTTACAAATTATTCACACTTGCATCTCGTGAATAAGCAAACGCCTATCCTCGGACGTGACGTCCCTTGAACTGAAACCAAGGCGGCTTCATTTTCCTTTCAAACATCGATATTTCCCGATACAGAAACAAATGCAAACATAATCAGGAACTTACGGATATTTACACATCCACAGAATTCGGTAATAACACGACAATAAGACCCGAGCGTGATCGGCAGGATAAACGAACTCAATTCGGCTTCTTAATTCCACTTTTGACCTTTGTTTTATTGAAGATCGTGATTTGCCTTCGTATTTACATAGCGTAACTACCTTACTTAACTAGCTGCTTTTATTTAAAACCAACAACGGATATGCTTCACTGATTATTTAATTACGATATTCATAACATAATAAACGATTTTAGTATTTTATTAGTTTCTTCAAAGAGAAAGCTGCTATCAGTTATCAATATCAAGATTTGTTATTAAAACGAAGGGAATGTAAAGTGATTGCTATGTTATGAATGCAAATATTCCAAGCTGTTAATGTTAATGTTTGCCAATTGTGTAAAAATTTTGCTACATCCATTATAATACAATCCATCTGCAACGTCAAGACTGCACGCATAATGCGTGTGTGCGTGCTAAGTCCATCTTCAGTTTGATAGTGTTCGAGGATGACAAATTACATTTCGTAACCACGCATATAAACAAAGATAAAGGGACAATGGAAAGGGCGATGATACTACCAGACTTGGTTCTTTGTTGCGGACTCTATACCCACATAGATACACTGCGCAGTACTTTGTCACTTCATTTTATTGTACTTTGGATTATACCTAAATAAACGTTCAAGTGACACTGACTCATTGCAACCACCACATATTTTTATTCAAACGTTATTTATATGAAAATTAAATGTAATCGACAGAAGGAATGTTTCGTTTACATACATAGCAATGTAACGTCAAGTATTGGCTTACTGCCCAGATAAAAAAGCCGCATTAGCAACATTATTCATATTACTTTTGACATTTGTAAATTAGTGATTTTGTAAGAATAAAAGGCACTATTAACATGTCGACGATCTCACATATTGCACTTTTAAAACCAGTTTTATCTAAAATGCAAAAAGAAAGACGTATCCTCATTTGAATGTATTTGGGTCAGTAGTGGATATAACAAATCGTTTATTATCGGCGATAGATGATAAAATGTCGATACGCGTGACAAAAATAGCCGTGAAGGCTGAACTTGTTTTGGTTTAGATACTAGAACAATGAACTAGCACAATTGATAATTTGAACAAAACAACTCTTCCTGAAAAAAGTTTATCGCTACTAACACGTGCCAAAGCAGTTGTGCAAGCAGCTATGACCTTTATATCCGAGGAGTATAGAAGTCGTTGACGCGTGACCACGGTTCAATGTATCGCACCAGTTTTCCCGAGTTTACACAATGCAAGAATGTGTTGTGTATGGCTCCATTAGCGCCGTGTGATACAAAAAATCCTTTCTACAACTCATAATATGTACTGTTTATCAAAATTTGCTAAAACATGAGTAAGTAATATAAAGCTTTAATATAGGATGAAGGGATTGTGAAGGGAATGCTGTTTAATGCACTTAACAAGTGATTTCCATTATCAAGGTCATAAGGGCTTGAATCGCTTGGATACAATACAGTAGTTAATTAAATTACTTAATCAAGATACTTGCATAAATATCCGTCGTGTTAAGGAAACTATTCTACAGCACAAATATTGCAATCCATATGCTTCACTCATCATCATGATAAACTAGCTGATTGTTGATTCATAGGTGGGAATAGTCCTAAGATCGAGGATCAATCAAGCTGTAAATGTTAACTTTAATGTGTGAACGTGTAAGTTCATATAAAAATAAGCCTTAGGTTCCTTCATATAGTTACCTACCTTCTTATAGTTTAGCTCGTCAAATATTAAAGGAAACGTACAGTCAATTCAAACACACTCGTCAGATTAAAATCATAATAAGCGACAATGCACAAAACACTTCTATTAAAATAATAACTATTATTCCTGAGGTTATCTAGATACCGAGAACGGCAATTGTGTAAGCCCGGAGTTTTCATTTCAGCTCATAAATTCAATGGCTGCACCGGTTGCAGTAAATGTCAATTTCTCTTTTACTATCCGCTTTACGATAAAACTTTCCTACAATCTATATAACATCCAATCTCACTAAATAGTTACTGACTAGCGGACCCAGCAAACTTTGTTTCGCCCCGGCCCCGTCCCGCCCTAGCCCCGGCCCCATCGAACGGGATAAAAAGTATCTTATGTCCTTCTCCTGGTACTAAGCTACCTCCCCACTAACTTTCAGCCAAATCGGTTCAGCCATTCTCGAGTTGTAAGTGTTGTAACAAACACGACTTTCTTTTATATATATAGAATAGAGAATGCTTTAAATCACTAAGCCTGCCATTAGTACTTTCTTTTGTTTGTGCAATAAATAAATAATCAATAATCATCGAATCGTATATTTTTCTTAAATCTATCTACTTGCCTACCAGTCATTACCAGTCCAGTGGCCTTAAGTTTGTAAACAAAATGGTATTGCATTGGGAATTTTCATATCAACTGGACCCCGCTAATTGAGATTAAATTCAGCTTCATCACTAGACATAAGAGTTGCAATTACAGCTGCATTTTCTTGGCTACCTCCGGCCATTTAGTACTGACCTGTGACCAGCCCATGTTGCTGAAGTCCATTATGATGACGCAGCCCATGATCTGAGTCTCCGTCTCCAGCACGGACGCCACGTGGATGAGGTAGAAGATCCTGAACATTTGGTCGACGCTTATCTTCTTTGGGTCCCATAAGCCTGTGAAATTAGAACTAGAAGTTATAGAACAGATTCGGCGACAGTGGCATTTGATAGAAAATATATAAGAGAATAGAATAGCATTATCTGCGCTGCTAAACTATAGGTCTCCAACGCTAAATTACTTTGTAGAAATTACCCGGCGACAAGCAAATAACGAAAAGGGGGGAAACTGAGGTGCAAACGGTCTCTAATGTTGGTTGGTCTCTATAAAGTGGTAAGACGACGGTGTCATACTCATATAACATTTTTGTTTACGTCAAAGTAAACACTGTGATATCTTAAGCAGTTGTTATAAATAGTTATTACCGAAAATAACTTGATGTGCTGGCGACTATACATAAGTGCTCTACCTCACTTAACGACGGATGTGGCTGAGACGCCGCCGGCGCACGGCATTTTGGCTCGGCGGTATGTCTAGCAGTTAACATTTTGTCGGCCCTCGCAGACAAATCGACGGCACTCGCCAAGAAACCACCGTCAATCGGAGGATACCCTAACTTACACCAACGGCAAACTGCTAAAGCCTGGTCTAGACGGGTGTCACGCGTAATGTAAATACCCAGCTTAAGAGCTATAACACCGAAAAACGAACTTTATGTCACATACCTCCGCAATTGACGATGAGTATTCTCCGGCCCTTGGAGTCGCGGTCTCTGAGGACGTTGGCGATCCTGTGGTTGAGGAAGCCGTTCTCCTCGTGCTCCGGCAGCAAACCAGCTAGAATGTTCGCATTGTCGCGCTTGAATTCCGCAACCCGACGCATCTGGGGACAAGAGGATGCATTTATTAAGAGGATCGTGTGCGCGCAAGCTTCCATACAAAAAGAGAAAACGTTCTCCACTCCTAAATCGTTGTCTGATTTAGACCATTTTTTTACATATTAGATATATTTTGAAAAACTATGCTCATACGTTTATATTTTTTTTAAATATTGTACGTTTTAGAAAATATAAGAACCTAAACATTCACTTTTTGGCTAAAAAATCTCTTTGGAATTACCAGTCCATTTTTAACTAATCAAGCCTTTATACAAAAAATCGAAGACGTACGACAAATCTTGCAAAATTTATGTTTACTTTTTCTATATGGGTTGCTATTTAAGTGTTGGTTGATTTATAATTATAGTACTGGGAACTTTAATTTTCTCGCTCATCAGTCCGTAACATCAGATATCGATTTCAATATTGGTCACATAAAGAATATAAGTGTGTAATTGCCGCAAAGAAGTTGTGAAATTCCCTCCCCTTAAGAAAAGAGAAGGAAATTATTTATTACGATAAGTACTTTTGAAGTTATCGAAGTACATACTCGAGTACCTATTTTCTAGGTGCATAATAGGTAAGCTTTACCGAACGGCGCATATGTATGAATGAACGCATAAAATATTCAACGAGTTTTCTACTGAAAGTGGCCGTTTATAGTTTCACTGAGGGAATTAAGGGTAATTATAATTAGTGATCGCAGGTTCCGTACAGTTACACCAGAGGACTTACGTATGTTGGAACAAAACTGGCCTTCAAAATTTACATTAAATTGGTTATTATACAGTTTTGTTTTGTCTCTATTTCAGCGACAATCGCGATGTCACCCTTGAATTTTAAAACATGTAGCAAAAATACAATCAATAAATTACAATATATTAGCTAAAGAAAACATTGCATTCATTAATTATTTTTGTTAAGACGTGTAGGTACCCTGAAAAAGACAATTATGTAACTCTTAAAACAATGTGTTATTGTTATTTTTATTTGTCTTCAGATGACGTTTGAGGGCTCGCTTGAAAAACCATCACAAAGTTATAAATATTGTTAACGAGTAGAAATATTTTTTATTGTTGCTCAGTTGTAAATTTTCAAAACTTTGTATACCGAGAAAAAAGCTTTGTATCAACAACTTCGTATTTTATTGCACGCGGGAGGAGTGCATTTTAAGATTGAAGACATGTAGGCACAATAATCTTGCTCTAATGGCAGATTGTTATCATAATAATCGGCGGAACACAATAGCGATCGTTACCGGCGGTTTCGATAATACGACATTTTGCCAACATTACCGTAATGAAAACAATTGGTGAGTAATTTCACCCGAGTCAAAGTAGCACGCAAAAGAAGATATCACTGGCAGATCGTGGAAGTAGCTTATACAAGTAATCCATAGCATTTCATGCTCATTCAACAAGAGTCAAGAATAAACCTATTTCGAAGTAAAAAAAAAAGGAAATCTTAATCTGCGATTTCCAAGGTGAAGAAGACCTTGATTTTTAAAAAGGACTTCCTGAACTTTAAAACAACAGAGTTTTGTCAAAAACATCGATGAAAACGTTAACGTCATGAGTGTACGTAAGATGTTTCTTTACTTAAACATGGATAAACGTTATGTTATGTTAAAAATACACGACGTTTGTAACTAAGTCGTCAAAAAACAATACAATTCCTATTTTCCGACATGTAACAGATGTGGAATGAATCATCATAAGTAAATATCATTACGTACCTATGAAATGTTTTTTTTTTAATTTCAAACGGTTTGCAAAAAAGCCAAAGGTACCTATCACGACACTAAATTCAATTTATGTGCATCTTACAAAATATAACTAAATAATCTAAAAAATTAAATATGAATCCAATCTCTATATATTTTGATTCCTTTGTCGGCGCGCTATCAAATTGACCTCTTCTAAGCACAGTATATTTGTTTCATAATTATGTTAGATTGCGCATACCCTCAAATATGGGGCGTTTTATTTCTTTTGGAGTAGAGGTCAGAATCGAATGAGGTTTGGTCGTCCGGTGAGGGACTCGGTCGGCATTAATTGAGCGAGTTGAGCGTTGCTGCTTGATAGCACAATGTCGATAGTTTATCGATATACAATAGTTGAGCATAAGCAATAGATTGGTAATAGTATCGATAAGGCTATCGATAGTTATCTATATATTTATAGCCCTGTCAGCGTCAATACTATCGTGACCTTTATCATCATCATTACCAGGCCTTATTCCCAGTTCATCTGAGGTCGGGTCTCCTAGTCCATCTGCGCCAGAGAGCTCTGTTCTGGGTTATCTTATCTGGGTAGGTAGGTTATCTCGCTTCAGATCTCTAAGCACATTCGCTAGCCAGGTGGCGGGTGGTCTGTCTCGTCCTCTGGGTGGGTTCGGGATATTTAGGGCTTTCCGTTCAGGTGGTCTTCAGCTCGCCTCTTGATATGGCCGCACCTTCGAAAGCGACTTTCTCTAACTTAGTCTACTTTGAGATACCCCCTGATATATTCGTTTCGGATTCTATCCAACCGGGTCGCCCCCTGCCGCCTTTATTGCAAAAAAAATATCGATTGTAGTAATAATCGGAGCAAATACTATCGATATTACTGCGCAAACTGATCTATCGATACCATCGATGACGCTGTCGATATTATAAATGATTTTCGAGGTCAACTATCGATAGTTCGGCAACGCTATGCGAGTTGCACAAGTGGTGAGTGGCAGGTTAACGACTGATTGCGAATGTACAGAGGAGCACGTACAGTCACGTTCACAGCGACAGATGGGTGCTGCTGCGGTCAGATTTATGGACAACATTTGTCAACAGCAGACCTGTTGACAGCGTTGCGTGCTAAACGCTTGGCGTTGGGACATTTTAATTTCATTTGCACTTCCTATTACTACCTATTTAGTTGGTCTACTCCTGGTATAACTAATCTATTCATTTACTTTGGAGTTTTAGATCTTATCTGATAGAATGAGATATTTCTTATGGAACGTAAAATTGGAATAACATTAGCTTGCGGTTATAATAACCTTGTCCACTCGAAACGTTATTGAGCTGGATATATTGAGTTTCCTAAGCTTATAATTCGATAAATTAATAGGTAGGCGCTGCCGTGATACAGTTATTTGAGTACGAGTCAAAGATTTTGTTGATCTAGTGACAATGCCTACTTGATCGTCGCGGAAACAGGTAATCAGTCAGGGATCAAACGACTCTCGAGAGTCGCATAACAATGGAATTTCTATTGTGTCTCGTTCACACATACTTGACGAGTTAAATGCGTCTAATTGGCACATTAGAATTAGTTATAAACACTAATCGAGCTTTGTTTACAGACACCCATCGCCGACGCATCCGGGTCGCAACTGATACCGATAATGCGCTGGCGCAGCCGATAGCGCGCCCTCTTGACAAAGAGAAGCTCTCTACATTAGGGAATAGACTCCAGACAAATTTGTGAAAAGTCTGTAGCAGTTTATTATTATTTATATTAAGAGCCTATGGTGTCCAACTGCAGGACAAAGGCCTCCCTACCCTTACGAGCTGTTTAAATTCCAAAAAAATGCGTTATTATTATAATAGCTATTCTGCTATTTGTAGCGGAACGGAATCCTACAAACTCAAAATCATAAAAATTGGTCCAGCCTTTCTCCAGTTATAAATAAAATAACTTACATGACTTTGTTAAACGAAAGTTCTCGTACCTACTAACTTATTGTAAATTTCAGGCACAAAACAATGACATTAACAACTGCCTAGGGGCCGTCCATTAATCACGTGAGGTCGTTTTTCTCATTTTTTGACCCCCCCCTCCCCCCTGATGATATTTGGTGAGGTTTGGGACCACTCCCCCCCCCTCCCCCTGGATCACGTGTATTTTTTTGGAAGTCTATGTAAAGGCTATTTTTGACTGGAAAAAAATATTTAACAAATGGCGTTTTGTTTCGAAAAACATTTATATGTATTTGCAATAAAATTTAAGAATATATTAATTAATAATAATTAATTAATGTTGTCTTCGTCCCACGGAGTTGCAAGACTTTCTTTTAAGGTTACAACTGGTAAAGCTTCTTCTTCACTGGCAGTTGTTATTGGCAAAGAGGTTTGTGACATATTAACTTCGGTTTCGTCAAGCCACCCGGCATCATCATCTTCGCGCACTACGCAGAGAACCTCCCTCCCTCGTAGCGTGAGGATACGCGTGGGCGTTTCCTGGACAGTATACTACAAATCGTTCAAATTTTCGCGCCGTTCAAAATTTCGGTTCAGAAATAGCGCTTTTTGACAAAAAATAAATAAAATTAATACACGTGATGTCTAACGAGACCCCCCTCCCCCCTCGTGATGTTTCGTGATGTTTTCCGTACCCCCTCCCCCCCCTTTTGAGCCTCACGTGATTAATGGACGGCCCCCTACGTTAGTAAGATTATTGCGTCAAGACGTGACAACCAATTTGGTTTGTTAACGTTTTTTACCCGACTTCGGAGGATTATATTTTTAAATCGCAATGGAAAAAGTACGGATAACTACCAGAGTGAAAACATACAGTCAAGTCAACGTCAAAAATGCTCCCTTCTTCAAGTTCATAAATTAGCCGTGGTGCTTTTACACTAGCCTTAAACTGTTAAAGAAAAATCTAACATTATTCCACATTTCGAAATCCGATTCATTGTCTTATCGAAGGCCTGCATCACTAATTCGAATGAACCGAGTCGGTTCGGTGCCGTCATTACTACACAAACCTAAGCCGATGCACTGCGGAGCGATAGGTCGAGTTCAGTCAGATTTGTATGAAAAATTGAGTAGGTAATATGAATAGTTGTTTAAAAAGCATAACCTTCTTCGACAGTCATTGGTAACGGATACCATATCCAACGGTTAGTTATTTATATCTTATTATTACAACCGGTAATAAGTACCATACTTATGTCATAATGTCTGTATTATGTCTAGCGTACACCCAATGCGAGGTGTTGTTTACATGTTTGTTTTATTTATTTTTATCAGCTGCATTTCATTGTTCAATAGTATGTTCTTAGGTTAACTCATAGTCTTAGTATATACAGGTATAGTGTATTTTTCAAAAGAGCCTTTATCACAATGTCCTAATAAGTAACCAGTAACGTTGTCGAAATAAAGATCCATATTTGAATCATTCGTGTGTTAGTGCTTATTTATTCGTCGATGGTGAAACAGGCCATAAGACGAGTAAGGCAATACGTTAACAGACTTATGTCTGTTCTAGAGAGCTTCAGAGTTATAGAATTTTGATACGGTTACAAAATACTTATAGTTTGATTCTGTAGTCAAATTTCCACTTATAAAAAGAGTGAGGTCACTTGTAAATTGTCCGGTATCGAAGAAATAAATTTTCTTCCTTGTGTTACGAATGAAGTACCAGACAAATATTATGATGGGGCGTCAACATCCATGACTTGGGTACAAATGTTCGTGCTCATCACCCAAACACTTACCCCTTGCGGGATTCGAACCCGCGACCGCTAGTAGTCAGAAGCGCTAACCATTGCACCAAACGTGTCGTCCCGGCGACGATAAACCCTATTTTAGCTTGAATTACTTAGGTTCATTAGAACAAAGCGATGGCGGATCGTGTTATGTATCTCGCATGGACACGCGCGCTAGTGCGTCGGCCTGTCGAATCCTTGAGCGGTGGTTTTCTCTGCGCTTGTACCGTGTAGGGCTCCTATTGCAATATTACACGTGTTGCGTCTATGTTTATTAAAACATATGATATAATTTATAAATTTTTCATAAATAAAATCAATGAACAAGGTCAGTGAAAATAAACTACGTAATGATGCCAGGTGTGGGTCCATGAAGATGACCATGGTGGTAACACAAGTCTTTCACTTACTTAATAACATTTTGATATTACGTGCTTCATTAAACCTATATCTTAAAACTACTTTACTACCTTGGTAGTAAAGTAGTTTTAAGATATAGATACTAATGCTATTGAAATCAGTAATTACAGAAGAGTTTAGTGTTCAAGAAAGTATGTACTTACTTACTTCGAAAGTATGTACTTACTTACTTCGAAAGTATGTACTTACTTACTTCAAATAATATTTTACACTAATACATAATCCACAAAAAGAGAACCCTAAAGTCGTAATAGTACGAGTAACTGGTGGATATTAATTACCACCTTCCAGCGTATGAAAGAGTTGCTATCCGGAGAGCCAGCATAATCGATAAAAACATTCATGATTTCGATTAATTAATACATATTTGAAAATGGTGGATTTCTCACCAGGCATCCAGGGGACAAAAGAAAACCACAATGCATTCAATTAACAGCTACCAAAATGAACAAGCAGCCTAAATTCGCAATGTCAGACACTACTATTAATCATTCACTTTTAACTGTGTGCAATCGCGACGGCATTTTACTACATAATTTACATTACATAAACAGTAGGTAATTTAAATTTTCTCAACACGATATTACTAATTTTAGTGTATACTCAAATTGCTTACACAGCAACGTTGTAATCACTTGTAAGTTTTGTGAATAAAAACAAAAGAAAATACTAGGTCAATTTTGACATAGCGTTTGCATCACACTGACATTAACTTGCTGGGCATTGCAAAGCAACTTTGACTTCCTCTATTAATTCAGTGTGATAATAACCCATTTTAATACTGCTTTCAATCAGTTAATATTTTTATATGGATCGATACAAGAGTCGTAATTAGAGCTGGCTCGTAAATAATTAGTAGGATCTAAGCTAACTCACAATTATTATTATTAAGGTTCAACACTTCTTGCTCATTGCCGCATCTGCTGAACATTGATGAACTCACTTTTTAGAATTTGCAATACTTCAGAATTATGTCAATATCTTCAAATGAAATAGATACCCTACAGCAGTGATGACTAACCGTTACATATTCGCAGACGTCATATTTGATGATGATGAATTATCAATAAAGTACCAAACAACTAACGTGTTGGTACAGAAAAAGGACGTTTTTCAACACACTTTCCCACGACTGCAACATCTATCTGAGTAGGTAGGATCTGCAACTTGGCCTTATTGAAAACCCTAACTAAACTGTCAATGCAAAACTAACTTGGACCCGCCACTTGGACTCCCATGTCTGTTAGGGAAATGCTGAGTAGCATCTCACTATCTTCGAATGGTAGTATGGTGTTCCGTCCGGAGAATTCGCTTTTGCATCATTTAAATGTTATTTTTATCAGAAATGTTAATTATTTTTTTAGACTACTTGAATACCTAAAACTGTGACTCTTTCATTAACAGTTTAGTTGTTACACGTGTTTTGTGGATCAAAACGCAATCAGGCCAAATTCTTTCGAAGCTAAACAACTCGAAAACTATTGATTTTCGCTGAACTTACTTGAGAGTCAAATCGATAGTGTCTTTAGAGTATTCAACCACCAGACACCCGCTGGTAAACCCTTCTTGGGACACCGTTTATAGAAGGGCTATCGTAGGGATAATGACTTAGTGATACTTGAGAGAGTATAGTCAAAGTGATGTTTAACTGCAATTATCATTTGTTTTTCTCGCTCCTATCAAAGTAAGGGCCATATTTCACCATCGGACGTGAGCGGAATGCACAAGCGGCGCCGGCGCCTTGGCTATATCCGCATGATACACCTATCCTTGCTCCTGTGCTGTAGTACCTACCAACTACACTAACGCATACAACTAATATTATACATGCGGATGCTTGTTTGTCTGTAATGCATTCGAGCATTAACCAATGTAATGAAGTTAAACGAAATTCAGGCGCACTTATACGAGGTGCGGGTCTACTATGGAGGTATGTAAGTACCTGTCTGTATACATTTAACTCGATGACTTAATAAGGTAATATAAATTTAACTTGCTAAGTACGATCCTGAAGTCAGGCATTACAAACGCAGGGCTGAAGATTGTGTGGACCGTGGGCGACGGGGAATTTAAAAACATTGGGGGACGTTCAAATGACAAATGGCTGGGTGTCATTACGAAACGAACGAACTAAATCAAATTTATTTCAATGAAATATTGTATTATGTAATTATTTTATTCAATGACGTTAATCTATAGTGATGAGTTTGCTCATTAATATAATATAATGCACAGATTCATAAAATGTGTTGTACTAAAATTGCTAGAGAAATGGCGACAGACGTTCCCCAACGTTGTTTCTAATTGTCATTGAAAGAAAGAAAGAAAGAAAATAAATTTATTCGACCTAAATTAACAAAAAAATTAACATTTAGAGATTAATTAAAATTAAGTACAGATTCCACGAGTAATTCATTAAAAATAGGTAAGTAGCGTTAAGTCGAAAAAGTCATTGCAAGCGCTGTCATTGCTTCTGATTCCCCCACCACCTACTGCGCACACAGCGATTAGCTGACTGAGCTATTTACAGTCATAATAAAACGTAGAACAACTTTTCTGCGTCAGTATCGCTTACGAAGAGACATGGACATAGACACGTGAAAAGCCTATAGTCGCGATTATAGCTCTATTAAACGTAGAGCGGTTGACATTGCACGAGCGGCTACCGGCCCCGGCTGATTTACATTTGTAAACAAAGTCCGTATTATTCATATGACTTGTTTTACGTTGACCACTTCAACAGGCCATATATTATAATCAAAGTATTGCGCAACACATATACTAGCCCTATCTTATTGCACTACTATACCCTCAATAGATGAGTATTAATATGCTTTTGTATTCCGCAGTCCTATAAAGTAACTAATAATGCCCGAAAACGACGAATGAATTTTATTCACTTAAAACATTACAAAGTAAATACATTTAAGTTTGGTACTAAGATACGTACCTACGTGCTGTCAAAAACCTTTGTGTACTGAATCTAGTGCGGCATCTACTCGCGATTCCATGCTGATATGCGTACCAACTTATAAATGAATATACATATATGTTTTTTATGAAATTTATTCTTATTTGTTCTAATTCAATGAACGATAATCTTACTAAGCTCATTCATTTGGCTATGTTCTGGTATCTACACCATAATAGATACTATGTTTCCTAATTGTATAACTCAGACTCACATTTACTCTGTTTACACACTCGATCTAAACACATCGGTAACAGCAAAACATGTTTATTTTATTTGCATTAATATTATTTTATGCCTAGGTTGAAAGATAAGTAAAATGTTCCATTGCCTTAGCTGACGGTATTTAACTACAGGGAGATCGTTATCATCACATAATGGCGCGTTTATGACACTATACGGATAGTGGCGTAAGTTTAAGGATTGCAGTAATGTCCTTTAATTAATATGAGTAGGTATAGATAGTGCCATCCACGAAGGCGCGCCCCACTCTTTTTTTGATTGAGAAAGCTGCGGGGTGCGGGGGGTGACACGTGCGTCAGTTGCGAGCCAGCCGTCAGTCAAAAATTCAGACTCGTCACGAAAGTGGCTCTACTTAAATTATTTTTAAAATGTCAAGGAAAACCCAGTGTGTTGTACTAAAAAATAAACCCGGTAAAATCTTCTGTCCTTTTTAAATTTACTTAAATAATTATAATAGTAACTTAAACACCATAAACAAATTTAAATTAAAAAAAAACATGTGGTACTTATAAAATTACCGGGCTGTACTCATTCGGGGAAGGCTATAAAACATCGCGCTAGGACCAACGTGTACGAAGAAAAAACAATTCAAGCATATGAAGTCCCGGTGGACCGATAGTTCTCTTATAAATAAACTTTTTTTAAACTTTTTAAATGTTATAAAACGTTCTTACGTGTTTCGTTTACTTCAATAGTAAAAAATTTATGGGTGCAATTTAAAAAAAATATTACTCGTCTAGTAGCTACCCATACCTACTTGAAACTATATCTAAGTAGAGTATCTTTCCCTTTGAGTGTATTTTTTGTAGTGTGCTTGTCATTCATAAGTCATTATGATGTTCCAAATTCAATTCAAATGTTGGAAAAAGCTTGCACACATGTACTATAAACGATTTGGACGAGTGGAGGGGCGCGCCTTCGTGGATGGCACTATCTATACTCATTACTTACGCGCTTATCGAGTTCTAAGCCTATTTTCTTTGATAGAGTCATTAGGCGAATGCTATTTTGAAGTTACAAATTTTGACAGAAAACCTAAAGAAAAACGTCAAAGTCAGGAAGTTTGACATTTATTCCATACATTTTGTTTTTTTTTTAATTACTATTATTTAAGAGAATAACTTACACCTCTAATTAGTAACACATCCAACCACGTAATCCACGTGTAGGCATTATCTGTTTAAATGAATTCAAGTGCGAGGTAGAATGCAATTAATATTGTGAATATTATTTATAGCTGCACTGTTTACACTATCCTATTTATTTATACTGTATTAAAAACCTAAGGGAAAAACGTCAAAGTCAGGAAGTTTGACATTTCTTCCATACATTTTGTGTTAAAATTGTAAACGTCAAAATAACACTCTTTAAGCGGCTAAGCTATGGTGTAGTGCTAGTGTCACTGACACGACATTGCATCCCAACTAACGTAACTTAGAACTCTTTGATAATCAGGTTTTGATTTGTTATATCACCAATGGTATTCGCGACACAACAGTTTCTCAATATTACAGCTTAACTGGGTACTGCAGTAAATGGAGAATGGATCGTATAACTTGAAAATAAACAAGAAACAATTTCAGCTTTTGGTGTCAATTATAACAGCCGATCTACAAAAACAAGTAAAGAACTTGAACCGATGAACCCATGATTTATAAAATTATAAAAAAAAAATTGTGTTACTAATAAATGGATAGGTACAATTTGTTCGTGCGTCAGTGATACCCACAGCCTGTGAAATGTCCTGATAACATATATAAACGTTGAACTCTGACATCGCTTCTCCCCTATCGTCATCTCTCTTTCGACATTAAAAAGTCAGTTTCGTTTCTGTGCGTAAAGACACTACCTAATTATCTGATTATTAATATACAATAAACAATATTAAACAGATTTAATGAAGCATGACTATGTAAACTTGAGATACGATTCAGTGTATCGATGAAACATGGAATTAACTTTAGAAGTCTATAGTTCAGTATTTTCAATTAATACTACGCTAGATTTCCGTTGGTCTATCAGATATATATTATATAGCAGATTTAGTGTAAGTACTAACCCTAAAATCCTATATAATGGATTAACACTACAGATAACTTTATAAGAGCATCGAAACAGAAACCCCTTTATGTCAATAACAGATAGCATTGTTTGTTATCTGCCAAAGCAATGAGAACAAACAATCGTTTGAAATAAGTCGCATTCACTTATCATTGGTTGACGACTTTATTTAATTAATAGCATTTTTAGTTAAGCAAAATGTTGAAATTTTGTTTTAGAATATGATTTTGTAATTATTTAAAAATCATTAAAAGAATCTGAAGAAATTATGAATTTCACTTTATGAATAAAAACAAACAATTACTTATCAACAATTCAACAATATCCGTCCTTATACTATGAAAGGAGGGTTAGTAATTAGGAATTGCAGTGGTGGAAAAGTCCCTGTCATGAAACAAAAAATGAGTGAAAGCCACTTCATGCAACATATGAATCAGCTTGTATTTACACCAACATCAATCAAAACAATAGAATAAACGCCAGGAAGTATCATTCAAGCTGGATTGCATGTCGCATCGGCATTTTTGTTCCACTCCGAATCCACAAGAGACGTGAGAATGTTGGTTGACATTTGCGTTTGCTTCTTTTTTCACTGTTTTTTTATCAAGCTGCGTATACTTAAAAACGTGTCAGGTAAATGCTCTTTACCCTCTCGCACTGAATAGCTTTATTCTATTCATTGAGTATCTATTTATGTAGCGATGACAGTTTGAAATATCTACACTTTGAACTTTGTACATTTTAATGCGTTTATCTTTATTATTTTATCGGTGACATATTTAACCTAATTAGGCGCCTAGAGGGTAACAAAAACCGCTATAGCTGTTGATCTAGGAAAAAAAACTGAGCTCGAATATTTCTAGCGCGTAACGACATTGACACGACTCTGCCTGGAGCATATAAAAGCTTGAAATAGCTTAACCATAATCATGTCATAATTGCGTTGTAAGTTAGTAATAGAGCATTATGTAGCTGTGATTTAACATAATTCGGTTTCAAAATACAAAGAAGCACGAACAAAGTGAGACTCGTGGGAGTAATAAAGGGTCCTTGGGCGAGTCACCGAGGTCTAGGCCGAGAATACGTTCCCAATCCAGTGTTGCCCAACTGCATACTTAGGAAGTTATTGCAGATAACGCAAATTAAGAGTTTATAGCACGCAAACTTAAGTAAGGGATAATAGAACAACAACAAAGCTTGAACAATAACATCAAACGCCGATCTTGTTGATTTTCGAGTCGCTAGATGCTTAGTTAATAACAACACAATAATTATTTTGATAACTTTGTTGTGTGAACTAGCGCAAGTTATAATTTATAAAAAAAAAATATCTTTTGTTACAGTTTTATATTGACTTCACACAGCAAAGGTACTCGTAGCTCAATACTTAAACCTAACTTGGCTAACCGCCGCACGCTACCTATTTATGATGATTTGGAAATGATAGTTTTGTTGACTTTCTAAGAATATAATGAGTTACGATAGACGTGTTAGGTAACAGAGGAGAGCGGTGGTTGGTGCAAGCGCGCCCGCTGACCCCGCGTGTGACAATGCTCGCTCACAAAGTAGAGAAATTACTAAAAATCGATTCACAAGAAGAACTATTCCAAATGCTATATTGAAATATAGTGCTGTGAAATAGCACTAGATAAATAGAGCTTTGCAGTCATTACAGCGGAGGAATAAATCCGAATGTAAAGTACACTTTAAATATCAAAATTATTTAACATTGTGACGAATTTTGATACATAGTTAGCGGAAACCTTGGAAAAGTATCTACCTACGCAACGTCCTTGCAGCCCTAAAAAGTACGAAAGATCATTGATGCATAAGATTTTATTGTTTGTATTGTAGTAAAAGCATAATGAAGCCATTGAAATTGCAGGTACCTACTCGAACTTTTTTATAAATCAGTGTTACTTGGAGCAAAAATAAGATGCGATTATGGCTACTATCAATATAATTATTATATGGGATGAACGCGATACGTTATCGACTCGTCAACAACACATTGAAAACGCGATACCGACAGCACATCGCTTTTAAATTATCTCTTGTTTGTTTAATAATACAAATAATTTATCTAACACCTCTCGAATATTATTTACTTTTAATTTATGATTACTTTACCAGATAATATTAAGTTTATGACATACCCCCGAATATTTTATGAATCTTTTGGAATGTAAGCTTCTCTATCAGTTTATAAAGTTATTTTTTTTTAGGTTAACCAAAAACTTTTACTTAAATCTAAAAAGACCTTTGATTGATGGATGAGATAGGTAAACCCACTTTTTTTCTAAAATGATTTTAAAAAAGCAACTCACCAGTGCGATAGCGCTCTCCGGATACCACTTGCAAGGGCGCAGGAATATGGTGAGGGTCTCGTCATCATCGCCGAAGTACAGGTCCTTGTTCTCCTTGAGCAGTTCCCTCAGTCTCTCCAGGGCCTCTCGCACCCTCTCTGGGGTCTCCCGCAACTCCCTTTCAGCCACCTCCTTGCATAACGGAGTTATTTCGATCCCCCGTTCTATCTTCAACCCGTGCGGTGACACCATCTTTGTTTTGAAGACCTGTAAAAATAAACATTATTTTTGGATCTCCCTTTGTTATAATAACAATATTAAGTACGTATTCAAGTTTGGCATTGTATTCTTTAACATTGACCTTAGTGTTACGTTTTAGGGCCATGTTAAAGACATAACTGATATTCAAATTAACAAAGGTAACTTAATGCGCATTTTTTTCTCTAAGGATCTGTATCACAATCGCTCAGTAAGTTTTACTGACGATTTATTTCATTCAAAATATTTTCTTTATTTCAATCATTCGTTAAGTAGTGCTTACTTTTCGGTCCTAATATGTACTTATAAGTAGACAACATCGATAAATTGTAGAGTATAAAGCAATTATGTCATCAACTAAGATACAAGTACCGAAATGTTTGCAACACAAGCACACACTTCCAATAAATACTAAGTAAGCTCTCGATTCTCATTACATAAGGTGTGTAATTGGCGGGCGACTGTTGCAAGAGTTGCAGCACCATAGACGATTGGGTAGGAGACAGTAGCAAATATTCCATTCATTGAGGTGCAAGTTATCAGGGCAAGGGTTATCGTAAGGGCGTCCGAGCCGCATGATGCAAGTGACATCTAAACTCGCCGATAAATCTGACTTCCGTAAGTGAGTGGGTGTATCACGTTTCCTAGCTGTCATTCTCATGACACTGGCCGCAAGGCGAGGACTTGTTGTGGATTCCTGACACGTCGGCGCGCGCGACGTTGAATGAACGTTTAAAAACAAATCAATCGGAGCCCGGTTGTAAATAAGATTGCAATAACTATGATGCGAAATTCGATCGAAAATTTTAAGAATGCTGTCTTACCTAGACCTAATGATTTACAAATGCGAATTTGGGTATCTAGGTCGGTACATGCGGTACATTACCGCAAACACTTACTGAAAACATACTCAAAGTTAACGCTATGTTATTTGGTAACTGTAACATTTCACTATAATTATTATCGAAATGCAAGTCACTGCAATTTTTATATTTTTTTACATAGTTTACACTGCGTCGATGCACTACCTGACGATGACGACGCGTTTGGTGTATTGGTTAGCGCTCCTGACTATTACGCCGGCTGTCGCGGGTTTGAATCCCGCAGGGGGCAAATGTTTGTGTGATGAGCAAGAACATTTGTACCTTTGTCATGGATGTTATATGTTTAAGTACTTATGAGAGAGACGCCCCGTCATAATCGTTGTCTCTTGTCTAGTACCTACTTCGTAACACAAGGAAGAAAATTCCTTACCACGAAACCAGACAATTGGTGTGTTTAAAAAAAACCTATGTACATTTCAGTTTTATAGGATTCAACTGGGTAAATTTCATGACAGATGGTAAAATAAAAAATGCTGAGATTTACCAATAATTTGGACTGAAATGAACGTGTGAGGAGGAACTAATTAATGATCCTTGTTTTTGAGGTTAAAAAAAGAAGTCCTTTCGTTTGGCACCGATATGAATAGTCACAAAATGCTAAATCTCTCTTGGTCACATGCTACTGCTATGGACTAAATGTTCGCCTCTTAGCGCTGCCAGGATTATTATAAGAACATCTCCGTGATGAACAAAAAACAAAAACTTTTATTTGACCTTTTTTTAGATCGGTCGTTAACCAACTAAGTTTTTAACAATATGGTAACTTTGAGTATTGTTTTAGTTAATCATCTGACAGACTTATATACGGAGTTTAATGCTTAATCTAGATTCTAGACAATTCTAAAACAAGATAGATATGGAGAACAAGCATACAAGGAAAAGCTATCATTATGATTTTGGGATAAACACCGATCAATCTCAACCGTTTATCTTATCTAAATACCAATAAATTGCGCCGATAAGATAGTGTTTTCTTCTCGTCAATGCCTTCAATAAGTTGCAGTTGCACTAAGTGCATAAAATGTATAGTTGGCAAAATGAAATTATATGTTTTGTAGTTTATCTGCGTTCACTCAACTCTACACGAGCCATCACCGTGTTTCTATTGCTCTAAATAAATTGTGCCTATGTGCATTTAACGAAAAGTGCATTTTAACTATTGAATGTGGCGCATGAGTTAAAGACGATTGCAAAAAAGATTTGATCTATCTTAAACACGTGCTTAATTGTGAAAACTATGTGCATCTTCTTTATTTTTAAATACTAATTTGAATTGAGGTCTACTTATCATAACATTCATGAAATCAATGTAATCAAGATTTGCACTTATTTTGTAAGACGAAATTTTTAATTGAGCTGAAAAAAATTCTTTGAACACTTTTTACACTGTTGATTAGTTATTTGAGACAAAGATTTGTAAGTAGAATAGTGTTCGTTTCTAAAACAGTAATAAAATGTTGACACCGATATTAATGCACATAAAAAAATATTTGTATAAGTAAGTATCCCGGAATCACAATTTTAAAATTTGGAAAAAGTTAATAAGAATTTTTTATCCTATTTTCACAATTGCACACTGGTATTGCAACAAACGCAACTGCACAATGCACATCCTTCCCTTACCAGAATATTCTGAGTTTGCCCGCGAATTCAACAACGGCTTGAATACAACGTATTTAATTTAGCAATTAAATTGCCGATTGCGAGCGTTAATTGCGGGCACATGCACACAAACAATAAGTATAACACACGGCACAGTGTAACACGAACTAGTTACTTCGCTCCAATTGAAGGCACAAACGAAAAGGGGGAGTTTAATTAAAATAAAGTTGTGAAATGCGCTAACCTCACTCGCGTTGTGGAAACTCCCGCGCCGGTGAAAATGCAAAGGGCGGGAAATCGATCGTGCGGCAGTGAGAGGCGTAGGCGAGTGTGTGCGCGCGCGCCGCGCCGCCGGTTTTATACACTCGATAACGCGCTGCGCTTTGTTACAGCTTACAAGCCCGCGCCCGCTCGGCAAACAACGCTAGGGGTTGGAAATGCACACAGAAAGACTATAAGTACCTACCTTATCATTATTTGGTATTATTCTCGGATATCCACGACCAGTAAGGATGACCAGTGGTGGAGGAGCACTCAATGTATACAAGGTGCAAAAAGTAAACTTGAAGTGAAAATTTTATGGTAATACTCGTAGTCAATCGATGGAAAAATGCAGACGGGTCAACATCAAAGAGGAACAACGATGACGAGTCACGATCGTCAGCAATGAGGAATAAGATGCTAGAAAGGAACCCACCACCAGTCACAACTACCATTTTTACATATATGTATAATGTAACTTACTCCATGGGGGGGTTTCTTCATTGTTTCAGTCATGCCCTTGAATGTATACTTTTCATTTTCTTATTTGCAGTAACCGTCCTGCTAACAAATAAAGTTATTCAAATTATTTTTCAGGCAAAGGAAGCAACAAAAATTGGATAGTAAGTAGGTATTTATGAGTAAGTAGTTTTAAATTTTAATAATATTCTTATTATCTTTGCACTCACCATATTGTCAGTAATTAATTAGGTAGTTCTGTCACCGGGATATGAGTCACTCTTGAATGGACAAAGATCACACACCGTCGACTTTAAACATAGGGTACACGATAAGTATAGAACGATAGTAAGATATTCTATCCCTAGACAAGTTTTATATTTTAGCCATTAATGTACCTAACACAAGTTGAAACTATGTATATTGTTTGTCAGTAATCTACTCCATGAAGTGATTTGGCTAATTTTGTACCTACGCATGCTGCAGCAAAACCGGCCAAGTTTAAGTCAGACTCGCGCAGGAAGGGTTTCGTACCATTGACTAGGTAAACAACATAGGTGAGTATTTCAAGTGCCTACCTGTTGCCAAATGCCAATACTTATTGATATCGAGAAAAAAAGGGCAAAATAATCGCGTTTATTGCCCCTTAAATAATTTTTTGTTTTGATATTAGTATTATTGATAAAGTAGCAACAGCCAACAGAAATATGTACATAATATGTGAAAATTTCAACCGTGTTGCTATCGCGGTTCCTGACCTGAGATGCAGCCCGGTGGTACACAGACGGACGGACGGACAGACAGCGCAGTCTTAGTAATAGACGTACTACTATTATTTTCTGTGGTAATAGTCCCGTTTTTACCCTTTGAGTACGGAACCCTACAACTTAATAAAAACGTCGACCTATTTATTCGGTGAAGTTATTAAATTTTTTTGGTAACAAAATTTACTAATTAAACGCACCGAAAGTTAATTTTCAAAAGCCTTTGTCCCTGTGCTAGCAGTCGGTGGCAAAAAGCCAACATCACTTTTCCTAACATTTCTTTATTAAAAACAAAACATGTTACAGTTAGTCATCAATTGTTTTAAAGGAAACGGGAACAAAGTACACAGTACAATCGTGATAAATCGAAGTCATTATTGTCCGATACGTTTGTTAAGATTTGTAGGTACCAGCCAATATAAGATAAGTAATATAATAATATTTGCAGATGATATTATTTACGGCTACAGAGCCATAATTACACAGCCTGAGTACAGAGTAAGCTTCATTACTTAATTAAAATGGAGATAAACAGTTATTTTCTCATACATAGCAAATGTCAATGATTTAGGGCTGATTTTTTAATAGCCAGAAAAGAAATATTCGTCGAACAAAATACAATATGGCTTATTTGAAAACATCACGTATTTGTCAGCAATCATGAATAACTGTATTTTTTTTTTATCTATCTTTTTATTATTTATCAGTCTGATAGGTTTTATTTGACCATTGAAAAATCGGCCCTTAAATTTAATTTTATTTGTATCAATTTTAGGAGGTTTTTGTGTTTGACACAGAAATCCGACACAGAAATTTTAGGTGGAGCCTGTTTTTGTGTTTTATGTGCAAGCATTTTCGTTTGAAAGTGGTAAGGAGGCGCTGCCCTTGAACGTACTTTGCCTTTAAGGCACTCATCTATATCGGATACGTATTTGATTAGATAAATGATTGAAATCGAATGCTTCTTAGTGGGAAAGCGTTCATACAGCACTAGGGTAACATTATTAAATTCGAACTGAATACGTTACGCTTACAGATGAGTGCAAAGCTCTCTTTGGCTTGGTTGGCTCGAATTCGAACGTAAAAACGGTTTAGGGAAACAACATAATTAGGTAATTCCTTCAAATTTATTTACACAAAAACCAACGAAACTATACCTAACTCACCAACCAAATGTTAAAAGTTTAAAGTTTTACATGTAGTCCAATCAATGAAGCTTTTGTCACCCGAATAATTCTCCCGTCGTTGAAACTTGGCACATAGTGAAAATAAGTAATACAGATTATAGATATACAATAATCCAATGATTTTTTTTACGAGAAGTTAGGTATTTATACCTAAACATGGAAATCGTTTATAACTCTCTGTGAAAAAATTCTCAGTCTGAAATTGTTCGTGTATACGTATGTATGTATAAGTTAGAATAGGTAAGAATAAGAATCCAATATTTTTTCGATTTCCGAGATACTCAAAATTAAACTTTTTGCATTTTGCTCTATAACTTCTACCGAAAAAATTCTCTGCTCATTTTTATTTTTTAATATGGTTTTATTTACGTATATAAGTAGCTTTATTAAGTTATCCAAAACATTTTTCAATACAATATTACAATTCTTATTATTACTTAATTATGGCTCGTGAATAATTGCTCAGGCAAATTAAATGCGTTTCTTAGTTAGGGGTCGCTCTATTGAAGTAGATTTTTCAATAATCCAATAAAAATTCCATTAAATACCAAGTTTTTAAAATATCAATAACGGGTAACATTGAACATTACCGCCACTTAGAACCGACCGGGCGCGCGGCAGTGCAGTGGTGCGTGTGCTCATATCTAAAACGTACTGCAGTCAGTCTATCTATATAAAAAAATGATGATAGCGTTTGTAGGTAATGGCTGTCACCCGCGATAGCCCAGCAGCTAACTTAGGTGGTCTTGGAACTTGGGCACACGGGTTCTAATCCCAGTGCATCACATCGTATGTTATTCATTTGTATGTATGTTCTTATGAGTTCTTTTTACTTTTTTTTAAACAAAATATTGTGTTTTTGCAGTGATTATTTGCCAGTCGAATTCAGTCCTTATATGTTAGGACGTAAGGCTTATTTTCGCGGACGACTGACAGCGGAGTCTGGAACGCGGCGTGTTTTTATTGCGATTTCTGTCGGGCGAAAGTAGTTCTTATTTTCATAATCGGAAGGCTTGTAGTCGGCTGTGATGGATGATTGAGGATTCTAGAATGCCGTCTATTGTATTTCGGCGCCCGCGCACTCCATAGCTATCGTATAACTATAGTATACTATTATTCAATTATTGTGACGGTATTTAGCGCGCGGTCCTTAAAAGTCATTCTGTACAAAGAAAGACATTTCAGTTTTCGTTCATCTCAGTTACCTACTTGACCAATCAGAGGACAATGACTCAACGCAATATAATAATTACGTGAGGAGTTTAACGAGAAATGGAATGAAAAGATGGACCAAGAAATAAGTAAACGACGGTGGAAAAGCAAAAGGCTTAAGCGACACTTTGACAGATATTGGTCTTAACTTAGTTGTATTCAGCAAGATTTTCTGCGTCGTTTGAGCTGGGTTTGGTGTAAATCAGGATTGTTGTAAAATATGTTCATAGAATTTATCGGAGCATATAGATAGTGCCATCCACGAAGGCGCGCCCCACTCTTTTTTTGATTGAAGGTGACGCGCGCGTCAGTTGCGGTCGGCCGTCATTCAAAAATTTAGACTCGTCACGAAAGTGGCTCTACTTTAATTATTTTTAATATGTCAAGGAAAACCCAGTATGTTGTACTAAAAAGTAAACCTGGTATAATCTACTGTCTGTAAATTTACTTAAAAAAATAATGGTTACATACTTAAACACCATAAACAATTTTAAATAAATAAAAAACCATGTAGTAATTATTACATTACCAGGATATACTTTATCGGGGAAGACTAAAAAACATTACGCTAACTATGAACAACTACGTGTACAAAGAAAAATCTGATATTTCTCTTATAAATATATTATTTTATTTTTTAAATGTTATTTATAAAACATTCTTACGTATTTCGTATACGTCAATAGTAAAAATGTTACTGTTGCATTTTTAAATTTTTTATTATTCGTCTAGTAGCAACCATGCCTACTTAAAATTATATCTTAGTAGAGCATAATATTTCCCTTTGAGTGTATTTTTTGTAGTGCGCTTGTCATTCTTAAGTCATTATGATGTTCCAAATTCAATTCAAATGTTGTAAAAAGCTTGCACACATGTACTTTAAACGATTTGGACGAGTGGAGGGGCGCGCCTTCGTGGATGGCACTATCTATATTGAATTAATGAATGACTTTCTTTATATCGGACAATGGCATCCATAATAATAAATAAACAATTAAAATTACAAATAATGAATATCAATTAAATATTACATTTGATAAAATAAAATTAAAGCACGATTTTTTTTTCTAATAAAATCTAGGTAGAACATACATTAACGATCTGATTAATCTATTCTTAATATCTATACTTAATATTATAAAGCTGAAGAGTTTGTTTGTTTGAACGCGCTAATCTCCGAAACTACTTGTTCGAATTGAATAAGTCTTTTTGTGTTGGATAGTCCAGTTATCGAGGAAGGCTATAGGTTATATAACATTACGCTACGACCAATAGGAGCAAAGATGTAGTGGTAAATGTGTAAAAAACGGGAGAAAGAAGTCACTATTCCCCGCGGACGAAGTCGCGGGCAAAAGCTAGTGAAAAATATGACTGCCCCATTACCTATAGATTCAATGGAAATCAAAATACTGTTGGTTCCTCCCCCGCAATCTGCATAAGCAAGAAGCCTTTGTACTTTAGGCGTTGCAGAAACAGCATTCTAAAGGCTTTATTAAATGTCACTTTAAGTGCCTTTAGCGCCTTTTGCGTATAGCTGACCCAGAGGGAGCCCGAGTAGAACAACTGGCAGTGTTTGAGCTTAAGACCTCCGTATGTGTTTTTGACATTTAGAATAGATTTGAAATTCTTTTAGAGAAGAAAAAAAATTACAGAAAAACTTTCATAGCCAGATTCATTCCCATTTCCGATTAGTTATCCGTTTACATTGTTTCTTAATAAAGTGAATATTTAATCCGTACCTACCTATTTTTAATACCAAATTATTAAATCTGCAAGTAAGAACAGGAAGTATGCTTTAAGGAGAATTAACTTAACTTCATTACTACATCGAGCAAACCTCTGGGCCAGCATATTACTCCGGAATGCCAAGGCGTATTTAAAAAAAAAATAGAATAAGCGACACCAAAAGTCTACTAATTAATCATAAATATTGTTGGTTTTCTAATTTTGTTGTTGTATTTATAATTAAATTTATTTTATATTTTTTTTATATTTGGTTCAAGTGATTAAACTAGACCGGTTGCACCCGCGATAATTTCTTATAACCCGAAACCGCACCGAATTATTGCTTATTTCAGTAAGTATTAGTGTTGGGAAATAAGTATAAGTTATCGAAATAATATTTTTAGTGTAATTTATTTAAAAAACAAAGAGATAAGTTTTTTAATAAAAGCATACAACGCAGTAATTGTAATTTCTTACATAATAATAATAGTCCCCCTAGCCGATTTTGACTACGGTGGCCATTCAAAACGACTAACCGACTGCGCGGGACATATTATAGTGCACAAGTGTGTGCGCAAACACAGGTACACTCTCTATTCCTTTCACTCTCATAGCCCGATGGGACAGCAATCTGACACGAACGGAGAGAGATCAGGCGCAGGACCAACGGCTTTACGTGCTTTCCGAGGCACGGGGGTGAAACACCGCCAACTTCCAAACTCCGGGCTTCCCTGAGTATTTCTGAACAGAAAAACCCAGGTACATTTTTTGGCCCGACCCGGGAATCGAACCCGGGACCTCTGCCGCAGCAATCGCTTAAAAATGCGACCCTCTTACCGCTGCGCCACCGAGGCAGTTCTTACATACTACACAGAAAAAAAGATTTTTAAAATATTTTACACAAACACCTTTCTCCTTTTTGATTTGTCTGTATCAGAACATTCACTTTTAACATATTTCTACATCATACATCTTGGCCGAGGAATATTAAACAATTAAACTTCGATAAAACCATGTAAAAACGTAAACAAACACTCGAATAATGCATTATCGTATTAACGTCTGTTCCCGTTATAATAAAATTAAGTAAACAATTCAATTACCTATAACAGTGCGGGAAGGGGTGTTATGACCTTGTATTCTATGACGGGCCTTTCGGCCCGTTACCCGCAAGGAATCGAGAAAAAAAACATATAGTGCGGTATCAGGCCGAAAGGCCTTAGCACCATTTTCTTGCTTTTTTGAGTAGCTCTTAAGATAGTAAAATCAAACCTATACTTGTCTCTTTTGAATATACAGAAATGTTCCTTACACAGCCGCCGCACCAGGAGAAGTTTACTGTTTCTTGCTTCCGCACAGAGTGGGAGTACATGCATCCGGTTTTTAAGCCTTATAATGCAGCGAACGTGTTAAACGTAACACAATGAACAAATTTTGCGTTTTTTGTCTATGTCTTGTCGGGCAAAGGTTCGGTCATATTTGGTGCACCCGCGATAGCTGTTTGAATTTTTCGATTGAAATTATATTTTAAATTTCTTGTTAACTAATATATAGAGAACATATAAAATGTAGTCTTTCATAGACTAATTTCATTGAATAAGTTCTTATTTCACTACACGAAATTAAAGCATGCCTCTAAATGGCGCACCCGCGAAAATGGAATCACCCTGAGCTGAAAAATATATTAACTATTCAGATATCGATATCCCATAAAATTGTACTAATGTAACTTTTGATTCAGACTTTGAGTTATGGTAATTTTTAGCGGTGAATAAAGCTAAAACACTTATCTAATGAAATAAATGTATGACAGACTACATTTTACATGTTTTCTATATTATATTAGTTAACAAGGATTTTAAAACATAATTTCAATAGCCAAGAGGAAAATTAAAACTGCTGTCGCGGGTGCAACAAATTGCCCCACCCAACCTTTGCCAGATTATAGACAAAAAACCGGCCAAGTGCGAGTCGGACTCGCGCACCGAGGGTTCCGTACAAACCTGCAAGGTTTACAAAGTTCGTTCATTACGACAATCGAGTCATAACTATGGTATTTTTATTGCAAAATGAAATTCATAACATTACAATGGGGAAAGATGGAGGAGCATAAATTTAAGACAAAGATCTCTTTATCGTTTAAGTAATCCTTTATTTTATATATATTTTGTAATATAACAAAAAATTTAAGGTTTTCGGAATTTTTCCTTTATGTGTGCTATAAAACGTTGCTTCATGCCAAATTTCAAGATTCTAGGTCGACTGGAAGTACTGTGAAGCCTAGACTGGATACTGTTATGGTCTTTATGAGATTGTGTTTCTTGAGTGTATGTTTCTACGTGCAATGTACAAATAATAAAAAATACTCAGCTTTCGTGATGGACTTCTTGTTTATTTTAGTAGACTTTTATAACATTCCAATTAATTCCTTGTTTTGTGATAAAAATAACACTTATGTGAAAATATCTTCGATTCTTTACATAAGACGTCAAACGAAAAAGTTGAGACGTTTGCACTTCAAAAGTCACTCATAAAGAAAGTTTTTCATCCTTTAAATTACGAAGAATCGAACAAGAGTGACATAGAGGTTTTACGCGAAGCTCCAAACCTCTACAGTACCCTTTAGGTTTTGATTCCCTTGCGAGTACTTGCGAGTTTCAAAATATGCAGCTTAAATTGCTGTCTCTTTTGATTGCGTGGACATAGAAGTTTGATTTTGTTACAGCTTAAAGGTATTATAGACCTGAGTATTTGGTATGAATTTCAATTTAATACCTCTACGCGTTTATGAGGAAATGGGTAGTAAGTTTAAAATTATTAAAAAAATATATATTATGTGATATAACTAAAATTTTATGGTTTTCGTAATTTTTCCTTTATCTATGCTATATGACGTTGCTTCGTACCAAATTTCAAGATTCTGAGTTCACGGGAAGCACCCTGTAGGTTTTGATTCCCTTGCAAGTGTCGAAAATTTGCGGCATAAACGGCTGTATCTTTTGATTGCGTTGGCTTAGAAGTTTGATTTTTTTCACAGCTTCAAGGGACAGTAGACCTGAGTAATTGATATAAATTTCAGCTTCATACCTCCACGCGTTCCTGAGAAAAAGGGTCTTGACAGACGGACAGACGGACGGACAGACGGACAACAAAGTGATCCTATAAGGGTTCCGTTTTTTCCTTTTGAGGTACGGAACCCTAAAAACGCAAAAATCTGTTCATTGTGTTACGTTTAATTTGTTTACTTTAGTATTTTGTGAGGTGTTTAAGTAACAAAGTAAATAATATGAGAACTGTAAACTAAACAAACATAAACAATTATTTATTCGTTTTTAATTGATTGCGGGTGCAACCAGTCTAGTTTAATCACTTGAACCAAATATAAAATAAATTTAATTAAATACAACAACAAAATTAGAAAACCAACAATATTTATTATTAATTAGTAGACTTTTGGTGTCACTTATTCTATTTTTTTTTAAATACGCCTTGGCATTCCGGAGTAATATGCTGGCCCAGAGGTTTGCTCGATGTAGTAATGAAGTTAAGTTAACTCTCCTTGAAGCATACTTCCTGTTCTTACTTGCAGATTAAATAATTTGGTATTAAAAATAGGTAGGTACGGATTAAATATTCACTTTATTAAGAAACAATGTAAACAGATAACTAATCGGAAATGGGAATCAATCTGGCTATGAAAGTTTTTCTGTAATTTTTTCTTCTCTAAAAGAATTTCAAATCTATTCTAAATGTCAAAAACACATACGGAGGTCTTAAGCTCAAACACTGCCAGTTGTTCTACTCGTGCTCCCTCTGGGTCAGCTATACGCAAAAGGCGCTAAAGGCACTTAAAGTGACATTTAATAAAGCCTTTAGAATGCTGTTTCTGTAACGCCTAAAGTACAAAGGCTTCTTGCTTATGCAGATTGCGGGGGAGGAACCAACAGTATTTTGATTTCCATTGAATCTATAGGTAATGGGGCAGTCATATTTTTCATTAATCAGATCGTTAATGTATGTTCTACCTAGATTTTATTAGAAAAAAAATCGTGCTTAAATTTTATTTTATCAAATGTAATATTTAATTGATATTCATTATTTGTAATTTTAATTGTTTATTTATTATTATGGATGCCATTGTCCGATATAAAGAAAGTCATTCATTAATTCAATATGCTCCGATAAATTCTATGAACATATTTTACAACAATCCTGATTTACACCAAACCCAGCTCAAACGACGCAGAAAATCTTGCTGAATACAACTAAGTTAAGACCAATATCTGTCAAAGTGTCGCTTAAGCCTTTTGCTTTTCCACCGTCGTTTACTTATTTCTTGGTCCATCTTTTCATTCCATTTCTCGTTAAACTCCTCACGTAATTATTATATTGCGTTGAGTCATTGTCCTCTGATTGGTCAAGTAGGTAACTGAGATGAACGAAAACTGAAATGTCTTTCTTTGTACAGAATGACTTTTAAGGACCGCGCGCTAAATACCGTCACAATAATTGACTAATAGTATACTATAGTTATACGATAGCTATGGAGTGCGCGGGCGCCGAAATACAATAGACGGCATTCTAGAATCCTCAATCATCCATCACAGCCGACTACAAGCCTTCCGATTATGAAAATAAGAACTACTTTCGCCCGACAGAAATCGCAATAAAAACACGCCGCGTTCCAGACTCCGCTGTCAGTCGTCCGCGAAAATAAGCCTTACGTCCTAACATATAAGGACTGAATTCGACTGGCAAATAATCACTGCAAAAACACAATATTTTGTTTAAAAAAAAGTAAAAAGAACTCATAAGAACATACATACAAATGAATAACATACGATGTGATGCACTGGGATTAGAACCCGTGTGCCCAAGTTCCAAGACCACCTAAGTTAGCTGCTGGGCTATCGCGGGTGACAGCCATTACCTACAAACACTATCATCATTTTTTTATACAGATAGACTGACTGCAGTACGTTTTAGATATGAGCACACGCACCACTGCACTGCCGCGCGCCCGGTCGGTTCTAAGTGGCGGTAATGTTCAATGTTACCCGTTATTGATATTTTAAAAACTTGGTATTTAATGGAATTTTTATTGGATTATTGAAAAATCTACTTCAATAGAGCGACCCCTAACTAAGAAACGCATTTAATTTGCCTGAGCAATTATTCACGAGCCATAATTAAGTAATAATAAGAATTGTAATATTGTATTGAAAAATGTTTTGGATAACTTAATAAAGCTACTTATATACGTAAATAAAACCATATTAAAAAATAAAAATGAGCAGAGAATTTTTTCGGTAGAAGTTATAGAGCAAAATGCAAAAAGTTTAATTTTGAGTATCTCGGAAATCGAAAAAATATTGGATTCTTATTCTTACCTATTCTAACTTATACATACATACGTATACACGAACAATTTCAGACTGAGAATTTTTTCACAGAGAGTTATAAACGATTTCCATGTTTAGGTATAAATACCTAACTTCTCGTAAAAAAAATCATTGGATTATTGTATATCTATAATCTGTATTACTTATTTTCACTATGTGCCAAGTTTCAACGACGGGAGAATTATTCGGATGTCTCCATACAACGAATCTCCTCGTTGATTGGACTAATGATGCACACACAGCGCAAGCTCGTCTGAACTGAACGTTTTAGAAGTGTTATATTTGCTTAATCAAATCAATCATAAATAAATATAAATAACTAACGTCTAACGTCTAACGTCATTATTTCCCGAATGAAAAATGAACCTTATATATTAATAAAAAATCTACATTTTATGTATGATTCAATTCCTTTTCCCTAACGACAGCAAGAACATTATATATCGATGTGTAAGAAGCTAGGTATGTTTAAATAACAGCTATTATTAATAAAATTTACGTCACAAACTTTTCAAAACATCGAAGTAACATACACGTCTTTTGATCCTAAAAAAAATATGTCGAGTTTTTCTTGTCATTCGGAAAACATAATGGATAAAGGTCGCTTAGCGTCTAGCTAGCTAGTTGAAAATGGTCACATGTTTTTTTTTCATAAGAATACAATGATTTGCGAAGGTGCCAATGGTACCAGTTGCACAACTTACAAGGTGCTTTATAAAAACGAAAGTTTGAAAAGGGACACTGATTTACTAAAAGTAGATAGTCGTTTAAAAAGCTCAATGGTATTTTTAATCATATTTTATTTTCGTCGAATCATAAGTTTTCAACAAAAAAATACGGACAAGTAACTTCGTAATGACGCAAACTTAATAAATAACACAAGTGTCAAGGGTGCTAATAAGTTAAAAAATATTCAGCTATAACTAAAATACGTAAAACCATACGATTCATATAATTTCTTCCACCGTCGCCGACGCACTGGCGTCCTCGTCGTCAGAACCTTCGTCTTCACTGCTTCCTTCCTGCAAAAATGACAAAATGATGTATTATTCTATGTCACAACATACAAAAATACAGCCGAATTTATTATTCAACTGGCGGTTCCCTGTGACTCATTATATGCAAATGTCGGTTGTCCCAAAATTTATCCTCCTAATCCACTTAGTGAATGATTTTTGGGATAACAACTATTTTGTCTCCGTAAACCAATTCATCTCTGTGCAGTTTTTTACCATGAAAACTGGACCTAGTATTTGTTTCTTATTTATGACATTAGGCAGAGCTCGTGCTCGTGATATAATTCAAATGACAATTTGAACTGTACTATAAACAGAAACACCAACCTTCTGTGTTAGGCTAAGAACTCACGGCGCAATTTACTTCTGCGCCCGCGGGTGAGCGGTTAGTTAGTTAGTTTGGCTGGGGTGTTTCCGCACTTAGCCTCACGATTGGGCCATTGTACGTATATCCCTCCTTTTTCATTCTAACAACTCCAGGCTCTCCCAGAAGGCTAGCAATCAGCCTAGATAGCCAAAGCGGGTGAGCGGTTTTGTTTCAAAACTCACAAGTCCGCCAATTTTTGCGGCCCCGCAGCCACCGCGGCTGCGATTTTCAAGCTAATTTCACTAAAGCGCGCGACGACGTGGTTTTTCACCCGCAATTAAACCGCGGGCGTAAACCGCGTCCTATCCTTTAATACCTACCAATGGTAATCCTAGTCGGTTAGTGGTAATGAATATGATATAAACTACGAACCTCAAATTTCAAGTCTGCGTTATGTGTGGCCAGTAGCGTTTCTTTTACGTTTTTGAAGATGAGATCGCGGCACGTCTCGTCCGTGTGTGGAGGCAGCCAGCCGCGCGTCTGGTGACACAGGTACCCCGGCGCAGGCTCTTGCGATATCAACTCTTGCACCTCGGGTATCTTTATGTCGCAATACTGAAACAATTCATAAGGGCTGTATAATCTTTGATCTGGGCGAGGAAATTATTTTTTCTCATTTTTATTTTATTTTTATAGTGTAGGTATGGACAAGGCAAGCACAAAGTTTTGTTCACTACCATACATACCTGGTAATATGCTTGTCTTTGTGTGGGAACTAATCCTGGTTCAAAGATAACTGATCCTCTAGGAATCTCTTTAGTATCCTCTGATTGAGATGCTTGCTTGCAATTGTACTCATACCTTTTGGTAACCATTGAGTTTATTCCAGCTAGAAATAATATACAGTTCACTATTATAAATGTCTAAGGAAAACTTTCATTTGAGTGTGATAGTTCTAACTACAGGGTGTTTAAACAGATTGCAGAGTTTTAGGAAGTAAGAAACAATTATTGCAATGGTCATTAAGATCAGCAATCAACTTGTTATCTTTTATTTTTTGAGCATGTTGCCGTAACGTAATCGAGCGTTTTACATACGGATTACTATTATTATTCTTATTTATTAGGAAAACAAAACAGATCACAATCATTGAATGATATTAGAAACTTACATAATAAATGTTAGTTGAACAAGCAGCTCTGATTGCTGCACTGACCAGTGAAATTTTGTCGCATCATAACATTATGTTATGATAAAATGTTACAGGTCAGTTGCCGGGTTTAGATTTGAATCGTAGACATAATATAACATACCCATACTCCTTACTCTAAAATCCAAAGTTTGATATATTCTTGATGCTGGATCTTTTCTAGGGTCATAGCCAAATTTTGTCCACATCATCTTCCATGGTCCTTTTCTTGAGTAGTATGCCAAACATGGCAGAATTAGTTTCAATGAAGTGGCTTGTATTTTAGTTTCATACCGGATTAAACTAAAAGAAGAGATGGGTCTCTCGTCAAATAACTGAAAAAGTAGATTTTCAACTAATAAAGTAGTTTATATTCTCATAATATTTTACTACTTAGTATTTAGCATACAAACCTTTTTAACTGTTTCCAATTCTTGTTCAATTTGTGGGTGGTGGATAGCTCTTAGATTTTTTTGGTTTATGTTAGCCTCATGAGGCTCGGTAGGCAACTCATTTGTAAGACTAAACACATAAGGATTGAACATGCCCTTTCTAATTGATCTTGTCCTATTGTGTACATTTTCATCTCTGTCTAATGTCTGATCAGGTTTTTCACAATAATATCTTTTCTCAGTGTAACCATACCCATTTGGTTTGTCATTCCTTGCAAAATAGGCAGGCACAATGAACAAGGGACATGGCTGACTGCAAGGAAAGAAGACAGCATAATTTTAACCCAACCATAAATGAAATTAATATCAATACAAGGGTCACGTAACAAACTGTCTCAATTACTTATCTTAGTAGTACAATAGAGCTTTGTTACTTACGTCAAAAAATCAAAGGGATCAAGTCCTGATGGTAACATCTTCTCTAAACAACACTTCATTGGTCCAGAACCTTCGCGGTCCACTGGTAGGTATTGAAAGTCGCCTAATGCTGTAAGACATTAAATAAAATTATTTTGAAAAATTAAGGATAATATAAAGCAAATATCTCAATTTAATTTTAAGCACATTTAGACATAATTATAATTTATAAGTAAAATAATCAGAGCATTACACTCCAACCCATTACCTTCAAATTTGTAAATAGTGCACACTCGACCCATAACAGAGGTAGATAGAACTTTTTTCTGTAATTCATCACCCACTTTAGTTCTTTGTACTTTGACTTTAAGAAGAACCCCGGCTGTCTTGCGAGACTCGCCATATATTCGCTTAACTAATGGGTTTTCAGGCTGAAAGCTAAGTCCCAAACGCTTCTTTGTAGTTTGTGAGTAAACCTAAAAATAAAAAAGGTATTGAAATAGATTTTACGTGATTTACATTATAGACAGAGTACCATGCAGGTACTGGCTGTGCTGTGGTACGCATTTATATCCCATTTACCTGGGATATTGCTCGTATGCCTCCCAAACATTCTAAGGCTCGTTCTTCATTTTTCACAACTCCAGGAAAAAGGACACAAGTTAGTTTCCGCTCTGAATGATCTGGTTCAGACATATTAAAAGAAGTCGACCAACCGAAATTACTGAAAATTACCCCCCCAACGATCCAACCACTGAGCAATGGATAGCAATGGATCCAAACAAACAAAATCCGAACCAATAATCTAAACCAAAAAAGCACAAAGAAGCACAACAGAACAAGAACATTGAATAACAACAACAAGTACAACAACAACACAACACCAATATTTTGACAGCTGAGAGACACGTGTTTTTTTTTTTTTTTTGTTTGTTCGTTCCTCTAGGAACAGGCTAAGGTCATAGACTATGCTGCCTCGTCATTAGTTTAATTTTTCCTTGATAAGTAAATTCTTCAGTAAGACACAAATTACAATTCATCACTATAACTAACACTCACACTAACACTAACACTAAACTAACCTAAACCTAACCTAACTCATTGAAATATGAGGCTGGTTCACATTTCAATGCTCGAGGAAGTTTGGAGCGGGCGAACGATCCGGATCAGATACAAGCGCCTTTCTTTATTTCTTACTTTTACTTCATTGTATTCTTCACACGTGTTTTTGACTGTGAATGTATAAGTATAAGTGTCGCAGGCAAAACGTATAATTCCGCCGTTTACAAATGGCGTCGTCATTTTATAAACGCTCGCGAATTTGCAAATTGCAGTGGGCAAAGTTATCGTAATTTCAACGACGGTTGGTTATTTGCTGCCTATTTAGGGTGACCATGATAAAACAAAGTTTTGTGGGACAAATAGGACTTATCAAAGTATTGTAGAAATTTCAAAAAAAAGAATGTGAAAGTAAATCAGTTTTGAAGCATATATATTAAATTAAATAAACAATAGCAATGACGTTTACACTGTCAGGGCAATCCATTTTTAGAATAATATAATCCATAATTAATACTCATTCATTACATCATATTTTTCACCAATAATTTTAAAACTCTGCAGGTGTGTTGCGGATTTAAGATTCCATGGACACCTTAATGTTCTTGAGGTGCCGGATAACCTCAAATTGTTTGTCATTGTTTCATGGATTTCTTATCGTTCCCAATTGAGTATTCTACAATTCTTGTATTTCATTATGAAAACATAACATCAATCATACACGTCGTATTTCCATTGTTTTTCAATCACATTTTCACAAATGATCATACGAATTCACTATTTGACCCGTGGTGCGAAAAATATCTAAATTCTATATTTTTCGCGGCATTATGTATAATGCGTTTCGGTTGTAGATTAAATAAATGTTGTGGCATTATACATTTAGCCTTCTTCATTTAGCAAATCCGCGAGCGTTTATAAACAGACGACGCCATATGTAAACGGCGGAATTATACGATTTGACTGCGACATATGAATTGACAGATAGCTCTTGGAGAGTTTTATTTTCCTAAAAAAGTTCCTCACCCCTAAAAAGTTTGGGGAAGCAACCGGTGGATTCCCTAGCGTCGTTTTATTATCCATTTAAGCGGATGATGAACAGGCAAAGATATAAAACCATCACACATTAATTAAATATAGTATTTTATTTCTCATTAACTACCTGTTAAGATTTTAAATAACCTCATCACCTATTACTAGTAGTAGTAGTTAGGGTGGGATGAATTAACTATAAAGATTTTGTGCAAAATTAAATAATATTCATTTATTTTTTTAGTAACGCAACTATAGATGAGCGTGGCCGTGGGTAGAAATCCGGTGGATATTTATCCAATTCATTACCACCCGGTAGGTATTTTTTTTTACCTAATATACCCAGGTGTTTAATAAGAATGCTGGGTATTTATTAAATTTACGTTGAATACTCATTATTTTGAGTATCAGTTGGTTGTGTATGAATACCTAGACCTACAATATGGAAATATATGCCATGCAATTAAAACTAAATAACTTTCCACCCTAGGGATGGATAAGCTATTTTCCACCCGGCTATCTACACATGAAAGTTCAATTTTCCGAACAGGAGAGATGAAATTTTTTTTTGCAATAAATTACTAAAAGCAAAGTCAAGTGCAAGATTTAAAAAGAAAGGTAAAAATTGGCGAATGTAATAACAATTACCTGTTTTTTATTACAAGTTTAACCGATTATATAAATAATATAATATTCAGCAATGATTAGTACTTAAAAATAAAGAAGACAATCTATTTTTTAAATTGATAACAAAATAAGTATTTATACGTATTACGAATTACGATATTATCTACGTACTCGTCACGGACGACTTACGATTCGCTGGGTCTAGGGCTAGTGATTACTTACTCAATGTCTAGAGCGTTCAAATCTGACAAGATTAGCTGCCGCTCGCTAAGGGCCCGCACAAACGATTGATTTTAGGGTTTTGGAATGATAAACAAATTGATACACGTACTTATAATTGCTATTTATTTATTTATTGACAATATCTAAAATATTGAGTGAGATACATAAATATTTAATAAAATAATTGTTATTTGAGGGGCCAGGTATCTGTACCTAAATTATATTCTGTGCCCAAATGTTGGAAGTTCATAACCTTATTTGTTCAACATGGTTTTATGGAACTCCCTAAAACAGTGCTCAATGCACAGGCTGACATTGCACTGTATGCACTTCCAAATAGTTCTTGTATCTCGTTTCCGGCGCGTGCACATCAAGCAACGAGGTTTTTTGAGGTTGGACCGCGCAGGATAATGATCGTGGTCTATTGTTGGTCGGCTGTTCGTCCTTGTTGTCAACTGTCTGGTCTTGTTTGTAATAATTCGAGGCTCAGTCGTTAAGTCGATGCGTCTGTGTATTCTAAGAAGATCTTCTGCCAAAACGGTCCTGAATTGCCTATGATTAATTTTAGGGTTCTTTGTGGAAAATATTACAAAGGCGTTGAACACCGCTGTGCTCAACAACCTGCAGAAGACCTTCTTATACCACACTTTATTCCTGAGTCGTTCTACGGGATGGGCAGACAGAAGCTGATCTTTTCTGTCCACACCACCCATAGACTTATTGTAGTCAAGTACGATGTTAGGTTTATAAGTCAGTCTTTTGTTTTTGTCTTGAATCCCGATTTGTAGATGATGGTACGTCGAGATCATGCTAACCAGGTTGGCATCACGCCATACCATCACCGACAGATCGGAACAATAGCTTGCCACTACTTCACCTTGACGGAGGTCAGATTTAGTCAAAGTCCTAAGTGAATCGGATACAAATTCCCGATTCAAACGTAGTGTTCCGTAACAGTCCGTTTTATGTTTTTTTAAATATCTCAATAATAATGGACTATTATAGAAGTTATCCATAATTAGAGTATGTCCGAGGTTAAGTAACGGTTCCACCAAGGCGAAAACTATTTTGGCTGTAGCATTGGTGGGACGTTCACAGCTACCCTCCTGTGATCGGCCAAGCGCCTCATTGTCGGGTCGGTTAACAGTCACGTCGTTGGGTCGGTTAACGCTCATGTCGGGACGGTCATCACTGATGTCGCCAGGTTGGCCAACACTCACGTCGTCGGGACGGTCATCGCATATGTCAGGTCGGTCAACACTCACGTCATCCGTTCGGTCAGCGCAAACGTCAGTTCGGTCAACACCCACTTCATCAGATCGATCGATGCTTACGTCATCGGGTCGTTTAACTTTAATGTCAGTTTCGTCGTGGTTGGGTCTGTCAAGTGTCATTGCAGTGGTTTTATTCTGAGTATTTTTTCCAACATATACGAAGAACTTCCATAAATAGCCACTATGAGACTCACAAAGGTCATACGTCTTGACGCCCACTTGAGCGGCCTTGGTGGCAATTTTTTGGGAAAAACTTAACCGCCCATGCCACTTCAAAAGAGACTCATCAATGACTATTTCTTGGGAAGGCATGTATAATGTTGAAAATTTGTCGTTGAAATAGTCGAGGACGGGTCGAATTTTGCACAACTTGTCTGTCTTGTCTGTCAGAGTTTCGTTGTCAACGAAATGATACAACGTTTTCAGCATCATAAATCTGTTGTATGACATAATTCGGGAAAAATACGGCATGGTACCATAACCATTGAAAGAGAAATATTTTTCTTCCGCTGGTAGAGGGTACAACCCTTGAAGAATGAATATTGCTAAAAAGCTGATCATTTCGTCGCGGTCAGTCGGAGACCATCGATGCAGACGCGATGATGGAAGTAGCTTGTTTCCGGCTCTTAAACAAGCTATCTTCTGCTCTGCATATCGATTGGTCTCTATGCATAGTCGGTCTATAAAGTCAGAGTCAATCATTTTGTAAAAAACGTCGACTATACTGTCATTCGTCACATCGAACGTCGGTCCCGATGATCCAGTGAAAGTTTCTCGATGTCCTTTAAAAATTGTTTTGTCCCTCGTCCAGTCGAAGTGGTAGAAGTCGTCTGTCATTAGTTCGCGCAAAAGTTGGTCATTTATGTCATCCTCAGCCTGTAACACTTGTGTCTGAAGTTCTGTCATGTCAGTGGGACAAGCTGGCTCAGTCCCTGCATTGCGTTGCGTAAGAGGGCAAGCATCGTCTTCTAGTTCACCGTCCAGGTCTAAGTCACTGTCATCGTCAGCTATTAACTTGTTGTGTATGGTCACTCCAAAGAAGTTGTCATTTACATCTGAAACAAACAAAAAAATGTTCAGGTAAGATTTAAACCTCTCTTTTACCCTCGAGACGTTTTAATTGGAAATACAAATCAATACTTACTAACAAAAGCCATAGACTGTATGCCAGTTCCGACCTCAACCCCTTGGCCCTCAACTTTGACTACCTGGTCCACGCAGATAACATCTGTGGTGAGAAAAGATGAGTATTAAATTAAACAAATACGATCTTTGATGTGTAATTGTGTATGTGTTCGAGTCAAATCAAGTCAAATATTCTGATAAAGAATCCGCGTCCGCAAAGCCCACTCCAAAATTAGCGCGGTGGAGAGACGGCTTGGTGAGCTGTAAGGAGAGTTTGGGACAGTGTCCGCTTCAGGCGTACCCATCGCTGCAAAGTCCAGCTCTTGAACTTCATGCTTGGGCTGAGGCTGAAGAGGCTCGAGCTGAAGATCGAGAGGGTCCGGTTCACGACAAGCCTCTTCGTTGTCACCCGCCATCGGACAGGACTCCCTTTCTGGAGAAGCCTTCCTGCAATATTAATTGATTTTATATATACTACATATTTTTTTACAGAAACATCGTTCTTACTTAGCTGCGCGTTTTGATTGTCCCTACATGAGGCAGTGGGTTCGGCTGCATGTTTTGTAAAAGTGTGTTTTTTCATTAATTTTGTGGTTCATATTGCTGGCTGTATGTTTTTTGCTTTTCTATTTAATTGTATGGACTGATGTCTGAATTTAAAAAAAATGAATTTGAATTTAGCAAAAATATAATTAAGTCGTACCGTGTTGGTCTTTTTCGCGGGGGTGCGCCTGGAAGCAGTACCCGCTGAAGTTCAGCTTTTCTTTTTCTGTCTATGAACTCCTTACGAACTTCAGCGGCCATCGTATTTAGGCGTTTTTTTGACAGCACCTTCTCGGCTCTGTAAAATAATGTACATTTTTTTACACTTACCTTTCTACTGGTCCTCGACTTATTTAACTAAAATCAATATATAAAAAAATATGAAATAATAAATTAGGTAGAATTATAGATGGGCGTATAGATGGGCGGGTGGGTAAAAATCCGGTGGATATTTATCCAATTTATTCCCACCCGGTAGGTAAAAATTGATTTTTACCTAATTTACCTGGGTGTTTATTAAGAATGCAGGGTATTTATTAAATTTACTTTGAATACTCATTGTTTTGAGTATCAGTTGGCTGTGTATGAATACCTAGACCTACAATATGATTAGAAATATCGTTTATGCTATACAGTCAGTCATCATATTCACTTAAAATCATAAATTAAGTATATTATTCGTTTCAACATAATCGGATAATGTTGAGTAGTATGAACAACCGTTTTTTTTAAGTGAGAATAACTTACAAAAGGACAGAGATAAAAGGAGTTATCTCAACAATATTTCACTTGATGACGGGGTACTTGGTAGCGGTGACAGCACTCAATGTAAATCTGTGTATCTCGTCGTATTTTTTTTGTTTTGCATCAGTATTTGAGTTTAATATATATTTTGAGCACGTTTAACACTTTGACATATCATTCCTTAATTATTGCTAAAGCATTCTTATATTATAAGTGTTACATAGCAATAAATGCACTCTACGCGATTTTTGTTAGATTTGTAACTCAATGTTTGACAGTACTACCTTAAATCCGTCGTCTGTCGAGAAGTTGTAAAAATAGTTATTACAAAGACACTACGCACAGTGACATTTCATTCAAAACTGGCAAGTTATAGGCAACGGCGATAGAACTGCGCACATGGCAATCCCAGGTAGATAAAAAGATAAATGGACGGGTTGGAAAGGTATTGTTTTTGTTTGCATACTTATCGCTTGTGTGACTATGGCTATTGTGTGATCGTGGAGCTGACAAGTAATGAATTTACTGAGCACTTCATTTTCTTTTTAATGTTATACTATTTTTAATGTAATACTCTCGTAGTATTTTCAAAATAACTCGTTGACGTGACCTTTCGTAAAACAATTTATGGTTTACACATCGATACGTTAGGCTGCATTATTGCAGTAAATGTTGTCGATAAGCTTTCTTAAAATTAAACCACATTATATGTATATATTTATAAAATTAGTTCGTACTTAATTCATAAATCTACAAATACACATAATGTACTGCACTGAACAAAAATTTTGTCTTGTAAACTGTTTAACCTTACACAGTCTCCCTCTTCCGCTTTGGGATTGCCAAAATTAAGGTACGCACTGTATTTGCAACTAAATGACAGTTTTTATTGGATTTAAATAAAAATATACCATTTTTATAGTTCAGTATTTTATACTACTTGAAAAGAAATTGAATCGCACCATAAAAGTGACAAACTTCAATAAAAATATTTCATTTAATTTTTATAAACAGGCTTTAATTTATACCCGGTATCAATTGGAATCGGGTGGGTTAAAATAGCGCGGATTGGATATTTACCCAGCAATTGAAGCTTGTCACTTTTATGGTGCGATTCAATTCATTTTCAGGTAGTTTATCATACTGAACTATAAAAATGGTATATTATTATTTAAATCCAGTAAAAACTGTCATTTAGTTGCAAATACAGTGCGTACCTGCATTTTGGCAATCCCAAAGGGGAAGAAGGAGACTGTGTAAGGTTAAAAACAGTTTTACAGGACAAAATTTTAAACCATAAAAATGTGTAAACCATAAAGCGTCTAACGAAAGGTCACCTCAACGAGTTATTCTGAAATACTACGAGAATATTAATCAGTCTGGTATCAAACGACACCTGGGAGTCGCATAACAATGGAATTTATATTGTGTCTCGTTTACACATACTTGACGAGTTAAACACATGCAAGAACAACAACAAGAAAATGAAGTGCTCAGTAAATTCATTACTTGTCAGCTCTACGATCACACAATGGCCATAGTCACACAAGCGATAAGTATGCAAACAAAAACAATACCTTTACAACCCTTCCCTTTATCTTTTCACCTACCTGGGATTGCCACGTGCGCAGTTCTATGGCCGTTGGCTATAACTTGCCAGTTTTGAATGTAATGTTGCTGCGCGTATTCTTTGTAATAACTATTTTTACAACTCCACGACCGACGACGGATTTAAGGTAGTACTTGCAAACATTGAGTTACAAATCTTACAAAAATCGCGTAGAGTGCATATATTGTTATGTAATCTATTTGCTATCTGGACAGTGTTATGCAAAAGGGTGTCAAGTGACATATTGGTCATTTCGAGATAAACGCGTTTAAAGATTTTCAAGGTCGTCACTTTTAAAAATTGCTGTAACTTCGTATTTACACGGTTTACATGCCTGGAAATTGGCATAACTACAGAATGAGATGTATATTTTATGTATTTGATGTTCATTTGTGTGAATTATAATTATACAAGTAGATAAATGCAATTAAAACACTTAAAACCTTTTTGCTTTAATAGGATATCGTTGCAAATAATTTGCTAAAAGGTTTTAAAGTACTTTAAATCCCTTTTGCAAAACTCTTTTAAGAATCCTATTAGTATTAGTTGTATAGTCAAACAGTTTCAACGACACAGTTCTCTATATTTTTATGATTTCTTCATTAAAATTTCATTTGTTTTATTTGGTAGAAGTTTATAAAAAGCGTTACTTTCAATAATTCTAACGTTCTAGTAAATCCACACACTTTTTTTGGATTTTTGCTATTCGTAATTTAATCTGCGTATTCCTATGCATTTTGTAATACTTGATTATCAATGAACAGTCTGCCCATGGCGAAATCAGTATAAAATACAACTTCAGGTGATAGTTTGATCAATCAAGACCTATATTCAAAAATGTATTCGGTTTTTAATTTGTATGTACTATGTACTTCCAAAACCGCAGTAAATTGCTTCTTTTTGCCAGATTTGATTATTAAAAATACAGATATTAATCTTAAGACTCTTACATCCATAGGTCACTATTATTTTATTCAAAAATAATAAGATGCCTTCGTAAAATCATTAGAAAAATCTGTATTTTTTAAAAAGTTAATTCAAAAACAAATTCTCTTTTATTATAAGGATTTTGGAATAAATAGATGATTTTGTTTAAAGTAAGTCAAACTAGATAGATTTTTAGGAGTTAGTAGGTTGAATAATCTTTTTAAAGGAATTATGACTAGGATGACTTGTCGTCCTATTCATTGGTCAAAAATCTTAAACTAAGGTCTATTTAGTCATTATTTAAAGATCTGTGCAAGAAAAAACGACAGCTGTTTAAACCTGACAGATCAACAATTCAAAAAACACAATAATTTTAGTATTTCCATTAATAAACATGGACTTGAAACCTTTTTGTTAAAATAAATTCAGCAATAATAAATCGCTAAACGGTATTAAGAACACATGAAACCTTTTTGCATATATCAGTATACTCAATGGGTTGTTTCGCAATACGTTATTTTGTGAGATAACTTTTAATATAAATTTTTCCGAAGTTCGACCTTTGGGCGACCAGTTAGAGGACATTTTTGCGAATCCAGTGGTACCAATAACTCCATACCTGATTTTAGGTCACTTGACACCCTTTTGCATAACAGTGTCCATCTATGCTATCTATTTCACCTCAGTTTATGAATGTGGTAAATAAGAATTGCGCATGTGTGCAGTCGCTCGCGAACAGCACAGATTTGCCGTTTTGTGATCGTATAGCGTATCTATTACTTTTGAAATATCATTGATGACAATACAAAACAGACAAAACTAATTCTACTTACGACAAAGGCACTTCAAGTCCACCTCGTCCGCGTCCACGGGCTCGACCACGCGTAGGCCTACGCTCTTTTGTTGTGCAACTGAAAACGATGTTTTTTTCAATTTAGCATAAAAGTGAAATAAAATTTTAAAACTAAATCTAAATAAAAAAAAAACTTAAGGGACATAATCTGATTTATTTCTGTCACTGAAAAATTTTAACTTATTACATTACACAAGCAATAAATAATACACACAATTAGAAGCAGAAACAAAATACACCACAATGAGAGGCAGAAATAAAATTTATCCAATAAACAGTGAGTTGTTACTTACTACTACATATAGAGAAGCTATGCCAAGCAAAAAATGAGTCGCAAAAACGACGACAAGATTGTGACGTTTTCTTTGAAAATTTGAATTTCGAATCATGATTTGAACTACGAGTTGATGACCGGGCCATCAATTTAGGGAGCACAAAATTTGTTCGTGATGTCAGTTCCATACGCTAGTAATAGTAGTTCAATGCCATTAAACAGTTTTCTTGAAATGAGATATTTACGAGAAGCGCTAGCGTCACTTTAGGAACTAGTCCAATCAATGAAGCTTTTGTCACCCGAATAATTCTCCCGTCGTTGAAACTTGGCACATAGTGAAAATAAGTAATACAGATTATAGATATACAATAATCCAATGATTTTTTTTACGAGAAGTTAGGTATTTATACCTAAACATGGAAATCGTTTATAACTCTCTGTGAAAAAATTCTCAGTCTGAAATTGTTCGTGTATACGTATGTATGTATAAGTTAGAATAGGTAAGAATAAGAATCCAATATTTTTTCGATTTCCGAGATACTCAAAATTAAACTTTTTGCATTTTGCTCTATAACTTCTACCGAAAAAATTCTCTGCTCATTTTTATTTTTTAATATGGTTTTATTTACGTATATAAGTAGCTTTATTAAGTTATCCAAAACATTTTTCAATACAATATTACAATTCTTATTATTACTTAATTATGGCTCGTGAATAATTGCTCAGGCAAATTAAATGCGTTTCTTAGTTAGGGGTCGCTCTATTGAAGTAGATTTTTCAATAATCCAATAAAAATTCCATTAAATACCAAGTTTTTAAAATATCAATAACGGGTAACATTGAACATTACCGCCACTTAGAACCGACCGGGCGCGCGGCAGTGCAGTGGTGCGTGTGCTCATATCTAAAACGTACTGCAGTCAGTCTATCTATATAAAAAAATGATGATAGCGTTTGTAGGTAATGGCTGTCACCCGCGATAGCCCAGCAGCTAACTTAGGTGGTCTTGGAACTTGGGCACACGGGTTCTAATCCCAGTGCATCACATCGTATGTTATTCATTTGTATGTATGTTCTTATGAGTTCTTTTTACTTTTTTTTAAACAAAATATTGTGTTTTTGCAGTGATTATTTGCCAGTCGAATTCAGTCCTTATATGTTAGGACGTAAGGCTTATTTTCGCGGACGACTGACAGCGGAGTCTGGAACGCGGCGTGTTTTTATTGCGATTTCTGTCGGGCGAAAGTAGTTCTTATTTTCATAATCGGAAGGCTTGTAGTCGGCTGTGATGGATGATTGAGGATTCTAGAATGCCGTCTATTGTATTTCGGCGCCCGCGCACTCCATAGCTATCGTATAACTATAGTATACTATTATTCAATTATTGTGACGGTATTTAGCGCGCGGTCCTTAAAAGTCATTCTGTACAAAGAAAGACATTTCAGTTTTCGTTCATCTCAGTTACCTACTTGACCAATCAGAGGACAATGACTCAACGCAATATAATAATTACGTGAGGAGTTTAACGAGAAATGGAATGAAAAGATGGACCAAGAAATAAGTAAACGACGGTGGAAAAGCAAAAGGCTTAAGCGACACTTTGACAGATATTGGTCTTAACTTAGTTGTATTCAGCAAGATTTTCTGCGTCGTTTGAGCTGGGTTTGGTGTAAATCAGGATTGTTGTAAAATATGTTCATAGAATTTATCGGAGCATATAGATAGTGCCATCCACGAAGGCGCGCCCCACTCTTTTTTTGATTGAAGGTGACGCGCGCGTCAGTTGCGGTCGGCCGTCATTCAAAAATTTAGACTCGTCACGAAAGTGGCTCTACTTTAATTATTTTTAATATGTCAAGGAAAACCCAGTATGTTGTACTAAAAAGTAAACCTGGTATAATCTACTGTCTGTAAATTTACTTAAAAAAATAATGGTTACATACTTAAACACCATAAACAATTTTAAATAAATAAAAAACCATGTAGTAATTATTACATTACCAGGATATACTTTATCGGGGAAGACTAAAAAACATTACGCTAACTATGAACAACTACGTGTACAAAGAAAAATCTGATATTTCTCTTATAAATATATTATTTTATTTTTTAAATGTTATTTATAAAACATTCTTACGTATTTCGTATACGTCAATAGTAAAAATGTTACTGTTGCATTTTTAAATTTTTTATTATTCGTCTAGTAGCAACCATGCCTACTTAAAATTATATCTTAGTAGAGCATAATATTTCCCTTTGAGTGTATTTTTTGTAGTGCGCTTGTCATTCTTAAGTCATTATGATGTTCCAAATTCAATTCAAATGTTGTAAAAAGCTTGCACACATGTACTTTAAACGATTTGGACGAGTGGAGGGGCGCGCCTTCGTGGATGGCACTATCTATATTGAATTAATGAATGACTTTCTTTATATCGGACAATGGCATCCATAATAATAAATAAACAATTAAAATTACAAATAATGAATATCAATTAAATATTACATTTGATAAAATAAAATTAAAGCACGATTTTTTTTTCTAATAAAATCTAGGTAGAACATACATTAACGATCTGATTAATCTATTCTTAATATCTATACTTAATATTATAAAGCTGAAGAGTTTGTTTGTTTGAACGCGCTAATCTCCGAAACTACTTGTTCGAATTGAATAAGTCTTTTTGTGTTGGATAGTCCAGTTATCGAGGAAGGCTATAGGTTATATAACATTACGCTACGACCAATAGGAGCAAAGATGTAGTGGTAAATGTGTAAAAAACGGGAGAAAGAAGTCACTATTCCCCGCGGACGAAGTCGCGGGCAAAAGCTAGTGAAAAATATGACTGCCCCATTACCTATAGATTCAATGGAAATCAAAATACTGTTGGTTCCTCCCCCGCAATCTGCATAAGCAAGAAGCCTTTGTACTTTAGGCGTTGCAGAAACAGCATTCTAAAGGCTTTATTAAATGTCACTTTAAGTGCCTTTAGCGCCTTTTGCGTATAGCTGACCCAGAGGGAGCCCGAGTAGAACAACTGGCAGTGTTTGAGCTTAAGACCTCCGTATGTGTTTTTGACATTTAGAATAGATTTGAAATTCTTTTAGAGAAGAAAAAAAATTACAGAAAAACTTTCATAGCCAGATTGATTCCCATTTCCGATTAGTTATCCGTTTACATTGTTTCTTAATAAAGTGAATATTTAATCCGTACCTACCTATTTTTAATACCAAATTATTAAATCTGCAAGTAAGAACAGGAAGTATGCTTTAAGGAGAATTAACTTAACTTCATTACTACATCGAGCAAACCTCTGGGCCAGCATATTACTCCGGAATGCCAAGGCGTATTTAAAAAAAAAATAGAATAAGCGACACCAAAAGTCTACTAATTAATCATAAATATTGTTGGTTTTCTAATTTTGTTGTTGTATTTATAATTAAATTTATTTTATATTTTTTTTATATTTGGTTCAAGTGATTAAACTAGACCGGTTGCACCCGCGATAATTTCTTATAACCCGAAACCGCACCGAATTATTGCTTATTTCAGTAAGTATTAGTGTTGGGAAATAAGTATAAGTTATCGAAATAATATTTTTAGTGTAATTTATTTAAAAAACAAAGAGATAAGTTTTTTAATAAAAGCATACAACGCAGTAATTGTAATTTCTTACATAATAATAATAGTCCCCCTAGCCGATTTTGACTACGGTGGCCATTCAAAACGACTAACCGACTGCGCGGGACATATTATAGTGCACAAGTGTGTGCGCAAACACAGGTACACTCTCTATTCCTTTCACTCTCATAGCCCGATGGGACAGCAATCTGACACGAACGGAGAGAGATCAGGCGCAGGACCAACGGCTTTACGTGCTTTCCGAGGCACGGGGGTGAAACACCGCCAACTTCCAAACTCCGGGCTTCCCTGAGTATTTCTGAACAGAAAAACCCAGGTACATTTTTTGGCCCGACCCGGGAATCGAACCCGGGACCTCTGCCGCAGCAATCGCTTAAAAATGCGACCCTCTTACCGCTGCGCCACCGAGGCAGTTCTTACATACTACACAGAAAAAAAGATTTTTAAAATATTTTACACAAACACCTTTCTCCTTTTTGATTTGTCTGTATCAGAACATTCACTTTTAACATATTTCTACATCATACATCTTGGCCGAGGAATATTAAACAATTAAACTTCGATAAAACCATGTAAAAACGTAAACAAACACTCGAATAATGCATTATCGTATTAACGTCTGTTCCCGTTATAATAAAATTAAGTAAACAATTCAATTACCTATAACAGTGCGGGAAGGGGTGTTATGACCTTGTATTCTATGACGGGCCTTTCGGCCCGTTACCCGCAAGGAATCGAGAAAAAAAACATATAGTGCGGTATCAGGCCGAAAGGCCTTAGCACCATTTTCTTGCTTTTTTGAGTAGCTCTTAAGATAGTAAAATCAAACCTATACTTGTCTCTTTTGAATATACAGAAATGTTCCTTACACAGCCGCCGCACCAGGAGAAGTTTACTGTTTCTTGCTTCCGCACAGAGTGGGAGTACATGCATCCGGTTTTTAAGCCTTATAATGCAGCGAACGTGTTAAACGTAACACAATGAACAAATTTTGCGTTTTTTGTCTATGTCTTGTCGGGCAAAGGTTCGGTCATATTTGGTGCACCCGCGATAGCTGTTTGAATTTTTCGATTGAAATTATATTTTAAATTTCTTGTTAACTAATATATAGAGAACATATAAAATGTAGTCTTTCATAGACTAATTTCATTGAATAAGTTCTTATTTCACTACACGAAATTAAAGCATGCCTCTAAATGGCGCACCCGCGAAAATGGAATCACCCTGAGCTGAAAAATATATTAACTATTCAGATATCGATATCCCATAAAATTGTACTAATGTAACTTTTGATTCAGACTTTGAGTTATGGTAATTTTTAGCGGTGAATAAAGCTAAAACACTTATCTAATGAAATAAATGTATGACAGACTACATTTTACATGTTTTCTATATTATATTAGTTAACAAGGATTTTAAAACATAATTTCAATAGCCAAGAGGAAAATTAAAACTGCTGTCGCGGGTGCAACAAATTGCCCCACCCAACCTTTGCCAGATTATAGACAAAAAACCGGCCAAGTGCGAGTCGGACTCGCGCACCGAGGGTTCCGTACAAACCTGCAAGGTTTACAAAGTTCGTTCATTACGACAATCGAGTCATAACTATGGTATTTTTATTGCAAAATGAAATTCATAACATTACAATGGGGAAAGATGGAGGAGCATAAATTTAAGACAAAGATCTCTTTATCGTTTAAGTAATCCTTTATTTTATATATATTTTGTAATATAACAAAAAATTTAAGGTTTTCGGAATTTTTCCTTTATGTGTGCTATAAAACGTTGCTTCATGCCAAATTTCAAGATTCTAGGTCGACTGGAAGTACTGTGAAGCCTAGACTGGATACTGTTATGGTCTTTATGAGATTGTGTTTCTTGAGTGTATGTTTCTACGTGCAATGTACAAATAATAAAAAATACTCAGCTTTCGTGATGGACTTCTTGTTTATTTTAGTAGACTTTTATAACATTCCAATTAATTCCTTGTTTTGTGATAAAAATAACACTTATGTGAAAATATCTTCGATTCTTTACATAAGACGTCAAACGAAAAAGTTGAGACGTTTGCACTTCAAAAGTCACTCATAAAGAAAGTTTTTCATCCTTTAAATTACGAAGAATCGAACAAGAGTGACATAGAGGTTTTACGCGAAGCTCCAAACCTCTACAGTACCCTTTAGGTTTTGATTCCCTTGCGAGTACTTGCGAGTTTCAAAATATGCAGCTTAAATTGCTGTCTCTTTTGATTGCGTGGACATAGAAGTTTGATTTTGTTACAGCTTAAAGGTATTATAGACCTGAGTATTTGGTATGAATTTCAATTTAATACCTCTACGCGTTTATGAGGAAATGGGTAGTAAGTTTAAAATTATTAAAAAAATATATATTATGTGATATAACTAAAATTTTATGGTTTTCGTAATTTTTCCTTTATCTATGCTATATGACGTTGCTTCGTACCAAATTTCAAGATTCTGAGTTCACGGGAAGCACCCTGTAGGTTTTGATTCCCTTGCAAGTGTCGAAAATTTGCGGCATAAACGGCTGTATCTTTTGATTGCGTTGGCTTAGAAGTTTGATTTTTTTCACAGCTTCAAGGGACAGTAGACCTGAGTAATTGATATAAATTTCAGCTTCATACCTCCACGCGTTCCTGAGAAAAAGGGTCTTGACAGACGGACAGACGGACGGACAGACGGACAACAAAGTGATCCTATAAGGGTTCCGTTTTTTCCTTTTGAGGTACGGAACCCTAAAAACGCAAAAATCTGTTCATTGTGTTACGTTTAATTTGTTTACTTTAGTATTTTGTGAGGTGTTTAAGTAACAAAGTAAATAATATGAGAACTGTAAACTAAACAAACATAAACAATTATTTATTCGTTTTTAATTGATTGCGGGTGCAACCAGTCTAGTTTAATCACTTGAACCAAATATAAAATAAATTTAATTAAATACAACAACAAAATTAGAAAACCAACAATATTTATTATTAATTAGTAGACTTTTGGTGTCACTTATTCTATTTTTTTTTAAATACGCCTTGGCATTCCGGAGTAATATGCTGGCCCAGAGGTTTGCTCGATGTAGTAATGAAGTTAAGTTAACTCTCCTTGAAGCATACTTCCTGTTCTTACTTGCAGATTAAATAATTTGGTATTAAAAATAGGTAGGTACGGATTAAATATTCACTTTATTAAGAAACAATGTAAACAGATAACTAATCGGAAATGGGAATCAATCTGGCTATGAAAGTTTTTCTGTAATTTTTTCTTCTCTAAAAGAATTTCAAATCTATTCTAAATGTCAAAAACACATACGGAGGTCTTAAGCTCAAACACTGCCAGTTGTTCTACTCGTGCTCCCTCTGGGTCAGCTATACGCAAAAGGCGCTAAAGGCACTTAAAGTGACATTTAATAAAGCCTTTAGAATGCTGTTTCTGTAACGCCTAAAGTACAAAGGCTTCTTGCTTATGCAGATTGCGGGGGAGGAACCAACAGTATTTTGATTTCCATTGAATCTATAGGTAATGGGGCAGTCATATTTTTCATTAATCAGATCGTTAATGTATGTTCTACCTAGATTTTATTAGAAAAAAAATCGTGCTTAAATTTTATTTTATCAAATGTAATATTTAATTGATATTCATTATTTGTAATTTTAATTGTTTATTTATTATTATGGATGCCATTGTCCGATATAAAGAAAGTCATTCATTAATTCAATATGCTCCGATAAATTCTATGAACATATTTTACAACAATCCTGATTTACACCAAACCCAGCTCAAACGACGCAGAAAATCTTGCTGAATACAACTAAGTTAAGACCAATATCTGTCAAAGTGTCGCTTAAGCCTTTTGCTTTTCCACCGTCGTTTACTTATTTCTTGGTCCATCTTTTCATTCCATTTCTCGTTAAACTCCTCACGTAATTATTATATTGCGTTGAGTCATTGTCCTCTGATTGGTCAAGTAGGTAACTGAGATGAACGAAAACTGAAATGTCTTTCTTTGTACAGAATGACTTTTAAGGACCGCGCGCTAAATACCGTCACAATAATTGACTAATAGTATACTATAGTTATACGATAGCTATGGAGTGCGCGGGCGCCGAAATACAATAGACGGCATTCTAGAATCCTCAATCATCCATCACAGCCGACTACAAGCCTTCCGATTATGAAAATAAGAACTACTTTCGCCCGACAGAAATCGCAATAAAAACACGCCGCGTTCCAGACTCCGCTGTCAGTCGTCCGCGAAAATAAGCCTTACGTCCTAACATATAAGGACTGAATTCGACTGGCAAATAATCACTGCAAAAACACAATATTTTGTTTAAAAAAAAGTAAAAAGAACTCATAAGAACATACATACAAATGAATAACATACGATGTGATGCACTGGGATTAGAACCCGTGTGCCCAAGTTCCAAGACCACCTAAGTTAGCTGCTGGGCTATCGCGGGTGACAGCCATTACCTACAAACACTATCATCATTTTTTTATACAGATAGACTGACTGCAGTACGTTTTAGATATGAGCACACGCACCACTGCACTGCCGCGCGCCCGGTCGGTTCTAAGTGGCGGTAATGTTCAATGTTACCCGTTATTGATATTTTAAAAACTTGGTATTTAATGGAATTTTTATTGGATTATTGAAAAATCTACTTCAATAGAGCGACCCCTAACTAAGAAACGCATTTAATTTGCCTGAGCAATTATTCACGAGCCATAATTAAGTAATAATAAGAATTGTAATATTGTATTGAAAAATGTTTTGGATAACTTAATAAAGCTACTTATATACGTAAATAAAACCATATTAAAAAATAAAAATGAGCAGAGAATTTTTTCGGTAGAAGTTATAGAGCAAAATGCAAAAAGTTTAATTTTGAGTATCTCGGAAATCGAAAAAATATTGGATTCTTATTCTTACCTATTCTAACTTATACATACATACGTATACACGAACAATTTCAGACTGAGAATTTTTTCACAGAGAGTTATAAACGATTTCCATGTTTAGGTATAAATACCTAACTTCTCGTAAAAAAAATCATTGGATTATTGTATATCTATAATCTGTATTACTTATTTTCACTATGTGCCAAGTTTCAACGACGGGAGAATTATTCGGATGTCTCCATACAACGAATCTCCTCGTTGATTGGACTAAACTAACTTTTTAAACTTCATTGAAGAATTAGAGAGAGGGCAAATGCCTTTCGCCAACGTAAATAATAAACAGTAAAACAATATTAATGTGAACATTTAGTAGATAAAGTACATAATAATGCCAAAAAATAAGTATCCTAATTAATCTATTACTAATTAAAGCATTTTACAATATTTACTTAAGGCTCTTTTTTTTCTTTGTTTGTTTCTTGGTTTTCCGCCAAAGTAAAAAAAATGTTCCTAAAGTTAGCGCCATCCAGTGAGAGCTGTAAAATGATGGGAGAAAACTGCTCATTAGCAGCAGACACAGGCAAACAGCAGGTTAAGTTAGTAAGGTTGGGCTATTCAAGCCTAGTTGATTAACCTACATTATCTCAGAAAATTGAAAATCGTAAACAAAAAATTACAAGAAAATTAATAATTTATTTAGTCTGAATCTATAAAAAATTGAATTTCGAAAGTAGACTTGTAAAAAAATGCTTCTAGAAACGGTTACTTAGATTTAGAAAACAAAAATTTTCAAGATCAATAATAAACAATTAAACATTAAGCAATAATCAATACGCAATAATAGTTTTTTATTTTAATAACAAACAATAAGCAATTATCATTTTTTTTCTTTTTCAAAAATGCAAATATTATTTACCTACCATAATATGGTCGATCGAATGATATAAAAAGAAGTAGGTATATTTTTATTTTATTAAGTCCTGGCGCACTGATAATAATCAGCAGTTTTCTCCCATCGTTTTACAGCTCTCACGAGATGGCGTTAGGGTCACTTTAGGAACATTTATTTTTCACGTAGGCGGAAAACCATAAACAAAGAAAAAAAGTGCGTAATTAAATATTGTAAAATGCGTTAATGACGTAAGAATTAATTAGGGTACTTGTTTTTTGGCATTATTATGTCCTTTAGGTACTAAAGGTTTACATTAATATTGTTTTACTGTATAATATTTACGTTGGCGAAAAGCAATTACCCTCCGTTATAAAACTTAAATGAAGTTTAAAAAGTTAGTTCCTAAAGTGACGCTAGCGCCATCTCTCGATAATATTTATAAACATCTCATGACAAGAAAACTGCTCATTGATTAGCCCTTTGCCCTACACCGTTATTTCCTATAGGCACACACCAAAATTAAGACAGCAGAAAAAAATATGAGTGCAATAATAGAAGCAGACAAAGCAGTATTCAAATAAAACACCAATAGAACAATACTGTGTGTAGGAAACCTTATTTACGATGTGTAAGTAGTGACTGCAGTCCCCAACCACAGAATATAACACTAAAATCCTGTCAACACATTGATTTTTAGATTGAATCTAGACACATAAGAACTCTTATCTATTTTAAATGCCTGTAAATATGCTGTCAATTAAATATTTTCTTAATTTAAAGTATTTTTACGAAACATAATGCAATAAATGTTTAAGAAAATTACAATGGAACCCTTAGTCCCTGACTGACTCGTTGAACAACAAACGCCGTCTGACTCTTTCACAGATTAGAAATAATAATAAGTATATTGACAAGTAGGGTTGCCAGTTTCTGATTACGTTTCCCCATAGCCTTACAATGACAAATAATATTATTAATGTATAGATACTCCATAGATCACCTAAATAGATGAATAAACATCTATTTTATCTCAAGTATTCATAAAAGAGACATACGATGATACCAAATATCCACTTCAGTCTAGTTAATTTTTAATTAAAATTAAGAAACTGTTCATCCAAGATTTCATAATAAGTCTTTAGATATATATTCTTAATATTTAAATGTACTTTTTATTCAATTTATTTTAGTAAATCCAGATTTCTTCTAGAATAATTTTCTTCGAATTATTCTTCTTCAACCTTTCCTCCCATTACTCTAGGGAAAACATACCTAAAGTGGGAACCCTGGTTGTCAATGACGATGGATGACGCCGCATATTATTAATCATCTGTGTGGCTGATGCGGGCAGTGATTGATGCTATGTCACAGAATATATAAGCTATGTTCAGGTTTTTTGAATTTGCCGCCTTTTACTAAGTTTTCCAGAATCTGGCGTTAATGCATAGTGCTTTAGAACAGTGATTTTACCTCAATGATTACTTGAACTAGCAGACAGAGCGCTAGTTTATAAAAAAATAAAGTCCGTTTTTCTTTTGCTTGTCGAATTTCGTAAACAATCTGGACAATCCTTTTAAACGAAATAATCCATTTTTTAATAAGGTAAACACAAAACTCACAACGTACATATATAACTCGTCGCTAAACACTGAGGTCTTTTTAAATCAAATAGACATCCCTAATCCCTATAACACATCTCAGCTTGCGGGCCGTAAAATTGTATGAAAATCAATGACGTATGAAAATCCTTTACGACGCATGTTGTGTATGAATGACGTGGTTTGAATTTGGAACCCGAACTCGTAAACGCGGCACCCAAGAGGTCCTAATTCGAAAATCGAGATGGCCACGCCCGCACACCATAAAGTATTTCATTGCCTTTTTTCCGTGGATAAAAAAAAGGAAATTATCATGGTTTTGTTTTGAAAATAAGTATGTATGTGTGTTTATAGGTTTTAAGTTATTAATTAATCTAAACAAAATAAATGATTTGTCTTTGTGAATATAAGTGCTTAAGAATAATCCTTAACTTAATATCAAGAATTAGCTGCAAACAACACTTCATACGCGAAAAAATTCTTACACTTCCTTGCATTTATATTTTAGAAATTGCAATGTTTGTTCGTAAACACACTCATTTATTTGAATTCGACAAAAACCCCAGACGCAAAATGAATTTAGTACTTCCAACCCCGTTAATAGAAATGTTTAGAAATAGCCCATTGTACCGTTGTATCCAAATATTTAATAAATTACCTAACTCTATTAAAAGCATAGAAATAAACCACATATTTAAAAATAAACTCAAGAACACTCTTATAAATAAAAGTTACTATAATATTAAAGATTTTATGGAGGATAAATTATTATAGTATTTTATTTACTAGTCAGGTATATTTGTGAGGAGTTTTAACTCAATTATGTTAGTTTAAGTTTAAAATACTTAATTTTAAATAATATTTTGTTAATTTTATGTGATAAGTGCAATATTACAGTAATATGTATTTTTTTTAATTTTAAAATATTCTTAGTTATAATAATGTAAGGACCATCTCGGTTCACAAATGTTTACTACCTTTAGATAGGTTTTCACCTTGCTGTACCCTAACCGGGTGTGCACATGTAGCGAGCGATGTTCATTTTGTAATACTCTTACTAATCTGTGCTATCTACTGTGTATTTTTTGCAATAAATTGAAATTGAAATTAATTGATTACTTATAATAAGGAAAAGGATTTAGGATTTTAAACTTTCGCGTTGGATTACTGGTTGGATTGCTGGTTACATCGCAATCCACCAGTTGACTCGTGACCACGGCAGTTGCAATACCGCCGAAACGTCGAGCAGTGAGTAATAGCAACTCATAAGTTTTTATTCGCGTTTAGATTAGACCCGTCATGTCTAATAGAATAGTAAAGGAAAAGGATTGTTGCGTATTTATCATTTTGATTTGTTGACCACGCTATTTAGAAAAAGAATGAGCGGACAGTTTCTTTCAGTTCAATAAACTTACAAAACTGAATAGTATTTATACATTGTATTGGTAACTTCTGATTAATACAGCGCAATGCGTGAGTTCATACTAATTTTCACAAATTAGTATGAACTTAGAAGATAATCTTATAAGTTGCCTCGCAAAGTAAATCGAAAAGCAGAGTATTCAACTCGGGGATAAAGTGTCTTCGGCCCAGGCGAACTTAAATCTCTCGCTACACTCAGGATTCTCTACTAACCTCGCTTCGCTCGGGAGTTAAAATTAGAATCCTTTCATTTCGTTCGAGATTCAAGATGGCGCCTGGGCCGTAAGACACTACTTTATCCCCAAATTGAATATATACTATCATACACTGATATTATTTTAAGTTATAAAAAGAATTTTTACAATATCCGACAAGGAAAATGGTCTGTACCTTTCATTTGTAGTAGACTACTACAAGGTAAAGTCCATTTTCCTCGTCGGATATTGTATAGACTGGTAGTACACCTAGTAGTGACTGTACACTAGGTGACCTACCTGTCAGGGCCCTATCTAGTCAATGAAATAAAAAATCAGAACGAAATTGTTGTTTTTAAGATTTTTAAAAAAATATCATGGACATACAAGCAACTCCTATGCATATATTCATCAATTCATAGAAATACTTTAGTGAACACAACATGTACAAATAGTGATTACTTATAACATTAAGTATACGGTAGTACAATTTAGGCGATCTTTTGCTGGTAGCAATTTCTGCCATTTATCTTCTTCTTTTTCTTCCTTGCAAGTCTTATCGATGAGCAACAGCTTCCACTGCAATCAGCAGCCTGAAATAAAAAGTATAAAAGTTTTATAATAACAGATATAAAATATGAAGGTAGAATAACACTGGGCGAAGATATTATAATTGTTACCAGTCGACTCGAAGAAGAAGAAGAAGGTAGAGATAAATATAAACTTATTGGAATTGTAATGAAAAATATAATATAAAAAATTAGCACCTTGACCTTCGTACATAAAGCTAGGTATGGAAATCGCCGATTCTCGACGATTTTATTAAAACAAGTGCACATCGAGATTTTTCATATAATTTACATAGCATTGCACAAACTGAGCGTTCGACTGGCCACTTTTTTTCTAGACACTAATGGCGAAGTTGTGGTGACCACGTTAGTGGCAAGCATCGCACGCAACCTTTTTTTTTCGCGGGAAATGTGTTACGCATGCTCCCCACCCCCGGGGGAGGTGCAGAGTTATGTGGGATGGGACTCCCGTCGTGGTTTACCCACTAAACCCCGCGGCATTCCTTCATCGCCTGAGTGGCGGTGTCATGGGAGATCGGCAATGTCTTCGAATTTACACATTATATTCTCAGTTTCCACAGCACCACCGGTGACCGCCAAACCTACACGGTGGGCCCTACATGCTCCCTAGAGGGGGTTAATGGGAATGACCGGTAGCGCTGAGTCATTCCTATTCGGCAGTGGTGATGATGCGTGCAATGCGGGTGGTTGTAACCCCGTACCTGCCATCCGCAGGGCTCCACCAGGAGGGAGCGTAGAGCTGACATATTGTTGACGATTTCTTTCCCTCTTACGCCTGCGGAGTAAGGGGGCGTGAGGATGGTCCTCGCGTTCTCGCTTCGCCAATCGCGGCGCAACCTCGTCACGGTGTTTTTTTATTATTTATTGGCAGCCACTAAGCCAAAATGAGTGCTTGCTCTTAGCACAGACAATATAATAGTACTACGTAACGTACAAAAGGATTACTGTGCTAAAATAGATAAAGTAAAAGCAACTTTTCTAAAGTGCAATTCACTTCGCACGACTTTCATTCAAGGTTGTTTAATCTTATCCCGGTTATGCGTGTCTTTGTCTAACGCGTACCCTGCTTCGTTGTCAGGGTTGCAAACGGCGCGTGGGACGGATATACGCGTTGGTACAACAAGCTACCAAAATAAAATAATTAAGTCTAAGAACTATAGGTAAACCGCTTCATTGAGACTTCGCCTGCGGGGTACAGGGGTGCGGGGGGAAATACGAGAGCGGGGACTGTAAGGGGTGCGGGCGACGGGGATAATACACAAGAGATGAAATTTGCCGCGACTTTGATCAATAAATTAAACGAAATCTTAAAATTAATTAGATTTTGTGACAAAATTAAAAACTTCAAATTACTTACATTCCCTGGTTACGTTTGCGACTGATTTGTTTAAGTGTCTATAGATAGTGCCATCCACGAAGGCGAGCCGGACTCTTTTTTTAATTGAGGAAGGTGCGGGGGGTGACTCGCGCGTCAGTTGAGAGTCAGCCGTCTTTAAAAAATTTAGAATCGTCACGTCACGTATTTTTAAATGTTATTTATAAAACGTTCTTACGTATTTTGTTTACGTCAATAGTAAAAATGTTACTGGTGCATTTTTTTTATTTTTTATTATTCGTCTAGAAGCTAACCATGCCTACTTAAGTAGAGCATCTTTCCCTTTGAGTGTATTTTTTGCAGTATGCTTGTCATTCCATTTAAATGTTCCAAATTCAATTCAAATATTGCTTGTACTATTATATATTCTGTGCTTGGAGAATTAATCGTAAGATTTGCATAGTTTTGTGACATGTACAAAGAAAACCTACTTACTTACTTTTCTAACAGAAGATTTCTTTGCCTTTCGATTTCTAGTCTATCTCTTTCCATTTTTAATCTTATATTATTGCACCTCTTCTTTTCCAATAGCTTTTGTTTCTTAATTCTAATTCTTTCTTCTTCTAAACTTAGAAGCCTGTCGTGAACAAGTCCTGAAAAATTGTACAATAAAATATTTCAATTATTTTAGAAATTTTTTGTTGCTGTTGCCTTTACTTAATCAAAATGTACGAAAAAATGCATACTAACTGACAGGTCTTCCTCGTTTCCAGATCGGCTTTGTGGCAGTAGAAGCAGACAACTCACCACTCGACGTCATTCTGATATCAGTTACTGGGGGAACTTCATCTCCCATGTTCAAATCAATATTAGAGTGTGGGTAATGTGGAGGCTCAGATGGCCATTTCTAAAAGTATAAACCAGTTATAAGGATTCCTTTTACATTTGTACTTAAATAACATTCTTGATAAATGCAGTCTCATAACCATGAAATTGTATATTCATCTGAATATCATATCATTTCATATTGCATAAAAATATGGCTAAAACATTACCATAGTATTTGTACTAGGATCAGCACTGCACAAGACCTCAGAAGGATCATTGGTTTGTGTTGAAACCTAAAAAATAATATAATGAATTAAATGAAAATAAAATTTATTTGTTTAGGAGAAGTCATGCTACAGTTTAAGTAATAGATAGAACAACCTAAACCCTTATTTGATTTATTGATTTATATTTTATTTTATTTATTGAGAACACCAACAGCTTAAAAATAAGTTGTTCAATAACAGATTTCCTATATTTGAAATTAGTTAAGGATGTTTCAAAAAGTAGCTGCATAATAATTATAACTTGTTTATATTAAGTAAAAAATATAAAAGATTTGTTTCCGGTCTTAAAATGTAAGATTATTTAGGAAACTCAATAATTAATTATATGTAACTCAATAAAATACAAAACACTTACAATGGAGTTACTTGGTATCACAGAAGTCTCAGGCACTCCTGCGAGACCAAAAATTGATGTGTTGGTACATATTAGCCTTAAAATTTTCTCTTCAGCTTCTGTCAATTGAGTGTTGGTAGTGCAACCAGGTGTGAAACTGTTTTTACGAATTTTGAATGCCTTTTTTTTTACATTTGATTTCCAATCACGCCAAGTCTGCAGATATCACCATAATTTATTGTATTAATCACTGTGTTTATATTTTTTACTGTGTAAATAATTGACCTTTATAAAAATATGTTCCTTTTACATGTACGAGTATAAAAAAAATATCTAACTCAGAAGATTTAGTTAGTTGTACCCAGTGTTTTATACTGATTTCGAAACTTGGATAGCTTTAATGTTAGAGGGGTTAGGTAGCTTTAGTGTGAGTGTAGTAGTAAGGTATAAAAACCTGCTGCCATTTATCTGGGGTTTTAATAGCGCCGGAACCAAACCCCGAATTTGCATTAAGTTTTTCGGTGATTTTTATCCAAGCATTAGTCTGGCGTATTCTCCCTTCCAAACCAGTAAATTTGCCTATAGCCAGATCTTTATCTGCTTCCAAAAAGTGTAATAACATATTCAACTGCTCTGGACTGGCTTTACGTCTCTCCATTGTCAATTTGTACACTGTATTCACTGATCATGTAATCTTTTTTACTGTAATTGAATAGGTAAGTTAATAAACACTAGGCAAAGTACCTATACTTTGCCTTCGTAAATCAAACACCGATTGTGTTGTGTCCTTCCTATCATAAAAAAATAAATTGAAAATTATTAGTAGTAAACAAATACAAAATACGATGAATAATATATTATTCATCTGTGCGATGTTGACGAAAGATGACATTCGGAACTAACGCTGTCACTGTCAAATTCAAAAATCCGGTTGCCAAATCGCGTAACGAAATCTCCCCAATCTTACAAGAGATATCCGATTTTCCCTTTTGTTTTATTTTCGGCGCGTTCTGTAAAACTATTATTAAGATTGTTTTTTAATACCATGGAGCTAAACTCCTTAAATAAAACTTTAATTTTCTATGGTTTTTATTATTAATACTTTGCGTTTTGCGCCTAAAATCGGTGAATAATTATACATGATATGCATCTTATGGTAGAAAATGCCTTTAATGATATTTTTATCCAAGAAATCTTTTCTTTGACTTTGCCATGGTGGGGTAAAATAATAAATTGGTTAAAAAAGGTAACAAGTAAAAGGACCCTAACATAATATAACACAACAAATAATAGACTCCCTGAATCCAGGGATATTTTCTTGCTGTGGCTACCCTGCATTGAATAAGCGCCCCCCGAGCTTAGCGCGGGAAACGAGAAGAGGAAGATTGATTTTGTTTCATCATTTTTAGTAATTGGTTTTTTCGAGTTAATTATTGTGGTTTTGTGTTGGAATCATCATTATAATTTGTGCTATTGAAGAAAACAAAGTGGGAAATAAAGTCTTCTAATTCGGATCGCCATTCTCGTGCTAAGCTCCCTTGTTGATGGTAGTTCAATGCTTGTTGAGCATTAAAATGCGAACCAGCATCGCATTTCAATGCATTAGGTTGGGTTAGGCTAGTTTAGTGTTAGTTTTAGTGATAAGTGTAAATATTGAACTAAAGATTGAACTTTTAATAATGATGATTGTCTGTATGGCTTAGTGACCAAGGACATTAAACTTGTAAATAAAAAAAATAAGCGCCCCCAAATTGTTTGTTTGGACTAATCTGTGGTTTGGATTGTACAATTGAAATTGACAGATTACATGATCAGTGAAATTGACTTGGACAGAAGGAAGACGGCGCTAATTTTAAAAAACATTATCCTCAGCGTAAACTTTTGTTTGAACAACACATTTCGTAAATAGATTGTCCGATAGTGAAGTAACAGGATGCAAGAAGATAAAAATGCTATCTTCCAGATGCGATTCCCACAGAAATTGTGGTATTTATTGAAAATGCGCACTGATGCCATTTTATGGGGTGGCACTGGTCGTACAATTCTCCTTAATTATCGTATCCTCCATAGTTACTTACAATGTGATCATTCTATATTTAAAACCACCAATATATCAAGCTTTGTAAGGCAATTGAATTTGTATGGGTTTCGAAAAGTAACATCTCACTTACAAGACCCTTTGTGTAATTCTTGTAATCCCTACATGCACGAGTACGTCCACGATTATTTCCAATATGGTAGACCAGAGCTACTAAATAAAATAACAAGGAAAGCCCTCGCTTTGAGAAAAAACTTTAAACCTAAGGTTTGTATGTATAACATGACAAGCAGTAGGTAATTTAATCATGAAATGATATTTTATATAAAAAAAACTGATATCTGCTTCCAGAGCATGTATAGCAACTCTGATCCACTACTTTACCTGTCCCCCCTACAAAAGGCACGACGGGCATTGCGTGAGGCTCTGAAGAAAGCAGCTCAGGATTTGTTCGTTCAAAATTCACCTAAACAAGTATTCAACATTAACTTTGAATGTGAAGGTAAAATATAAACTTATTGAAATAAAATTAATATTTTTGTTTCACTGTTTTTTCACAGATATGCAAATAACACCAATAATGTCAAATTCATTTTTTTAGATCCCCAAGAAGATTTTTGTGAAAATGAAGAAAACATGGAGTTTGATTGGCTGATCGCCAAAAACTTTAATAGAAATACAGAACAACCTGCTACACAACCAGGTTTACTACATCTTATCCTCATATCCCTAATCCAAATCCTTGTAAAACAACTTTCATATTTCCTCCTTTTCAGCTAATAAGACTGAATCCATAAATGCCTTGATCCATCCTAAACTCGAAGCTGATGAAAACTCCAATTTTGGGTGAGACCACTTACAGTTATGATGGATAGATTCTTATAAAAACAGATTGGAAACTAGTTTTGTATGTTTCAGGAAATCAAGTCAAGATGGAAATTTTATTCCATTCAAAGAAGACTCTAATCTACAGAACAATGACTTTCCTTCTCAGTTTTTGAGCATGCCAGACTTAGACGCAGAACCACATGAAAAGACTGGTGAGGAACTGCTTGCAGAGTTTAATATAGATGCACATGGATGCATGGTAGCAGAAGGCAAAGGCAATGGTCATAATTCTCTAAACTGTGTGCTGCCTTCCATAAACAATGATCCTAATGATGATGTTTCAATGTCAGAGGTGAGAAATAAATGCTTATTTAGTTAAAAATGCAATATAGTTTAAAATACTGTTTATCAATTACATGTTTTTAATAAAACTGTTTTTTTAGAAGGAAAACGAAAATTTGGACCAATATAATGGTGAATGGGACCAAATGTTTAGTGATATTATGATAAACAAAGGAAACAACCAAGAATGTGGTTCTGATCTAAAGGAACTTTACTCACAGATATCTAAAACTATTGACCTGCTAAATGATTAAAGATTTTCTATGTTATACTAAACAAGAATTTAAAGTACTAAGAAATGAAACATAATTATTATTTAAAAATGTAATTGTTTAAACATGAAAGTTAATTAAAATAAAATTTTATTCATTACTTCTTTTGCTTCTTCTTTTCAGCCTCTTCCTCCTTTTCTTTTTCAATAACTGTCACATATGAATTGATTGTGTCCAAATCCAGCATTTGCATGGGTTGCCCACGTCTCATTACTGCTATTTCCAAATTCTTTTGTCCAGATTGGACAACTTCAAGAAGTGCACGTATAGCCAGCTGTAAGGAATGAGAAGTATATAAGTACATAATTTACCAAAAGTTTGTACTGACACTTTTAGGAATCATTGGAAATCATAATGCAACATTCTAATAATTATGGATACTGAATCATTCTTGTGTTGAATCTTAATTTGCTGCTGTAAATATCAATATTACAATGTACATAATGGTAATGGGAGCCTTACCTTTACTGCACCTTTTTCTGAAGCAACTTCTTCAGCAGTATAGTTCTTTTCAAGAAATTCACGTACAGTTTTTGCAGCTCTTCCTGTAGCATTAGCTTTCCACTCATAGTAGATACCTGATGGTTCAGTTTGGAACAGATGAGGATGACCGTCATAGTCGAACCCTCCAATAAGGCAGGATATACCAAATGGGCGGCGACCATTACTCTGAGTATATTTCTGTTTCAGACCAGCAATGTATCTTGTAATGTATTCTAAGGTAACAGGGTCTTCAACAGTGAGTTTGTGAGACTGACATTCTATCTGAGCCCTATTTATGAGAATACGAGCATCAGCTGTCAAACCGGCGAAAGCCATAACGACGTGATCATCCAAGAGACATATTTTTCTTACTGTTCTTTCTTCTTGTAACTTGGCCACCGACTTTTTTTCCACTCCCAAAACTACAACATCGTCACCTCTAACGCCAACCTAGAAAGCATTAGTGCAATAAATAGGTAGACTACATGAAAGTAATACAAACATAACCAAAATCATTCACTGTACTTACGGCCGTGGAACCTTTTCGAACGGCTTCTTGAGCATATTCCACTTGCAGTAAATGTCCATCAGGGGAAAATACTGTAATAGCTCTATCGTAACGGGCCGACATTATTCTTAATTAAATTATTTCAACAAACGACAAATTCTCAGTTCTACGACAGAATATATTAGACACAGTGTTGCCAACAGTTAAACTAGTTCACCACCAGATTGACGTTCTAAAACCACCAGAAAACCACTAACAAAAAACTGTCGTATAATGAAATCCCTAAATTTTCCACTAAACCGTAATTAAGAAAGAAAACAATATAAATTGCACTTGTAAAAAGCAACTGTGACTCTGTGACAGATGAGGAATCGAACCCCGTGTCTTACGCTATCCGGGCGTATGCCTATACCACCTCGGCCACCGTCACATTAACAAGCCTGTTGAATTTTGCAAGTGCTTTTTAACGAGTAGGCTGCGTGACCTCATCAATGTTGCGAGATTTCTCTTACAATATCCGAAGTAAAATATTTTTATAAATATTTTAACAATCAGTTATGATGAAAGAAGCCATTTTATAGTTGACTTTTGTTTCTATAGTGTTTTGTCACTATACAAACTTAATAATATAAATGGCACTTGTAAAAAGCAACTGTGACTCTGTGACAGACGAGGAATCGAACCTTGTGTCTTACGCTATCTGGGCGTTTGTCTATACTACTTGGCCACCGTCACATTAACAAGCCCGTTGATCAGAAATATAGAATATCAATTGAAATCATGTAAAATAAAATGTGTTTGACTTATTTATTAACTTATTTACATAGGACTCGAGCATTAAAAGTGTTTTTGGCCCCAACGAGTAAGTAGTTTCGTTTTAATAATTTGGATGTTTAGAGTTTTCATTCTAAGTTAAATTCTATCGAAGTAAAAAGTCAAAACGGGCCTATTAGATCTCACGGCACGGACTGTAGTAGCAGCACGAATAAGAGTCGTCTGACGACTGACGACACTTTACTGAAACATATTTCACGACGTGAGTCTTTCCTCGATTTGAAAATGAATTCTATTGAAAGTTTTTTTTTAGAATTTTAGGTTCAATCTAAACCACTTAAAAATACCACCAGCCACTAAAACCAATATTTGGCCACTAAAAGGGAGGTTGAAACCACCAGTTTTAGTGGAAAATCCACTAAGTTGGCAACACTGATTAGACATATACGCCGACTGTGCAATTTTTCGATAGTGTTGTGATAAGTTGTAAATTCAGTAATTGGTAAGGATTTCAAATACTCAAAAACATAAAATGAAATATTAATCGATTATTTATATCAATTTCTTGATTGAACGATAGATTTCTACATTGTCAAGATACAGTGTGTCCTTGGAATAGATATATTTCAATTCTGATAAGAGGTGAAAGCAGACTAATGATCTACACAAAACAATAGCATTTCTTCATTAGCTTCAATAGAATAATCAAATATTCAATGAACTGTGTGAACACTACGTACCAAAAATATGTGTCTTAAATTGTAAGTCGTAATATCTAGTAGCACATACGGACCTTTACTTTTTAGGGTTCCGTAGCCAATGGCAAAAAACGGAACCCTTATAGTTTCGTCAAGTCTGTCTGTCACTCTGTCCATCCGTATGTCACAGCGACTTTATTCTGAAATTCTTTAGGTAGGTTAGGTGTATCTTATTTAACGCTTTCCGATTCAGATACAAAAAGTAAAAAAAATACATTTAAAGGGGGGGCTCCCAAACCTAAAAAAAAATTATTTTTACTAAATCTATAGTTTGGTGGTTTAAAACACGATTGTTTCCAGAGATTGGGTGCAGTAAAACCGTGGTAAAACGCTTTCTGGTTGTCTTTTATCAGTGCACCGATGATAAAAGGCCTGACCATTTATCAGTAAGTCACCATTGAAGTGAAATTCAGAGATATTTATGTCGAAATAATAACTTATGAATCAATTTGTCGATAAGAAGGAAAACATCGGTCAACGCTTGTACCTCTTAAGGGGTGCGTGTGGCTCACCATATTTGTTTGATGAAAATGTAGCAAATATATGGCTTATTACCATATGAAAAAATCAAGTCGAAACACGAAGGGACTCGGAAGATACACTAGTTTTTATACCATTTCCCATACTAATAAATCACGTTTGGTGCCATAGCTATCAAAATAAGGTTCTAATAAGAAAATGGTACTTATATTTGTTTATCAAAAACTGACACATGTATATTTAAGTTGCCTATGTCCCTTTGCTAGTATGGCGTCGATCCATTGCCTGCTATAATTGTCTTACCAAAAATAATCGATTTTTGATTGAAATTTAATTGTTATAGCACAGCACTACAGCACGATGACAATACAGTTTCATCAAATGCTATAATGCGTTCAGAAATAGGTAGACGAAGAGATACATAATCTAAAGCTACCTTTTGACTGTGGTATATAATATATTAAATACATTTTATATCCCGAGACATATCTTTCACCCGTTTACACTATGGGATATTTATTTTCTTAGTTTTGTATGGGATTATCCACTACCACGGGGGCGGAGGGGCGTGCGGGGTGCGGAAAATATGTCTTTCTGGCTCGAATCGCTCCAAAATTTAAAAGTTAAAAAGTTAGCAAGTCCCTTTTCATTTAGTAAGATGGGAAAGGGACATAACTTAGTGTTAAGTTGCATGACCAGAATTGAGTCCACTGACTAATAAAAACCGGTTAAGTGCGTGTCGGACCCGCGCACTAAGGGTTCCGTGCCACCCTTAACTGAATTCAGGGTCCACTTACTTTCACTTAACGAAAACATCACAATATATTGCGACAGCAAATAAAACTTTGTTTTTCATAGTGTTTGTATGAAAGACAAAGTTATATTTGCGGTTGATAAAAATATGCAATATCTCAAAAACTACTGGTTCGATCTCCTTCAAACCAATTTTCGTTGCAAGTTTTTGTTGAGATCTACATCATATATTTTTTTCAAAATTTTCACATTCTTTGTTCAAAGGTTAGATTGGGGGGGGGGGGGGGACGCCCATTTTACCGCTTTGGAAGCGTCTATATCTTAAACCTTACACTTTTAGAAAAAATGGGTTTAGAAACCTCAACATCATTTTAAAATACCTATTCATAGACACCCCACACGCATAGGTTTGAGTAAAAAAAATATTTTAGGTTTTAGTTTCATGTATGGGAGCCCCCCCTTAAATATTATTTTTTCTTACTTTTTGTATCTGAATCGGAAAGCGGTGAACAAAATACACCTACCTACCAAGTTTCAGCTATGTGACGCTTATAGTTTCAGAATAAAGTGGCTGTGACATACGGACGGACAGACAAACAGACAGACAGACAGACAGACTTGACGAAACTATAAGGGTTCCGTTTTTTGCCATTCGGCTACGAAACCCTAAGAAGAGAGACGTCAAAATTAGAGAATAAACAATCCTAAAATCAAAGTTTATTCGCCTTTTTCGCCAAAGTTTATTAACCTTTCGGGAGCCTGGTAGGTAGCTGCTGCTAATCACGTTTTATGACCTACATTCTTAAAGATGAAATAAGAAACAAAAATTGCGCACGGGCGGGATTCGAACCAGCATCTTTCTGGCTTACCGGGCCAACTGCTCTTCCAATTGAGCTACCGTGCTGTCGGTCCGACCGCGCGAAATTCTTGGTCTCTTAGTATACGTCATTGCGTGACGTTAGCGCCATCTACCCGTCTGTTTATGTAACAGCGGGCCAAGTAGTTATTCTTTACAGAATAAATTCAACTTGGAAATGATGACGCTTTGCTATACAACGGGTTAGAATGTTACATTCTTTGTCATGGTAATTTTGGTTTTTAGGGTTCCGTAGCCGAATGGCAAAAAACGGAACCCTTATAGCTTCGTCAAGTCTGTCTGTCTGTCTGTCCGTCCGTATGTCACAGCCACTTTATTCTGAAACTATAAGCATCACATAGCTGAAACTTGGCAGTTAGGTGTATTTTGTTCACCGCTTTCCGATTCAGATACAAAAAGTAAGAAAAAGTAATATTTAAGGGGGGCTCCCATTCATGAAACTAAAACCTAAAATTTATTTTACTCAAACCTATGCGTGTGGTGTGTCTATGGATAGGTCTTTTAAAATGATGTTGAAGTTTCTAAACCCATTTTTTCTAAAAGTGTATGGTTTGAGATATAGACGCTTCCAAAGTGGTAAAATGGGCGTCCCCCCCATCTAACTTTTGAACTAAGAAAGTGAAAATTTTGAAAAAAATATATGATGTAGATCTCAACAAAAACTTGCAACGAAAATTAGTTTGAAGGAGATCGAACCAGTAGTTTTTGAGATATTGCACATTTTTATCAACCGCAAATATAACTTTGTCTTTCATACAAACACTATGAAAAACAAAGTTATTTTTGCTGTCGCAATATATTGTGATGTTTTCGTTAAGTGAAAGTAAGTGGACCCTGAATTCAGTTAAGGGTGGCACGGAACCCTCAGTGCGCGGGTCCGACACGCACTTAACCGGTTTTATTTATTAATGATGACTAAAATTATTTAATATTTGGGTTTATTCGTTGTTTGAGTTTTATCTGATAACAGTTTCATGACATTTGATCATTTTAATTATGTACTGTGAGCTTTTATTATGATCCTGAGAGAAGTAAAATATCAAGAAATATTTTCATAAAATTGCCTACCTTCTCAAAGCCTACCTTTCTAATGTATTGAGTGTAACTTTTTTTTCCCACCCGGAATATAGCACGATTAGTAGAGTATAGTATTTTGTAATTGGCATTCAATGTAGAAGTTTTTTAAGCAGTTGGGCACAAACAGTACAGTATAATTATTATTCAATACAATACTGTGTTTCCCAATCTAGCCGTCCTTGTCGCTCATGCTAGTATGGCCTTGCAGGGCAAAGAGATGGCGGTATTCAAAAATCTTGGCAAAATCTCAAGAGTACGAACTCTTTAAACTTCGAATAAAATTTTAACGGGCCAAAAAAATAAAAATATAATTATTTTCTGACTAAACTATTGAAGTTATTGATGATAAAAGATTTTGGCAACATAGTTCCACTATGCAAAAAATATAGTAATTCAGAAAAACATTAATTTTGCAGTACAGAGAGTACAGAGTACTAAAATAATGGTGACAAGCAAAGTGACGTAAGTCGAATTATTTGAAAAATATATAATATAAGAGACTTTTCTTAACCCATGTTGGCCTATTCTGATACATCATGTCATGACCTAATCTATCAACGGTTTTCGGTTCAACCACTACTTACGGGACATCCTGTACTTCGCAAGTCATTGAGGAGGCATAGAAAATATGAGGACGAATAGTTTTTCCTATAATTTTCCGCATATTTGCCGTCGCGCGGTCGCGGTGATGAGTTGACGAGATGGATGACACATCATGACAGGAATGCCGTCGGGCGGTGTGGAGCCACCTTTAAGATCTGACACTAGTGTCAGATGTCAAATGACAAAAAGTCTGTCAATTAGAGTCAATCGAAAATATGGCGGCTGCGGTGGGCGACTTCGAGCCATGGCTTATTGATAAATTAAAATCCTTAAAAACTGATGAAGGTGTTTTCGGATCATATATCTCAGGCATTTTAGAGAGTGAAGATAGTGTTGATGAAAAACGGGATGCACTGGAAGGGATACTATCTGAGATTGTGGTAAGTGCGATCATCCGGAGATGAGTTCAAAGAAGTTACAAATTGGCAGTGAGCTGTTACTACTACGTACAAATTGGTTGTATTGTAAGATTAATTAAACAGAACATTTCTCCAGGAAAGTGACATGTCCATACATGTGTCAGAAATAATAGACATGTGGGAGTCTTGCAAGCCCAAGGAAGAAGCCCCAAGGCCAACCACAGACGTCGACGCGCAGTTAGCTAAGTTGATGGAATCTCAGGCCCCTGCGGCGACCACGAGACGAGAATATACCGACGAAGAAAAGAAAATACGTGAAGCAATTTTATCGCAGTATAGTCAGCTCTCTGATAATGAGGTTTGTCTAGGTGTAAAATGAATCCAAATGCTTGCAGTAAATAATTTTGTGACTAAGTATCATTTGCCCTATTATTATAATTTTAGCAAGATGTAGAAAATGTTGAAGAACCACAGAGCACTGATTTAGTTAAAAACACAAATGCCGCTGATGTTGCTGCTGCAGCACGTGAGCGACGTGAGCAAGCCCGCATGGAAGCTCAACGCAAAAAGGAAAAGGACAAAGAAGATAGGTTTGAGCATGAAAATTATTCAAAACATAGCTTTTTAAAAATTATATGGCCAATACAATTGAATTTATGGTACAGTGAAAACCAATTTGGGATCCTAAGTCATTTAAACAAAAGTCAACCTAATTTTATTTAACCACAGGTAAACACTTTTTTAATCATGTATAACTTATAAATTTCAGAGAGAAGCAGAAACAACTGAAAGAAGAGAAAAAAGAAAAGCGTAAGACACAAAAAGGAGAAAGAAAGAGGTAGCAAATGAAAACTACAACTTGCTTTAGTTATAACTTCTTGCATCAAGTTATGCAAAACTTAAAATATTTCAGTTAGTTACATAATTGCAAATTGAATTCTCTTAGCATTTTTTGTGAAAAATATCTTAACCTTGTTGTAAATAAAATTTTGGATGTAGATGTAATTAATTAGGTACCCTCTATTGGTTGTCATGATACATTTTACAAACCCTTTGAATATTTAAGCAGGTATGTACTTAAATAAATATCCAACCACAATTAATGTTAAAATAGGCACTATCTTTATTGAGGTGGTTTTTTTATCGTCTTTAGCTGAATAGTATTTGGTCACTGATTCCACAGTATTCTTAGCCTAAATGTGATCCCAAATTGATTTTTATTTCAATTACATTAACTATGTACCCCAATTTGAGATATCCATAGCTGTATCCATACCATTGAAGCAGTGTAAAGTATGAAAGCTTATCATTAAATTAGAAATAAATGTTTTATATGTGACAAATTATAATGTTTTATTTAAAAGAAAAAATAAGCTGATATAAATGGATAGTTAATGTAATCTCAGTTAATATAAAACAAATGAGCACCTTGGTTGGATTTCACCATAATACAATCATTGAAATGACTAGAAATATACCTAAGTTTTGTTTTAAACAACTTTAGTTTCTGTTATTTGGGTCTCTATATCTGACTCCAAAAACTCACTTTTCCTAGCTATAATGAAATTATGAGCACTTCCAGCAAATATCTGAGTAACATGTAAATTGGTCTCTATGCCCAGATCCACGGCAGTTGGAATAGGAATGAATTGATCCTCAATTTTTGTGGCTGTATTCCCATGTTCATTCCAGCCCCACGCCCATAGAGTATTATCATTCATTAAGCATATTGTGTGCTCTGATCCTAAAGCAACATCTATCACTTCTTTACCTCCTGTAACAAGAATTATTTACAGATAAAAAAATCATTGATTAATTTTAAACAATACATTTATCAAAACAGACCTGGTAATTGCACATTTACTAATTTATTATTTATTCCAGTCTCAGTTCCAAGTTGTCCATAGTTGTTTCGCCCCCATGTTAGCAATGTTCCATTGTCAAGCCACAACAGAGAGTTAGTCCAGCCACTGAGCAACTTTTTTATTCCATGCTTTACACCAATGTCTATCTTTTGTGCATTAAAAACTTTCTTATATTTCTCTTTATCTAATAAAAGTTGACCATGTCTATTATCACCCCACACATACAATGCTTTTTCATCTGAACACCAGGCTGTGGTATGGTTCTGACCACATGCTATGTGAGTTATTTTACCAACTTTTGGGACTTGCACAAATCGATCAGATGAGACTATGTCTTCTCCAAGACCAAGTTGTCCATGTCTTCCGCACCCAGTTATCCATACTTCCCCTTTTGAATTGACTATAGCAGAGTGTCGTAACCCCATGGACACAGCATGTGCTTTGACCTGCAGTCTAACAGGTTTGACAATTGCAGGAAAGTGCTCTTTTGGTAATCCCAGCTCTCCGTTGGCATTTGAGCCCCATACAAATAAAAAGTTATCATTAGTCACTCCACAACTGAAGTCCCAGCCACAGGCAACACTTGTGAATACTATACCTCCCAAATTCCACACTCTTTCAAAGGATTTGTATATCTTTTCAGTTCCCAGCTGGAGTTTATGATTCCAGCCACATGAAAACAATTTACCCTCTGAATCTATGAGAAGCGAATGACCACCTCCACAAGCTATTTGTTTAATCTCTGTGACATTTAAAGAAGGGCTAATAAGAACTTGAGAAGGCTTTTCCACCTGTTCATTAACAATACCAAGACCAAGTTGGCCATGTGAGTTAGCGCCCTGAAAGCATTGAACTGATTTAAAAAATATACAGGCTAAGTTTTAGTCACATTTGTTTGAGTGGAATGAAACACATACCCATGAGAATATCATTATTCTCAAATGAAAGAAACAAGTGTTTTTAGATAAATTATAACCTCTAAAATAAAATTATCGCGGTGATGTATGTCCTAATAATCCTATGATAATTATTTATGTATGGTACGTCACGCACGAGAAATAACTGAATTGTATTCAGTTTAGCCAAGTAATAAAACTTTACAAACACACGTAGGATTGTTTACCATTGTTTACAATCACCGGATAACACAATAGAATTTTTTTTTTTTTGTATAGGTTTCACGGCCTTGGAGAATCCATCCAGCCTTTTCTTCAGTGTTGTCGTCTTTCTACGTCATATTCCACTTTATATGGCACAACGCTTACACAGGCAGGGGTAAGTAAGTTCTTCAGTTTTTTGTTTAGATAATTTAAATGCTTCTCTTCTATGAGTTTCCTTCAAATATTAAATCTCTTCAATTGTGTCCTGAATGTATGAATAAATAACTTCATAAGTATTAACATCTTCAAGTAGAGATGGCAGGAGGCGGGGTATTTCTTGATTTTTATATAACTTTGTTAGGCCATCTACTAGTAACAGTCTCTGTATATTGAAGGCGGGACATTGCAGAATCAAATGCTCGAGGGTTGCGGTGACGTGTAAGGTGCAGAACTCACACTCATCAGAAGAAATAATCTTAATGCGCTTCAGATGGGCCGGAAACTTGCCATGACCGAGTCGAAGTCGGTTTAAAGTTGTTATAAACTTTCTTGAAGGAGATTGTAACTTGAAGTACCAAGGTTTTCTAGGAATATGTTTCTGTATCTGTGCATACCACTGTCCTTTATATGCTTTGGTTTCTTCCCAGTCTTGGTGCCAGTGATCAAACATACGCGATTTTAATACTGAATCGTAATCTGATGGAGGAACAGGTGGTGCTGGGTATTGTGGATAAGCAATCTGTGGAATCTGTATTTTCATCAGGCTGTCTACAATCTCATTTCCTGTAATCCCAGAATGAGAGGGGACCCACATGAACTCGATTTCTATATCATTATTAGCCGCCAAAATTTCTCTGATCTTAGTGATGTAGCTATTGGTTTTGTAAGAGATGTGCACTTTTTGAAGGCAAGTCAATACGCTTAAGGAGTCCGTTACAATCAAAAAGGAGTTTTCATTTTTCAGTCCTACGATATATTGCAATGCAGTATATATGGCGTAAGCTTCTGCTGTAAATATAGATGTATTCCACTCATCAGTCCGAGTTAACTATCGTGACCAAAGTCATATATCTCTCGTCAGTCCATGTTAACTATAGTGACCAAGATTCAAATATGGCGCGCTCCGTACATTTTTCGCTTTTTTTCAAATGACGGACTGTTCCGAATGATTAGCATCATGTTATCTATGCTAGTATTTATCGTATCGATCCATCGATACCAGTTTCCCAAGCCTAAGTCGTCACAAGATTAAAAATATAAGCGTCAAAGTCAAATGTCAGTCTATGGACCCGGCTGGGTGCGTGGTATTTTATACATTTTAGTTTATTAATTGCGTAATATTATGAGTTTTATATTGATTTAGGTATTAAAAGAAAGCTAATTAAAAGTGTTAAACGTTGTGATATGCAGTTTGTGCCAATTTAATTCGGAGTTCAGTGAAAATACAATAACAAAAGGTCACGTGACTTACGGTAAGTTTGCAAAGTTTGCAGTTTTTGCATTCGCTCGATCATTTTACTCGTTGAATATTTCTATTTATTAAATAGATCAAGACATTCCTCGTTTAATCAGCTTTCTGGCAGTATTTACTTTTAACGGGAGGCAATAAGTCTAGAATCAGTGGCAATGTTATTGTTGCGCGCCGCGGTCGAAATTCGCGGAAATTCGCGGAAATTCGCGAATTACACACTCGGCAAAAGTCGCGGGACGATAAGCCTATATGTGCCCGCGGAGGCTGGACGTCAGAGTGGTTGTCAAGTGTGAAACACCGTCCAAATTTGGTTCTAGAGTCATAGTATGCCGCTTTTGTACTGTCTTCCGTTTTAGAACCATCTGTATATATTCTTCGATGTCCCTGTTTCTCAATATTGACAAATCCAAGGAATTCGGAATTGCTGAATACTTTTTCTGAGCAAATACTAGGTTTATATGACTGGACCTCTACCGTACTTAAATCCCAATATTGCCTATGGTCTATGCATTCACAAATTTGTTTTAAATCGTTTAAGTGTTCACATTGAAGGAGATTATTATTCTGATACAAATTTAGATACATTTTATTTGATAGAATCTTAACATATAACTTTTCGGTAAGATATCTAAGTCTAACCTCAATGGGGGGAATTCCCGCTTCTATTTCTAGAGAGTTGATAGGAGTGGAGCAAAAGGCTCCAGTTATTATTCTTAGACCTTTGTTTTGTACTACCTCTAATCTTCTATACAAGTAGTTATTTATGTACTTGCCATATACAACTAAAGCGTAATCATAGTGACTCCTAACTATAGCTTTATATACAATATTTAATATTTTTGGGTCCATTCCCCACGTAACACTTGCCAAATGTCTCATAATATTTACAGATTTTTGCATTTTATCAACAATTTTATAAACATGAGTTTGAAACAATAATTTACAATCAAATATTATACCTAAAAATCTTTTTTCATCTACAGTTTGAATATTTACAGTATTATACACAATATTTACATAATCAAGATAATCAATTTTCTTGCTGAATATCATAACAGAACTTTTAGTAGGATTAATGTCTAATTTAAGATGTAATTTATAATACTGATAAAGTTCACTAAGAGCTTCGTTAAGAGCAATTTCTGCTTGTCGAAGATTATGGTTAGAAGTGTACAACACAATATCATCTGCATATTGTAAAAATGATACTTTTGGAACTGAGACAAATTTATGTAATTGTGATGTATATAATAAGTAAATTAATGGGGATAAAGTAGCCCCCTGAGGGACCCCTTTATATGCTATTTTTGGACCATGTAAATTGTTGTTGAATTTCACAAAAACTTCGCGTGCGTAGAAAAACTCAAATATCCACTTGCACACTTTTCCTGGGATATTAAAGCTATGAAGAATTTCTACCAGTGTTGGTAAATCTACGTTATCAAAAGCTCCACTGACGTCTAAAAAGGCACTAACTAAATAACTATTGTCCGAGAATGTATTTTGAATATCGCCTGTTTTCAAAAGACTGTCGACTGTGCTACGACCCTTACGAAACCCGAACTGATCATATGGCATTATTAATCTGGATTCAGCAAAAAGTTCTAATCTAGTTTTAAGCATGTTTTCGAAAATTTTCCCAACGCATGAAGATAGAGAAATCGGTCTGTAAGAGTCAGCAGACTTCGGATCTTTGTCTGGTTTAACAATAGGAACAATAGCGACTGATTTCCACGAAGCCGGTATTAAACCAGCTGACCACAAATCATTAAATATTTTAAGTAATATTAACTTAGCAGAACGATCTAGCTGCTTAATTAAAATATATGGAATATTATCCATGCCTGGTGAAGTGTCTCTTCTAGTATTCAATGACAAATTTAGCTCAGCCTCAGTAAACGACGAATTCAAGTGCGTGTTTAATTCATTAAACTCAAATAACTGATTAAGAAACTCCATATTTATATGAGGTTGATGAGAAGCTACTTTGTCTACAAAATCGGGTAAAAAATCTTCATCTTTGGCTTTGTCGTCAAAACTTTTCCTATTGAAGATTTTAATGAATTTCCATATGCTACTAATTGGAGTGTTTCTATTGAAATTTGAGCACAAGTTTCTCCAGCTTAATGATTTCTGTTCTTTGATAATGAGTTTTTTGGAAGCTTCTAGTTTCTTATAGATGATATAATTTTCTACAGTAGGATAACGCCTGTACATGTGGAGAGCTAATTTGGCTTCATTTACTGCGCTGGCACAAGTGTCGTTCCACCATGGCATGGGCTTACAATAGTTTTTATTGCTCTTAGGTTTATGAATAGGAATAAATTCAGATCTTAATCTATATATTAAATCACAAAAATCACTATACGCCACAAGAGGATCCTGATAAGAAACTAAGTGGTCGAAAATAGTTCTTGATTTTATTTTATAGCCTAACCAGTCGCCTTTTTTGTATATATATTTTTCTAAGTGTACAGGATTTTGATGAACTATTTCATTTGTGTAGTCTAAGTGGACAATTGTTGGGAAATGATAACTACCTAAATTATCTTCTGTGTATACAGACCATTCTGCTGATGGAGCTAAAATTGGTGTAATAAATGCAATATCAATAGCTGACGAGGATTGATTTGGACGAGGAAGAGTAGTGTGTTGACCATCATTTAAAATATACATATCAAGTTCATCAATCATATCGAAAATTTGAATGCCTCTTGGTTTGGTCGACAAAGACCCGAATGCCGTGTGATGAGCATTAAAATCCCCCATTACAAGAACAGGTGATGGTAGTGCGTTAATAATATTTTTCAAAAAATGAATGGGAAAACGACCCGCACGTGGGGGGCGCAACACCGCCGTAGCCAGTGTCACTGTCCTTTCTATAAATTTTATAACCTCTAAAGTAAACATTGTCAGAAGGTTCTAACCAAGTTTCATTTAAGATTAAAATATCAATATTATGAGAATTTAAAAGCTCACTAATAAAAGGAGTCTTAGGTTTTAAGCTTTGAATATTGTGCTGTACAACTACTAAAGACTCTCTATCCATCTTTACAGATTTTTTTCAAGAATGTTTCCTTTATTGTAGAAGAATTAATAGGCAAGCTATTTTCCTTATTACATAATAATAACAAAGTATCAATTATGGCTTTGATAATAATATCGTTATTTATAACGTCTGCTAACAGATTTTTACTAGGAACATCTTTAGTATCTTTATTTTTTGGTAATTGAGGTTTAAGTGTAGTACTTGTTGCCTTGGCAAAGGATTTGTTCAAAGCTGGAAAGAAAGACCCTAGGGTAGTTTTGTTCATAATTTTGTTTTTATTTTCATTTATCTTTTGCTGCTTAACTGGACAAATCCTTGCCACGGCTATGTGGTCACCTTTACAATTGACACAAAATGGTTTCTCAATGTTGGTACATTCTTTAAAGGAGTGTGACTGTGAACATATCGAGCATACAATGTTCCTTTTACAAAATTTCGTAGTATGACCAAATGCCATGCACTTATAACACTGCACTACAGGCTTTATGTATTCATCTACAGCAGGGATGCACAGACTTATTAAGACTAGGGGCCACTCGGGCAAATTATGAACTGATGGCGGGCCGCCAGAAGTATAGGTAATTAAAGACAATAAAGAATTGATAATTATGTATTAAAATTGAAAAAGAATTTATTAATTTGAAGCGTGGCACTGCATAGTGCTTACAATCTTTTTTATATTTGGCTCAAATTTACTTGTAGCAACACGTAAAACTGCTTCCAAACTTTCATTTGCAAGGCGGTTTCGATTTTTTGTTTTATTATTATTTAGTATTGAAAAGGTTTGTTCACATATATAGGTATAACCAAATAAGCTGGCACATTTCAGAGCGTTTATGCGCAACTCTTTGTACGTATTTTTATCAATGCAGCGGTAAAAGTTCAGCAAGTCTCCTTCGTTGAATTTGTTGTGTAAATCTTGGTCGTTTTGAATGTCGATAATTTCTAACTGCATTGACTCTGGCGCATTTTCAACTGAAATCGTGAAAGGATTGCTGAATATGTCCAACAGAGGTTTCACTTTTTTAAACTCCGAAAATCTTTCTTGAAAAGATTGAATCAAAATATCTAGCTTTTCTACATAACTGAAATTAATCGCAGTTTTGTTGAATTTTTCAGCCATTTTCTTATAATTCGGAAAATGATTGTAATTTCCAGAATTCAATTGCGATCTGAAAAGTGTCAGCTTGCATTGAAAGGATGATACGTGAGCGTAGAGCTGGGATATCAGTTGATTTTTGCCTTGAAGCCGTGTGTTCAAGACATTCAAATGATTTGTAATGTCAACTAAAAAAGCCAAATCACACAACCAATCAGGATTTTTAAGTTCCGGGACATCCTTTTGCTTTTCCGCCAGAAATATTCCAATTTCTTCTATTAAATTTAGAAATCGTTCCAGGGTCAATCCACGACTTAGCCACCTTACTTCTGTATAATACAGTAAATCTCCATATTCGCTTTCGATGTCATCAAGGAATTGTTTGAATTGCCTGTGATTGAGTCCTCGTGATTTTATGAAATTTACAGTCGAAACTACCACTTTCATGACATTTTGAAATTCAATTTTTTTAGAACAGAGGGCTTCTTTGTGTATAATGCAGTGAAACTGCATGAGATCTTCAGCGTTTATGTTTTTTTCTTGCATATGCTTTTTCAGCAAAGTAACTAGCCCAGAATTGACACCAATCATCGAAGGAGCACCGTCAGTGGCAACTCCCGATAATTTTGATAAGTCCAAATCAGTTTTTGAACACTCATCCAAAAGTACATTGAGTATATCAACTCCTCTGGTTTGACCTTTCAATGAACACATTCCTAACAACTCTTCTAAGACTTCAAAATCTTGAGTAACACCTCGTATGAATATGAGAAGTTGACCTGTGGAAGTAATATCAGTGGATTCGTCGAGTGCTAATGAAAAAAATTCAATGATCTTAGTTTTTTCATTTAATTGTTCCGCAATATTACCTGACAAAGACATAATACGTCTTTGGATAGTCATACGATTCAGTTGAATTTTCTCAAACTTTTTTGCTGCTTCTGGACACATTTTCTTAGCGGCAATTTCTATGCATTCTTTTACAAAATCCCCATCATTGAAGGGGCGACTGCGCTTTGCTATCATTCGAGAAATTTCATAACTAACTTCTGTAGCTGTTTCTGAATCTTGGATGGGTTTTGTAAACATAGCTTGCTGACCAATAAGCTCCCGTTTTAAAGACAACATTTTTTGCTTTCTTAATTCGCCTGTAAACTTGGTAAAAGTAGGATGCTGCGTTTCATAGTGCCTTTTTACATTATATTCCTTTGCAATCGCAACAGAATTCTTGCAAATTAAACAAACGACTTTATTATGCGACCATACAAAAAAGTATTTCTCAGTCCAAATTTCTTGAAACTGCCGATTTTCATCTTTAACCTTACGTTTTTTACTAGGTCCTGGCTTGTCCATGTTGCGTTCTAATCCTGGCTAGGATTAACACAGCACCTAAAAACAATTACAGTACCTACTTAAATTACCCATCCTTTTTTATTTAGGTAGATTGATTTAAATAGGTAGGGAAACACTTATTAATAACAGAGTTTTACTTACGATTTCACAACACAATTATACACGGCACTTGACGGGAAATCTACGTTGAATGTGGATCAAAATATATGACACCGGCTAGTCGAGTTAAAATCTACACTAGAACTATTGACACTTCACTCAAATTAAAACCGAACTATCGGTCGCTGCGGTTAGCGTGGCTTTTATACCGCGCGTATAGAGTCGAAAACTGTCTGGAGAAATCTCGAAACCGACTCTGGAAGTTTCGTGTATCTACCTACGCGAGCAATCGGGAATTCGTGCACTTAAGAGCGCGCGCGCGAGATTCAAATTACTTTTCGAACATATATTTTTTGGTTTTATTCTGGAATAGAATTCAATATTTTTCGAATGTACGAGAGTATTATTTTTGCTGTCGGCGGGCCACCAGTATTCGACCGGCGGGCCGCAAGCGGCCCGCGGGCCGCGGTCTGTGCATCCCTGATCTACAGGTACAATGCATAGACCATAGTTCACATGTGTGGGCAGTACATTACCTGAAAAGGTCACAGATACCGTCTGCAGTGGGATGACGCCTTCAGGGCTTCGCTTTGTGAACCTCCGTACGGCCAGGATCTCCTGGGAACTAATAAGCTTGTCAAAAAGATGTTTGGTGCTCAAGTCAGTGGGAATGTGTTTTATGACTCCAATACATTCGGACGTAGCGGCAGGAATGAAAGCCTTTATCTCGTGTGATGACAAGAAGGATGTGTTGGATAGCAAGGAATTTGCGTTTTTAGGATTGTCAAAAATTACAGCATATCGCAATGCATTGACTCGTTTTATTTCCTTTACTCCTTTGTTGTAACGACTGAAAATGTTGTTCAAGTATATGGGGTCTTTATTTCCAAATTTAATAGACTCATTTGTACTCTGTATGTAAACTGGGAATACATTGCCTGGTGAATGGTCCGGGTAACTGCGGATGTGATTTTTCTTGAAGTAGGGAGCGTGCTTGGTCTCCTCATCTTCTTCTGATAGATCTACCGCTGGCGCGTCAGCTTTCCTTTTTTTGTTAGGGGCTTTACCCCCACTTTCGGAACCCATTTTGCCCCTCTGGCTGGTCAGATAAATTGAAATTTAACTATATGAGAAATATTTTTTTGCACAGCAGAAAATATTAAACCTCCCGCCTCGAAGGTTTCCCGCCTAAAAAAAAACACAATAGAAAGATAAATAAATGACAGCATACATTTTTTTTTTTTTTTTTTGTTTTGGCTAGCACGGCTTGTGCATTTTGCCACGACAAGGTAAAAGGTTGGGAAAAGGTATAGGAGTTAAAAAGATTCCGGGAGATACAATTTGGAAGGATCAGGGAAAGTGGAATAAATATAATAAACTACAATTTTATATTGTTAGCGTTAATAAATAAAGATATACATTTATAAATATTTACATCATTTGAAGATAAAAGGCAAGTTATGGATGTAGGCAAATGGACACGGAGGGATACTAGAGATTGTATAAAGGAAGAACAATCATACTTTGTACAGGCAAAAAATATGTGATTTGCATCACCTACATCAGATCCACACTCACACAAATTAGAGTCAATTACATGTATTTTTGCTAAATGTGCCGGTGTACACACATGACCCAATCGTAATCGTATGAGACTAGTAGTAGAAATTTTACTAAGGCTTGTTTTAAAGAACCAGGGTTTTTTAGGTATAGATGGTTGCATAAGTTTGAAGTATTTTCCTTTGACTTGACTGCTATTATTCCAATCCTCTGTCCACGAGTCATGAAGGATTTTTTTTGGCAAAGCTATTAAATCATGACTGTAATTTTTGTATGGGTACATATCTCCAAAGCTCACAGCATCATTAGCCAAACGATCAGCTTTTATGTTCCCCGTTATGTTACTGTGGCCAGGAATCCAAACAAACGCTACTTGTATTCCTAAAGAGAGGCATTTACTTACTAATTGCCTACATTCGATAATGATAGGGTAGCTTGTATTTGATTTAAAAGGGTATTTAGCGAGTGCTTGAAGAGCACTTTTTGAATCTGAAAATATAACGGCTTTTCGTAACTTTAGCAGAAGAATATATTCTAAGGCTTTAAAAATACCAAAACATTCACCTGTGAAAACCGAAGTCTCAGGGGGCATCTTTATCAACTGGTTTACTTTATACTGTTGATGAAATACACCTACTCCTACATGACTTGTTTCATGCTTTGAGGCATCACTGTATAAATAGTGCCAGTCTTGCCATTTGCTTTCAAGAATAAAATTGAACTTTATGCCAGCATGCTGGTCATCTTTGGTAATGTCGATATCAAGTATTTCTATGGGTAAAATAAGTGACTCAAAATCTGAACAAAATAAAGGAAGGTAAGTTGATCTATGAGTGGGAGCTTGTATTGCAATGAATTTCCTAAAACTAAGAACAAGACATGGAGGATTTTTGTGAGCCCAATACGGAGAGTTGTCAATATGGTTGGATAAAGATGCAAGTTTAGAGTAAAGAGGGTGATTAAACAGCTGAAGGGCACGAAACAAAAATTTATCGCTTAAAAATTGGCGTCGTAATCGTAAAGGTGGATCCCCACATTCCACTTGTAGGGCGTTGTTGGGACTCGATTTCATTGCTCCTGCTACGATACGGAGCGCTTTAGCCTGTATAACATTTAATTTTTGAATTCCAACAACATTACAAGGTTCCAAAAAATGAGTTCCATAATCAAGCACACTTCTGATGATAGCATTGTATAAAAGCTTTAAACAGAAAGGATGGGCGCCCCACCATACTCCAGATAAGCAACGTAAGATATTGAGTAGCCGTTCACATCTATCACTAACATAATAACAATGATCAAGCCCTGTAAGCTTTGAATCTAAAATAAGCCCAAGGAATTTTGCCTTTTTGTCACAAAGAAGAGGAATATTATCATAAGAAAGATGAATCGGGGGAGGACGCCTCATTCTAGAAAAAAGAACAGCAGAACTTTTAGGAACTGAAAGAGACATGCCATTTGTGTCTAGCCATTGTTTTAACATTTGCAGTGACGAATTGACTGCCTCACATAGTTTTGTGATATTGGAGCCGGCTATATATAAGAGAAGGTCATCTGCATATTGCAAGATATTTATGTTGTCACCTAGGGAGTGCTGCAAATCGTACGAATAAATATTGAAAAGGATAGGAGATAATACAGAGCCTTGAGGCAAGCCATTCCATAATACTCTACATTTTTTCTCTAAGCTTTCATCAATAACATAAATGCTCCTCCCCGAAAGAATATTTACAATAAAGTTAATTAACATCGAAGGAACTTCTAATATTTGCAATTTATTTACAAGGATGGATAACACTACGGCGTCGTATGCAGAGGAAATATCAAGGAATGCAGCTAAAAGATGCTGGTTAGCAGAAAAAGCTAATCTTATATCTGTGGTAAAGATTGCAAGGCTATCAGCAGTGCTCCTACCTTTTCGGAACCCGTACTGACTATTACTTAATAGGCCCTTACTCTCAACGTGCCATTCTAATCGATTTTTAACCAAGTGTTCAGTAATTTTGGCCAACACTGATGAAAGAGCTATAGGACGATATGACTCAGCTAGAGATGAAGGCTTGTTTGGTTTTAAAATAGGAACTATTTCTTGTACCTTCCACGATGAAGGAACATTACCGGATATCATAACTGAGTTAATCAAAGACAAGAAGTAGCCTAAACTTGAATCAGACATATTAGCAATAAAAGAATATGGAATCCCGTCTGGACCGGGCGCCGAGTCTTTTACGTATGTCAATACACCTTTAAGTTCCGTGAGACTAAAGGGGCTATTAAGACCGGTTTGTTGAAAAACAGACAAAGTTTTATACATCATAAAATCATGAGGAACAGAGGAAGGTGCCAGTTTGTCCAGGAAAGAATCTGTTAACTTCTCAGATAGTATCAAAGGATGTGATTCTTTAAAAGCTGACCTGAAGCGTTTGATATTTGACCAGATTGTAGAAGGACATGTGTCAGGAGATATAGAAAGACAAAAGTTCCTCCAGCTATCCCATTTTTTCTGTTTAAAAAGCTTTTTTGTACTGGCTGTAACCTGAGACAAGATTTCCAGATTTTCCTCTGTAGTACTGGACATATAAGCCCTTTCAGCAGCTTTCCTCTGTTTTATTGCATCCGAGCACTCGCTGTCCCACCAGGGCGGAGATGGAATTTTATTTTTACAAGCCTTTTTAATGGGAAATGTTTCATTTGCAGTCTCCACTAACAGTGATGCTAATGATTCAGCACACTCTGTATGGTTACTATTGTTAACGGGCTGTAATAAAGAAAGTTTTTGTTCCACTTTGTCTTTGTATAAGCTCCAATCCACATTTTGTAATTTGTATTTGAGACGTGGGGAGCGAATATTCGATGGCTTTTTACAATCAGGAAAAGTTATTGTAATAGGAAAATGGTCACTTCCAAATGTTGATGACATAGTTGACCACGTCAAAGAAGAGGCTAAACTTGAACTACTAATTGTTAAATCAGGAACACTAACACCTTCATGAGTACGCCTCGTGGGACAGCCAGTATTCAGTATGCAAAAAATATTGGTATCCAAGATATCTAAAATCCTATTGCCATAGTGATTATGCAGTGTGCTTCCCCACATTGGGTTATGTGCATTGAAATCGCCCATTATTAGAGCCGGTTGAGGAATGCTAGAAATAAGTTCTTCTAATTCATTAAATACATCTGTTGAAGGATGAGGTATATACACTGAAACGAATGAAATGTTATTTACAGAGGCGGCTACGATAGAAATATCTTCGCTGTGTTGAGGGAGAGGTATACATGAAAAAGTTAAAGGATGTTTTATTAATAAAGCAACGCCAGCATAATTGTCAAATCTATCTTCTCTGATACAAGAGTATCCAGAGACTTTAAATATATATTCTGGCCGGAGCCAAGTTTCTTGCAGAGCCACTATAAAGGGCTCTAAACTATTTAAAATATAAATTAAGTCACTTTTCTTGTTATTAATACTCCTGCAATTCCACTGCACTACCTGAGACTTCTTTCCCATAAACAGTGTTATTTATTTTCATCATTAAATCATTTTTAAGCATGGCAACGTTGGACGGTGAAATGTTATTGTTTTGTGTTACTAATAGAGAAATAAGCACATCAATGATATCTTTTACTGATAAATTAGAAAGACTATTATTCGAATCACGGTCAATTAAAATACTCTTACTGGGTGCAAATGGGGTGTTGTAATCTTTTGTTATTGATTCATGTTCATCACGATTATAACCTCTAACAGGTTTGTGTGGAGTTTTAGGTTTCAAAAACACTGTCTTTCTGTAGGAATTGGTGTTTGAATTATCAAGAGTATAGTTTGGTATTGGTGAACGTCGACGGTTAAGTGATTGAGTGGTCGGAAAGTTATCTTGAACTGGACGACTAGACATTAACACATCTGCGAATGACTTTGTTACTGGGGGGTGTAGTTTCAGTGCTTCAGCGTATGCCACACAGTTCTTTGCCATGGTTTCCTTGATGCTTTTTTGCCTCATATATTCAGGACATTTACGACTTGTAGCTATATGAAAACCTGAGCATAATAAACATGATATACTTTCCTCATCAACTTCACAAGAGTCGCCAGTGTGACCCTGTCCGCACTTAAAACACCTTGGCAAAGATCTGCATTGACTTTTAACGTGTCCATATCTGCAACACTGGAAGCACTGTATGGTTGGGTATATATAGAGGTCAACAGGTAATGAATTATAACATAAGAAAATTCTTTTAGGCAAAACCTGGCCGTCAAATGTGACTACAACTGTTTCTATCGGAATAAACTCAGATTTCCCATTGAAAGTGTTTTTTTTCTTTAAACGCCTGACCTTTAATATATTACCACATCCTGTAGGCACACTAATATTATCAATGATGTCTTGATCGCTCCAGCTAACAGGTACACCTTTAATCACACCCATGCGAGTGACATTGGAGGTTGGAATAAAAGCTTTATAGAAGTTTGACTTTAAGGTTTCGTTGGTGAGGAAAGAGTTGGCATCTTCAAAGTTTGTGAATGAGACTGATAATCTATTCCTACCAATCCTTTTGAGACTACCATTAATAATGTTTTTAAAGGAGTGCTTTTTAAGGAAGTACCCAAATGATACTGGGTGCATTGTACAATTCTCATTAGGAGTAGATTGTTCTCTTAGGACATGTACTACATATGGGGATAAGTCAGAGGCAAGATACTTCACTCTACCAACAGGGACATAAGAGTCATCATTTTTTTTAACTGTTCGTGACATAGCACTTGAAGTTGGGGCATGTGTGTCAATAGCATTATTTACCTGTGGTGTATGAGGGTGGACCGAGGGGCGAATACTAGCACTGTCCTGAGAACAGGTGACTGGTCTATTCTGTTCATCTATACATTGACATTCAAATTCACTAATAAATCCATCTGTACGATTTTTCGACCTTTTCCTATTGCAGTGCTTGCACATTTTTCGCGGTCTAGAGCGTTTACGTTTAGGTTCATTTATATTGTTATTTTCAGAACAATCAGTCTCAAATATCGAACCCTCATCGTCCATATCAGGTAAACCTTGTGAAACAGTCACGAAACTCGATGCCTGGGGGACAAATGTCCCGCCAGGATCGTCAGGCGGCTCTTTCATAGTAGAAGAGAAAAGTTGGTTGACTTACCCAATAATCGATGAAAAAAGTTATATATATTAAATAAAAATTACATACAATTACAAAACTAACTAAATATACACACAAACACCCACACTGATCCTTATTTAGAATAAATTTTACAAGAGCCAAAAAAGACGACCTACACGATTCACCGTTTCCCGCGCTTTTCGACAGCATACATATATTATTCATCTGTGAATGACAGATAGGTAGGATTGGGAAGCTCTTGGAGCATTAAATTAAATAAGACCCTAAAAAGTTTGGGGAAGCAGCAACCGGTGGTGTCGCTAGCGTCGTTTTATTTTTCTTTTATGCGGGTGATGAACAGGCAAAGGTATTAAACCATCATACATTAATTAAGTTTTAATATTTTATTTCTTATTAAAACAACCGGTTCAGATTTTAAATGACACCCTAATTATCACCACCTGTTTGGTGACAGCTAAAGGTAGGAGTGAGAAAGAAGATTTTATAAAGAACACATCCGTCCCAGGGGAGTCGCCTACACCCAAGATGATGTAATTGGCCTACACCTGCAATCACATTTTTTTATGGTTTGACGTTAGCTAGCAGAAAGCGGAACTTTTTCTTCTTCGTCTATGGTAAAAAAAATCGGTGAAACACAGTAGAACAGACAGCATTAAGTAAGGTTAGGTTAGTTGTGTAAATACTATAAAATTAATATTCCTATCGGAATAGAAGAACGAGTAAAAGCTGTCAAACGAAACCGTTTTTGAATGTCAATAACCAATTTTAGTAAGTTACATTAGTAACTTAAAATGAGATAACCTTTCGTCCAGGTGATTTATACCTATCTTCCTAGGTTAAATATATAATAAGTTTACCTCATGATAAACAGTCGACACAAAATATCGAACATGCAGCCTTAGTGTTAAACAAAAAATTATTTATTTGCACAAAATATTCGTAAACATGCATTAAATGTTATTTTGTCTTTACTTTTTACATAACGTTAACGTTTATAGAAAAGAATAAGCTAACTTGGTACTTTCAATTTAAACCGGATTGGCAAATGTAAATCGTAAATTGAGAGGCTTCGATTTGGACTAATTTACCTCTTAAACGAGAAGTTGTAAGGGTTATTTTGCTGTTATGAACAATAATCAATCACCAATCAAGTCCCTATGTTTCTGAAGCACAATTTCTCTTAAATATACACAATTTCATTTGGAATTATAAAAAATCACATGAAAGAAATTTTCAGCGAGGCTCTTTGGGGCTCCTAACTGTTTGATAGCCGTCAAAAATGGTTCAGCGGCATCATGTCTCGCATCTCTTTTTATCGCACAGCTTTATCCTACTGACATCTCGCTTTTGTAGTTCTATTCAGAAAGGGATAATAATTATATGGTAAATACCTATGAACTGAATTTAAAGAAGAATTGTCTGTATGGCTAGGTCCAAAGACGTTAAACTTAACTAAAAAAATATATACGTCAAATGGGTCAAAATGTCAAATGTGGTCAAAAAACAAAAAATGTCTTGCTTGCTCTCTAATCTGTGGGCTTGGCTGTGGCCTGTTGCACAGATGAATAATATACAGGGTGTCCCGTAAGTAGTGGTTCAACCGAAAACCGTAGATGGATAAGGTCATGATCTATCAGAATAGGCCAACATGGGTTAAGAAAAGTCATAATACGACGTAGCCACCGGGCTTCTCGACTACCTAAATGGTTACCTAGCGAGTAGAAAAGATGAATAAATGTTGCAGTTTTTATCGTCTTATTTTGGCGGTATCTCGTAATATCTTTTTTTATTACTTAGTGGGCTTGATTCTGGTATTGTCTATGGACTTCACTAAATTACGCAAGTATTTTTCTGGACAGCTGTTTAGTTTGAAGTTTCCAATTCATTTTAGTCTGTCTACTTTCATTTGGTTGTAAGGGAAAGGGACGTTACTTAATTTAAAGTCGTATGGCCAGAATTGAGTCCACCGACTTATTTAAAAAAAATACGTCTAAATTAGAGAATAAACAATCATAAAATCAAAGTTTATTCACCTTTTTTATAGGCCAGGTAACCATCCGGGAGCCTAGTAACTGCTGCTAATCACGTTTTATGACCTACATTATTTTACTGACATGCAAATTTTCATTTTCATTAATTAACGATGACTAAAATATTTGCTGATTGGGTTAATCCGTTGTTTGAGTTTTATCTGGTAACATTTTCATAACATTTGATCATTTTAATTACGAACTGTGAGCTTTTATTATGATCCTGTGAGAGAGGTAAAATATTAAGCATTTTATTCAAAAATAATGCCTCCCCTGCCAATGTATTGAGTGTAACTTTTTTTTCCACCCGGAAAGTAGCACTATTATAGTATTTTGTAATAAGCATTAAATGTAGAAGTTTTTAAGCTGTTGGGCACAAACGGTCGGGAATTTTTTTTTTTCAACACAGGTCTTTAAAATTTTGAGTAAAATTTTATCGGGCCAAAAAAAATCAATATACTGGCATTTTCTGACTAAGCTATTGAAGTTATTGATGAAAAAAGACTTTGGGTACATGGTTTAATTATACAAAAATTATAATAATTCAGAAAAAACATAAATTTTCGCAATATTAAAATAATGGTTTTTACTCCATAAATGAATATTTTGACACTTTTAAGTTTGAGTAGTGTGACTCACATATCTCTTGTAATGTAATACTTATTAATTTTATAATAATTTAACTACATTTGATGACATTATCTTGCAATAGACATCGTTAATGATTTTAGTTTTATGTATTGTTATTTTATTGTGTGATAATGGTTAATAATTTCATTGTGATTTCTATGACACTTCTCTCAAGAACGTGACATTGCATGGTTCAAAACTATTAATCCGTATTCAATATTGGACTTTTTATGAATTTAAATGATGTTATACTTGAAGCTATTTGCATGCCAGTTATGGTGAATCGTGCGAACATCCATATTGTTTTACCATCTCCTGTACCACTTTTCAAGCAAATAAATTGATTTGATTTGATTTGATTTGATTTGATTTGATGGTGACAAGGAAAGTGACGTAAGACGATTTAAAAAAAAAAAACATATTATTGAATAACTCTAAAACCATGAGACTTTTCTTAACCCATGTTGGCCTATTCTGATAGATCATGACCTCATCAATCTACGGTTTTCGGTTGAACCACTACTTACGGGACACCCTGTATGTATCTAGGCCTGTTGTCATACTCTTACTAATCTGTGCCTGTTGTGGCTGTGGGCTTGCTATGACTCTTACTTACTAATCTGTGTTGCAGACATACTCTTACTAATCTGTGGTTGCTATGCTTGCTTGCAGCGTTGCCAGAACGTTACTTTTGTAACGTTTTACGTTACTTTTTGACCCCTTGAAGTTACATTTACGTTACAAGTCACAAAACGTTACTTTTGCGTTACATTTGGGATGGACCATTAGAACCTTAATTTTCTTAAGTTTAATAGAAAATGTACGGTAAAAGAACCGCATACTCAACGCTTGTGTAGTACTATAAATATTCTGTGCTTGTTTGTAGCTTTTTGTGTGCGTATGAATGAATCTAAAATGATATGATCGTTCGTCTCTATCGCACTTATAGCTTGAATAAGGAAATAGATAGAGCAAGTTGTACGGAGTGAGTAAGTATCGACGGGACCAATAATTTGCTGTTTTATTTTATTATGTCATCGCTGTCGTCGTCTATATTCTTGATTTTCGTCCTCTAATAAAAAATAGACGCTTCCAAAGTGGTAAAATGGGCGTCCCCCCATGTAACTTTTGAATAAAGAAAGTTAGAATTAGGAAAAAAATACACAATGCAGTTCTAAAAAAGTACTTTCAATGAAAATTTGTTGAACGAGATCGAACCGGTAGTTTTTGAGATATAGCACATTTTCATCAACCGCAAATATATCTTTGTCTTTCATACAAACATTATGAAAAACAAGGTTATTTTTGCAGTCAAAAATATTGTGATATTTTTGCTAGCAGAAACCTCCTAGGTGGACCCCGGATTTAGTTTAAAGATGGTACGGAACCCGCAGTGCGCGGGTCCGACTCGCGCTTGGCCGTTTTTTTTTTAGAAAGCGTTACTTTTTAGGTCAAAACGTTACTTTTTGAACACTCTTGGGTAACTTTTTAGTACAGGGCACTGGCAACACTGCTTGCTTGCTTGCATTGGCATATTTGGCATTGCTTGTTACCTTTCTGCAAATTTTTTACGTTTGTGGCGGCTGAATCCTGTTTGATAAAATGTGTTTTTGAACTAGTTTCGTGAGGAATTAATGAGGGGATTTCGTATCTATGGAGAGGACTTGTTGTTGACTTAATGAAGGCCAGCATTCTTTGTCCATTCGTGTAAGTCTATTTTGCAGTTGAAATGGACAGTTCTAAGCGGCTTCACGCTACGTCTGCGCAGGTAGCGGCTCTGCTTGATTTTATGCAAGAGCACTCGGACGTAGCTAAAGGTGTGGTCAACTCGGGACTTGAAAAAGAAGATCTAGAAGCTCAATGGAAGTACCTCACTTCCACCCTCAATTCAATGGGAGGAGCTGTCAAATCAGTTGAGAAATGGAAACAAGTAAGGGTTTTAGTTCGACTACCATAAACCTTTGAAAACTAGGTCTTGAGGGTGGAATAGTTTAACCAACAGTGCTACTAATAGGTTTATGTCTGTAGTGTATTACATGTGTATATTATTGTTTTCAGACATGGCGTGATTTAAAATCAAATAATAAGAAGCGGGCTATGAAACAGCAATCTTGTGATACAAGTGTAGGACCCAGCATGGACACATCACAGGACAATGATAGTGATAATTATGCACCACCTAAGAAAAAAATTGGTAATTATCTCTCTACTAAATAACTCTTATTTGCTACACAAGTTGATAGTGAGAGAGATAGTAAGACAGTACATTATTGTTTTTACTTGAATTAATTAATGACTTAATATTCCAGCATCATTTGATGAAGAAATCATTAAAATAGAAAGGGATAAATTGGAATTGGACAGAGATTATAAATTACAGAAAATAGAGGTGTTATCCAGGTGAGGTTTTTTTCATTTATTTAACCCTTTGTCTGTAGCCCTGCCCTAATTATTCTACAATGAAACCATATTTTATCGTTCTGTAAACTACATTAAATTTATTATTATTTATTTAATTTACCTTTTATTAGGTATCAACATAAATACAAGCTTTATAACAATAAATCAATTCTACAAGATCAAAACTTATCAGCTGTGCTAAGGGCTCTATTAAAAAAAAAAAAACAAATCAACACTCATCTTTAATAACTAACACAGCTATCATATTCATAATGTATAACCAATAAATTATTATAATGTGTTCAGAAATATTATTACAGTCATGGAATTATCACATACATATTAATGAAGGAACAGAATATAATACAGCCATGAGGTCATAATCAATAGAATAGTTTTAATATTTTATAATACTAAAGATTTAATTGCATATTATAGAATAATGAATTCATATAAGGCTAGAAGGTGGCTAGAAATCTAAGTAAAATGCACTTTGTTTTGTCTTGGTAGTGTTTTCAAATTGGTTTTTTGTTATTCAAAATTCTGTCAAAACCTTACTTAATGCAAATACTTACCCTCTTATTCATAAAAATGCAAACCGTCTAATAGACCTGTTTTAACTATTACACTGTTTTGTCTCATTCTTTCTTGGTGCTGTTATCATTTAACAGAAAGTGACAAAACAGTGTAATAGCTGAAATAGGTTTATTAGACTGTTTGAGTTATTATTATGAATAAGGGGGTTAGAATTTTTTGTTATTGTTTCAGGATTGCATCAGCATTAGAGGAACTGGCTAAAAAGAAATGATCTCATTCAATTTTAACACTAGAAAATCAGATGAAGATAAACTGTTTGAATTGTTTTAATACGAAAGTATGCTCAGTTTCATGGGTATCGAACCCATGAAGATTATTAGTTTTGGTTAGGTCCTAAAATTTACTTTTGCTCGACTCATAACTTATGAATTGTTGTAATTATGACCAACTATTAACTAACTCTAGGTTAAATTGGCAACTTATTGGCCCTAAGGCCTGATTTTTCAATAGTCGGGTAAGAAATATTTGTTGAATGAAATACATTATGGGTGGTTTTTTTTTTTTATTATGGATGGTGTGAAAATGTCATTTATTTGTCTACAGTCACATACAACTTACATTTAAAAATCGGTTGCTTTGAAAACTCGGCCTTAATAAATTACTACACAAACTGTTGCGTGTAGTTGTCACACTAAAGATTTCCAAGATATGACAATGAACTGTTTATTGTCTACCATCATACATAAGTCATATTCATATGTCATAATGACTTGCATTTAAAAAAATATGTCTATAAGTAGTGGCTACATCTAGGTGTTGTTTAACACGTTCCGGGACACTACTCCAGACACAATAGATGTTTTATTGTTTTCACGCCTGTAGGCGGGCACTGTCCCGGAACGTGTTAAATTATGGACATATTTATAGCTGTATCACGGTAGTGTGGCCGTTACTTTAATATATCTTAGAGCCATTTCAAATTGGCGTGTCCCTTGCTGAGCGAATATTCGCATCGTATGCGCTGCGCGCTCCGCCTGAACACTGCATCCCGCTACTGTGATGAAGCTCGTAGAAGCAGTAAATTCTAGAAGCTACAACAATATTTAGTAAAAATTACTTTAAAAATAGAGAATACGCATTATTACTACCCTACCCCGCAAACGCAAACGGCGCGCAGGATCAACACAACATCATTCTACAGACTCTCACAGAGATTCTAATTGTCAATATTATATCAAGCACTGTTCTATAATAACAGTATTACTTTTGTAATACGAGTATAACCTATGGTTCATATGACTAACAATCAAATGAAATTGTGTCATCATCTAATTTAATTTAGTTGTGTAATTTATGAAATTTAATGTCGAATTGATTATAAGATAGTAATAAAAAAGGTAGTATGATGTAATTACGTCGATTTTTTAATAAATAATAATAATAACTAAATGCCGGTTGCACTGTAACATAGCCACTATCTATCTAGCTAGCTAGAACGATGCTATCTATGTATAGGCAAAGTGAACTATTTATTTGTGAGTTTTTTAAAATGATTATTGTGGACCTGTCTCTAATGAAATAAAATAATATATTGTAATATCTGCAAATAATACTAGTTTTATTAGAACTTTTAAGACACTGGTAGGTAGTCACTACCTCTTATTTATGATCCATATATGACTTACAGGAACGGAGTACAATCATCTAGGTTTATCTGTAAATTATGAAATAAAATCGTGTTAGTTACACTATTTATAACTCAAGAACGGCACTATTAATTTCTCGAGAATGGGTGGACCGATTTTCTTAATTTTTATAAGTAAAGAGTAAGTAAGTTCTTTGTTGGATTTGACTTAGCTCGGAATAGGATATAAAACCATAAAACGGGACCGGGCAGGACTAGGCCGGCACGGGACGAAGTTCGCTGGGACCGCTTGTAGGTATTGTCTATGTATGTGCTCAATTCTACCTACACGAAAGTTATACCTACACGTATGATGTAGGTACATAGAGGCCCTCTATGTATATCATTCGTAAGGTATCCCCACAAACAAGGGCAAACTTCGCAACTCCCAGATGCGGTCGATGTGATTAATCACTTGGTAACACACTTAGCTATAGGTATACTATACTTCCTTACTTAAGTATTCACACGAAATAACGAAATATTAGAACTTGGATCGAAACAACCGCGATTTAGAGATTCATAATACAGGATAGAGCTAGAGCTATTTTTACCTAATGAAATAAAAATAAAAAATTGTAATATCGTTAGAATTTTATAAGTAGGTATTTGTGTGGGTGATCTATTAAGACTTCCAAGCACGTATGTAATATTTCGTAAGTAATGTGTATTTTAGCCTACGGATTTCTCGAAAACGAGAAGTCATAGCGAGATTATTCTTTTTTAGTTCAATCAGGTAAATTCTAACTTAGGGTATAGTTTAAGTTTCATCAAAATCGGTTTAGTAGTTTTTAAGATCTATATCATGATTTTTAGTTATTACCCATATCTTAAAAACTACTAGACCGATTTTGATGAAACTTACAAAATACTGCCTTTAAAAACACTGACCAAAAAGCTTCGAATAAGGACAAAAAAAGTCTTGGAGACGGTGCAAAATGTGCGTAGACAGACTGTTAGTGTACTTAAGTATTTTTTTTATAGTTAAATATAAAAAAAACACCTATTAGGTACATATGCATGCCGACGAACTGTAAAACCACAATGTGAACGCGATCATACCGAGCGCGAAAATGTTGATCCCCATTTTCCCTACATGCCGAAGTAAGATAAATAATATTGTAGTTCAGCTCGGTTGGCTTTTTAGCAACTTTACTAAACTCCATTCTTCGTTGCTAGTCCAACATTGCAAGCAATGATTATGTACCATTTAAAATAATATCAGTAAATAAAATTAATTACTCTCTTATTTTTAAGTTCCCAGTGTTGAACGATGAATTAGCTATGTATGTTGTAAGTTTTGTGTCTATCTTGTTTTTAAATGAATATTTTCACTAGAAAGGAATGTCAAGATTGTTTACAATATTCGACTAGTAAAGAAAAACGAACTACAATTTAAATAGTGTTCTCTAATTCAAGAGACTGACAAAAACGATTGATATGATAGCAAATAAAGCAAAACCACGAATCTCTTTCAAAAACTTTTATTAACGACACTGCTTTGGTGGGCAAATGATGCAGATAAATCTGATGCTACTACACAATAAATATCTCTACTCGTCTCATCTTATTGATTGCTTAAAATTATAAATGAAAAGGCCATTTTTAAGTGCTCTGATTGATAGCATAGATAGGATCTTAATTTACCACCAGGGTGTTGATGAAACTCCATTAATTACTAGTTAAATGATATATTAATAACACTTTACGTGCTAAAAACAAGAGTCAGACAAGCGCATCGCAGCGGGGATGAATTAGTCAGGTTGGGGGATGAATGCAATAACCTCGCCGGTCATCAGCCGGCGCAGCGCGTTATTTAATCAACCCGCGCGTATGGTACGAAACTGACACAGCATTTTACGGCAGGTTCTCAATTTCATTTATTAACTCGTCAAGTATGTGTAAACGAGACACAATAAAAATTCCATTGTTATGCGACTCTCGGCATTCGTTTGATACCTGACTGATTACGAATCAGAATCAGAATCAGATATTTGCATAAAAACATGGTATTTATAGATGATACATACTGGTAAGTTAGTAAGTACATGGTGGGTAGTGTCCAATAATTTAAGATAGACACTTTAAAGTGGAATGGGGGAATCTCTTAGTTAGCTGAATCTTTTTAACACGTTCCGGGACAGTGCCCGCCTACAGGCGTGAAAACAATATAACATCTATTGTGTCTGGAGTAGTGTCCCGGAACGTGTTAAGCAAATTATTGGCACAAAGCTCCTCTACAGGGAAACGTCAAAGCCTCGCTCGAGGTTCGGTAGGATGCATCCAGTGAGTTGTTACGACCTACCTACGTATTGAGAAGCTATGTCAATAAAAAAATGTGTCGCAAAAACGATAACAAGATTGTGACGCAAGTATTCTTTAAAATTTGAATCTCGAATTATGATTTGTACAAAGAGTTGATGACCGTGTCATCAATTCATGGAGCACAAAATTTGTTCGTTATGTCAGTTCCATACGCTAGTAATAGTAATGCACTATGCGTCTTCCTGCGCGAGTTTCCTAATCTTATACCTTACACGAGAAAATCCTGTATAAGTACCTATATACATATGTGGTTTTTAACAGTGCAAATATGTATCTGTCTATAAGTTATTATTTTTTAGTGATAATAAAATGAAAAAAAAAAACATATAATCGGAATCTTGAAAACGGCTCCAACTGCTAGAAAAGGCGATTAAAATATTAGGCCAAGCTAAGGCCAATGTCTAGCCGTCCAATCTACGCTTTTAAAACGTACTTAATAAATTTAAATATTTTTGTTTTATTCTATCAATTTGCATCAGAGCGCAATGTCGCATGTGTGCGAGCAAATCTCCTCACTACCGGCCCCATGCTCTTAAATTGTGCGGAATAGTGATTGTTTTTCCAAGCGATTACCGCGATATCACTCCATAAAATGTCCAATGTGTCGGAATAATCGGCTGGTAACGGTTTCATTTTTGGAAGTCGATAAATATGTTGTGCGCGGCCTTCTATACTTACATATAGCATTGAAATCGATGAGTTATCTCTCCACCTCCATCTCAAGATTTTTAAATTATGACCTCTTTAGTGCAATCACAGAATATATAAGTACGAGCCGCGCGCGTACGAGCTCGTGTTCCAAATACAAATCTCATTACAGCTTATGGATCGTGATTAAGGCCGAGATGGATTTTCATATTACATATTTCTGCCCGTGAGCCGAAATCAGGCACTTTTTTAATATTATATACGTGAAGTGTAATTGAACGTTTCTGAGCGGATGGAGTGAAAAAATTAAACTTCAGGCAGTAGCCTACCTTCCGCGTGTTCGGTGTGGCGATACCGCGTTATGGCACAGGGTCGGTGCCCAATAACTCGCATGATTGGCTCTTGAGTGCTAAAGCAGAGCGTAGATTCGCCTCCCTCCAGAGATATTTTTAAAATCCACCACACGGGGATTAACCATGTGCAAGGGTTCACCACCTTTATTTATCTATTCAGTGGGTTCACCTAAACTACATTTGAATGTAGTAGCTAAGTAAACTAAACTGTTTCCTCATATGATGGCAAAATATGTCTTCGATTTAATTTTATCTAGTATATTTTTCTTGAAGTGTTACCATTTGTATCTGTCATTGGCGTTTTATACACGCGCCATAAAAGTCAGATGGCACCGCCAAACTGTCGTTTTATCATTCGTTCGCACCCTTTGGCGGATTCGTAAGTGCTGCATTTATTACCTATCTCTCAGATAGCGCGCTTACCGTAAATGCTTGGGGGAGTGTATTTTGTAACTTTTTATATCAAGTACTTTGATTCCTTGCTTTTATGAGATTATCAGGTCGCTAATTCATTAAAACGATTAAAGAATTATGAAGGTGATTAACCAGAATGTAAGATTAATACTAACGAATATTCAGCCTTAAAGATGTAGAGCTTGTCTAAGCTGAAATGACGCGCCACACCATCGCATTAACGCACACAGGCATACTTAAGGTAGTCGATTTTGACTAAGGCATATAGATCTTAATTCACGGAGTAGTCATCGCAGAGTTATCAATATATGCATTCGCACATCGAAATAAACTAATTAAGTAGTGGGCTAGCGCAACATTTCATCTTAGACAAGCTCCACTTAGGTACTTATGATTTAAAATATCAAATTCAGCAAGTTACGACGTTTTAGTCTGGGTTTCGTTGAACTATTTATTGTTATTACCCTCTATTTTACTCATCTTATAGCGATACTTACTTATTAACTTCAACTCTGTTGTTATAATTAATTTACTTACAGGATAGCCTGAAGGCTGTATGTGTGACCGGGGCGAAATGGAGCTAGTGGGCCTGATTCTAGTGATAAACCGACTAAAACTAAAGCTGAATCGTTCTCTTATTAATAAATGAGTAGAAAAAGACGAAAATTATTAAGAAACGTCATTCTAAACAGCTGTCAGTTGCTGTCATTTTTGCGTGGATTGTATTTGATTCGAATTACCTATTATTATTACCTAGGCTAGGCTATTAAATCCCAATTTATCCCAATAGTATATTTAGTAATATTTTTTTTTATTAAGTTAAATTATTAATGATAGATAATTTTATTGGCGAACTCTTGATGTCCTCGCTTAAATGTCCTAAATTGTCTTTGCAACTGACAGCTATTTAATCATTTTAGTCTGTCATCATTATCTATCATCAACATCATCCTACTTCATCTGAGTCGGGTCTTCTAGTATCAACCAACCAGCTACAATACAAACAAATGAGATGAAGATGCTGAGATGGGTGGAAGAAGGGGGAAAGGAGTGTGACGCCGGTTGAATAGAGTCCGTAACGAGTATATCAAGTGGTCGCTCAAAGTAGCCTCTATCTCAAATCTCATCATTTATATAGAGGAGAAAAAGACATATTAGTTTTAGTCAGTGTATCACTAGAATCAGGCCCAGTGTCTGCGAAGGTAGTAGGTACGAGTAACGTCTCAATGGTCGTCACTAAATATTCGACGAGGCCGCACTGCGCTCGCCTTTAAATAAAACATAGCGACGTACCGAGTGAATTTTTCACGCTGTGGCCCTCGTCCTTTGAGGCTTAGTTTATGCATTTTTACTTTACCTAGATAGAAGAGTAATTACAAAAGAATCAGAGGTTACTTACTATACAAGGTGGAACTTTGCAAGGTTGCCAAATCTGATGAGACAATCAATACATACATACTTTTACTATAGGGCCATGGTTCAAAATTTCAATAAAATTTTATATGTATTGATGGTTTCATTCACTTCCCAATCAATCTTGCGAAGTTCCACCTTGTATGATGAATTATTAGGTAGGTATATCTACGTTAATTCAAATGTTACTCAAACTAAGATAGATTTTAGATTCTGACTTTCTGTGTCTTTTCTACTTGATATAAGTACCATGTCTATAAATTTATTACTCCTGTAATTAAAATCAAAGCGAAAAAAACACAAGAAAATTCGTTGGTTACCTATTTTTATTTTGAAAACTAATCAGAGCATATTACATACTCTAAAAAGTTGTTTGTTTCCGAAGATTGCTTGAGCAGCTATAAGATTCTTAAAAGGTGATTTGCAAGTTAGAGCAAAGAACGACCTACGTAAATTACGGACTATTTAAATGCCGTGTTCACGCTTGATTTTATTTTCAGGAGGAAACGCCGTCTGAATTTTAAACACGGCATTATCTCACTAATGAAATTTCGACAAAGAATACAAAAATATGGTCCATATAAGTAAATTTATCGCAAAAAAAGAAATTCAATTTAACCTAACCCATAGAACATTACTCTCGAATTTGCTACGAGCGACCCGCAGAATGCTACGAGGCTGCTACAATGCTACGTCGTAGCATTAAGTAGCCTAGCAAAAAAAGATATAACAGATGATGTTTGTAACAGGGGTCCTCAAAAATGACAATGCTACGAAATATTTTTTTTATTGATTTGAACTTTAGCAAACACTGCGAAGTTCGTATAGCACATAAATGAGGAAATATCTTGCAAGACGACTATCGTCGTTGTATTGTATATTTTCCAAAGAAAGATGATATTGTATATTTTTTGTTCTAAATTAGTATCTGTTCTCTAATGTTCATACAAAAGTATCTGTTGCATAGCGTACACTGCACAATTATTGTGACACAGATTTCGAAATCATTCTAAAACAAGTTAACGAAAAAAATTAAAACACTTTAGCAGTGCTCTATTCGCATTTGTCTTTTTTTGCTATTTAACCCGCTTGGTGCCGTCGCAAGCGTTCGTTTCAGGCGCTGTGAAATCTAAAAAAACGCTTCGTTGCTTCCGACCCGTTTCGCTCGCAGACTATACGGTGCCGCCTCTTACGTAGTAAGTACGCAAAAGACGCTTAGTAAGACTAAGTTAAATCTATACCTATAAAATGCTTTGTCCTGAACTACTGACTTATTGATTGACTGACTGACTGACTGACTGACTGACTGACTGACTGATGGATCAACGCACAGCCTAAACCGCTGATCGTAGAAACCTGAAACTGGGAGGGTGTGTTCTTTGTATGACGTAGGGATCCGATAAGAAAGGATTTTTCGAAATTCTACCCCTAAGGGGGTCAAAAAGGGGTGCAAAGTTTGTATGGAACAACGTGATCCCTTGGTCCAATCTACTTCAAATTTTGCATACACATTCTTTTACAGAATTGACGGAAGATTTATTTTATATTTTATTGCAATTAATCTCCTAAAGGGGTGAAAAAGGGTGACAAAGTTTTTCTGGGGGTGATTTTCTTCGAAGTTGATATCAAAACTCTTTAGTGCTAATGATAAAAATATTTTGTATATCATTTTTGACAATCATTTGACATGTCTGAGACACAATGTTTTGACACATGATTGTTATTGATGTTGCTCTTGAGAAAATGCTCGAGAAGAGATTTTATTCCTAAAAAACAGTAAATAATATTTTTTTGTGCTTAAACAGGGTAGGTATCAAGCGGTCTGTGTACAGTGTAGATTGCAGGTCGTCTGTTCATATTGTCGGTGGACATTCAACGCTGTTTCTGTGGTCGAAGGGTGTCCAATCTTTGTTTTTTGCAAACTTTTCGTGGGGGCCTATGTTTAGCAGTCGACGGCTTTTGGGTATTGATGATGATGATGATGATGATGATGATGATGATGGGGTAGATCCCTGCATAGAATTAACCCTTTGAATTCACGATTTGAATTCAAGAAAGTAGAGTATTCGCTATGACTATAAACAAAGCTCAAGTTCAAACTCTTAAGGTAGCGGGAGAAGACTTGAAGGAATTTGCCTCTCCCAAAGCCTGTATGTGGCGTGATGCTGTGTAAGCGCACGGAGTATAGCCTGGGGCCCTATTTTTGAATCACTCGCTATAAGATGGCGAGTGATATTCAATGATTAAAGTCGAATTTTGGAATGAAAACCAGTTGTAATCTACACAAAAAGGATTTGAAAAATCATTGCTCAATTTTGTGAGTACTCATGTCTAGATTTTGAGTGATTTCCGTTGATTTTTTATGTGTTTTCGAACGAAAATCACACGCCCTATCCAAGCGAGTGATTCAAAAATAGGAGCCCTGGTCTTTTTATAGCACCCGAAAGAAATGTACGATTGACGATAGGCGTAGTAAGTATTTCCATTTCGTTGTAAAATAAAACGATATTATCCCCGTGTAAGTTTGACCAGATTAAAGACCGGGCTACGTGTTGTAAAATATAACATTACGCATATATTTAAAAACTGGATGTTTTTGTTTGTTTGTTTGAACGCGTTAATCACAGGAACTATTGGTCCGGTTATATATTTTTTTACATACATTGTTAGATAGCTAATTTATCGGGGAAGGCTGTAGAAATAGTTAAATGCGTATCGGCTTATAAATATTTTCACTACGAACTATGGGAACGGAGTAAAACTATTGCGCGCGTACGAAGTCGCTGGCGGGCCGCTAGTCTACCTATATACATGAAGGTGATTATAATTTTGGCTATAGATTCAGACACTAGCCACTTATTAAAATAACAATACCTATATACTAAAACAGTTGCTTTATAATCTACCAATGCAATAGTTCCAATAATGCTACAGTAATTGAGTAAATTTAAGGTAGATTATTTGATTTTAAGCCTTTTCCTCATTTGACACCACTGTTTTTATCAGAAATACACAATTTCTTACATTTTTTTAAGTCTCAATTGTCCCTTTGAATCAAAAATCGGCGCAAAGCTTTTATAACCTAAATATAAATAATATGTTGAAATGTATTGGTGTTGCTAGATGTGGCACCACAACTAATTACCGCGTATACAACTTTACTAATGGGTAAAGTTTTAATTTATAAGAAGCATTACTTACTGTAGTGTTATCTCACCGCCTTGTTCGGAAAGCTTACTAATAGCACCCACGAAAACTTTAACAAACATCACTTAGCTCTATTTTCAATGCAGAATTATTATTAATGGAGTTGACAAAACATAAATTAACATCAACACCTTACACGCATAGGTAAAAGCAAAATTATTTTTTAGTTACGTTACATGTACGGGATTTATAAAAAAAAACATTTGGGGGGTCCCTCAAATGTTTTTTTAGGGTTCCGTACCTCAAAAGGAAAAAACGGAACCCTTATAGGATCACTTTGTTGTCCGTCTGTCCGTCCGTCCGTCCGTCTGTCAAGACCCTTTTTCTCAGGAACGCGTGGAGGTATGAAGCTGAAATTTATATCAATTACTCAAGTCTACTGTCCCTTGAAGCTGTGAAAAAATCAAACTTCTAAGCCAACGCAATCAATAGATACAGCCGTTTATGCCGCAAATTTTCGACACTTGCAAGGGAATCAAAACCTACAGGGTGCTTCCCGTGAACTCAGAATCTTGAAATTTGGTACGAAGCAACGTCTTATAGCATAGATAAAGGAAAAATTACGAAAACCATAAATTTTTAGTTACATCACATAATAATATATTTTTTTAATAATTTTAAACTTACTACCCATTTCCTCATAAACGCGTAGAGGTATTAAATTGAAATTCATACCAAATACTCAGGTCTATAATACCTTTAAGCTGTAACAAAAACAAACTTCTATGTCAACGCAATCAAAAGAAACAGCAATTTAAGCTGCATATTTTGAAACTCGCAAGTACTCGCAAGGGAATTAAAACCTAAAGGGTACTTCCAGTCGACCTAGAATCTTGAAATTTGGCATGAAGCAACGTTTTATAGCACACATAAAGGAAAAATTCCGAAAACCTTAAATTTTTAGTTACATTACAAAATATATATTTTTTAATAAATATAAACTTATTACTTTTTTCCTCATGAACGCGTCTTGCAGGTTTGTACGGAACCCTCGGTGCGCGAGTCCGACTCGCACTTGGCCGGTTTTTTTATAAAATTCGTAAACCGAGTAATTAACAGGATGCACCTACCTACCAAGTTTCAACTAAAGTTTCAGATTTGTTTCAGAATAAAGTGACAGTAACATACGGACGTACAGACAGACGGACAGACAAACTTGACGAATAAGAGTTCCGTTTTTCACTATTCGGCTACGGAACCCTTAAAACCTAATGCATCTTGGTTGAATTTCCTCCACCTTAATTGTATGTTTTTGGGTGTGATTCGTTTTTCCGGTGGCAATTCTAATCATCGTTTTCTGTGATTTATATCACTTTTAATCGCTATGTAACGAGGGCGGTTTTTCGTATTTTAAATTAATTAGACCATTAAGAATAAACGACCATTGTTATTTAATTTATTATTGAACGCCTTAATCGCTCATTATTAACAAACAAGAAAAAATTCTAACTTAGACATACAACATAAAAACATCTAATGAATTTACTTGTTTAACTGACTGTCATACCCATTGTCCCCATTTTAATGCGAATACCTACGAATTGGTATGGTTGGTATTTGCCTTAAATAAAAAGTGTATGTGTATTCTTCTGCCTTTGTAGTATCCACAGATTTATAAGTTAGAGTATTCAGCACAGAGGAGGACAAATACTGATCATCAAATAGTGGCAAATGGCTATGGTCGATGTTCACTTTAGGAGCACCATTGATTGTGCCTTTCAGTGAGTGGTTATTACTACGTATAAAGAAGCTTTGCCAAGCAAAAAATGTGTCGCAAATACGACGGCAATATTATGACGCAGTATTCCTTGAAATTTGGAATTCGGATCGAACCGTTTGTATGAGTTGATGACAAGTGGCGTCAACTTAAGGAGCACGAAATTTGTTCGTGGTACCAGGGCCCCTATTTTTGAATCACTCGCTTGGATATGGTGTGTGATTTTCGTTCGAAAACACATTAAAAATCAACGCAAATCACTCAAAATCTAGACGTGAGTACTACCAAAATTGAGCAATGATTTTTCAAATCTTTTTTGTGTAGATTATTAGATTATAACTGGTTTTCATTCCAAAATTCGACTTTAAACATTGAATATCACTCGCCATCTTGACGCGAGTGATTCAAAAATAGAGCTCCAGTTCCTTAAGCTAGTAATTTATAGTAGTTCACTGGTGCCTTTTTTCTTTACACATTTTACTATGTACTCGTGTTTGGCAGCTGCATATTTTTGCAAGCACGGACAACAGCACGTCAAGGTAAATACTGCGGTATCTTATACATTTGTAACAAGGGTTAGTTTCCAACGAAATAATATAACCTGATGTGTGGCGACTCTAAAACACTACACGTTTCTTATCGGTCAATTGGAATGGTAGGTATGCCTGGCCTTTCAGGTGGCTTGTCGTTTTTAATAGATTTAAACTTGAAATTGCTTTCGCATTGGCCATTCCGCATGAAATAGACGGTAGTATGAAGCGATATTTTAGCGTTTCGTTAATTACGTTTTGCGTTCTTTTCGCTTTTAGTTGTGGTTTATATTTAGAAGAATCTTCTTATCCCAAAGTGTTTCGCTCTGGAGCTGAGGGAGGTAAGTAATGTTTCGTTTACTTATTTATTAGCATTTCCATTTAAAACTAAAATCAGTGAATTAATATCGATTTTCTTGTTTTATTCCACCGTGCCTATAGAACCAATTCTCATTTTAAGTCGAAAAAAGTTCAATGATCGTGTTTTTTTGAAGGAAATACAGTTTTTGCTTTATCAGGGTCACGATTTTTATGCATTCCTTCGTAAAAGAAAATTCAATTCAAAATATTTTCTTGTGTATGTTCAATCGGTGAACTTTCTTCGAATGCGAACTCTAAGAGAATGAGACCTTGGTCATGTTTAACAGAATCTCGTAACTATTTTAATTTACGGTCTGGTTTTAATTTTTAATACTGGCTGTCGGCGAATAAAGCAGTAAATCTCTGGACACCATAGCACTGTATAAAGCCTGCTTCTCAACTCGTGAAGCCAGACAAGCCTGATACTTAATTCATATTTTGTGTAGGCTCCACCGGTAGTACTTCAAATGTAGGCTGCCCTCTACAATGATATAATGGAGCTACAAAAATGCTAACTCACGCCTGCGATGAAACCAGCTTAACAGGATTTCCAATATTTTTTAAATTATGACATCATCATACTTTTCAATTTCATGGCTCATCCAAATCGATTTAAGGGCAGGGGGAAATTTGAAATTAAATACTGATCTTATTTTGTGTTGGCAAATGATATCGGCGTCGCTCGAAAAATAATATAATAATTAATAAGTAATAAATAGAATACATTTTACATCTTAAATAGGTACGAAAAATAATACAATAATTAATAAGTAATAAATAGAATACATTTTACATCTTAAATAGGTACGAGTGCTTAATGATGGGACGAAACTTCTGAGTGTGATTCGATTACGTGATGCCCTCTGTAAAGATGTTGGTCCAGCGTGCTAATTAGGGAGCGGTAATTAGCGCCGGTCGGCGTTATTCATAATGCACCGCGCGGGCCGGGAATTATGCCTCTATGTTCTTTTAAAAAATTGCCGCTGTTCTTATAGCGCTATTTTGATGCATGAAACTATCTCTCTTTTATGTAGTTAATTTAAAAGTACATCTAAACCACTTGTGTTTAACTAAGACACTCCTTAAAAGAGTGTTTTAACGTCAATAACTGATTTGTGGTAATTATTTTTTTAGACAATTGTTAAACAGTACCTAAAACATTGTCTATTGTGGTGAGGCTGCTTTTCTTTTTATTCCTCTTGCCGTATTGGAAATGTAAATATTACGTGCTGTAAGAACTAGGGAACTAACTACCTACCAGATAGTATAGCCGCCCAAAGAATGCTAATACGACGTTTTCAATAAAGGTTTTCATTTTCATTTCCATAAATTTTGTGTCAAAATTGATACGTTAAACGTTAGCATTACCTGGGGCCCTATTTTTGAATCACTCGTTTGGATATGACGAATGATTTTCGTTCGAAAACGAGTTTTTTTCTGTGATTTTTAATTCTACTTCGAACGAAAATCACTCACCATCTTAAAGCGAGTGATTCAAAAATAGGGGCCCCTGAGCGTCTATATTTTAATGGCCTGAACACATTGACAGTAAAATTGTCAAGAGGCAGAAAAAGTACATAGTTGGATAGATAGGCGTTTGTTTACCCTCACTTTGCGGCCGAGTGCACACGTCATAAGGTTGATGGTCTCATTCAGCTTCTGGCAACACCTTGCAAAGTCGCCCTGTACAACCTAGCACCATACAGTCTCGCGTACTTTACTCGTTACTACAATCAGCCCAATGTTACCTGACAAGGAAACTATTCTTTTGTTTTAGGTGCAGGTGATAACCTACTGGACGATTGCGGGGATGACCTAAAGACAGGCGTGTGTATCCGTAGCAGCGCCTGTCCCTGGAACAAACTGGTGCCGTCGAGGCGTGACACCTGTCTTCGGGAGTCAGACACCGTCTGTTGTAAGGTGTCCCGAGTCCGAATGCCAACTGATATTTTCTCCACGTAATATTGTGGACAGAGGGAGGAGGAGAACCCAATCTTCACTTTTCGATAGTGCACGAGTGTTTATTGAAACCTAAACAGAAGTTATGGAAAATGTGGTGATTTTGATAATATTTATTATGAATGATTGAGATTTGAGATGCTACTTTGTATTAAACTAAAGTTAATTTATTAATTTTTTTTTTATTAAAAAAACTCTATTCAACGAACTGTCCACCTGCAAAAAAGGTAAATTATAAAGTTTTTATTAATTTTAGAAGAAAATAGCCAACTAAAAATATTCGTAATATACTGACTTCGGAGCCGGGCAGGGCAGGTTTCATACTTACCTTGGCTCAATAGTGTAGTATAGTAAAGCGAAACGAGTTTTCTTTGTTTATGTTCCAAGTACTAACAAGTTACTGGAAAGTTTTTACGTATTCAAACGTCAAGATATTGAATTACTAACCAGCATGTTTGTGTAGTACAAAACCAATAAGAGGGAAAAAATTGTATTCGTTTGTTTGGCGTGTATATGAAACACGTGCCGTGAATGTGGCAGGTATTTTGTGCCTGGCTTCATTGTTGTATACTCACATCATCGCTTTTCGTTTCGGCTCTATAGGGAAATGGAAATAAAAGAGTGCGAAAGACTTCGCTCATGTGTAGGTTGGTTCAATAACGGCGATCCTCTAATTAAAATTTGAACGCAGCATTCTTATAACTTGATACGTTTCTATTTTCTTGTCTATGTTATTATTTTGTGAACTCGTTCAAATGTGTATGTGTGTTTGTGATGTCCTAAATTAATAAATTATTATTTTCTTTCTTTCTTTCAATTTTTTAATAAGTTCTGTTTAGCGTTATCTGTCCAATACTTGTATACCTACTACATACGAAACTAAAAATTCTATATTAAAATTATTCAGTGGTGACAAAGCTTTAACCAACGAATAATTCGAATATGGAACGTCGATGGTAAAATACAGGAACTACTACGTCTTGCATTCGTTTGCATTTTGTTGAATTTTCGAAATGCTTAGGATCTGCAAAGCAACAGTCGTATTGACGAATTTCGTTTTATCAGACCCTTATTAATGTTTTCTGTATGAAAATAACAGGGCGATAAGGTCACTTGATCTCAAATTCAAGTAAAACCAAGTGCAGTTTACGATATTAGAGGTATACTGCAGCACAGCCCGCTACACTTAGCACACGATCGCGGGGCTGTTATCCAAACTTGACTAATGAAGTTTAGTTAGGCCGGCTCGTGCGATTCAATCTCTCGCTGGGCCGACTGTCGCAGATACAGATTTTTACTAGATGGGCTTATGCATTAACTGCATATTGGGAGTTACTGAAAAAACTTCAACTAAGTTGGCTACGAATTGAAACTAACCGTGCTGTCAGGAACACCTGGAAACCAGCGGAAAACAGCTAAGAAGAATCTCTAGATAGGTTAAAATTATGTAGATTGGGTTAGATTTATACTAAGGCCGACTGGCGCAAGCCAGGATTTACTTGGTACCCGACTTGCGTGAGTAGACCTAACCTACGTAAGGAATGTTAAGCATTGGTATAGCTTTTCTTTATTCGACCTTCCTATCCGGCTTTCAGCAAACGAAAGGCGTTTTGTGCGATCGTAGTAGATTGGTAAAAATCATTGTCGCTTCCAGAATTGTAGACATCTGTTGACTAAATTCGACTTACGGATATTGCAATTTCCATCTAGCTTGCGCTCATTGCGTCTCATTCCCTAATCTCCACTTCCATCAAGCGTTTCTCAAAATAGGTGGCTCCTTTGTAGGTGCAGTGTTGTAGCGACGCAAAGTACTCCAAGAAACATTTATACAATTGCTAACCTTTTATTTTAGAAGGCCGTTCTATTGCAAAATTCGAAAATACTTAAATAAAATTAGACGAAAACAGAATAGCTACGCTAACGCATTGGCGCAAGTGTTAGCGTAACGTAGCAAAATCAAGATTTCAAAAATTGGATTCGCAAAGTAGCGTTTGTTACTTGTCATGCAGTCCAATTCCACTATCAAAATCGAACTTAACGTAAACTCAACCGGTGACGATAACCAACTAAACGTCACATTTCCTATTCCACTAAAGCGGTTCGGTTGTGGTTTAGCTCAACTTTATCGTTCGACCGAAGATTAGCCGATTCATATTCTACTAATATTTTGACGTTTAGGTCGACCGAACCGCAACTGAAGAAGAACTTTACGAATCCACCAATAGATGACGATTATTTCAACCAATCATTGAACGTCTGTTAGTGGTGCTCCGATGTAAATTTAATAAATCGAATGTTGCAAGCATAGATTATAAAAAATATATCGAGTTTGTTATGAATCGATTCACCACGTTACGATTTACAATGTTAAAATAAAACCATTAATGAGAAGCAAGAAAGTAACCATATTAAACAACCGCTCATAATACCATAGATATGAATCAATCAATAATTATCGACAACACGACTTTAAATTTGAACCATAGCAGATTTGATGTGTAAACCTTTAATGAGCACTTTTCTGCCACCGTTTTACAGCTCTTACTAGATGGCGTTAAGGTCAGTTTAGGAACTTTTATTTTCACGTTGGCGGAAAACCATGGACAAAGAATAAAAGTGCGTAATTAAATATTGTAAAATGCGTTAATGACTCGACTTATGTATTAATTAGGATACTATTTTTTACCATTATTATGTCCTTTATGTACTAAAAGTTCTCATTAATATTGTTTTACTGTTTATTATTTACGTTGGCAAAAAGCAATAGCCCTCTGCTATAATTCTTGGATAAAGTTTTAAAAGTTAGTTCCTAAAATAACGCTAGTGCCATCTCTCGATGATATAAACATCTAATGACAAGAAAACTGCTCATTGATTTTACCGTCTGCCAAGTCAATAGGTAAGTTATTCTGTAAATAGCACGTAAGTATTTTTCAAAATAGATAACGGAATGTTTAGGGTATTTATTACTTGCCAGCTGTAAAGCTGTTTAGGATAACACAATAGCTAGCTAGATTGGCAACGTCACACAAGCGGTAAAGGTACGCAAACAAGAACAATAACTTTCAACCCCTTCCCTTTGTCTTTTTATCTACCTGGGATTGCCACGTGCGCCACGCTAGCAAAGAATACGTAGTGTACATGTTATACTTGTACCACAGAATACTATATTGCGTTAGGTAAAAGACTTAGGCTTCATTATACTGATTAAAAACCAACTAAAATAAGAAAAGAAAAATATTTACCTACAGTCAAGTTACTGACAAATACTTGATCATGAGGATCAAGTGAAATATTGCAAAGTTTAAATAATTTAAATACCTTAAGAGCCGTCGAAAACATTGATGTTTTATGATCGAATGTTTACAAAATATTTTTTAAATCTGCAACTTACAAGTATTTCTATAAAGCTCATTTTTTAGGGTCAATTAGGGTGTTATTTAAAATCTAAACCTGTTATTAATGAGAAATAATATTTAAAAAAAAACAAATTGCACAAAATCAGCTAAAAAATAAATAAAACGACGGTAGCGACACCACAGGTTGCATTTCCAATCTTTATTAGGGTCCTAAACCCTCAAAGAGCTTTCCAATCTCTTAATACTCTTACTAATCTGTGCTTGCCTGTTTGTTTACGCTGCGTTTCGTCTTGCGTTCAGCTTAAGTTCGGTAGAATGAATAGTGGAATACTGTTTTGTGTCATATTTTTGAGCGTAACTCCAAACGAACTGCTACCTAAACTAAACTCAAACGATTCGTGTTGTAAATAGTGGAATTGACCCCATGGTCATGCTACAAGACTTATTATGAATAAAAAAAAAACGCTGAAAATCTGTAACTGCTGTGCGAGTTTGAAAATGTTTAACGGAGAAAGATCGATAGATTTTGCCATCCAAAATGAGTTATTGATGACTCAAGTGACTTAAGTAGGTAAGCATTTCTCACTCGATACACGTTCACGATAATAATGTGATACTTACACCTGCTCATAAGAAAATGTATTTCATTTTCATCAAGTTATCGTGCGTTTCAAAGGGAACGTTCAGATGAAAGGCTTATAGCCGGTGTGTTCATAATGCCTCAACACATTAATGCTGTTACAAAAGATTGTCTGACAGAATAACGACCCCTTCCCGACGAAAAATTCGTGCATTTTGTGATATTTTTTAATTTTATTCACAGACCGCGTATTGTTCTGCCGCCAAGGGCCTCAGTGTAATATTCAGGTCGCTATGTTTTATTTAACGTCGTGGCCGTTTCAATATTCATCACTCTTCCAAGGCTCTTTGTCTTTTATAATACCATTTGCCAAAAATAATGCTCTTCAGGTTCTTAGAACTTAAGTACCTAAACGAATTTAGTGTGTATAAAACTGGTTTCAGGTGGATGTGGTTTTATCCTGTTACTACAACTACACAGGCCTTCTTTGTTTTAGAAAAAAGTACCTAGACATATTATAAAAATGGTACCTGAATATGAAGCGAGTCTTACTAGCGAGATTGCTAGCCATACTCGTATAAATGTATCTTTGGGTACCTTTTTCAATCGCATCAGAAGAGCTGAGCAGAATACTTTAATACAAAATAAACCGCGATGACCTTATCTGAGTACTAAAAATCCGAATTGGATCATTGAGCCGTTTTACAGTCAATATTAAAGGTGTATAAATGTTTTATTTCTATCGTAAAACGCGAAAATCTGTTATAAAAAGAAGGACAAGACGATAACACGTTTTTACACAGCATTATTTTATTTACTTGACCTGTATTCCGTAAGAATATTAGGTACTACATAGGTACGTACTTTCAAAAATACTCATATTTACTACTTATTTTAAAGTTACCTACAAATATTTCATTGAAACGACATTTCGTTCTTTTAAGACAAAAAACAAAAAAAAAATTGGGCAATACGTGAAAAAAAGGCACTTAATTTTACTGTAAAATAATGCAGCACTATCCCACCCTCATATAAAGTTGATTTAGCAGAATTTTCTGGGCGCTTAGTTTTTAAACTAGTGGAAAAACTCAAAAAGGCGAGTTCAAACTAAAACTAATGGGTAAAACTGAAGTGGCCATAATACCTAGATGGGATTTAGTTGGGCAGTTTGGTCTAAGGCTAATCCTTTGTGTAATGCGATCAAGTTGTCTAAGCATAGTTTACACCCACTAATATAGGTACCAAACCTCATTTTTTATATCATTTTCACAAGAAAATGTATTACCTGGTAAGTCAAAATTTAAGATTTTTACAGCATATTCGATTCTTTGATTTGAACTTTGTTTATATCTATTTGTAGGAAGATTCTAACTCTATTATTATGTGCTCGACGCTCGACCATCAATTGTTTTCAATAGTAATTCAATCTTCGGTTAGATACTTTTTAATCAGTTTTGTGGGACACTTTTGTGTAAAAAGTTACAAGAATATAGTTTTTCCGATAATCAGCAAGAAACTAATCTTGAATTTATCTAAAAAAAATGTGAACGTCGACATCGGCCCGCGCGACATTAAAGACATTTTCAGAATAAAAGGGAGAAACGAAAAAGAAAATAACCCTCCTATTATCATGGAGCTTGGGTCTACTATTCTGAAAACAGATCTACTTAAAAAGATTAGGGACTTTAACCGGAAAAATAAAAGCAAGCTTCAGGCAAAACATCTTGGCATCACCTCTAGGGAAGACACACCTATATTTGTATCAGAGCTGCTAACTGCAAGAGGTGCTCGTCTGTTTTTCCTGTCTCGAGACCTTGTCAAGTCAAAGCAATACAAATACTGCTGGACTGCGTTTGGAAGAGTGTTTGTGCGTAAAGATGACACATCCAGGATTATTTGTATTCAAAATGAAGCCCAAGTTCATCTGCTTATGCAACAAACCTGACTAGCTAGTCTGGGGTACTACTGCTTTCTTCTTCACACTACATACTTTAATTATGTAACCTCCACATGTCTTAGTAACATGTCATACACTTTTATTGTTGTATTTTTTGTGATATTAACTGAACATCATATAACTACACAACTGAGTTACATTAATACACAAATACTCACCCTTTCATTCAAACCCACACTCACACACAAACACAATCACTTACACAATCTTGCCTCAAATGACGCGACAACAAGTATAACACAACCTAACCGAACGTTATCTTATATCATTATAATTGAGTTCTGGGCTCTCGCAAGTATGACTCACTTTTACCTGTACTTATTGCTAACTTGTTATAACCACAACTATCCTAGACTCATTGCTTGTTTTGACTTTCATTATATAATACCTCAATATAGATAACACACATTCTATACAGGAATTAGACTCCTTGCAAATTACGAAATCATTTAACTGCGATATACAAGACTTAAGTAAAAGTATAATCCTAACTAGGGATAAAAACAGTCTAACAATTATTACGCAAAATATTAGAAGTATTTACAAGAATTTTGTTGATCTACAAGTAACACTTTCGCAGCTTAATTTCGAAATAGATATTTTAATATTAACTGAATGTAGACTAGATTTAAACAAACACATACCTGTGCTAAATAACTACACCTCGTATCAAACCGCTAAAGTATTGAACCAAAATGATGGTGTTGTCGTATATCTGAAAGATCATCTTCAAGCGGATATAACTGAGCTGAGTCTTACCAATGCAACCGGACTTCAGATTGTTATCGCGAATTACGTTTTTCTTGCCATCTACCGATCTCCCTCCCACTTGTATGCTGACAGTTTTATTGACTCCCTTATAACTCATCTTGAAACCTTATCTCACTTTAATAATATCTCAGTTATAGGAGACATTAACATAGATTTACTGATATCTGAACAGGAAAAATCACACGAACGTAACAATCGACTAAGGTATCTAAATGATTTATCCTTACATGGCCTTTTGCCAGGGCACACCTTTTACACTAGAGGTGACTCCTGTCTTGATCATGTCATGATAAAATTAAACACTAATACTAGATGTGCTTCAGTGGCAGTTTTAAACACCTCAGTCACGGACCACAGCCTTGTTCTAGTTAAGTTCTCTAGTGTTAATAAAAAGATCATGCCCTGCAAACGTAAAACTATAATAGATTTAGATAACGCGTATAAATCCCTTGTAGACTCTGACGTGACTTTACTTAATACTTATAGTGATCCTGACACTTTTGCTTATGCATTTATAGGAATTATAAGAGCAGCTATCCAATCCAACTCTAAGACTTTAACTGTGTCAGGTAACAAAAGGATTTTGAAGCCTTGGTTAACTCCTGGGGTCCTAAAATGTATTAAACTTAGAAATAGCATGCAACTAAAGGTAAATAAAGATCCCTATAATTTAATTTTAAATATAACTTACAAACGTTATCGTAATTTTTGCACTAATCTTATAACTAAGCTTAAACGTAAATATAATTGTGAAAAATTAAGAAAGTCAGTGAGCAATCCTAAACGACTATGGTCTACGATAAACGATATTGCTCAATATAAACCACCTAAAACAAACAATATTGATCTACTCAACCTAAGACTGCAACCACAAGATTCAGTTAACGTAATTAATAACTTTTTTGTCAGCATAGGGGCCAACCTGGCTGACCTTATAAAACAGACTTTACCTGATGTACCTTCCTCAAATGGTTTGTCTAACGCCTACTCTCACACTTCTTCGTTTGTGCTGCTGGAGACATTTCCCGAAGAAGTTAACGACATACTCATGAACCTTGACTCTGGCAGCGCACCTGGTTGGGATGGTATAAATACCGCTTTTCTAAAGCGCGCGAGGGACTTCGTAGTCCCGTACATTTGTGATTTGGCAAACCATTGCTTTAACTGCGGTATTTTTCCCAGAGCTCTTAAACGATCTCTAGTTACACCTGTTTACAAGAGCGGAGACAAGACCGATGTAAATAATTATAGGCCGATCTCCGTTTTAACTACAATTTCCAAAATTATCGAAAAACTTATTAACGTTAGGCTAACTAATTATCTCAACAAATTTAATTTAATATCTAAATTCCAATTTGGCTTCCGTAAAGGATTATCCACCCAAGACGCAATACTAGATCTGACCTCCACTATAACTGAAGAAGTTGACAAAGGCAATAAATGTATAACTATATTCTTGGACCTAAAAAAGGCCTTCGATACGGTCTCTGTTCCGGCTCTTGTAAACAGGCTAGAGAGAATAGGTATTAGAGGAAATGCACTCTCGTTATTCGTGAGCTACCTCAATGACAGAACTCAATCTGTAAGAATAGACAGTTTCATCAGTGATGAGAAATCAGTTAATTATGGCGTCCCGCAGGGAAGTGTCCTTGGCCCGTCTCTCTTTTTAATATATATCAACGATTTATGTAACTTACAGCAAGTCGGGGGTAGGATACTCTCCTACGCGGACGACACTGCTATAATTTTTACCGACAAGACTTGGAGTTCTGTTTATGAGAAAGCTTCGCGTGGATTGATGCGTGTGTCAAACTGGCTGAGGGATAACCTTCTCACTTTAAACATTCAAAAGACCAACTACATTTGCTTTGCTCCTTATACATCATCACAGCCAAGTACTGACTTGTGTATTAGAATCCATAGCTGCACAAATCCACAAATCACACAATGCGCTTGTCCTGTGTTGAGTAAGGTTAGCCAAACGAAATACCTCGGTATCGTTATTGATCAGAGGCTTAGTTGGTACCCACAGCTTGAGTCTGTTATTGGTCGTATAAGAAAACTAATCTGGGTCTTCAAATCATTGAGACCGGTAATGTCTATCTCTCTCCTTAATAAAGTCTATATAGCCTTAGCACAGTCTATTATCACTTACTGTATACCAATCTGGGGGGGTGCAAGCAAGACTAACTTTCTAGATGTGGAAAGGGCCCAAAGATCATTACTGAAAGTTATGTACTACAAACATTACAGGTTCCCTACCCATAGCTTATACAGTATCAGTAAGCTTCTCTCAATTCGTAAGCTTTACGTACTCAATTTGATCTTGAAATTCCATAAATCTGTTCCTTACAACGAATCAAACAATAGAAAAAGGAGAAACGATATTGTGTCTCGCGCGCCTGCAGTGCGAACCGCTTTTGCTAAAAGACAATACCGTTCCCAATCGTCATTTTTATACAATAAAATAAATAAAAAACTTAGGATATATCCTATGCCTTTATACATGTGTAAAAAAAGCCTTACGTTGTGGTTAGAGAACCAAAATTATACTGAAGTTGAAAACCTACTAACTAGAATTACATAACGTCACACACTCACACACACACACACACACACACACACACACACACACACACACACACACACACACACACACACACACACACACACACACATTATACTACTATAAACATAAGAGTTCCTTTCTTGTTATCTGATAAGTTAGATGTTATTGATGTTGTTATCTGTAACTTAAAAACTGTTATTCACTGTATCCATAAGGGATGAGCGGGACATTCCCAACACAAGTGTCATTTGACTACTTAAAGGGAAGTCTCAGCAATTTGTTTGTATTTAACTTTATTGAAATAAACTCATTTTTATTTATTTTTATTTAAACTTTTGAGAACAGCATACAGCAAAATATTATTGCCGAGTCAGAGGCCCAAACTTCACGTCGACTTGTCGTCGACACGTCACTTGATATCCGAAATTTCGAATCTAGCCCTCCTTATCGCTTATGCCTAGCCTAAGAGTAAAAGGGACTATATCTGGTAATACAGACAACGAGTTACAGAATAAATTCCTAGACCCGCTGAAATGACGCTGCAGTCTCTAAGACCAGCGATTTGCGGCACGTGCCTTACTCCAAGTTGCGCTCTTGCGTTGTCTCGAGAAATGAAACTAACAGCTCCCATTGCCGACAGAACAGAAACTATTACAACGCCTGCGGTAATTGCACGATTAACGATATTGCAGTCATAGCTTAGTGGTTCTCTAAAGTATCTTGCAGAAATAGTTTGTGACTGTCAGGTACTTTACTTAAAATTTACGTAAGAATTGGGTATTAGAACAAGATGGCAATGGTCATATTTCGCGAGATATATCTAAGTCGCTGGATTAAAGGAGTGACCGCAAATGAACTTGTTTTTATTTGTGTGTTTGTGCTCTACCTACAGATCAAAAGATTGTATTTTAAAAGAAGTCATATCACTGAAAAAAATACAGTAAAGGTTAGTGCACATCTATCCACTCGTTATGGAAACAACAACGTATCAACTCGAGGCGTTCAATATACTTCAACGCGCATCCATCAACCAGTAACGTCACCACCTTGGATCGAGATCAACTCGGGACCCACTCTCGACCAGCGGCGCATTAGTTGTATCGCGCTTACCGTGAATCGCCTAATGCTTGTTAACTATCCGCTCACCCTGACAAATGGACTGCATTCACAAGAAGAACTGTCATAAGTTGTAGCAAACCAGACTAAGGCGAGGCGTTCGCTATCCGGTGCCTATCCCATGCCATGCGTTGCTGTTCCCTTTACGTAACTCGCTTCCGTATGGTGGACGCCTGGTTGATGCCTAGTTGGTGCTGTTCCCATTACGGGTTGATATTATGTGCTTTTACCCTTAAACGCCTTTCTTATTGTTAGACCTAAAACTCTGCGACCGTTACTTACTTGGAACTCCTTTGCCTGGAAACTATTAGGCACTTCACTGCATCAGTGGATCTCGTTATCATGTAACGAGCACTGAGGTGAATTCGAGTAGACACTAGGTATTGTCTGATAACCACACCGTCTTGGCAGACGCATGCTACGAAGTTCGAGGCTAGGGTTACCATATTAAGTAGTTAAGCAGTACAAAACTGTTTGCGCTTTCTAAGTTTGATTGAGAGATGACTCGAGCTGAACAAGTGCGGGTCGGACTCGCACACTGAGGGTTCCGTGCCAACTTAACTAAATTAGGGGTCCACTTACTTCCACTTAGCCAAATAAATCCAAAAACAATGTATTGCAAACACATGTGTCCAATCATAGAACTTGACATTATTATTTAGTGAGCGATTTTTATATACATTTATTGGAGATTAAAACTATGTACTACCTACGTTTACTCTGTAGAATCATTGATAACTTTTGCTCCTATTACAGGTCACACGCTGAATACTGTTGTTACACAGAATAGATATCAAGAATATAAATAAATAGTGGTAACATTTGTTTTGGTGTGAAGAAATATCCCAATTGACTAAATTATTATGGCTGCCCTCTCAACAATAACCGCAGACTGTCCCAAAGTGGAAATCGGTATGGCTCCGTCTGATGTTCTACGCTAGTGTAATTTGACTGCAAGCTGGCATTGTAGATCATTTGCAATATTGCAGCTGCAAGTTTGAAATAGTATATAATATGCTCATGCTGTATATTCATATCTAAACATAAGTCTTGCTTTTTCATATCAATAGACTGAGCAAAATGAACCTTGTTCGTTACATGCATTATTGTTTTATTATGAATTTTATAAAACTCAAAGGACAATATGCTTATGTGTACCATGGGCGAATTTATTATATTTTCCACAGGTAAAAGAACCTAAAAAATAATTAATCAGTCTGGTATCAAACGACACCCGGGAGTCGCATAACAATGGAATTTATATTGTGTCTCGTTTACACATACTTGACGAGTTATTATTTTTTTCTGCAGCAAAATACACGTAGGTATACATTTAGAAACGTATGATTTTGGGAACTATACATGTACGAGTATGTACATTCCCAAAAAGCTTTTTACTAACAAGTTATTTTGTTCGGAAACGTTACGAAGGAAACCCAGTGGTAACTATTACCGGCGGCGTCACCTAAGTCGACAATAAAAATGCCAGCATAAAGAAACGATTGGTCAAAGCGAAGGTGGAAGGTATTTGGAATACGCGAGAGTGCCTCATAGGCGCAGATCAAAGGACGAAATCACAAAGAGATCGGGGACACGCGCTGAACTTTTCAACTAACAATTCTGACACCATTCGACTTTTGACATGACTTCAAAATAAGTAGGTGATCAGTACGACATGCATGTGATATTGTTGGAATTTAAAAATTGAGTATGTTGATCTACCAAGCACGTGAGCAATATTTCGTAAGCGCATGTATGGTTGATATTTGTTCACGAATGTCTCAAAAACAAAGAACTTATTTTAACTTATTCAAATCTGTGAATGTAGATTATATTTTGTTGGTTATACAGAAAAATCTTGGTAGATAATATGAGTAAAATATTAGAAGGTATCCTACCGTACCTAATGATACCTTCTTATACTAGTAGGTTTCGTAAACCTTCATCATTATTCTCTTTAAAAGCATAACTTCTCGTTGGAGGAACAATACCTACTTTACAATTAATGTACACCTATAAAATATCAGTACTACTTATACCAAAGATATTTACAATCAAAAGACGTTGAAATCCAGAATAGTACCCCTCACCATTCCATTGCGTCATTCTACAGAGGCGGCGAGAAGTATTAGGGTAATCGACACTTTTCATGTGGATATTTTTCTACCTCTGAGTTGGTATTTACTTGAGCATAATTGTAGAAGGATTTTTTATTTACATTAACAAGCTATACTCTGTTACAAATATTAATTATAAAATATGAATATTGTTAAATCCACATTGTTTCAAAAGATAAACCTTATTAAGTTTCCACCTCTTTGAATCACTATAAAAATTTGATGATGCGAGTGTCGTGCCAAAGTATAAAATATACAAAATCAAACTATCGAGCCTTTACGGGTATGGACCAAGTGACAAAAATGTATGGATGTGTAAAAGCGGGGTGACATCGCGTCCTTTGTTTCCCGGCCGACGCGTAGATTCGGGAGTGCCCGGGGACGCACAGTCTATCAATCATACTTTGACATTCGATTTTTCGTCCTCACCCGACTGGAGGGATAATGCGCGTATAACTTTTGAAACATTGTCAATTTTTTCGAGGCTCAGAGTATTTATTTTGCTGTGTTGATTACTTGGACGAAGGACGGAAAATGCTAATATTTTATCATGATGGATTGACAATTCGAAATAAAAATAAGAAAGCAGATTTTTTTGATAAAAAAGAAGTTCAGTTAAGGTTCCAGATTGACTGGTAACACTGGCATTATTTCCTTGAAGTCACAGCGCTCACTAACCGCGTTCCGGGACAGTGAACGCCTACAGGCATGAAAACCATAAAACATCTATTGTGTCTGGAGTAGTGTCCTGGAACGTGTTAAGAAACTTTTTCATGTTTAAGATTGTCACGAGGTCACTATGAATCGAAGGGTACATAATAATGAGACATAATAGTTGTTTTGTGACGGTATAATTGCATACATTTGTATATATTTTCGTAACAGGTATACATGTACAATTTTAATGTCCTTCGTCGATGGTCATTATGGTGGTGTCGGGTTCGTAGTTAACATCAAGAGCGCGCGAGCGGATGATCTCTTTGTACACGAAGGCGGACTTGCGCGGCGTGCGCGTGCGCATAGGACTGTCGTAGTCCACCTCGTACAGGCCAAATCGTTCACTGTAAGCAAACAAAATACTGTCAAAAGATAAACGATCAAAAACAAATGCCACACACGACTTTATCACTGAGTGGTTGGGGGCCATGGCAACAAATACATCGAGATTATGGAAATAATAACGTAGGTAGGCACACTTGAGATAAAAACTTCTAAGATTATGAAGTATTAGTAGGCACACTCAAGTAATATGATGAGATTTATGTTTGATAGTACTATGGTGTAAACAACGAAAAGCTTTTTTGAGGTTGGAGGTGTGGCCGTACGTGTCTAAAGCTCCAAATCTGTTTTTCGCGGACTATGCGTTACTGCCTACCCCGGGGGAGGTGGAAAGTTCTAAGGGACTACCGTGGCGGCACAGTGGTCGGTCGGTACTAAACTCTGCGGCGTTCCTTTATCGACTAAGCTGCAGTGTTCTAAACCTAGCTAATCTTAAATTAAAAATATAATATTATACTTACGTGTATCCACGCATCCACTCAAAATTGTCCATGATACTCCACAAAGTGTATAATTGAATATCAGATCCTTCATCGATGACGTCAAGCAATGCATTCAGGTAGCCCCTGATGTACCTGATGCGGTCGTCATCTTCGAGCCCCCCTCGAGTTGAGAAACCATTTTCAGTGATGAAAACTGGAGGGTTGTCATAGTCCTCCCTAATTTTGGTCAGAAAATTGTAAAATCCCCATGGAATATCCTGGAAAATATGGTTATAAATTATTTTAATGCTCAATAAGAACTTTCACTGGGTAATTAGGAAAAATATCAAATCTTATTTACTCCTAGTGATGTTTGATAAGGAAAGGAGTATCTAAGTAAAATCTAGTAGTAAAGAGTATCCATGTTCTACCTTCAACCAAGTAGACGCTGCACCAGTCCAATGACTGGGCTGATACAATATAGCATCAACGTCATTATAGTACGATGGGACTTCATAGTAGCCTTCCAAAGATTCGTTTTTATATACCATACTTGTCGTGTAATGATTTAGACCGAAAAAGTCCGAAGATCCTCGAACCATCTCTACTTCCTCTGGAGTGAATTCAGGTAACCTAGACCTGACGAAGCCTTGTGCTTCACTGTTCGCCGCTATCCTCTCTTTCATGATGAGAGGGAAATCTCCAGTTTTCGAAAATATCGGATGAGCATATTGTCCCCACTGTAACAGAAAGAATTTCACAGTCAACGGGCCTAACATAAAAATAAAAAGTGCTCACTGTTTTCTTTACCTCGAACTGGCGAACTGTTTCAGCGTACTCAGCATCATGTTCAGTTTCAGGTTCATGCCATTGTGCGCTGAGCGTGATGCCGATGGAGCCGTTACGAGCTGACCTGTATTCTCGATCATAAATATGGTACGCTTTAGCATGAGCGACCAATAGATTTTTAGCACACATATACTCCGCAACGCCAGATATGTTTAACCTCGGGGCCTTCATATCTTCTCCATACCCCTGATAACAAACTATATGGGGCTCATTCATAGTAATCCAGTACTTGACACGATCTCCGAATAGCTCGAATGCCACCTTAGCATAGTCAGCATACCAGTCTGATATATGAGGGTTAGTCCAGCCACCCAAATCTTGCAGTTTTTGTGGCAAATCCCAGTGATAAAGGGTGACCATAGGTTGAATGTTGTATTTCAGCAATTTATTGATTATGTTATTATAATATTGCACGCCAGCTTCGTTTATTTTGTCAGGAAAACTTGTGGGTAAGATTCTTGTCCAAGATAGCGAAAATCTGTAGAAGTCCAGTCCAATTTCTCTCATAATTTCTATGTCTCTTTCGTAAAGATTGTAAGAGTCGTTGGCGATGTCCCCATTTTGGCAGTCATCGGTTGAGCAAGGATCGTTATGAGTCATGTGATCCCAAATGTTTTCAGATTTATCTATAAGAGTAAAATTAATATGAAGAAGTCATACTTCCAAGTGACTCAACCAAGTGATAAGTATACTCACCGTCTGCGTCCCAGCCACCTTCAACTTGGTAGGAAGCTGTGGCAGTACCAAATTGGAAACCATCCGGAAATTTCCTCACACCATTGCGGACTCCATTTACAATTTTGCTTTCACATAATAAAATACATGAAAGTAGAGCTAGTAAGAAGATTCTGCAACAAAAGCAACGATAATAATAATATGAGTATAATAACGTCATAAGAATGGCTAATCTAATATAATTTTACAGATGATGATAAAAATGAATTGTATGTAAATTTTTATTAAGCCACAGCTTAGATCAAGAAAGTGAGTGATAACTTACGGAGCTTTTCTCGGTATCAACATTTTATATCCTTTGTGGTATGACTGCCGCGACACTGCGCGTTTAAGAGTATTGTTCTGTAATTTATACAAAGTAACTTATCGTTTCATCAGATAAACATCTCAACAGTGTTAGAAGCTGACTAATGCGGCATAGACACTGTGATTGATTGTGATATGATATGATTTAAGAAGTGTTTAAGAAGAGTTAGAAGCCTATTAGCCTATCACTAAAAGGAGAACTTTTTATTGCCTCGCAAGAGGTGTGAATAACAAGATATTTTGCTCGGTAAGAGTACTACGTTGTAATCAAGATTAAAATGGTGCTAATGCCATAAGTAAAACATAACTTTATACCCCTCATCATCATCATCATTATCAGCCAAAGGACGTCCACTGCTGAACATAGGCCTCCATGGCTTTACACAGCGACCGATCACTAGCGGTCTGCATCCAGTTTGATCCTGCGATCCTTACAAGGTCGTCTGTCCATCTTGTTGGTGGACGTCCTACGCTGCGTCTTTGGTCAAAGGGTCTCCAATCTAGAACCTTTCTGCCCTAACGGCCATCAGATCTTTGCGCTATGTGCACTGCCCATTGCCATTTAAGCTTACTGATTCTCAGGGCTATGTCCGATACATTAGTTCTTCTACGTATCTCTTCATTTCTGATTAGATCTCCACTTTATTCTGAAACTATAAGCATCACATAGCTGAAACTTGGTAGGTAGGTGTATTTTGTTCACCGCTTTCCGATTCAGATACAAAAAGTAAGAATAAATAATATTTAAACCTAAAACCTAAAAAATTTTTTTTACTCAAACCTATGCGTGTGGGGTGGGGTGTCTATGGATAGGTCTTTTAAAATGATGTTGAGGTTTCTAAAATCATTTTTTCTAAAAGTGTAAAGTTTGAGATTTAAACGCTTCCAAAGTGGTAAAATAGGCGTCCCCCCATCTAACTTTTGAACTAAAAAAGTGAAAATTTTGAAAAAAATATATGATGTAGATCTCAACAAAAACTTGCAACGAAAATTAGTTTGAAGGAGATCGAACCAGTAGTTTTTGAGATATTGCAAATTTTTATCAACCGCAAATATAACTTTGTCTTTCATACAAAAACTATGAAAAACAAAGTTATTTTTGCTGTCGCAATATATTGTGATGTTTTCGTTAAGTGAAAGTAAGTGGACCCTGAATTCAGTTAAGGGTGGCACGGAACCCTCAGTGCGCGGGTCCAACACGCACTTAACCGGTTTTTTTACCTGACAATTAGTATGACAGGCCGTATCTTCCGCTATTTTACTTTAATCAAAGCATTTTATTATCTTCTGCATTATCTGCCGGGGTTCCTTATCAGTATTTCGCGGAACATTTTTGAGATCATTATTATCGCTGATGTATGGGTCTTAAAAAGCCCTTGGAAACACGATATATCTCATTGATGAAAACACTTTATGGATAAATTTATTTAAAACTAAACGCTGCCATTGATGTTTCGAATGCTTTCTTACAGTATCCGTGGTCACAGGCAGACACTAACTGTCTATAGTAGTGTTATTGTATCTCTCCTAAGCCGGTCCTTTTTTATTATTATTCTGAGTCGTATTAGCGTAAACTTCAGAAACAAACACAAGATAGATACGTCTAAGATAGGTTTAGAGATGGAGAGTGTTTGAGATCATTCGTGTAAATTATACCTATACCTGTACATGACCGTTCGTTCCGTCCGTGAGTTTTTTCAGTACGATATTGCCGCGGGATTATACCTGCAATGAAATATTTTATTTTTATTTTAAGTTGGTCTTTAAAAAATAACCGTGTAGTTTTCCGTGGTATTCAATCATGCAGTTGGTAATAAGATGTCATGTTTTTAAGATAAAGGTATATACGGTGGGTGTTCGGGTGATTAAAGGAAAGACATTGATGCCCGACTAAATGATATTTATTTCTAAGCCATTGGACAATACAAACATGCGTTTATATATGGATTAGCCTAACACATAGAAAGAGTATTACTAATATATGAATACACACACTACTTTCCGCCCTTAAAAATAAAATAAAATAAAAAAAACAATTTTATTTTATTTTACACATAACTACTGATGTAAACATAAACAGTTTTAATGTAACAAAACTATGTAATAATATTTAATAATATATTAATATTATACGATCTTGTTCTATTTTTATGGATTAACAATTCCTTACCCTTTTAATCTATCTTTTAAGGTTAGGTTCACAGTCTTCAATGACATCGAATGGTCTTATATATAGGACCATTCACTATATATAGTGGTGAAAATTTATTAGTACACTGTTCATTTCTCAAAAGTAGGTATTTTATCTCCAACATTGTATTTTACAGAATTAGTATAGTTATCGTATCTTATTTTCCTTTGTTCTTTACTTAACATCAAACAGCCTTACCACAAATCACTTAAACAAAGTTTTAGGCACTGTTTAACAAGATTTTAAGAAAATCCTTACCACAAAGGAAAGAGAAGATTTTAAGAAAATCCTTACCACAAGAGAAAGAAAAAATCTTCGCTTTAAAAAGAGCGTGCTACTTAGTAAAATTCTATGGGATTTGACAGCGAAAGACCTTATGACAGCGAGACCGTTTTCTAAGAAATAATGGATTTAGCGGAAACGTCAAGTTTCCGTCGCTGGAATTTTTGAAAAATGGATAAAGTTATAATTTAAGTTTTGTATACCAATTTCAGATGAAATGGCTTGTGCTATAAGCAACTGTGAAGTGCGCCGAGGATACAATCCCGAAAATCATACTTTTCACCAGTAAATATGAATCATTGATAAAAATTTTAATTCCAAATTTTACAAAATTTGTGAGTGAAATTGACTCCGATGCCAAATTGTACAGTGAATTTAGGATTTTCTTTGTGATTTGCAGCCATATAACAATGTTTCCAATATAATAATACAGATATTTTCAGTAAAATAAGAAACCGTTTCTTTACACTAGGGCTTGACTAAATGATGACGTCATCAGTATCGATAAATTTTTTGACAGATTTTTTAGGTAACCGTTATTCTTGCACAGCTTCTTCTCAGCAGTGGCCCACACAACTGTCCCGAAGCTGTGCTGTGGTAAGGTCTATGTTAGAACGTGTATAAGTGCTTCTAGCAAGTCTTCCTTCATACATAAATAAAGAAATTTGTATTTAAAAGAAAATAAGTGGTCTTGTTTATCAAATACAAAGTATTATGTAATTAAAAGTGCATTAATTTATTTTTATAATTTATTTTTATTTATATTATTGTTTCAATTTACATGATTTATCGTAACCTTGTCGATAAAACTAGGACCACCATAAGATACACATCACTATTGAACGCACACATGCACACAGACTTTTTGGTTTCGCTGAAAATCCGCCTTTGTCATTCTATACTATACTACATTCTATGGTTTAGCTATACACTGCTCAAATACCTATTTGTGGTACAAAATGTTAAATACTGTTCTAAACCCTTTTTAAATTTAAAACAGTTTTTAACTAAACATGACTTAAAACCAGTTTTAACGGATGATTTGTAGTAAGACTGAAATTCTTTCTGGCGTCGTATTGTGATTTTTGTATTCTGTATCTTAGTTGCTGCGGATAATCCATAGAATGTAGTATAGTATAGAATGACATACGCGGATTTTCAGCGAAACCAAAAAGTTACTTTACATGTGTGCGTTCAATAGTGATGTGTATCTTATGGTGGTCCAAGTTTTATCGACGAGGTTACGATAAATCATGTAAATTGAAACAAAAATAATTAAATTAATGCACTTTTAATAACATAATACTTTTTATTTGATAAACAAGACAACCTCATTTTTTTTAAATTACATATTTATTTATTTATGTATGAAGACTTGCTAGAAGCACTTATACACGTTCCAACATAGACCTTACCACAGCACAGCTTCAGGACAGTTGTGTGGGCCAGTGCTGAGAAGAAGCTGTGCAAGAATTACGGTTACCTAAAAAATCTGTCAAAAAATTTATCGATACTGATGACGTCATCATTTAGTCAAGCCCTAGTGTAAAGAAACGGTTTCTTATTTTACTGAAAATACCTGAATTATTCTATTGGAAACTTTGATATATGACTGCAAATCACAAAGGAAGTCCTAAATTTACTGTACAATTTGGCATCGGAGTCGATTTCACTCACAAATTTTATAAAATTTGGAATTAAAATTTTTATCAATGATTCATATTTACTGGTGGAAAGTATGATTTTCAGGATTGTATCCTCGGCGCACTTCACAGTTGCTGAAAGCACAAGTCATTTCATCTGAAATTGTTATACAGAACTTAAATTATAATTATATCCATTCATAATTTTTCAAAAATTCCAGCGACGGAAACTTGACGTTTCCACTAAATCCATTATTTCTTAGAAAACGGTCTCGCTGTCATATGGTCTTTCGCTGTCAAATCCTATAGAATTTCACTAAGTAGCACGCTCTTTTTAAAGCGAAGATTTTTTTCTTTCTCTATGGGATAATCATAATGATTATACAATGATGAATGACGACGCGTTTGGTGTATTGGTTAGCGCTCCTGACTATTACGCCGGCCGTCGCGGGTTCGAATACCGCAAGGGGCAAATGTTTGTGTGATGAGCACGAACATTTGTACCTTAGTCATGGATGTTATACTTATGTATTTAAGTATTTATGGGAGACGCCCCCGTCATAATCATTGTCTGGTACTTCGTAACACAAGGAAGAAAAAAATCCTTACCACGAAACCAGTCAATTGGTGTGTTGTCTGGCGCATATTTATTTATTTTATTTATTTATTTAATGGTTCTATATCTGATGTGAGATTATTTGGTAAATTACAGAGTTTTCTAAAAACGAGATCATAAGGAGAGTATTTTGTTTCTCTGTGTACGGTTGTGTTAAATGCAAAGCACCAAAACGGCAACCAATTACTCCAATCGTGTGGTTCATTTTCAGTCTGTATCCTAAAAAATAACATTAAATTTTTATGGCTATTCTCTAAACTTCCTATTGTCTGATGATGATAGGCCGTTGAGGTTATTTGGTTAATATTAAGAATCTTACAAACTTCAGCCATTACTTTAGAAACAAATTTGGTACCTCGATCTGATATTATTTTCGTAGGTATGCCATAACGTAATATGAAGTTGTTTACGAATGCATTTGCCACTGAAATAGTATCCTTATTACTAAGTGGCTACGCTTCTACATACTTAGTTAGGTCGCACTGAAGTGTGAGAATGTAACTGTAATTATTGCTATCCTTAACTAAGGGCCCAACTATATCTAAATATAATCTATAAAATGCGGAACAACCCGTGTCCGTAATAACCATTGGTTCCTTTATGTATTTGAAATGTTTTTGACGTAAACATTGATCGCACCGGTTAACGAAATCAATAACGTCTTTATCTAATCCTGGCCAATAATAACGCCTCCTAATATTATTTATCATACGTCTTATTCCTGCGTGACCGCTCGACGGTAGCATATGATAATCGTTTAGGATTACACGTTTCGTATCACTATTACTTATCTCTTTGACACCGCTTATAATGCATAAGCGCGGGCCTGACCAATTTGGTATTCTATTTATAGTTTGAGGTAACTCTTGTATTATATCTGTATTTGAACTATTCTTTACAATATAAACGCTATCTTTTCCCAACTGGTTACAAAATACGCCCAATTTCCTCACAAAGGCAACTCGTGCGCAGTATGATCGGAATAATGGGTTTACATAAATAATTTTCTTTGATGCATCAAAAGCAAATATATTAGTTCTATTTTCTGCATTAACTATAATTTCCTTCCATTCTTTTTCAGACGTGAAATATAATTGTGTACAATCCGGTGGTTTTTTAAGTTCACTCACAACACTTGGGTGATCAATCCAATTGTTGGTGGTGTCCTTGTCCTGTTCAGGGTTTTCACATTCATTCATCCTTTTCATTTGTCCTCTCGTCAATACACATAAAACATGCTCGTTCATAGCTTTCAAATCGTCACTCGAAATTTGTATGCGTGACAAGGCATCGGCCGCTGCATTGTCAGCTCCTCTTACATACTCAATGTCATAATCGTATTCTTCCAAAATCAATCGGAATTTGTTAATCGACTGGATGGATTGGTCATATTGAAAAGGTATATTAAAGGTTTGTGATCGGTTCTAATTAAGAATTTTCTTCCATAAAGGTAGGGTCTGAAATATTTGACTGACCATACTATGGCAAGTAATTCGTTTTCTATGGTAGGGTTCTAATTTCTGTTTTATTCAGATTGCGACTTGCATATGCTATTGGTCTATTATCGCTATTGCACAAAATGGATCCTATTGCATAGCCCGATGCGTCAGTTTGTAAAATGAAAACATTTTTATCATCAAAATCTGGATATTGTAATATCGGTGGTGATATTAAAGCATTTTTGAGAGAATCGAAACTCTGTTGACATTCCGATGTCCATTCAAAATTAACATTTTTAAGTACGACTTAGTTTGTTAAGTGCGGTAGCGATAATTCTGCAAACTTTGGTATGAATTTTCGATAGTAATTGGTAAATGCTATGAATATTTTTGATTCGTCTGCATTTTGTGGTACTGGGTAATTTTGGACAACAGCAATTTTTTCAGGGTCAGGTTTAATACCTTCAGGCGAAATAATATGGCCTAAAAACTGCATTTCTTTCTTTAAAAATTCACATTTAAGAGGATTAAGTTTTTTCATCTCTCCTGTTCGGAAAATAGCACTTTCCTGTGTAGATAGCCGGGTGGAAAATAGCTTATCCATCCCTAGGGTGGAAAGTAATTTAGTTTTAATTGGCATGGTATAGAGTCAAGGCATGCAGTCAAAGCTTGGATCAAAGATAATTGAGTCACATCATATTATAAAAATAAAAAACATTTTTGCTTAGCTATACATTGAAAAACATGTTTATTATGATCGTTGATTTAAAAATATTCAATCGATTCAATCTATAATTAAAATATACATTTAGTAATCTGTGATTAAAATATTCGGCTTCCCGCCATAATACCAAGATGACACTTTTTTTTTACATTGTCAGTGTCATTGCCTACTTTTTTAAATTTTGACAATTATTATCTGTGGGGAAAATTCGATCGATATTTTTTACAAGGATTTTAATTATTTCGTATCGTCTGCTTTTTCGTACTGTTTTCATGTATTCGTTTCATTATTCTTTCTAATTATGTTAGATGTTTGGCGAACTGTAAATTAACTGTCTTTTTGTGCAAAAACTTGAGTTTTCCTTTCTCGCTGTACTACATAATACCTGACCATTACATCTACAACCACTATTGTAAATTTAATGTGTTTCCTCACAGTCGAAATGAAAAATAGTATGTTTAACTCGGGTGAAAGCACCATTTCACTCTCGAAACATCTCGAGTGAAATGGGTCGCTTTCTCCCCTTGTATAACAATCTACTATAGTTTTACTTTTCGAAGGCTAGTTAGGATATCTATTAAGTTTTTATTGTGTATTTCTAAATTCCTTCCATAACAAATCAAATTGTCTAAATAAATGAACAGTTTTTCATAAGCAAGGCCTGACATAGCAACTGTCATTAATCGAGAGAAAGCACTTGGACTTATTTTTAAGCCCATAGGAAGCCTTGTTATTTGATACTAGCCTGATGGAGTAGTAAAAGCCGTATACTTTCTAGATTCTGGGTTTAAATTTGATTGATAGTACGCTTGGGATAAATCTAACTGTGATAAATACATAGCGCCAGACAGTGAATCTAAAATATCGGAAATATTGGGTAAAGGAAATTTATCGTCTGAGATTTTACAATTTAATTTCCGATAGTCGACAAGACAACTAACCTCCACTTTTTAGAATTATCTAATGATTTTTTGGGTACTAATAATATAGGACTAGACCACTCACTCTTTGCTGGTTCAATGATATTATCAGATAACATTTTACCAATTTGTTTTTCAATTTCTTCGCGTTGTGAAAATGGTTGTCTATATTGCTTAGTGTACACTGGTTCAGCATTTGGTTTCAAGTGAATTGTCTGGTCGTATAAGTTACAAGTTGATAATTTGTCATTTGGTAAATGAAAAACATCGGAAAATTTTGCACAAATGTTCTCAAATGTTTAAATGGTCTAAACTGAGATGTTTAAATAATTCGCGTACTCTATCTCCGCTGATTGAGTCATCCTGTTGAAAATGACAAATATTATATTCTGTTAAACTGTGTATTTCTGGTCTAAAAAAAGAAAGTTTAACCTCTTTTTCCCGAATATTTAATATTTTTATGCAAACTTTGCCATTTTCAGGTTTACTAATACATCCAGCTTGACATAACTCGTTCGGTAAAATTACACATTTGTTCCTTGCGTTACTATCTATACAAAAGATTTTTTCACATCGTGGCGGAATGCATAAAAAGCTTTCCTGTAACGATCCATTATTCATTTGCTAAGTTATAGTATTATCGAATGTTATAGTATTATTTTCATAATTTAAAATGGCTTTGTATTATTGCAAAAAGTCTCTGCCAATTATTCCATGTTGGGTACAAGGTAAAGATTTTATTACATAAAACTTGTGTAAAAATTCCTGTCCGCCTATTTTAATCCCTAATTAAGCGTGATGTTGTAAGTGTAACGTGATGTATGATACCCAATCGTTTGGACTTTGCCTCCAATTCCATTTATGTTTATGCTATGATTATGGATCTAAATGTTCCACTGTAAAACCGTGTCATATTGCAGCGCCGAGAGCGATGCTCCGGTATCTATCAGAAAACCATATTTGGTGCCGTGTACCGACAACTCAATTGAACTATTGTAGTCACAGTCACAGGCTATAATGAAATGATTATCGAAAAAACAATAAGCTTTCTTCATTAGGTTTTTCATGGTTTGAAAGTTGATTTGAAGTTTTAGAATTAGTGTTTTAATGTCGTTGTTTTCCATGAAATTTATATTGTTGTTTCGATAATATTGATTACCGTTGTTCCTACCGCGAAATGACCTTAATTGGCGATAACCATATCCACGACCCCGTTGTGATTGGTTTTGTTGATTTTGGCCGTGATTTGATGGTTGACTATTAACAAATGTCCTACCTTGGCCATTTGGTGTGTTATGGTAATAAGATGGCCTAGCGTTATTTCCTCTGTAATTACCACGCCAACCACGGTTGCCACTTGGTCTCCCGCGAAGGTTAAAGAACATAGTAGGTTCTGTAGTCTGACGACATGAGACCACCTCGTCTTTAGCAGCCCTAATGGTTTCCTTTAAGGATGTGTAGTTTCGCGCTGATAAAATAAGGCTTAACTGACGATTTTTCAATCCGTCTGTGAAACTCTTTATTGCTAAATTTTCATTAACAGTTTTTAGAATGTTGAATGCTCCTGTATCACCGTCGGCTTGAGAAATCGTTAAATCAACGAATAACTGTTCAATTTTCGACCCATATTGATCTAAAGACATGCCGTTTTGCCTAATCTGTACTAACTCATTATGTATAGACGTGCTAGACTTTTTAGTGAGCAAATGTATTCGCATGTCATTAACGAGGGACTCTGAAGTCATATATGAATCCGATAGTTTCAACTTTGCACTTTGATTTAATCGTGTTTTAGAACAAATCTAATAAGCATAGTCTTACCTTCGTCGTTGAGCGAAGCGCTGTAAAGCTCTTTCGCGTCAATTAAACTTAGGGTACCTAGAACCTTCATCCGCTGACGGGGTTATCACCGGAAGCAAGGACACCGCTGTTTTGAAGTCAAAATTCGCCATATTGGTTGTTTTGCTTTTAACACCCTGGGTACTCGTAGATGATTGCAATGAGCTGTAATCTTTGGAACAAAATTCTTGTATTTGTATGTATAAATCCCTAATCAAATCACAATATGACAGTATATCTTCTAAAACTTTGCCCTGAATTAGTTTTTTCTCTATCTGTTCTAATAAAGTCTGGAAATATTCCTCAAAATAATTACGTAATTCTACTGCTTCATTGAATTTATCTTGCAGTGTTTCTTTTGTTCTCCTAGCATAACTCAATTTTACCAAGTTTCTCGTATACATCTTTAATTTCTTTTGCCATTACACATAATGATACGAGTGGGGTTAATAATAAAATCAGAGAATAATAAAGTACATAATTCAGTTATACTTAACTTTATATTAATATTTGTTCCTAATATAATAAGATTACTTTTCAAATAACTATAATAGAGAGAGTCATATTTACTATGTTTTATGTGGTCTTTCTTCCTGAATTTAACTCACTCACTGTAATACTCACAACACTGGCCGTATCACTTTATTTAGCACTTGGTCCATGGGACGCGACGCACTGGTCCCGCGGCAGGTCACGACGGTGTTGGCACTCGAAGCAGACCATGGCCTTCGGGTTCGGTCGACGACGAAACGAGCGCATTAGGTTTTGAGATGTGAACTCGTTCATTATCCACTCCTGGTGACAGCCTCTGTATAATCTATACACTGCGTATAGTCCTGCTACTGCGATGAGCGTACTATCATGTACAAAACGATGCTGATGTTCGTTAAGTGATGATCAGAACTCGCTGCATTTGAACCGTCGCCTGATGCACTTTGGTTGATGAAAACTTCATCTTTTTCCACATTTGCACGGCACATTTTGGATACGAATATGTACTCGTAGATTTTGTTTTAATAGTCCAGCCGTATGAAATCACGATCGCGATCGAAATTCATTGTCGCCCGACCGAAAACCGGCAGACCCATCTCGAAAAGGCAGGGTCGCCATATACGGTGGGTGTTCGGGTGATTAAAGGAAAGATATTGATGCCCGACTAAATGATATTTATTTCTAAGCCATTGGGCAATACTAACATGCGTTTATATATGGATTAGCCTAACAAATAGAAAGAGTATTACTTATATATGAATACACACACTACAGTTACTTGTTTTCTATTATCCTATAAACATATGCAACAAAAATCACTTTTTGGTATCAGTTATCTGCAGATATTAAGTACATACTTAGGGCTGGTTTCTTAACCGATAGTTAACTTAAAGTAATGAATAAAAAAAATGACAGCGGTTAATTAAATACGATTATGCATGTTTGGACCAAACCTTAATGGACCAAATTTTCCTTAATGGATATCGTAATGGTCATTTGTTACAGTGTTTTTTCGTTTTAAACACGACGCACGATCGTATTATTCTATCAATTTTATAATTTCGTAATTTTTAATTTTTACACAAAATGAATGGAAAGAATGTCAATTTTCCTATTCATTATCTATAAACATTGAAACGTCATTCTCTGAGCACCTAAATTATAGCGGTTTTTAACCATCAGTTATGTTAACTATCGCCTAAGAAACCAGCCCCGTGGGACTGCGCGTGCACACGGCGCGGCAGGAACACCACAATTGTACTTCTACAATACAATTTTTTTTTTGGAAGAAATCGAGTTTCATTGGCTCCATATGTCAGTCGAAGTCAACAGTGTTTAACGATTAATTTTGTTTTTATTTTATTTTAAGATAAATAATTTCGTTAAAAAGAAAAAATGACTTTAAACGAACAAAGCATCTGTATGTGGTATCTGCGTTTGCGTATTAATATAAATGAGCGTATGTGGCGCTACAAAATTTTTGAAAGTGTGCACATGTAGTATTTTTGAATGCAATATTTGCGCGTCGTTCGGCAAGATTAAAACGCCGACCGGAAGGCAAGTGTGTATTATTGACATTCATACAATCAAAATAAGAATTGGATACTCCTGCTAGGTTGCATGAGCAACGTTTTGCTTCATAGGGAATGCGGCGACGTATAATGATAGGAGCCGGAACAACTATGATCCTTGGAAATCAAACAGTTTATTAATTCTATTTACAGATATTGTTTTAAAAGTTATATAAATATTGTTTACAATATTCGTCAAGCAAAGAAAAACGGACTGTATTTTGTAATATACAAACCTCAGACTTCAGCGATTCACACGAGCTTGCAAAATTGGTACAAAGGCAAATCTACTTTTAATCTTATCGATGAAAGAATTTATGACATTAAAGACTTTATTGATAAATCCTAATACAATTAATTTAATCTGAAATGTTTTAATTTATTTAATATGATTGAATTTTGACGAATAAATATAATTTATTGAATAACTCTTATACCATGAGACTTACTTCCCAGTCTTAAAAGGCTAAAGGCTTGTTAATGTGACGGTGATCGAGTGGTATAGGTATACGCCCGGATTGCGTAAGACACGGGGTTCAATTCCTCGTCTGTCACAGAGTAACAGTTGCTTTTTACAATTGAAATTTATATCATTAAGTTTGTATATTGACAAAACACTATAAAAACAAAAAACAAATACATATAAATAAATTTATATAATTTAAAAAACATCACTCCCAGCGCTGGGAATGGATATGGAATGGTGCCCAAAAAGTCTGGCAGCGTTACCCCTCTGGATAGCTAAACTAATCCGCTGTCCGAGGTAGCGCAAGCGTATCTTCTACGCATGTGGCATCCCACATGCACAAGAGAATGACCCAGCTTCCAAGGAATAAGCGTCGCCGTCGGGTCTCTTTCCGTCGTCACGGAAGATGCCGGGGGGCTCCAGCACTGCTGGCACGATGGTGGCAACAAGAGCTCTGCGGATGACGTCATTGATGCTGGCATGGCGGGAGATCCTACCAGCACTCAAGTGGCAGGAAAGACCATGGGGTCTCAACTCGTTCACGTGATCTCCGCATCGGCAGCGATGGGGTTGATTAGTCCTGGCGCCGATTCTTAAACTAGTCGCTAATGAAAAAGTGGTCTTGTCAAGCAGAAACCGACATTGGCTGAAGGAAGAGCCTGCAACCAATAACCGGACTCCGGTTGAAAGACGGCCAGTAGGCGAGCACGCTCCATTGTGTTCTCTGCATGATTTAAAAGTCCATTTTGAACACACAAACAGAGCGGCTCATCCCACTTCTTTTGAGAGGAAGTTACGTTGGGAGGATTGATCAACGGGCAAACCACTAATCAGGCAATTCTTGCCTTTGTCAAGTAAGCCACCTCCACTACGCCTAAAGAAGGGTAAAGTATTTTATTAAAGAGGTCGGACGTACTGTGAGCAGAAGAGAGAAAACCTGGCAGAGCAATGCTAGATATTTTTCTTGTACCCAAACCACCATAACGAATTGGAAGGGTGGTTTGAGTCCAATAAAATCCGTAACATCACAATTTAGAATTTTGTTGAGAGTTAATTTCAAAAGGTTGTCGATTTTGGACAGAATATTTGGGAATTTCCAAAAATGTGTAGCTCGTAAACAGTAAGTAAATTTTAGAACAATAGTGCAGAAACGTATAATAAACTAGCGGCCGCCCGCGACTTCGTTCGCGCATTTTGCTTTCACTCTGTTCACATAGGTCGTAGGGTAATGTTTTACAGCTATTTTAAACTACTCTTATAGCCAGTTTGGATCCATAAGGTATCTTAACACACATGATTTTTCTAATCGAACCAGTCCTAAGATTTGCGCGTACTAAAACACAAAAAGTATCAATCATCAATTTAATAATATTAATTTAAAAGAAGTAAGTATAGAAAAATGTATGAAATATTTTATGAAAATGTAACTCTGTCTGTAATCTGGTGAAAGTTATGTACGATTGTCTGACAGAGTGGCTTTTTACAAGTGTAATTAAAATTATTATTATTAAGTATGTATAGTGACAAAACACTATGAAAAAACCGGCGAAGTGCGAATCATACTCGCGCACGAATGGTTCCGTATATACTATGTATGAAAGCAGTTTTATTCCCCTCATAATATATCCTGTAGAACATGATTAAGATTGCCCTTAGTTTTGCTTCTCTTGAAATAACAAAATATCCGTAATTTATGAGACAAATCCGGTTATATGTTTTGATACGCTGTTTTTTTTTTCAGCTAAAATAAACAACAGCTAACTCATAATCATTATAAACCTATTCAATGATACCGATGCAAGAGAAAAAAAAACATCAACCCACCCATATGGTAATATAGGTAACCTTTGCCTTTGCCTAGCAGTGGGACGTTACAGACTAACTTAACTAATACGTATCTTTTGTCGTTTTAGAACGTAATCTAAATTCTACACCTATCATCAATTATTTTTCGTTTTGTGTGCTAGCAATCATCAGATTTATCAGGCCAAGGTGTGCTTGCCACAATTACCACATATGATCATGCTATGGAAGAAGCAGCTTTCCGCCAAGTCTACTCCCGCTACCTATCTGACCCCTCCCTTATTACAAAAACATAGCACCAGGTTGAAACCAAGACTAAGGTAACCTGAACAATAAAAAAAGTTCAGTTTCAAAAGACAAAATAAATAAATATCATAAAGATATCACCACTGAATAGATAAATAAGGTTAGAAATGCCCCGGTCAGTGCAGCAGAGGTGAGCTAGTTGTGAGCATTTTTTTTTTCTTATTCTTTATGTTGTAGTTTTAATTTTTCTTGTTTGCTATTAATAAAATAAGGTTTTTTAAACTTATACGGGGATATTATTTTTTTATTAAACAACAAAATGGAAATACAATGTACGCCTATTGTCAATTATATGTAATTCTTTCGGATGCTAGAAAGAGTAGGCTATTGCTATTGTGCCATGTAGATATCTACCCAATCATAATCAATAAGGTGTTGTTGACACAGCGACCGCTTGCGACCGGTCGCTGTGGAAAACTGTGGGGTCTATATAACTATTCTGTTGTAACAAAAAAATATATTAATAAGCTCTCTTCTTGAGAGCAACATCAATCACAAACATGTCTGAAAACATTGCGTTTTCAGACATGTCAAATTATTGTCAAAAAAAATATGTTAATATTCATTTATTTTAATATTATTTTAATCAAATTATTAATGTTAAGCAATACGTAAAAGTATTAATTTTCTCTATTTCAAGTAAAGTAAAGCAATAAAATTTTTTTCTTATTGTTTTCTATCGGAAGGTAATTGTACAACCCTCAGATGCGATCAAATGTGCCGTAAAATTAAATACGCAAAACTAAAATCTATCGGTTTTTTTTTCAATTCATATTGAAAAAATACATTACACCGGTAATTGAAGTTATCGATATCGACTCGACCTAAAATATTGACTTTTACCACAACGTAGTATTTTGACATTAAAGAATGAACGTAGCGGAATGATGATTGATGGTTCCACAGCTAGCAGCTCTGTGATTGGTAGTTGGTTTTACGTACTAATCACACCAATCACAGAGCTCCCAGTGGAAAGTGTGATTGGTTTGTGATATTGATGCGTTGATTCATTGATTGGTGCTTTTGGCACTGCAGCAAAAACGCCGTAACGCCCACCGGCGACACGGGTTCTCATACAAACGAACTGACAGAACGTTTCTAACCTTATTTATCTATTCAGTGGATATCATAGTTTAAAAAAAAACGGACTAAATTATTGCTCGCAGGGAACCCAAAATTTACGCGGACGAAGTCGCGGGGGGCTGCTAGTCCTACCATAGGATGCGGTAGCTTTCGTAGATTTCATTTAATGAGCAGTTTTCTTGTCATGAGATGTTTACATCATCGAGAGATGGCACTAGCGTCACTTTAGGAACTAACTTTTTAAACTTTATTGAAGTAATATAGCAGAGGGTAATTGCTTTTCGCCAACGTAAATAATAAACAGTAAAACAATATTAATGTAAACCTTTTAGTACTTATAGGACATAATAATGCCAAAAAATAAGTACTTACCCTAATCCTACTACTATTATAAAGGCGAAAGTTTGTAAGTATGGATGTATGGATGTATGGATGTATGGATGTTTGTTACTCTTTCACGTAAAAACTACTGAATGGATTTGAATGAAACTTTACCACAATATAGCTTATACATCAGAATAACATATAGGCTACAATTTAGGGCTCTGCAGTGCTTAGTTACCGTATTTCTTACTTATTATTAGACTAGACGGGACGAACCTGAAGTCCACGCGAACAAAGTCGCGGGCAAAAGCTAGTTAATCCATAAGTCATTTACGAATGTTACAATATTTAATTACGCACTTTTTTTTCTTTGTCTATGGGTTTCCGCCTACATGAAAAAAATGTTCCTAAAGTAACCCTAACGCCATCTAGTGAGAGCTGTAAAACGATGGGAGAAAACTGCTCATTGTATTACGAATTAATTCTTGTTAGAAATTAATGTTCTTTAATCTGAATTCGAAACAAATTATGGTATTTTTACTAAAACAGTGATTATTATTTATTTTAAGTTAATTAAGTTTAATTTTAAATCATAAAATAAAAAATAATGATTTTTGATACAAATAGTCACCGCAAAAAAGTTATCCAGGAAGTAAAACAGGATTTTCTTTCAATTTAAAACGATTGCGAGACTTGGTATGATGTCACATTTGGTACTTTTCCAAATGTGCTCTAGTTTCTTTCACAAGCTGAGGACGAAGCTGGTATGCATAGAATACTACTAGCAACTGGACGCAAAATGTGTTTTGTAAAAAACCGTGCTTTAACCATGATTTATTGTGATATCTTGCAAATTCCATAATAAACGTTATCTACGAAAGCTACTTATTATGGCATTCTGTATCCTACCGGTAGGTACTAGGTATTCCGTGCGTTTTGGTAGGCTTCGGTAGACTTACAACACTAATCAAAACAACAGTTTCAGTTGGCTACATGGACGAGAATCCGAAGCCGTAAAACTGGAACAAAAAAAAACAGTTTCAGATTTGGGAAATGTTTAAATTTTTAATTGAGACTTGTTCAGTGTTCAGTGTCCTTCGTCGATGGTCATGACGGTGGTGTCGGGTTCGTAGCTGAAGTCGAGTGCGTGAGAGCGAATGATCTCCTTGTACACGAAGGCGGACTTGCGCGGCGTGCGCGTGCGCTCTGGACTCTCGTAGTCTACCTCGTACAGGCCGAAGCGCTCGCTGTCGAGAAAAATACGATATAAAAAAGTGCGTTAAAAAGCACTTGCAAAATTCAACAGGCTTGTTAATGTGACGGTGGCCGAGTGGTATAGGCATACGCCCGGATTGCGTAAGACACGGGGTTCAATTCCTCGTCTGTCACAGGTTCACAGTTGCTTTTTACAAGTGCATTTTTTTATAAATACGATATTACTACATGATTTAGTTTATGTGATTTAATTTTTTTAAGATAAACTTTATGTGGGCTAATTTTACACTAAAGTCACTATTCATATAAAATTATTTGACCCTGGGTTGAATGGCTGAGAATGCCTCTTGGCGTTCAGTCCACTTTTTGTATGTTTTTGTCGAACAATAAATAAACTGAGGGTCAATATTAACTGCAGACAAGATCATTTTTGAGGATGACTATTTTATTTTATTTAGTATGGGTTTGCTCTTGAATCCAGACCAAGCCAAGTGCTTGCCCAGAAGAAGCCTGTTACTTACTGATAAAATTAAATATTTTTATGCATGTCTGATTTAAATCAAATTATAATTACTTGATTGACTAGTACTCGTATATGGCGTATAAAATACCCAAAATGCGCAAGCAGAAGCTATTTTAATTAGTTAATAGTGCAATAAATTGATGAAATATCTTACGTGTATCCTCTCAGCCACTCGAAGTTGTCCATAAGACTCCACAGAGCATAGACCCTGACGTCGGAGCCTTCCTCAACGGCGTCCAGCAAGGCATCAAGATAGCCCCTGACGTAGTTCACGCGGTCATCATCGACCAACCCCCCGCGAGTTGACATGCCATTCTCAGTGATGTACACTGGAGGGTTGTCGTAGTCCTCACGAATCTTCGTCAGCAGTTTGTAGTATCCCCATGGTACGTCCTGATCAAATTAAAAATTTAGGTTATTGCAACGTTTGTAACCTATAAATCAAAGCTTTTTAATTACTAGCTTTTTTAGTAACGTATCGCCTTTTGCTTGTTGTGACGCCCGTTTTGTTTAGTGCGTGCAAGCGATTATAAATAGAAGACTATTAAAAGTCTCCCCAAGTCCCCGCTGAGTTTGGCGTCAGTCTCTCTCGTTGCCAATGGAGCTGAATGTAGAAAGAAGAACCAATTCATAGTTTTAATTTTCAAAGTCCTCCAGGCTTTACCTATTCCGAAAATCTCGAGTTTTACCGCGAGTTAAAAACTTACAGCGCCATCTAGCACATCGAGACGCTATAATCACTTATCTATCACGGGCGCGCGCTGATTGCTTTGATTTAATCTATACTAATATTATGAAAGCTGAAGAGTGTGTTTGTTTGTTTGTTTGTTTGAACGCGCTATTCTCCGAAACTACTGGTTCGAATTGAACAATTCTTTTTGTGGATAGTCCAGTTATCGAGGAAGGCTATAGGCTATATAACATCACGCTACGACCAATAGGAGCAAAGATATAGTGGTAAATGTGTAAAAAACGGGAAAAAGAAGTCACTATTCCACGCGGACGAAGTCGCGGGCAAAAGCTAGTTTTTGATAAAATATTATCCTCATGATAACTTTGTAATCGTAGGTATGTCCGATTTTAATAAGTTAAAAAGTTATTTACAGCTACTGATAAAGCCTTGAATACGAAATACTTTATTTGGATAAGGATTAATACCGACATACTAAAACTGTGGCTTTCCTTTTGCCGCCGGAAAAAGTTCATATTTTTACCTAAAAAGTATGTAGTTATTGTGACATAACTGTTAAAGTTAGACATATGTTATGGCGGAATTTATTGTAGACTAGATGACCCGGTGAACTTCGTACCACTTACTTAGATTTATGTAAAATGTAGTTAAAACTTAAGCCGAACAAAACGAATTAATATGACAAAACTACAGAAAATTCAAGTAAAGCACAAATTGATATAAAAACGGAAATTCGTCACTTCCAAAGGACACGGTCGACCCGCCATACATTGCTTGCCCCAAAAGTAAAAATCCATGCGTCACGACCAAATCTAATTTTATGGGTTCGTTTCTTCGCCTTTTAAAATAATATAATTATGGCTTAAAGCGGGGTTTTCACATGAAACGAAATAGAAAGAAAGAAAGAAGAAAGAAAAGTAATTTATTTGGTACACTACAAAAGTACAAAAATAAACAATATAAAAAATTAAATTAAAACATTTATAGGTAGTGAAACCAAATTGGTTTCCACTCAGCTTTATTGCCATGGCGAGCCATGATGTGTGGGGTCAATCTCTTGCACACTATTTAGAACAGGTCTTTCTAGATCATAGCGCCATCTGTGTCGAAAAACCGCCATCTAGGCCACCAAAACTAAAACATAGAAAACTGCCCCGCTAGGGTGCGTAACGCGTGAAAATTACGATGACGCAAACAATAGCCAACGAAAAGAAGTTCCTTGTCACAGTTTTTTTTTTCAAGTTTTAGGAAGAGGTTAGTAGGTTTGAAGGTTAGTACCTATGGGAGGCAAATGTCATTTTCCTTCTTAAAATAGCGATTGCGAGCGCTTACTTATTTAACTAACTGCCAGTTCTATGACACAGTATGATACAATATGCCATTTCGTTAAGCGGTCGTCAGTTTGCTAATAAGTGCTCGAAACTGCTATTTTCTGCCAAACACAACAATTGTTGGGGACAGGAAATTGTATTCAATCGTTGTCCTATTTTTTTTGTAGATTTATATGCCGCTAGATAAAAGCAAAGTAAATTAACAATATTTTATTAAAAATTCAATATATTTTTTGAAAAACGATATAGTCAAGTCTCTTAATGCTTTTCTTTAATCAAACATAAAACGACTCTGGGGCACGATACGACCGTGTCCTTTAAGAAGTAAGTTTTTTAAATGATTGAACCTGAGCTGGTTCCTAACAGCACACCAGGTTCGCCTCCTCCGTCCGATTTCCATGATCCAAATGTCTATCTCTAAAATATCTATTTTATATAGATGACCCGGTGAACTTCGTATCACTTCGTGTTGGGGCGGCCTAATAGTAGTTTAGTAATCTGGCAATACTGTCAGTGTCACTGTCACCTAACTTTTGAAGAAAAGATTGTTCAAATGTCAAATGTAAAAACAGAACTTATAGTGAACTTATAGTTTAACTCCTTAAAATGCATTGTCCCTTTTGTAATAAGTGGATGGAACGGCAGAACAAAAATAATAACTGTCCAGGTTGTAATAAAATACTACTAAGATGTGACGAATGCTACATCATAATCGGTAACATTCTGTTGCCAGTACTAAAATATACTAAAAAAAAAAAATTATACCAAAAATCTACTAAATTAAATCATTAATTTTATTGTTTTATTGCATTTGATAATTATAACAAAAAAAATAACAAATATTCAAATTCCACCATTAGCGACGACGACAAATTAAAAACATTATATTTAGAGCAAAAATATATGACTGAGTCGTGCCATATTTTATCCTAGGCTCTCAAAAAACAATAAAGTGTAAAAATATTGAAATGAAAGTCCCCGTGGAACATATTATTTATTAATTTGAATTCATTATCTTTGGGCAATATTAGATATACTCTTACTAATCAGTGGGCAATATCGAGTCAATCTGTCATTGTGTCAAGTTGATCATTTTGAGCCAAATCTGACATTAAATTGAGTGAATGGTTAGAAATTGACATATATCGTTATCGTTGTGGATAAATTTGTCCAATGTGGTTGGCATGTTAGGGAATATGATAAAATAGCATTGATCGATTAATTTTGTCATGTCGATCGAAAGTAATAGTGTGTCATGCATGTTAGGCCTACTGTAGGCCTAATGAATTCAAATTAATAAATATGTTAGGGATAAAAAATGTTCCACGGGGACTTTCTTTTCAATATTTTTACACTTTTTTGTTTTTTGAGAGCCTAGGATAAAATATGGCACGACTCAGTCATATATTTTTGCTCTAAATATGTTGTTTATGATTTGTCGTCGTCGCTAATGGTGTACGATAATGTTACACGGCGAAATGTCAAAATTCGATAAAAATATGTGTGGCATGTTAGGGTTCAATGATAATTTTGTCATATTTCGAATTTTGACAGTACGACATGACTTTCATGGCAGCCATGTTAGCAACTGCGGATATGTCGATTTTTAACAAACAAACGCGCTAAAATGCCTCGAAATTTTTTTATCACGGCGTGCATCTTAAGCCTGCTGGAGTCTTATTACAATGTTGGCAGTATTTGCAGAACGTATACCTGCCTGTCATTAATTTGGTAAGATTGGCACCCGTCAAACATGTCAAACAACGTCAAACATAACCCATTCATTATTTTTATATTTTGAAATTTAAATACATGATGTTATGAGCAAAGTTGATATTATGTTGTCGATTCAAGAGTCTTGTTTTAATGCGTTCTTCAATTCGAGTGGAACCGAGACTACAAATACCGTCAAATGTTTGACAGAAAGTAAGTGGTCAACTTTTATAAGGGAAAATGGAATTGTCGTTTTACTCTATCTTTCTCGCAATTTTTCCTTATTTGCTCACCGTTTAGACCTACCCTGGCCTACGACAAACATTTTAAAACCAAAATCAGCTCAATCGGCCCAGCCGTTCTGGAGTTTTAATCAGACTAACGAACATCAATTCATTTTTATTTATATAGATGATGATGCCCTCTACAAAACTGTTGAACTTCACTTGTTAATAGTTTTCGCAGCGTTCGCAATTATGTATTTTTTTTCTTACCTTTAGTTACATAATCGAAATTTTCATACGGATCCCTAATTAGGGTTCCGTAGCCGAATGGCATATAGTTTCGTCAAGTCTGTCTGTCTGTTCGTCCGTATGTCACAGCCACTTTATTCTGAAACTATAAGCATCACATAGCTGAAACTTGGTAGGTAGGTGCACCTTGTTCACCGCTTTCCGATTCAGATACAAAAAGTAAGAAAAAATAATATTTAAGGGGGGGCTCCAATACATGAAACTAAAATCTAAAAAATTTTTTTTACTCAAACCTATACGTGTGGGGTGTCTATAGATAGGTCTTTAAAAATGATGTTGAAGTTCCTAAAACCATTTTTTCTAAAAGTGTAAGGTTTGAGATATAGACGCTTCCAAAGTGGTGAAATGGGCGTCCCCCCCATCTAACTTTTGAAAATATATGATGTAGATCTCTACAAAAACTTGCAACGAAAATTGGTTTGAAGGAGATCGAACCAGTAGTTTTTGAGATATTGCACATTTTTATCAACCGCAAATATGTATAACTTTGTCTTTGATACAAACACTATGAAAAACAAAGTTATTTTTGCTGTCGCAATATATTGTTATGTTTTCGTTAAGTGAAAGTAAGTGGACCCTGAATCCAGTTAAGGGTGGCACGGAACCCTAAGTGCGCGGGTCCGACACGCACTTAACCGGTTTTTTTACCTTTCGTTACGGAGCCCTAGAAATGAAAGAATTACCTTCAACCAGTCTGAAGCAGTGGTAATCCAGTCGCTAGGCTGGTACCTTATCGCGTCGACGTCATCAAAGTAAGATGGGACATCATAATAGCCCACTACTGACTCGTTTTTGTATACCATGTATGTAGTGTAAGAGTTCAATCCAAAGAAGTCAGATGATCCCTTAATTAATTCAATTTCCTCAGACGTGAACTCGATCAATCTAGATCTCTGAAAACCTTGAGCAGCGCTCTTGGCACCGACCCTCTCCTTCATAATGGCAGGGTAGTCTCCAGTCTTGGAAAAAATTGGGTTAGCGTAAAGTCCGAACTGAAATGAAAAATTAAGTTACATATTAAATTAATGTGTGTGTACGTTCAACGCTTTGTTTACAAAATACACAAAAATAATACTATTTGTACCTCAAACTGCATATATTCTTCTGTAGCTTGAGCGTCTTTTTCAGATTCCGGTTCATGCCAGTTGGCACTGAGAGTAATACCGATAGAGCCCTGTTGAGTTGGTCTGAACTCTTTGTCGTACAAATGGTAGGCTTTGGCGTGGGCAACTAGCAAGTTCTTCGAGCACATATAGTCGGCTACGCCGCCTATCGTAAACAGAGGCGCCATTTCAGCTGTTCCGTACCCCAGCAGGCAAATTTCCCTAGGCTCGTTCATGGTGATCCAAGTCTTGACTCTGTCGCCAAACTGCTCGAAAGCCACTCGGCTGTAATCGGTAAACCAGTCAACGATATGAGGATTAGACCATCCACCCAAATCCTGCAACTTTTGCGGAAGGTCCCAATGGTACAGCGTAATCATAGGTTCAATATTATACTTCAACATCTCATTGATCAAGTTGTTGTAGTACTGCACTCCTGCTTCATTTACTTGATCAGGGAAACCAGTGGGTAAAATTCTCGTCCAGGATATGGAGAATCTGTAGAAGTCAAGTCCTAGCTCTCTCATCATCTCCACATCACGTTTGTATTGGTTGTATGAATCATCGGCCACGTCACCATTGAGGCAGTCATCAATGGAGCAGGGGTTTGTGTGGGTTATGTGATCCCAGATGTTTGGTGTCTTGCCTAAAATATTTAAAATAATAGTTGGGCATAATGGAAAAAGCGTTATAAAAGCGACTACATGGTAAAAAATGGTGGATTGGGTTAAAATACGTGTCAAATTATTTAGCTTATTTGTTTAATATAAATAATAACTACTTAATCAGTCTGGTATCAAAAGACACCCGGGAGTCGCATAACAATGGAATTTATATTGTGTCTCGTTTACACATACTTGACGAGTTAATAAAACATCATATATGATTGAAAAAGAGTGGAATAATAAATGAAATCAGGTGGAATCAATATAAATAAAGTTACAAAAAATATCCTTTTTACCATCAGCATCCCAGGCACCTTCTATTTGGTACGAAGCCGTTGCCGTACCGAATTGGAACCCATCTGGGAATTTCCTGATACTTTGTTTGGTTCCATTTAGCACTTTGGATTCCGTCAGTAGCAAGCACGATAGCAATGCTAAAAGTACAGTTCTGAAACAATGAAAATATGTATAAACAACTAATGAAACTGTAATATGCCTTTGAATTTGTATAATTTTGAAATGTAACTAAACCTGCAAATAGTGCAAATAATACATAAAATGAGGAGTTATTGCTCGTACTTATTGACGACGCGTTTATTGTATTGGTTAGCGCTCCTGACTATTACGCCGGCCGTCGCGAGTTCGAATCCCGCAAGGGGCAAATGTTTGTGTGATGAGCATGAACATTTTGTACCTAAGTCATGGATGTTATATGTATTTAAGTATTTATGGGAGACGCTCCCGTTATAATCGTTGTCTGGTATTCGCATCGCGACTGCATCGATGCTAAAAGTAGCGCAGTGTGTAAAGGTTGACATTTTGTGACTGCATCGATGCGCATCGCGACTGCATCGCGTTTGCATCGCTGCTAAAAGTCGCAGTGTGCAAAGGCTCTTATGCGCCTGTTTGAATGTACTATACATTAGTACTATACCTCATACAAATAAATGTTAAGACTAAATACCTCGTTCTATTGACTTACAATAAAAAGATCTCATTAAATTACATTAGCATTAACTGATACGAGATTATATTGCTACCATGTATTATTAATAATTAATATAAGTGACCATGGGCTCTATTTTTATATCTATTGCTTCAAAATATTTTTTGTACGCGAAATATAAACGGGAGTATTTACAAAACTATGATATCTTTCTTTAAATCTCTGTAAAGTAGATTTCAGCTGATTTTAATCGGTGAATGGAACATTATCAAAGCAAATCACACGACATATTAACGCGAGTAATTCAGAAATAGGGCCCCATGAGACTTTTAACTAATAAAAAAAAAAATGAAAATACTCACGGAGCCTTCCGTAACATCTTGTCCGATCTTCAGCTTCCTCAGAACTAAGAATATTTTAAAAATGGATTTCCTTAAATAGCCAAAATTTCAATATCTTGTGTTAGGTAATTCTATCTTATCATATTAAGAAAACTCTTGAATGATAAGAATTTTTCAATTTATCAAAACCTCATGTTCTTGTGCCAGTCACAGTAAGTTGTTTTCGTTGGTTGATTATCTTGAGTCCCGTTTAAATGTCCAGGGTGGTCTCTGATCCGAGGTGACATTAGTATCACCTAAGAAGTTTTTGTATAACCAGAAAACCTTTTAGCTTGGCTTAGAATGAATGAATGAATGAATGAATGAAACATTTTATTTGCATAAAATACGGTAGGTACATGAGTGAGATGTGCTTACATAGGTATTTAACTAGTTACAAGCGTATTTACATAATGTAGGTTTACATAATGTATTTTCATTAATTATCTAGTTACTTTAATAACGTATTGCTTTGCTAGTCGAGCCGCACACTATAACGTATATTGTGTTGAATTGAAAAAAATGCTTAAATATTAGAATAAAACTTTCTCTCTCCCGTTTTTTGTGTGTGATTAATTTAAAACTTAAATTTAATATTTTTTAAATGGCTTTCTGCCACTATACATTTTAGCTTTAGAGATACTCGCACATAAAACATTATATATACGAGTCAAAATTGTTTTATTATTAAAAATGGATATTCCGTAGTAGATAATAGTAAATATTATTATAATATTCGTAACCAGTATGCTACAGACGCGACGAATGCTACGATGATGATTATGACATGTCGGTCGACTCCTCCTTAAAAACAGAATATCACGTTAATTGTATATTATTACGGAATATGGCTTTCTTAGTAGCTTTTTGTAAAAAAAAACATTATATTCATAGTCGAACAACAAGAAATATACGCTACCTACCAAAACTGGTGAAAGCAAAAATTTAATAAAGCGTATGTCGGTGATATATTGCATTAAGGCTGTGGGTCACATACATAACTGTAATGTGATGATATAATAAAATGTGTTTTCGTAAAACAGGCCGGCGCGTTGAGCCAAAGCTATAAATTGCCCCGGCTTTGATTCATGGGAGCGCGGGGAGTGACCGGGATTATACACAACGTTTCACGTACTAAATATACTACGATTTCCAAATAATGTTAGTAGAGGAAATTTTAGCTACAAAATATAATAAGTTGATGTCTGCTCGTAAAATGGATAGCAATGGGCATCACAATATAGTTATTTTATGTATGCATTTTCGCATTCACAAAACAGCCTATTTGAGGCAATTGTTTAAAAAAAAGTTAGTTGATTGGCTATTGACATACTGTTTCTGCAGCCTTAAAGATTACTTTCATTTGGAAATAGATTTGTAATAATATTATGATATTGTATTTGACATTAATATTGGAATAATAATTAATTTTAATGTTTGCATGCCTGCGTGCAGGCGGAATACGCAACTGCCATACATTTTTAAGATCAAACTTTTGTATAAACACTGTATTCTAAGCAAATAAATAATTTGATTTAAAATCATATCTATTGGTGTGGATGTAATTTTCGTTCTTTGTTCAAATATGTATATATTTGCGATGAGTTAACTGTTTTACATTAACAAAGGTACCTAGTTAGGTATATCACGTTAACTATTACAGTTTTATGTGACTATTTTTTTAAAGCAACGGGTGACCCAAACGTGTCTGGTGAACCTATTGAGTTGAGAATTTGGTGGTTACGTGCAGCTCCACCAGCATTTTTATTTCAACCCTTTCGACGGTTGTAGGTTAGAGGATGGTCCCATAATTTTCAGTTTTCGCAAATGGCCCGTGGATCGGATTCCCGTCGGTCCGCATCGGGCATAAACAAACATTCATTCTGGATTTACGAACGAGCGCCTCTCTTGGGACCTGTACTGCCCGTCCAAGATCCCAGTTTCTTTACACGTACAGCATACATACAGGGCTGTCAGCATTAGGAATTTGGACATGCTCTCATTTATGAGAAATATAAGACAACTTTATTAACAACTTATGTATCTCATTGCTCTCTAGAATGTATGAAATGATTCTTACTAATGATGTGTGTGACATTTTTATGATCGGAAAACTATGTAAAATATTTTTGGTTTGTCTCAACATGCGAGTTGTAATATAGCTAACTCTAATCTGAAAACCTATTTTACTCTGATATCATATTTATAAAATAAAGCACCTTCTAACCCTAGCAAATGGAACACAAATACATATTAAAGCCTTCCAGTGGTTTAGGATCTAATTTACAAATCCGGTTTAAAGCTAGCATAAAGCTGTATGCATCGTACATGGCTTGCCTCCCGCAAAGTTTTAAGCGCGTATTTATTTTCCGGGAAGCCTCATAAGATATTGGGAGTTATCTGACAGCCCTGAATTGCACATAACCTACTGCACCTTACGACCACGTGATAGGAGTTATAATAATACAGTGGATGTTTCCATCGCTGGGTAGAAATAGAGGCCTTTTGAGGCGTGCATGTAGTACGGAGAAATAAAATCTGGAGTCCAATGTTTCGAAGTGTGTTCTAGTGATGAACATATTAAAAAGGTTTAAAATTTTTGTTCGTTGGATGTATTCAGATATTGTTACGATATTTTTAAAATCAAACATATTTTATCCTATGCATAAAGTGTTACATTAATATATACTGTATTCACATGGGAATGATTGTCTAATTTATTTCTATTAAAATGATGATCTAGTTAGAAGTTTAGTTAATAATAAATGCGAGTACTGAGTTAGCACCGCAAATCTAGTCTGGATTTAATTAACACCTTGTTTGAATATGATTAAGGTCTGTGCTATTTAACAACATGCATTATTTTAATGTTCTATATCAATTACACAAACCTCACATAAGTATAGTAAATATTTATTAAAAAAATATTTTATGCCTAGGTGTAGCGTAAAATGCAACATTACAACAACATTTCAAAAACTAATCTTTAAACCAAAAAATAATGTATTTTTCTTAAAGTAACAATATGCTCAAGTGGCAAAAAAAGAGAACGATAAATCCATCTTATTCTATCCTTTTAAAAATTCAATAAAAAAAATCCGGGTGAGTTGAGCTCGTCCTCAATGGACGGTCGCGTATTTTTTTTAAGTGGTGCTTAATTTAATCATGCTCGTAGAAGCGTTAAATACTGGAGGAAGGCAGTCGGAACGGGCGGCCTAACAAGTTGTTTAAACAACGGCCCGGTTCCGCTCTATTCAAAAATTTGTAATTGCTCACTGTGATGTAAAGAAAAAGTCCATCACCGGTCTCTCTTGATGATATTTAAAATTCACTGCGGCACAACTTTTTGATCCGATTCGGATGGTCCAACCACCCCAATGCATTCAGTTTTTGTGCGGGTGTATTTCATGGTGTTTATTTTTTGTCGTTTTTAATTTTTTATGTATTTCGATATAGAATTTATCGGAATATGTAAATCTATCTCCAAGCTGCTTACGCTTAAGTTACAATACACGCATAAGAGAATGCGCTTGGGACAGCCTCAGCCACTCAGTCAGTGGTCTCAAAGCGGGGTTATTAACGCACGCTGCGAGCTAGTGGCGCCGTAAGACCCTTTACATACTGCGACTTTTAGCAGCGAAGCAAATGCGATGCAGTCGCGATGCTGCATCGATGCCAAAATCTGTTCATTGCGTGAGTCGCGATGCTGTCGCGCGTTTCCAAAACGCGCGTTAGTATCGGTGCTAAAAGTCAAAGCGTGTAAAGGGTCTAAACGCTGCATGTTAGCGCTTCTCAGCAGCCGTGTGGATGTGGAAGACTTGACGCGATTTTAGTCGCGCCGAGTTGTCGCAACTTCTGGAGATAAGACCCGTGCCATTCTTAACTACCCTACCAATCTGTAACTATAGTACCTATTCGTACAGTATTTTTTACATGGTTGATCTTCCGGGCCAATTTTCAAATCAGTTGGTGGCACTATAAGTTCCGTCTATGGTTTCGTTGATTGAAATAATTAAATGTGATTATCATACACACAAGTAGGTATACTATTTATCATCATCATTGCACCGACTGCCCTAGGCGCTCAAAAATATAACGTTACATTACGTTTCAATTCAATATGTTCGAGCGTTTTTGATAATCGTTTCCTTGTTGTAGGTATAGGCCACTGAATAGATATATAGGCCCATAGCGATGGAGGCTTACGAAAGTCACGACGAACTATGTCCTTTAGAGTCATATTTTGTAGCCCGAAGTACGTGATAAAACCGCCTACCTTCGCATCGCTAACATACTGCATACGTCAGCATACTACGCTGCTATGGCGAAATAGTGCATGCACTTACGACATTCTCTGGGGAACGCCGGCGATTTGCCTTAGTGTGGACGGTTGCTACGTGCCTTCCTTGATAGAGATACACCTCAAGTGTACCTAAGTGTGGAAGGAGGTAGCACAGAGATATGAATTGCTACTTTACCGCTCACAAGAGATAAAGATATATTTCTGATTGGCTGAAAGTTGTAGACAAAATATCTGTTAACGTTTTTCGAATGTTCTTCTCAACCGTATTGAACCGGCTAATCCTATAACCCAATATACTTACTTTTAAAATCTCAGTTTTGCGGATTTGATCCTGAAAATATCGTTATGAAATAGCCTACACCGATGTGTTATTCTGATGTGAATGAGTAACAAACATTCATTATTCGTCACAAACTTTCGCATTTATAATATTAGTAAGATTAATAGTCATTGTTTATCTATAATAGAAAACGGCAATCTGAATTTATTACTGAAAGCAACAACTAAGGTCCAGTTTCGTGATCGATAGGCAACTCAGCCGATTACGAAACCGGGTCTTACTGTAAGTAATGAAAATAACTCCTCGCTAAACACCATGGTGGCAGTCATTTTTCCTGCAGAGTGCAGGGAATAACAATGAGTCGTGCAAATAACTGTAATAATGGCCCCTCTCCGCCAAGAAATGATGTCTCATTCGAGAAATATACACCGCACACACTACGAAACAGGGATCTTATCTATCTAGATTTAGAGTTCAAGTTGGCAAATTAAATGCGTTACTTTCCACACAGTAACTGTTGTAAGCTCACACGCGTTGTCTTTGTCATTCTAATTTTAACGTCTTCTGAATTCTTGTAGTTTGCTTTTTGTGTGAATATGAGCGCTTTCTTCTTTCTTTTCTTTATTTTAAGGATGACGTTGAATAATTAAATATACTAGTCTGCCTTCAGAATCAACATCTTACATACGTGGATATATTTAAAGATATTCAAAATACGTAAATATAAACTCTTTTGTTATTATTAGTAACCAAGTTCTTAGATAAAAATGTTGTTAAGCAAAATATATCTACTTAACTTCGTAAGAATTTCAATCTAAATATTTGGGTCTGTCGGGTTTGCAAAACTTGAATTATTAATTCATCTCGGGAAAATATTAAGAGTAATGGACAATGGTATTTATGAGAGTTGTTTTGATAACCGGGGATTATTATAATCTGAGCGGGCCGCATCATCCACCTGTTTGACCTAAAACGGTTGTCGGATAAGCGAATAATAAAATACTTTGCTGTAGCTCTGTTTTTACTAAGAAAAAAATGTTATTTGTATTATTAACGGTTACGGGTTTTACCCGCTGTCTACCAGATTATATCAAATACCTATAGATAGGATTCATTTTATATTTTAGGGTGAAGGTATACAATTTAGTGTACAAAATTAGGTTAAGACTATACCACACATAATCTTCCACTTTGAACAGTAAATTGAGGAACTACTTCATATTTTCCCATTGTTACAAATTAGTGCATGCCATCAACATGCTTAGACCGCTAGCATAGGCCATTTTCCACGTAGACATATTTTGCGGGTACTGTTTTCTGCAGGATACCGATGCCGTTTAGTAGTACACATGATACGCATTTCAATGCTAATATTCAAACGGACGTTCCGTTTTCTGTGACCCGCAAATAACCGACTCCAATTTTTTACCAATCCCATTTAGTCATTAAACTGGAACAGTTCCACTTCTAAAATGACAGTATGCACCAACACAGATACCATGGCAACGCTGTGAAATTTAGGAATATATAGATAGTGCCATCCACGAAGGCGCGCGCAATTATTCGTCCTAATCGTTTTTAGTACATGAGTACAAGTTTTTGTCAATATGTGATAATTTAATCATTAATATAATTATTAAATGTTTATTATTAAATATTTTATTATTTATTAAACGCCACGCACCCTGCGTTTTCCTCAATCAAAAATGACTGGCGCGCGCCTTCGTGGATGGCACTATCTATACAGCGCGCCGCTTTATCGCTAGCGCTACCGAGATAGACTGTTGACAGGCTCAGTTGACGGACAACCGTACCTGCAAATCTGCTATGTGAAAATACCACTGCTGTGCGTGCAGTGGTGTGAACTGAGCTGCCATGGGAAACGACCCATACAGCTCACTGCAAAAGACCGGATCTCACTACTTGCATCATTTCTAAGTTTCTCTTGAGATTGATTGCTCCATGGTCGATCTCTACCGCTCTTCGTATAGACGGGAATCATGAAAACTCACTCAATAAGGAACTGTTGCCCAAAGCAATAGGTGCAGAATTTTTTTTAACGAGTCTCTTTCCTCAGTACGGTTTTTGTAAACCGATTTTATCAAAATTAGTAACTGCCTGATATTCACAATCCGTTAAAGATCTAATTTAATTTTTAAGGTGAAAATAGTACCTTACATTCGATTTATCGAGATAAATACATTTATTTGAGAACATACTTCAAACATCGCATTTCTGTTCAGTCTATTTGCTCTTATATTTCCTTATTTGAAAACTAAGAAGTTTCAGCTTGATTCCATTTTCATGGTTTGCTACTCACATAGTTACTTTTAAGGTTTATTCATTGCTGCAGTTGGTAAGTAAGTATTTAAGTATAAATATAGGTAGATTCGGATGTAGTCTAGAAATTTAAATTCTACAGATCGTAGATTTTAATATGTGCAGTACTTACATATATTTTTTTCGAACATTTCTTTGTCGCACTTGGTTGTGCAATAAAGTATAAATAAATATATTATTATATTCCTTATACTGAAGTTTTTTTTCATGATTTGTGGTAAGTACCTGTACACAGAATGGCCTTTTAAGCTTGCGATGAAAGGAAAAAAAAAACAATTTTGGTGTGATTTGAAAACACTTCGAAAGGTGTCAAAATTTGAGCTTTGGAAGTCAACTCAGCCACCTGTATAGATAAATAAATGGGGTTAACAAAAGCGGGGTACATAAAAATAAAATTAATACAGATATTTTTTATAAAATGATTCGTAACTTATATGTTTTTTTCTGCCCTGTTGAATCGTGAGATGTATTGCTATACTTTTGGAGCTGGTGCGATGCTTTATTGCGAATAAGACGTTCCACATCTCTCTCGGTCTTCTTTGACACCTTTTGCCAACATTTCTGTTCACCCGATTCCAAATAATTTATATTGTCACGTATCCATTTGTAATAATAAGCTACGTCTGTGTGTGTAGTTGGCATCATATCTGAACCGCAGAAGGTAGCTCTACCACTCGACACCACACCCACGACGGTACTGCGAGAAATGAGAATGGTTTGTATATTTAAAAAGATAAAATACATAATGACTTCGCGATGAAGTGCGAATAAGTATAAGTACTTATAGCGTTCTGGTGAAATCAGTCGCCCACATAAGAAGAGTGAATAAAAACATCAATGCGAACAACTTTTATTCGGGAGTGAAGATTGTTAACTGAATAATATTTCGGATGATGATCCATTCAAACAACAACCGCATTGTCTATACCTCAATAATAGTAAATGTGTAAAATGCAAACTCTTTTTCCACACTACAACGATAAATACACTTTTGCGGAGAGTACCCCAGACACAATAGAAATTTTATTCATCTTTTTCATTCATTTATTTATCACGCCTTTAGGCGGTCACTGTCCTTGAAAGAGTTGAAATTGAATGTTCATGATTACTTTAATACACTGTCTTAACCACATCCGGTCGTGACCAGGGGCCGGAAGCAATCCAGCCAAAACGTCGAGCAATACTTAATCATATTATTTCTCAGCCATCATGTGTAAAAGTTACTGACTTAATGTTTGCCACAAACTGTAGCATAGTGTAGAAAAAGGTAAGTACCTCTTCCAAATCACTGGGGATCCCGAATCTCCAAAACAAGCGCCGTTCCAACGCTCACCAATAAGACAAAATCTGTCAGTTAATGGCTCGTTGGGAATGCTCGGGTCGTGTTGAGTATTATAGCATGTTTTCTCATCGACGTACTTTTGCCTCGTCATTTGAAGTGTCTGCGACGGAGCCCCCTTGATCGTCTTAAAAAGTACATACCCATTAGTGCATTACATTATATGTAGCAGCCAGCCAGGTAAATTAGCCGTTCTGTTAACTGCCGTCAATCGTTTTGCGGATCCGAAGCATTTTGTAGTAAGGATGCCATATTAAAAAAGTTTCGGATCTAAAAAACGATAATCGTATTGATAATTTAGTTTTTCTTAGTAAACCTTCAGAGCCGACCATCGCTCTGGACTGCGGCGAATATATACGAAGTCTAGAAAGTATCAACTAATGAATAGTAGATAGATAGATGGATGTTAGTAGTGGATGGATAATAGATTTTATATTTTTTTTAGGCACTGCTTACAAGATATCTAATGAACAAACCTGGGTAGAACCAAATCCTATGACAGTAACTTCAATATCCTTTTTTTTCCATCGACTGTTGGTGCTGATATTGGCTATCTGTACCGTTGGTCCCAATTTAATCATCTTTTTCAGAAGTATAAGTCCAATGTCATTATCGTCGAAACTTTCATCCAGTCCTCCTATCTTAAAATATTCGTGGGGCAGAGTACTGCATACTTTGTATTTTTTACCTTTCATAGCCGTTGCTGATCCTGCAAGGAAGAAGCATTAATGAGACTCTTATATTAAGGTTTCCTTTACTTTGATAAGTAATGATTGTCGTTCAGCTATCCCATAGAGTAGACTTATACCTTATGGTCAACACAACATAAAGAAACTCCTCTTAGGGATAGATATAATACACTTCAGTAAATCTGGCCATTCCTGCTTTATTGACCCCAACGTTACCATAGCTATTCTATCAACCAACATCATCATTAGGTTATCTTTCTTGGCGATTTACATAATTACAAAGATACGTACTATGGAGGTAGATGTCGCCTAACCAAAGCCATGCAGAGCCAAAATCGCTTGCACCTTGCGTCGTCACTTCAAATAAAAGACGCGTGGTGCGAGCGGTTTTGGCTCTTAAGGTTGTTAGGCGGCGGTAACCTCAGCGTGCGTACCTAGAAACACGTCCAAATAAGCATAATCTAGCCACACGCCATTGATGTGGACGCCCAGGCAGTGGGCAGCGGTGAGAATGACGCGCTGACTGACGACTGTCCCGCCACAGTGCACGCTTCCCGAAGCGGTGATAAGAGCCATGTAGGGGAACATCGATATGGACGAGAAGACGCCGTTCACAACGTGACCTTCCATCTTCTGCCCTAGGATTGAATGAATGAAAGAACTTTAATTGACACTTATGTACATAAACATCCATATGAAAAGTAAATATTGGGTAATAAAACAGAATCATGATACAAATAATTGGGAGGAATGTTTAATTGCAAAAGCTTACAATAACTATCATAGTGACTGGCTAATATCGGTTGAAATTAGTCATTAAGCCTAGTCAGAGGCCCTATGGGCGCCTTGATAAAATCTTGCAAACAACTCTCCGCCAATCCGCACTGAGCCCGCGTGGTGGAGAATGGCTCATACTATCTCATATTTGAGGTAAGGCCTTTGCCCAGCAGTGGGATGCTTCAGGCTAATATTTATCATAGCGATTCGTCAAACCTTGACATGCTTTATAGGTAGTTGTCTATACTAGACATGGCAGTGTGTCAGCCAAGTTTGAATAGCAATACACGTTTAATAGTGTAACTATTGATCAATGCAAGATTGCAAAATTAATATAACGCTTACTCAACTGCTGAATAAAAGTATCTCAAACAAACTCTTCTATTATTATATTATTAGTATTTGATATTTTCAAGGTTTGTGATAACGAGCGAGCGCAAATAAGCATGCTATGATTAATTCTACAATAAGTTTAGGAATAAACTTACTTGACACTATCTTCCATGTATGACATTCAATCCATAAATACACTAGCATAATAAACACACATTGTTTTATACTTAAAGTGAATGACATGAATAAAATTCAATCGTTATTAGTAAGTACTTCAAATCATCTTTTGCTTTTTAAAATACAATCACAACCATCACTTTTGAATAATATCCTTATCACGGTGGGACGATTAATGAATCGATTGAATCATTTACTGTTTTGTCGTTTGAATTGCTATTGTGTTCAACAAAGTTGAAACTAATTGATCGTACTAAAATTATGTTTTATTATCAGATTTCCGTGAAAAGTGAAAATCGATTAGATACGGCGATATAAGACTTTTCTTCCAATCCCAAGTTAGAGTTCGTATGTTGGAGCACGTTTTTGACTTAAAGTTGTATTATGAACAAGACGCTCCGCATGAGGGAGAGAAAATTTACCCACTTAATATTATAATGGAAAAATCTTACAAATGTAGACACATGTGCCGCAAAAACGTCGCCATATAAAGTGCTTCGCTCCGCAATGTCGCCGTTCGCTATTGGGAATTCTTTTCTCATGCACCCTCGCATTGTACTCCTATTTTATTTGCAAAAAACATGTTTAATGATAACATGGAATTTTTCATAACTTATTCCGAGAGAGAAGCCCTATAAAATAAAATAAAATGTTCCTCTTTTTACCTAGGGTTCGGTTGGTGTGCCGAGTTGAACTCAAAAATATTACAGGAAACTGCACTTTAGTCTATGCCGTTCAGAGATGCTTTTTTTTCAATTTTAGCTGGCACGTTTCTGCTACTGAATATAAAAACGTTCCATATTTAAGTGCCGGAAAAATAGGTTAATATGAAGTGCATTTTTCCACGACATTTTATGTGTTTATTAGATAGAAAAGTTGTTAAAAAGACTTTTTAGTAAAAATAATTACATATTACTAAAATAACCTGCTTACTACTGTTTATTAACATTCATGAAATTTTATGAATTTTATAATTTTAATGCTCTTTTTAAAAAGGTGCCGGCGTTGTTGCGAAATAATGGCTTAGTAGCGCTAAAGGGGTAAACTGGGAGGTCTAGAAAGGGCGGACATTGAGCGAACTTGGCGCACTATTTTAGACGTTATTGTTCCTTTAGCCCGCAATTGTTTCAGCTCATTTCAAGTTCCCACTTAACCGCTTTCGACTGTCCTATTGTCTCCAATGTTGCTGGTGCTAACGTTTAGTAGACATATATTTTTTGTGCTTTGGTCTTCTAAAGGTTTAATTCTGTAAAGAATTGCAATTTATGGAACCGGCTTTTAAAATATACTTACGTGAATGAATGTTGAATTTGTGCTCAATTCCGAATATGAATTTCCTGAAGGAATGCTCTAAATGTATGTTTTATGAGTACAGTAATCGGTTTAACTCACAAAATACCTATAATCTTATATAAAATACTTATAATCTTTCTGCATGACCTAAAGGTATGACTGGGAGAGAATGCTTTTAGCATTAAGTCCACCTTTTGTACACTGTTACTTGTGCAATAAAGTTCTTAAATAAATAAAATACCAACCTCTCTGTCTAAAGATTTTGTATTCAGATATTTAAAGCGGAGCAGAGTAACGCTGAGCCAGCGTTACTCTAAACAAGCTATTTACTATAAACGCTGCAGCTAAGCCCATCACGAATATGTAAAGCAGGCCAAGCCTCAATCAGTATTCAAATCAGCTGATCCTATAATCCGTGTTCGCTGACGTTTGTCGTGTTTCGGACTTGCGCGGCTTGTTAGCGCGTCCTCTCTTCTCTGCCCTCATTTGTGAAGCTTTGAGCACAGGTGAAAGATATGACAAAGGATTGATTTGGTGGGGTAGGAGCACGTCTATCTTTTGTCCTTTGTTTTTTTGGCGATGCGTGTCAAGATCGGGTCGAATATAACAATATTTTATAGAATTTATTATTCATGTTCTGCTGTACACGGATTAATGCGAATGTCAAAAACCATTTACACCTTATGGAAATCGATTGTCAAAGCTAGTAGTTGTGTATCGATGATAGGTTATCAGAATCGCGAATTGATGAACCCGTTTCCATGAAATAAATGGAACAAAAATATTATTTTCTACCTGACAAAACACCGCGTACATTGCATACTCGCTAATATTCATTAGAACGAATGTCGCATGAAATCACGGGCGACACATGTCCTGAGCCATTTTCTCTAATGATAACGCGTTACTATGTTAATGTGGGAAAAAGTATTTTTCGCTACAAAGCAAGCCAACCGGCTGGAACGCCAATTTGAATGAGCCGGTTCACCAATTACCAGTAAAACATATACTATAAAATACGGGCTGTAGGATATCCACTGTTAAAAAAAATTACATGGCATGTGCAAATAGCATGATAGTTTCAATTGCCAATCTTTAAAGCTTATTATTTACCCACAAACGTTCAATAAAGTATCTACATTTTCACACATTCTCGATGTAGAGCTTATATCATAATGTAAGCTCAAGAAAAGGCGAAAGTGGAAATGGCCTGGGGGCGTATAGCGATCTTGCTTTAATCCGTTAAAGTTTTAGGCAGTTCAAGTCCCACTCAGCTTGCTGAGTCGCTATATCGGTATCCTGTATGTAATCATATGTCGCTATATTGTATGTATTCAAAACCTAAAAGTAACTCTTTCTGACTCACTCATATTATGGTCAAAATTAATACATAGAAAATGGTCGGAATTAACATATGTCTATACGAAGTTTGCTTATCCATTTAAAAAGCAGAGTAGCTTAACTGTCAAAGCAAGATAGCAATACGCACCCTTGTTCGTATTAGTGACGAGTACATAAACACAGGTACTTAGGTCTTTCGAATCGCGCATTCAGCATCATTCTGATTTTTGCTTAAGTTTCTCTTATGCCAGTGATGTTCCGTAATTCTCTGAAAAAAGTGCACGGATAGTTAGGTAATAAACCAGCGAGACGGGTTACGGGGCCAACGCTAATCTGTTTAAATTCCGGTCCTACTCAAATAAATCCCGTTTAAATAACCGTAAAACTGTCCGTGTGCGGAACCTTTTAATCCGTTTGATGTGGATCGTGCCACGATCGGGTTCCACCTATTTCCTTGCCGTGTCCTTGTTTGTTTTTAGGATCTCCTCAATTATGCACGGATAATCGTTGCAAGAAAAAACATCACTCTTGCACGCTGCCGATGTTTTAATACAGACGTGGATGTGACGTGTGAATCAAATTTCTATTGGTTCTCGGTTCTTTCTCGGCCTCTAGCACCCACGTAACCACCAGCGACACCAAGATCTATAATAAATTATATTCTGTGCCTATATGTCGCTGGTGGTTGCGTTGCGTTTGCGTTGTTGTCGCCATGTCGTCGGTATCACACAAGAAGTCAATACAAAAATGTGGTACGTGTTAATAACTGAATAGTCCTATTTATTTTCAATACAAAATAAACGGTTGTGGTAGGTACATGTGGGTTGGCCCTTAGAACAGAAACTGTTAAAAGTTAATCTGGATTCGCTCTACAGTCACAAAGGCAGATGTGTGAGCAGCAATCAATTGAACTTTGACCGCTGCCTCAAAATAGGCGACAAGCGTAAACATCCAAGGATAGCGGCTCTGATAGCTGTTAAAACTAAGAAAAAAGATATGTAGCATGTTCTTGTTTCACTATTACCTACCTGTACTTTAATGAACATTATAGATAAAAGGCGTTACCAGTATGAAGACCTATTAACGAGTATACCTATATATAGAAATATTTACGCCATTTCCTTGCTTGTTAATTAAAACGTATAATTATGCGTCTTTGTCTGAGCTTCGTACCTGTTGTATTAAGTTACAGTTAACGAAACCTATCAATAAGACGCGTAAAATTAATGAAAACAATGTATTTCACAAATTATTATATTCATGTTATCAGAATAGAGATCTCATTTACTACTGGCGTATTTTTAGCATTTTAGTTAGTACCTACAACTTTTAATTTATTATGACGAAAATACAAACTAGAATAAACAAACATAGATTTGTTATGTAAAAAAGTCGTCGCCTCAAAAAGAAAATGTGTTGTCATCATTAGATGACTTGTACTAGTAATGTCAAATAAGTTAAAAGGTTCAAATGTACTATTACTTTAGTATTAGTTAGTTACATGTTTACCCTGAACCATAAATAATACATAACGCACGATTGAATGGGCAGCGCATTCGCCTGTTTTCTCCGACCGACCGCGCGCCGCCCTAATGTGTTCCCGATGACACATTATGCGTGAGAATATATGAATACCGCATTATCGACACCAGATAGTCTACTATGTTAGATGTTAAACGTATTTTGATCTCTAAACATCGCGCTCACTCGCAATATATCACATGAGACATTGAAATGTACCTACCCAACCCAACCTATTCCCCCCAACCTATTCTTAACGACATGAGAGATAGAGACGCCTTTCTGATTAAAAACGTAGTCACCTTTTGAGGGTTCCGTAGCCAAATGGCAAAAATCGGAACCCTCATTTAAGGCTGCGTGAAATGAGTATCTACAAGATTGTTTATAATTTTAGGACATAAAAAGGAGCTGAAATGTGCAATGTCCAGTCCAAGATTTGTAGCGGCTAAGTTATGAAAAGTTCCACATTTGAAGTTTCAAATACACTTCCGCTACGTTAGCGGAGAGAAGAGATTGCCGTAGCGGAGGACGTTCTTGCTTCGAGGAGGCTTTTCACAATCTTTTTCCAAGACCCTGGACTAAAATCCTTTTAAAAATCTGCGATGACATTTATTTTTATAGCTGAGCATCTTGTTAAATAAAATGTTTTAATTACTGCATACAAAAACAGCTAATTGTTATTTCAACGCCTTGAAAATTTCGTAAGAAAACTTTTCCAATTCAAAGCTTTACAGTAGTTTTCATCATCAAAGAGTGATATTATCCCAAAGAGTTAAACTTTTGAATGCAGTAGGTATGTGCTTTTTTTGTTGTAAGTGGTCCAGTCCGCAACCTTTCAAAGCAACCAACCTATTCTTAAGGAGGTAAGATAACGATAACACATTCGTTATCTGGACACACGCAACGTTATGTAAGTGAACATAATATTTTTTCCGATACACGTAACAGTTTTATCAAGATTTCAAACCACTCATGGCTGTCAGTTAAAGTTATTGTTTTTGTTGTGTCAATCTGATAATCGTGATCCATATTCTTGAAAGTAACTCTTTCTGACTCACTCATATTATGGTCAAAATTAATACATAGAAAATGGTCGGAATTAACATATGTCTATACGAAGTTTGCTTATCCATTTAAAAAGCAGAGTAGCTTAACTGTCAAAGCAAGATAGCAATACGCACCCTTGTTCGTATTAGTGACGAGTACATAAACACAGGTACTTAGGTCTTTCGAATCGCGCATTCAGCATCATTCTGATTTTTGCTTAAGTTTCTCTTATGCCAGTGATGTTCCGTAATTCTCTGAAAAAAGTGCACGGATAGTTAGGTAATAAACCAGCGAGACGGGTTACGGGGCCAACGCTAATCTGTTTAAATTCCGGTCCTACTCAAATAAATCCCGTTTAAATAACCGTAAAACTGTCCGTGTGCGGAACCTTTTAATCCGTTTGATGTGGATCGTGCCACGATCGGGTTCCACCTATTTCCTTGCCGTGTCCTTGTTTGTTTTTAGGATCTCCTCAATTATGCACGGATAATCGTTGCAAGAAAAAACATCACTCTTGCACGCTGCCGATGTTTTAATACAGACGTGGATGTGACGTGTGAATCAAATTTCTATTGGTTCTCGGTTCTTTCTCGGCCTCTAGCACCCACGTAACCACCAGCGACACCAAGATCTATAATAAATTATATTCTGTGCCTATATGTCGCTGGTGGTTGCGTTGCGTTTGCGTTGTTGTCGCCATGTCGTCGGTATCACACAAGAAGTCAATACAAAAATGTGGTACGTGTTAATAACTGAATAGTCCTATTTATTTTCAATACAAAATAAACGGTTGTGGTAGGTACATGTGGGTTGGCCCTTAGAACAGAAACTGTTAAAAGTTAATCTGGATTCGCTCTACAGTCACAAAGGCAGATGTGTGAGCAGCAATCAATTGAACTTTGACCGCTGCCTCAAAATAGGCGACAAGCGTAAACATCCAAGGATAGCGGCTCTGATAGCTGTTAAAACTAAGAAAAAAGATATGTAGCATGTTCTTGTTTCACTATTACCTACCTGTACTTTAATGAACATTATAGATAAAAGGCGTTACCAGTATGAAGACCTATTAACGAGTATACCTATTTATGGAAATATTTACGCCATTTCCTTGCTTGTTAATTAAAACGTATAATTATGCGTCTTTGTCTGAGCTTCGTACCTGTTGTATTAAGTTACAGTTAACGAAACCTATCAATAAGACGCGTAAAATTAATGAAAACAATGTATTTCACAAATTATTATATTCATGTTATCAGAATAGAGATCTCATTTACTACTGGCGTATTTTTAGCATTTTAGTTAGTACCTACAACTTTTAATTTATTATGACGAAAATACAAACTAGAATAAACAAACATAGATTTGTTATGTAAAAAAGTCGTCGCCTCAAAAAGAAAATGTGTTGTCATCATTAGATGACTTGTACTAGTAATGTCAAATAAGTTAAAAGGTTCAAATGTACTATTACTTTAGTATTAGTTAGTTACATGTTTACCCTGAACCATAAATAATACATAACGCACGATTGAATGGGCAGCGCATTCGCCTGTTTTCTCCGACCGACCGCGCGCCGCCCTAATGTGTTCCCGATGACACATTATGCGTGAGAATATATGAATACCGCATTATCGACACCAGATAGTCTACTATGTTAGATGTTAAACGTATTTTGATCTCTAAACATCGCGCTCACTCGCAATATATCACATGAGACATTGAAATGTACCTACCCAACCCAACCTATTCCCCCCAACCTATTCTTAACGACATGAGAGATAGAGACGCCTTTCTGATTAAAAACGTAGTCACCTTTTGAGGGTTCCGTAGCCGAATGGCAAAAATCGGAACCCTCATTTAAGGCTGCGTGAAATGAGTATCTACAAGATTGTTTATAATTTTAGGACATAAAAAGAAGCTGAAATGTGCAATGTCCAGTCCAAGATTTGTAGCGGCTAAGTTATGAAAAGTTCCACATTTGAAGTTTCAAATACACTTCCGCTACGTTAGCGGAGAGAAGAGATTGCCGTAGCGGAGGACGTTCTTGCTTCGAGGAGGCTTTTCACAATCTTTTTCCAAGACCCTGGACTAAAATCCTTTTAAAAATCTGCGATGACATTTATTTTTATAGCTGAGCATCTTGTTAAATAAAATGTTTTAATTACTGCATACAAAAACAGCTAATTGTTATTTCAACGCCTTGAAAATTTCGTAAGAAAACTTTTCCAATTCAAAGCTTTACAGTAGTTTTCATCATCAAAGAGTGATATTATCCCAAAGAGTAAAACTTTTGAATGCAGAAGGTATGTGTTTTTTTTTTGTTGTCAGTGGTCCAGTCAGCAAACTTCCAGAGCAACCAACCTATTCTTATGGAGGTAAGATAACGATAACACATTCGTAATCTGGACACACGTAACGTTATGTAAGTGAACATAATATTTTTTCCGATGCATGTAACAGTTTTATCAAGATTTCAAACCACTCATGGCTGTCAGTTAAAATTGTTGTTTTTGTTGTGTCAATCTGATAATCGTGATCCATATTCTTGAAAATATAAATCATATCAGCAACGTATCAAACTAATCAAAACAAGTGCCTCGAATTCGGCCTTATTAAGTACAGGGGGCGTATTGCGATCCAACTTAATCCATTCAATTCCCACTTAATTTCCAGGCAGTTCAATTCCCACTCAGTGAAAATGAATATTATACATAATAATATAACAATGGTATGAATAATTATATTAATGTTGTTATACACCACTATTTTAACAACTTTTAATGTGTTAGGTGGGTGTGCATGGTGTAATGATGTTCAACGGACGACGGCATGTAATTCCATAATAAGTATATGTAATTAATGTTCTCATGTAAGTGACACATTGTCTTTTTGAGAATAAGTTTCTAAAAACCTAAATTGTACTAGTTCATTTGATCACGGTATTTATTACAATTGGTGGGAGCATTGCTATTTTATTTGTAACAATTGTATGTTGAAACCACTGCTTTAATATTCTGGTGTTCACATAAATAATTCGGGCTTAGCGATGCTGTGGCAAACGTTCAATGGTAATTCCAAATGGACAATCTCTCTAGAGTGGATTGAAAAACTTGGTAGTACGCTCCCCGCAAATGCTAATTACGTAAGAATCGCGGGACCTGGCTTATGTAAATTATACTCCAGCCGCTTATCTCCCGGGTCCCCGGTAATTACGGGTGTAGACACAGATAATTGCCACGGTTTTGTCCTTCTGCTGAATTTTTGCGGACATTTTCCTCAATCCACCCAGCATTAGGCCACACTCCCATTGTGCTGACTCGGAGATAACACCCGTTTTTAGTGTCAATGCTGTGTCGTGTAAGGGGATGGATAAATAAATTCGTCTCGTAATCTAAGAGGATACGTGGGGTGATATTTTTAAGCGCTCTTACCGGCTGAGACCGGCTGAAGCGACAAAGAACAATCGTTTATTGTAAGAAATAAATAACGCGTTATTTCATAGTTCTCAGTCATAAAACAAATAAAATTGTATTTTCAGTTTTATTTATAACAGCAGTCAAATAAATATTCGAATATGACATTTGTTTTCGTTGTTTTCATTAATTTGTAAGTAGATAATTGAAAAGAAAATGTATTGAATTATGTAGTATGTATTGTTTTGTATGTATTATGTTATCATCGTTAAAAGCTTTGGATTTTGTAATACAAATTAAATAAAATTAAATTGTCTGCTCTTGATCTTCGTTTGCAGGTTACACTTATGTGTAGTGATTAAAAACGTTTTTACAAACTAAGTAACAAAGGTTATACATAGCACGTCCTGACCTAATATTTTGTTCATACTCATCGTATCTCGTTCCAATCAACGTTCGTCGCGCTCAGCTTCCACCTTTCTAAATGCTATGCGGGTTCATTTGTTGGCGCGTTCTCTTCGGGATTGCAGGTTGATTTATCAGCGAGATATGGTTTTCCTCTGTCAAATCCGACAAGTGCCGCTACATCTGCTGGCAACAGTGCCGACGGGTATACTCGTACTCGTACCTGTCAGCGTGCATATCATAGCTCGGTTTGGTATGCAGTTGTCAGTTAGACTAAGAGGTAGGTCGTAATATATTACAGAAATAGGTATTCAGTTAACATTGAGTTTTAACACTATCGATTGTGGCAAGATACGGGGAAATTCCCCGTATCTGTAAGAACTACGGCACGAGGCATACCTAAACTGATAAAATATTCCATAACGGTTAGGTAAAGATAAATGTCATCAAGCAATAACCTTCCACGAAGAAACAGTAGCAGAAAATGGATTGGAATCAATGTACTTAGGTAGAACTTTTCCGTAAATATGGTTTTCTTTACCCAATAGTTGTCTGGAAGAGGACATTTTTAGCCATAAGCACACAACCAAAATTGTACATCTTTCAATTTTGTGATTGTTCATTATGATGTTAGAATAAAGAGTCTGTCTAGATGCAGTAGAAGAAATGGTTACCCACACACACATATAGCGTCGACTAAGAACACTATGTGTGTGTGTGTGTAACCATTTCTTCCAATCAAAGGGTGTGTTTGTGCACGTTGAGATGGCGGGTCGCGTTCCACTCATCACTCAAGGTGCGTCCGCAGTTTTTCCGATGACTGACGTTTTCACACCGCGAGCTGACTCAGCGGCGGCCATTACCGTGTGACTACTATACCTCTCTGTCTATACCACTGGTCTAGCCTGGAGACAAGAGCGAACCCATTTCAAAAAAAAAAAAAGACTACGCCGTTTCAGTTGCACACCGCCTTGGTTTGTTGTTGCGAGAACTTTCCCTCGCACAAAGCATTGACGAATAAGATTTGTTACGAGTATTTGTAATTTTATATCATTTGCTAAAAGGCAATGAATGAGTTAGTAGCTAGATTTTTATACATGAGCAGCAAAGACACTTAATAAGTATGTTAAAAAAAATATGTATGTAGAAACTCAAATCCATAATGTTAAGTTTGTTATATCTACAGCATTTTTTTTATTTATCTCTATTGTTACCTATACCTAAATTATTTAAGGTACCTACTGTTTCAGTTCAGTTCATTGAATGTATTTTATGGGAAGATCATTTCAAAGTAATTGTATGCTATAAAACTATCTTCCAAAAGTCCTTACATGCTGTCATGATAAGACTATCATTCTTTATATTCTAGCTAGAAATACAGAGTACCTATGCCTTTCAACGTGTTATTTTCATAAGCAGAAATATGAGGACAGTAAGCAAAACACATTTGTTCTTGTCAGCCAGTCGACAGATTGATGCCCTAGCCCTGGCTCGGTGAAACATAATTAATTCCCAAAGAAATATTACCCCCACCTTCCCCTATTATAACAAGGCACCTTCGCGAGTTATGCGATTCGGCAATCTCATTGCAATTTAATTTTCTTCTTAAAAGCTTCAATGGTATTGATGAAAATTTTCTATTGAGATATCTTCATTCACAAATCGAGTGAAGAAATTTAATAAGGTGAATATTCAGTACTTGTTTTCTCAAAATTGTTTGAATATTTTCCAAAGTTGGGAAGTCAGTGATTTTTAATTAGATCACCATTATGCGCTAGCTTGTTGATTGTACAAGTCTGTGAAAACTTTTGACTCCTTTACCTTAGAAATTTTTGACGAACACCTTCGCCGCTCCGAGGTCCCGGGTACGATTTCCTGTCAGTTCAAAGTAGAAATCATGTTTTTTTAAAGCGGTTTCTCCGGAAAATAAATTAATTCCATACTGACCATGCTAAACTAATCCTACTATCTGTTAAATTAAAAGGTTTTAGTAGTAAAAGAACAAACTCGCGTAATTTTCTAATATGAAAGAACTTAAGTAACATCTAAAGATGTTGTTTGCGTCTCGCTTCTTATGAACTTAAAGGTTGAAGCATAAATACCCACCCGTAACGGGAATATCACCAAACAGTAAGGGTACCCCAGTCATCCAGTCTATATGCAGAAACAAATGACTTTATGACGGGCATCAACCAGGCATCAACCATACGGAAGCACGTTACATAAAGAGATCAGCAACGCCTCGGCATGAAATCGGCACCGGATAGCAAACGTCTCGCCTCGTATAGCGTTTGCTACAACTTATGACTTCTTCTTGTAAATGACAGTCCGTTTAATAGGGTGGGTTGATAGTTATCAACCATCGGGCAACTCGCCGTAAGCGCGTTACAACGCATGCGCCGGTCGAGAGTGGGTTTCGAGTTGATCTCGATCCGAGGTGGTGACGCTACGAAGTTGATAGATGTGCGTTAGAGTGTTTTATACATATAATACTGAACGCATCGAGTTGATACGGTGTTGTTCCCGTTGCGGGTGGATAGATGTGCTTTAACCTTAAGTCGGTGCATTTTCTTGAGTTTGCTCACTAGCGTGTAATAACGTCTGGAACTAAACTTGTATTTGCAAGGTTTTACCAAGTGACCTTTTTAATCACGTAGAATGCAAGTATTTGTAGTAATTTAATTAAATCCATTAAGATAAACAATCCTATTAAAGTCTGACACTAAAAACAACTGGAGAAATCTGAAATATCCTTCAAAGATAGAACAATTCCATTGCAATTTATGAGGGCAGTTACAATTACATTTAAAATTCCTCCCTAAGTATTTCATACTTTGTGGCAAATCGACGTCGTTTTATCTGATGAGCGAGCCCCCGAGACCCTACATAGCAACTATTTCTTGCTTACAAATCTGCGCGAATCCATTCAAATAATCCCAGAGGTATTTTTCACTGCTCACTTTTAAACTAAAGTGATTATAAAGCTTTTATCCGATGGAAATAAGCGGGCGGTAAGTAGTTGTGCTGAACTTTACAGTTTTATTGCTGAAACGTTTTGAGTGACAGTCGTTTGTGTGTCAGTTATAATAAAGTGACTTGGATGACTAATTACATATTTTTGAAAATTGACTCATATTTCTGTAAGCTCTAATTAATTGTGTCTTTTCATTCGATTGATCATCAAGCAATATATAAAAAAATGTAACATTATTACTGCCGCTGGCGTTAAAAATACATTAAGTTATATGCATTTTTTATGTTGTGCTAATTATTAATTGTACGTCGCAAAGTACGAACCTAACTGTTTGACGTGCAGCCGCTTAATACATTTTTTCAACGAATTACGGTTTCGTCACTGACGATGAGTGTGAAAGTGACGCTTAATCACCTTCATCTCCCAGCTTCAGCATAAATGAAGTTGCCCAATCTCAGCTCTATCAATTACTGCATCACGATTGGCGGGACTAGATTACGAAACTAATTGAAATCTTATCGCTAAACCGCGACGGCACCGTGTGAGTGTCGCCCGACCTATTTCCGAACTGACTACCAAAGGTTTTAGGGACCCGTGACCAGAAAAATGGCCAGCCTGTAAAAATAAAACTGACCCAGATCCCAGATACAGAGAGATGAAGGCCTTTAATTGTTGCGCCCGACATAATAAGATTAAAATTATGATAAGACTAGTGGTCCCAGCGAACTTCGTTTCGCCCCCAGCCCCGTCCCGCCCCAGCCCAGTTTTATGGGAATTTTCTTTGCTATAAGCCTCACGGAGCCCGAGACCTTTCCAACGAATGCAAAACCGTGGAAATCGGTTCGTGCGTTCTGGAGTTATAGCGTCAGGAGGGAAAACCCGGCGTATTTTTATATACACCGTGCTTTTTTAACCGTCTTACAGCCGAAGGCCACTTAAAGTATCCAATAACTACATGTCATTCGTTAAATAAAACTTGGTTATTATTAAGATTTCAATGCCTAAGACATTAAAGAAGGCGTTAAATTGTAAATTTTTTTTTACTTATAATATTGTGCAATAATGTTATAGTTCCAGTATAAACTAGTGATAATAATTTATTAGTGATAATAACTAGTTAATAATTATTATTTAAATTTATAAATATTTGTACGCTACTGTTAGCAAATTTTGGCGCTCCCTTGTCTAAACCATAAGAACGTTATTGTACCTAAAATTTTACAAATAAACTTTTGAGTTTGAGTTTGAGAAGATATCAGCACAATTTAGTACGAAACATCCTGTAACGAGCACTACGCGCGGGTCATTCACTCGGCTGTCTAGCACTACTGACCTAGTTTTACGCACAAATAGAAAGGGGCGAGGCGGTGGGCGTCACAAAGGATTGCGCTAGCGCATGATTGGTTAGAGATCCACGTGGACTGTCTTAGATTGGCTAACGGTGCGGAACGCGTGGAGGCGGCAAGGTCAAGGAATGCATTGTTGAAAATGTAAACATTATGAACAGGATGATACATTACGTAACATTACTATTAGATATTTTTTACACCAAAATTATGTGGAGTGTAATAAAAAAAATAACATGTCCTAGAGGTTTATTAAGATGGTTACATTACGTGGGCTTCGGGTGTAAGACGGTTAAAAAAGCACGGTGTATAGTAGATCAGAGTGGAATGAAAAAATAAACAAAACATTTAGATCGATCAAAACACTGTATGCTATTCTATTAACTAGTCTATTTTCGCTAGTAAGGTCGAGTGCTCTCGCGCCTAATCAATTTTCAACGATAATTGCTTGCACACAAAACTGTGTCACTTAAAACAAAAGACGACGCGAAGTGCAAGAGATTTTCGGCGGTGGTGACCTCGATAAAACAGCACAAAGTTAATTACAGCTGCCATAAAATACCTACGGGTCCGAACTACCACAACCGACCCTCACTCGGCCGGTTTTTCTTAGTCCGGAAATGAGATTTCCCGACAGATATAATGGCTTTCCACGGATTACGTCATGCGAGCTTTGAATTTAGAAAATTCGCTTGAATAATTCAGTCGGATGACGCCTCAAGGGCTCCCATTTACACTGTTATTGTTGCATGCAAATTCCCCGTTATAAGTTCGAACTGGTGCTGTCTTTTAATAATGAAACTGGAAGTTAGAGTGAGTAATTTCCTGGCTGTAGCCAGAGTGATCGTTTAACTGATGCTCAGTTCTACTTGTTGGAGTTGTTTGATATTTCAATGTTTGATTATAGTTGCTGTGGATACATTTGTTATGTGTTAAGGTATTTAACGCTCCTGCATTCAACATAAACATTAAATACATACTCGTAGTTAAAGCTTTGAAGAGCTTGTGATGATTTAAAATTTTAAATAAATGAAGTATGTACGTCGATACCATTGTTTAAAGTACGTGATAAGTAATATATAAAACTATAAAGGAATTCATTATTCTACTTCTGTACAATTTTACAATGTTATTTAAACTTAATTAATTGCTACGAAACTCGTAAGAGCTCGTGCTTGTAAGAGAAGAGAAACTTTGTGATATGAGGATTTAATTTTGTGTAATATTATAATTTTGCCGATTTTGTGTAATATTATATTTATTATAGAAGGAGCGCATTATAAACAACGTCCCACACCGATATACAATCTCAGTAGAGATTGACCGCCGTAGTCGGATATGCTTCTACGACACGTTTGGTGTAGTGGTTAGTGCTTCTGACTACTATGCCAGCGGTTGGGGGGTTGAATCCCCCAAGGGGCAAATTTTAATGTGATGAGCACGAACATTTGTACCTTGAGACGCCCCAGTCATAATCTTTGTCTGGTATTCGTAATATAAAGAAGAAGATTCTTTACTTTGAAACCAATTGGTGTGTTGTCTGACGCATATTTATTTTAATTATATTTTATTGTACCTAACTAAGTTAAGGCCCTTGATTTTCAATTAGAATCTGGAGTTTAATAGCTACTTGACGTTTCTTATAGTAAAATTGACATAGTGCAACCGATCTAATATGGCTGAAAAAAATCTTTATAAATACTAGCCAATGTGTATGAAAACAAAAATTTTGATCTGGTAACCTCTTAAATTAATAATCTCAAAATAATACATGTTTCATAAGTTTCCATTCCCTCCCATCACTACTCATTGAAACTTTTCACGGAAAAGCACTCGCAGACCGCTCTAGAGCCACCCCGGCTATGAATGATCCAATTGGGCCCCGCATCGATATACCCACTACGGCTTATTCCATTTGTGGCGGCAAGAGCTACGGAACCACTCCACATTTGCTACGCGAATTTCCAAGCTTTATGATATTTTAAGAGCGAAAATATTTTAACATACCTCTATTTCAATGTCCGAAAAGTTATTTTAATATTCAACTTTTTATAGACGTGACCAGTTATAAAATACGGAGTTCTAAAAATACGAGTACGTTTATGTCGGAGGATTGAAACCTAAAATATCAGAACCGCTTGAACATGTACTTATAAAAATATTCTTAAATATTAAAAAAATATTTTTATCACCCTTTATTAATTAGTTAGTAAACATGAACTTAAATTAAATGATTTAGGTCTTCCTTGCTTAAACTTTATGATACATTCAATTTAGTAAAATAAGTTTATTTAAATTGTATGAGGTATTCTTGCTACTTGCAGACGTGATTATCGTCAATTAAAAATCCTGGCGCGTATTAAACGATATAACTTAGAATTGTCAGAATTAAAAATATAAGTAAATCTGCGTTTCAATATTACGTTCGTAGAACGATGTAATTAATCTCGTAGTCTTGCATTGAGCCCAAGTATTGGACGGCTTATTTCTGTTTAAGTGTCAGCCATTGTGACCTCTCCGGAGTCCATAAAAAGTTTGTGCTTTAATGCAGATGGTAATTAAGGGGATAAAGTGGAACGGGGGCCTTTTATAAAGAAGTAAAAAGCTGTTTATATTTGCAAATCCGCCATCCGGAATTAAGATTTTAAACTAGGTATAGGTTTTTTTTTCAAGGCATTTTTATTGGAACCACTGCATCCACCTATGTTTACTTTAAAATAGACACTTGATTGTCAATTTTTTTAATAACCTCGCTTGTTTTAAATATTCAAAATAAGGGCTGTTTAATAATAAGTAGGTAATATGTACTATTATATTTTCCGATTTTGTTTCTTATACATTCTGTTTTTGCTTTACACATACCATACCGATCCTTTGTGCTATACTCCTGTTCTCACTTTCTGTAAATCTAAGTTTCCTGTGTGATTAAGTGACACAAGGATTTACCTATGCTGTAGTTTTTCTTTCTCCAGCTAGAGCCTGTACTAGAGGAACAAAGACTAAATTGTTTGAAGCTCTACAGGTAATTATAAAATAAAACCAAGGTTTATAGTTATGTTGAAAATCATGTAGATTTGATTTACACGTAGTCTTCAAAAGGCTTCAAATTTTGAATGACGGAATTTTGTTGGCTTATATTATTTACTTAGCGGCCCGACGGAACATCGAAATAATTGTTAAACAAGATTGTTGAGTGACTCCTTTGTGCTCCTCAGTGGCCTAAGCTTTGATGTTCTGTGCCCTAGTTCAAGAATTTATATAGACACTAAAGATTTTCTTTTATCTAAAGTTAAGTTGGAAAAGATTTATTCATTCTTAGAGCTTGTTTCACCATCGACGAACAAGCACTAACCAACGAAAAATTTAAAAATTTAAGATCAATTTATATGAATTATTGGACAGATACACAACGCTAACCAGAACTTATAAGGTTATTGTGAAACAGGGAAACAGGCCATAGATCTAATAAATTGTCGGAACAAAATATCACGAATGACCACCTCTATACTCAAAACGTTGTTGTAAATAACATAAAGTTTAAATATTTCAATTAACGTACAAACTATGTCACTGACCTGATGATCTGCATTATAAAGTTATCTTATCTTATGTTAACATCCAATGCATACTTGCTAAACTGCTGTATCTCATCTTCTAATAATATCTATTCGGAATTTATGAAATGAAATGAAACGAAATATTTGAAATGAAATATTTATTTACTCAAAACATGGTTGCAATAGGTAGTAGGTACAGGTAACAGGTACAGGTACAGGTACAGGTAACAGTTTTAGGTAACAGGTAGACTGAACTACATCTTAAAACTTGCTTAGATTAGTTAATATATTAAGTTTCCACTTAGGTCGTTTACTTTAAGTGCTGTTTGGAACCCATAAAGCTTTTATCGCTTTCCGTGCCTCAAGTGCACATCTCCTGTACGTGGCTAAAACACCGAATTTGTTGGCTGGCTTCGTGGGCTACGCGAACACCAATATTTAAGCGGAGGCGGCTATCGCAAGCTATACGAGATAGTTCGATACACGCTCTATTATTGCATCGTTCGTTAATACGTCTAAATCTACATTACCCAGCCAGATTGGAAAATAGAATCCTCACAATTTATTTCCTTATTCTCTCTCTCAGCTAACTTATTTTAATTAAAGGCTGCCTTATGGTAGAGTTTTTAAGGGTTCCCTAGCCAAATAGCAAAAAATTGACCCTTATTATGTTCGTCAAGTCTCCGTATATCACACCTACTTTATTCTGAAACTATTAGCATTACACAGTTGTAACTTGCTAGGTAGGTGCATGATGTAGATCTTAACAAATATTTTGAACGAAAATAGGTTTAAATGAGACCGAACTAGTATGTGAGATAAAGCAACTTTTCTACTAACTCAAATAACTATGTCCTTCATACAAACATGATGATACTATGAAAAACAAAGTTATTTTTGCCTTGAGAAATATTGTTGTATTTTGGTTGGACAAGGTTAAAATATTCCCCCTTATTTTCACCTAGCCAAAAAATTACTACTTTCGCAACGTGGCTTAGTGACTCAAACTCGCTTTTAACCAAAAAATCCTCGCTCGAGAAATTAGCGAGTGACATGTGAATTGAGCACCATGTATGAAGTTTTATTGACCTCGTGTGACGCACACTGACGAAGTGGTCTAACTAAAGCCGAATTTTTACCTACTGTAGGATATCATACATAGAGTTCGAAGTTTCAGTCAACAGTAGGTAATTACTTACTTAGTTTAATTAAATATAATATTTATTCATAAGTGCCTATGCCGCTGATGTTATAGTTCACCATTGAATGACTCATAGCAATTTCATGGATATAAATAAAGTAATACTTTATTTTAAATTTTAATCTGCACAACCGACTCGTTAAACAATTACAATATTAAGCATCGATGATTATAATGTGTTAGCAACCGTCGGCGTATTCGATCGATTTTCTTATCACAGCGATTATGTCCGGTTACGGCACGGTCTTATGTGACAATGACGTCATAGAGTGAATGTTTTAAACGTTTTTAAACGTCTCCGATTGTGAATAGGTAATTTGATAGCATTCAACAAGCGGCTCGTTGGTCTAGGGGTATGATTCTCGCTTTGGGTGCGAGAGGTCCCGGGTTCAAATCCCGGACGAGCCCACTTTTTTACTACAATATTTATTTAGCGTAACATTATTTTCCTTAAAAAGTATTTGTTTTGATTAACTTTAGATACCAAAAGATAGGATCAGAAACTCTTTTGCATACTCCGTGTTTATGTATTGTGATCTGAACTTATGTTGTACCTACTTTAATTAGATTCCTTAGTTAGTCCCATTTAATATTTATTTATTTATTCTAATGTCAATTCTCTAGCAAAAATGAATCTACCTTACAGTATTACGTACGAACGTTATTTCGATGTGGTAGGTACCAATAGTGTGTGTTCGGGTCAAAAATCAGGTTTTGCCTTTCACTTTGCGCACGCACACGCGAACGCGGATATCAGTTGTCGTAGATAGGAAAACAGTATTTCATTAAGTCTCTCAACCGGCTCGTTGGTCTAGGGGTATGATTTTCGCTTAGGGTGCGAGAGGTCCCGGGTTCAAATCCCGGACGAGCCCTCCAACTTTTTGGATGGTATTCGTTTTTTAAATAGTAGTGTAAATATTGATCCAAACATTTTGAAAATTATAAATTACTTCGTAGGTTTATTTTTAAGCGTGTTTTTTTTAAAAATAACAGCATCTCAATTTTAAAAGTACTGTTGATTTGTGCTAAGCTAAGCATTCGATTTTTTTCAATGAAAACTTAGTTAACACTGTATAATAATTAAGTTTTAAATACAGCAATACTTGCAAATTGTTTTGAGTTCATTATCCTTTAAGTACAATTCTAGTGGTAACAACAATGCGATTAATAAAACGAGATCATGAAGCAGAACAATAAAACCGTGTGCTAATGAGTTCATATCCAGGCTCTTTCATAATTTTAGAGGTAGTATCTACTATTACTGAAGATACAAATAGTAAGTACTATACTACGTACTACGTAGGATTTGTTGGAAGTACCTAGTCCGTATGTACCTAGATTCGTACATAAAATAAACAAAGCAAGCACAAACAGTGCCTTAGCACCAAATATTAGTAAACAAACAATCATTTCCTTACAAAAATAAGTTAAATTAAATTGCTATCACTCAATTTTGATGGAGTCGGAAAAATGAATAAAAATGATCCGACTTGTATTTTCATTAGCCGTCAGTAGGCACGACTGACCCTATTTATGGGGATAAAAACACGATAAATTTATTGAGTAACCAATTAACCAAAGTATGACAACACTACAAAGAACAGAAGTTTTGTGATTATGCACTTGAGAACTTTATTCGTGTACTGAAACAATATCAGTTACCTAACTGGTCCAATCAATAATAGACATCGAAAATCTCATTACACAGCCACTACACTATATTTATTGTGTTTGTTTGAAGAGGTTTCATCGAGTTTTATTGGATTTTCAAGAGGGCTTCTCTGCTTCTATTTTCTTATTGATTTAATCTACTCGAGTTAAACGTAATACACAAAGTTGTTATTTCGTACTGTGCTGTCTGCCACTGCGGTATAACGTTGTTTGAAGTTAGGGAGAAACCGTGAAGTGGCATAACTACTTATGCCTTTTTAAACCGCTCAAACGTATTTTTAAACGCTGATTTTATTCCGTCTGAAAAGAAAACTTTAAAGGAAAAAGTTTAAAAGCTTTGTTTTTTTTTATTAATTTTGTTTGTGTATTTGGTAAGCAAGCAAACAACCAGCGTCAAGATTGTTGAATGTAAAATATGACACAATTCGTAATCCGGTTACTGATCCTGACATCAATCTGTCCGGACAGTTCGGTCAGCTTTACAGGGGCGTGAGTGACCAGCGAAATAAATAGGTATAGGCCTGGCACCTGTGACGTTGCCGTGACGTGACTGAGAATACACACTTTTGAACAATTAGCAGACTATGTATATTATCTGTGCAATGGCTCAGTTTGTTGCTTATGAAATATAGATCTAGTTGAATTCTAAGCTATGTACAATAACCTTATTGATGATTTTGTTAATTATTGGCAGACTAGCGGCCGCCCGCGACTTCGTCTGCGCGTTTTGGTTTACTTCGATCCCATAGGTCGTACGTAGCGTACTGTTTTATAGCCTGCAGTCATTGAACTACCTTTAACACCTTGCCCGATTAATATTATGAAAGCCATCTAACACACACTCATGATTCTAATCGGACCAGTAGGCATATCCTAGATTAGTGCGTGCAAAGTTGAAACTTACAAAAATCTCTTTAACTTTATAATATTAAAATAGATACTATAATATTATAAAGCTGAAGAGTTTGTTTGTTTGTTTGTTTGAACGCGCTAATCTCCGAAACTACTGGTTCGAATTGAATAATTCTTTTTGTGTTGGATAGTCCAGTTATCGAGGAAGGCTATAGGCTATATTACATCACGCTACGACCAATAGGAGCAAAGATATAGTGGTAAATGTGTAAAAAACGGGAGAAAGAAGTCACTTTTCCACGCGGACAAAGTCGCGGGCAAAAGCTAGTATTAAAATAGAAGTAAAGATAAAATGTTGCTATATTTCATGAGCACATAGCTCGGCCTTTAATCTGGTGTAAGTTACAAAGAGGTTTTATCTTTGTACAACGAAATTGAAATACTGCACGGGTGCAAGAATTCATCAGATTTACCAGGCCACTTTGAAGCATATCACAGTTGCCATAAACAACCATAAAACAGGCCAGTCTACTCCCGCTGTAGGTACCTATCTTATGAGTTACACTCGAGCTTTATCATTTCTAGTAAGTAATCACCAAGTACAACCTTTTTTCTCTATGGTAATCGTCACAAAGAAAGTTTATAAATGTGACGGAAAATCCATAGAGAAGTATTGACTACTCAAATGTCAAAACCAGGCGCGTAAACAAATTGTCATTTTTTTAAAAATAAACAAAATAGTGATGTCCTGCTTATTGCACGAAATTTTTTGATATCGATATCCGGACTACCTTGCAAAAACATTTTAGTTGATAATTTTCCTTGGTTTTGTCTTTGTGTTGACCTATTGTCGTAAAAGTATTCACCACTGAAACAAAACTAATGTAAACTTCTATTTGTAATCAATAAAATCGGCTAGACAAGTTAAAAAATATATATATTTACTTAAATTGTGTTTTAAGTTGCTCTTACATATCACACTTCACCATACAAATTACCTAAAACATAAAATAATTAAATTTGCCTTTTCCTAAATAACTTTTTTATAAAGAAAATTATTCATAGGTACTCGTATATGTGTATATATATACTTCAAATCTAAGCCTCCTCCTCAGCCTCGGGTAAGATGACCCTCAGATCAAGATATCGATATCGATAAACAAAACATTACGCATCACCGCACTATTTTATAGTATTAATTAAATAAGTTTTTAAACATTTAACTTGATGCTATTTGGTATAAGAAACGTTGCTACTATAAATTCAGTTTAAATAAACTACTTACCGAACTTCATTTCATCGTTGAAAACCCGTGACTAAATAATGATTTGTAAAATCTTTTCGTTTGACCTCATCCATCACACATATCTCACATTGTCTTAAGCTATTTATTATTATCAAACACAAATACAGATTTGCACAGTAATTACAAGAATATTATTGTGAGACTATTTTTCATAAAATTTAATGGAAAACACCAATGAAAACACAAATAATATCCAAGTGTACCGCACTGACGTTTTGTGACTTTAAATTTGACAACTGAGTGAGAGGGACAGTAGTGGATGTGAGTGAGATGAAAGTAAGTAAAATAAAAAGCACCGAGAAGTATTGATTTAAATCATCCCCAAAATAACTTTCTTCCCCTTTTTAACCCCGTTACAAGATAAATTTCAATAAAATTTGATACACAATTTTCTTTGATTTTTTTATAGAATGATTATGCAAAATTTAAATTAGATCGGACCAAGGAATCACGTTGTCCCATACAAACTTTGCACCCCTTTTTCAACCCCTTAGGGGTGAAATTTTAAAAAATCCGTTCTTATCGGATCCCTTCGTCATACAAAGAACACACCTTCCAAGTTTCAGGTCTCTACGATCAGCGGTTTAGGCTGTGCGTTGATCCGTCAGTCAGTCATTCAGGACAAAGCCTTTTATATGTATAGATGAGACTTTAAATAGGTACAGATTTGAATTGAACTAGAGCTAGCCTCTTGTCGGTAGAGTTTTATTTCCATTTTGCTTTTTGCTATCCTCTGTACCTCTTGATATGACGCAACATAAACTTTTGCTGTAATTGATGAGTGAGATGAATTTATCCTTGGTGTTTCTCGCTTCCTTCTATTCTTCCCTCTGTAAGGTTTTGATGAAGTTGTCGTTTCGTATTAGGTGTCCCAACTTCGCCCTCTTCTATTTTCCATTGTTGCCATTAGTTTTCTCTTTAGTACTTAGTTTGATGCTATTAGGTCATGGTGAATACTTCAGGTACCGAATCCGGGCGTTATAAAATTGATAGTAGAGGTAATCATTGCATTTTATGATTTTGTTCGACCAATTCCCTAAAAAAGAGAAAATTGTACCTATAGGTAAAGAGGCCTCAATTTCGCAGTGTACTCGTACCTACATAAAACTCGAGTAGTGGCCGTAACGAAGGCTTAACACGTCAATCGACGGCAAATGTCGAAGACGAGGCCGCCGGGACATGTCAATTTGTCCACGTCACTCGCGAGGATCGCCGCGACAGACACACGCCGACATAATTGCACGGACCAGGAGCTCTATTTTTGAATCACTTGCTTCAATATTACGAGTGATTTTCGTTCGAAGAGTGGGTAGGTACTTGTTGCGGTCCATTGAGGTCGAGTAATACAAACGATATTAAGTGTGAAATAGTAAAAAACTAGCGCGCTCGACTCAACGCGAGTGAATCAAAAGTAGAGCTCTAGGAGGCTTCTCTAGACATTCGCATTCATCTACACCAAAGTTTGGACATGATGAAATAAACGGCTATTATTGTCGATATCAACATAGCCTTATATAGTAGGCCCCTCCCCATATGCGTTCGTTCACGTGTTACGAGTATCGCACGTACTACAATTTTCTACTGCGAAAAACTCGACTAAGTGAATTTTTTGCATTCCACTTGTTTACTCCGTGTGCAGTCAGCGTTTAGCTCGTCCCAAATTCTCTGTTGGTTTTTCTAATTTGTAAATGTTTCGGAGCGCCAGAACGATTTTTAATCCAAATCCAAAAAAGTCAAAGGATATTGTCGATCTGAAACAGTCTAACTAAATACACATTACCTACACGGGGATTAACGTGACCGAGATAAACATTAAAAGTCAGTTTTTCTCTGCTAGTCCAATATTGTAAACAATCTTTTTATAACTTTTAAAATAATACCAATGAATAAAATTTATTAACTATTTGATTTAAAAAGATCTCAGAGTAAAACGATGAATTACCTATGTAGGTAGTGAGTATTGTATTTATCTTATTTTAAAATGAATCATTTCTTTAAAAGGGAATATCATGATTGTTTCTAATATAAGACAAGCAAAAAAACGGACTTTACCATATGTTTTCTGTCTGACATTTCGACCGGGTTTTTCCGGTCGTGGTCTAGGCGAACTGAAGAGCTGCGATTTCTGGACTCCGTTTGTGGGGTAAAAGAATCCTCTTGCTCCATCCGCAAAAATATATTGAATGCGTACCGCCACACACTACAGTCTATACTGACCACTTATCTATTCAGTGATACTGACAGTGTCCCTATTCTGGAAACCGCTCTACACGTCCGTATTCTGGCGATAACTCGACGACTAAAACGAGGCTGTGTAATTTTAATCACTGGATTCCAAGTCGCAGACAATTTGAAACCATCTTCCCATACATCGCATCGTGCATAATCATTCCCATGTTGCATGTCTACTTATAATACAACGCGAAAGTTTAAAAGTGTTTACTGTAACAGTTTAATGACATAAAGGTCTGAACGAATTGCGTAATGACAAAGTATAATTAGTTATAAAAAGCTTACGTTTTATTATTCTATCCGATTTCATTTGACAAATATAATGTTTGTGACGTGTTTCGCTGAAAATTCTGATAAATTCTCTAGCAAAAGAATTGAAAAAACAATGTAAGTATTCGTATAAAAAATGTTTAGCTACGAATTAAGTTTACCACTAAATTCAAATTTTTATCCGGGCATAAAAATATCCTCTTAGTTGAGGAGCTTAAAATTCAAGACATTTCACCTGAGGCGAGAATATTCTAAGCAGCGGTGGAGCGACATGGCTGTAAATCCTGCCTGACCGATTTTTACGGAGATTTATTGAGCAGTGGTGAATAAATGCCTTCAGGAGTTTCGTAATTTCTCTCGGAGGTGCCCGAGGGCGACAAATGAGGTCACGTCATTTTATTAGTTTCGCCGTCATAATGGAGGAGTGGTTATGACGTATTTGACTAACCAATATCAGCGAGTGACGACAAATATCTTGTGTTTGACTTCATATCTCTAAATGCTGCATTTAAGTAACTCATGATCAGAGTAAACGCCAAAATCGTTCTGCTAGTAGAATGATGGATCTATACAGAGTGTGGCCTGTAATAAGAGCAAAATTTTAAATATATATATATTTTTTAATTTCAAACAGTTATCAATTCTAAGGCCCACTTGCGCATGATGGTTTAAACCAGGATTTCGCTAATCCTGAATTAAATCTTATTTCTGTCTCTGTCAACGTCAAATAAACTGACAGAGACAGAATGATGATTTAAGCCAGGATTAGCGTAATCTTGGGCTAAGTCATCATGTGCAAGTGAGCCTAAATGGATTTAATTAATGATAATCAAACATCAATTTATTTAGTTATTTTCTAACAAAGTAAATCGAACCAGCAATGTACTGCAAACAAATGTGTCCAGTCATACTGAATACAGGAACGTCAGTTAGTGAATAAGATATACGAGTACATTGATTAGGGATTACAGGTTTGGATTTCTTTATCTCTGAGTTAAACCATTTTAGATAACTATTACCAGGTCAAGGTAACTACGTATACTTAGTAGTACCATTGATTAAACTTTTTGCTCCAATTACAGGCCACATGCTAAATACTGCTAAAGCTTTTTTTGTGTTATTATAAACCATCAATTTGTAAGATTTAGTGAACCCACCAAAAACACCCAATTTATTAAGAAATTGATCACCAAATGGAGCGATTAATATTTTCTCACTCCAGCGCGTAATTAAACTAATTGTTCAGATAGTTTAAGTACACTAATTAGCAATTAAGCTTAGGCGTACGGAGAGTGAAAATAATTATTGACTAATTAATCATGTATCTAATGGCACAATATAGACCTAACTGCTTATGTAAATTTAGTTCGAAAGTAGATTATGAAACCATTAATCATAATGTGTACAATTTACTTCCTTTCATCTTTCGTTATTGGATAAGTCATTCATTATTATCTAACTGAGGCTACGAAAGTGCCCCCGCCAAAGCTGAGCCAAGAATAGGATAGATAATAATTTATTGGCATACAAAACCAAAAGCGAAGCGCAAGGGCGCTACCTTCTTTTTCTCGAAGTGTTTCGTCAGTCATTTAGTTTTTAATAAGGAGTACACCCATAGCACTTATCGTTCCAAACGTAGCCTCTAACATACACGGTTCTAGGTAAATTGTGGACAAGTTCTAAGGAAAAGCAGTGGAAGAAATTCACTTCATGCGTTATTTTAATTAAAACCTGAATAGCCTCTATATTGAAGCAATCTTAAGAACTAAGGTAACGGTCATAGCCCTACGAATCAGTAAGCTCAAGTGGCAGTGGGCAGGGCACATAGCGCGTAGAACTAATGATGGCCGTTGGGGCAGAAAAGTTCTAGATTGGAGACCGTTCGACCAAAGGCGCAGCGTAGGACGTCCACCGAAATAATGGACAGACGACCTTGTAAAGATCGCAGGATTTATTCATGCAGCTACAGCAGTGGACGTCCTTCGGCTGTTGATGATGATGAAGCAATCTGTGAGTCGGTACTTTGATTGATCATTGAGTACGCTCTTTATCAATGTCATTTAGTATTCTAGAGCAATATCAGCTTGGTGGTTTCACCCTCTTTAGAGCGTCGTCATTAGTCGAGCTTTTTACTTAGAGCAATCCACTTAGGGCACGTAAGTAAAGCAGGTGATTAAGCGACGTCGCCTCTATGCACAGGTCGTTAGAACCGCCTGGGACCATGTCTATTTATGGCTGTCTTGACCTTGTTGCATTTCATTATTTTTTGTTGGATCCTATGAATTATTTATACGCATGTTTATGTTGAGTTGTGACTCTTGAGGAACGCGAAACACTAGATAGAAGTTGAAGATCTCTCGATCCATACCACGAAATTGCTTCTTGACTTAAGACCACTCTCCCAAGAGCGCAAAATATAGGTACATCAGCAGCAGACTTATAATTAAGAGTTATAACTTATAAGGTTAGATACATTTTTTACGCAAAAACCATGGTTTTATTAGCAAGAACTGCAAGCTTAAATCATAAAATGGTCCTAATGGTACATTGCATTCATGATCAATTTATTCGATGCCAAAACATCAAATGGACACTGTTATGCAAAACGGTGTCAAGTGACCAAAAATCAGGTATGGAGTTATTGGTACCACTGGATTCGCAAAAACGTCCTCTAACTGGTCGCCCAAAGGTCTAACTTTGGAAAAATATAAATTAAAGTTATTTCACAAAATAACGTATTGCGAAACAATCCATTAGATATACTGATATTTGCGAAAAGGTTTCATGTGTTCTTGATACCGTTTAGCGATTTATAAAACGTATACTTTATTAATCGAAATACTAAAATTATTGTGTTTTTAAATTCTTGATCTGTCAGGTTTACACAGCTGTGGTTTTTTTTTGCACGGGTCTTTAAATAATGACTAAAAGCGCGTAGTTTTAGATTTTTGACCAATAAATTAGACGACTAGTCATCCTAGTCATAATTAATTTAAAAAGATTATTCAACCCAATAACTCCTTAAAATCTATCCAGTTTGACTTAGGTACTTTAATTTATTTTGTTGTTTGAACAGAGGATTTTAATTTTAATAATAGTTATCTTATGTTATTCAGACTACTTTTTGAATGAACTTTAAAAAAATACAGATTTTTCTAATGATTTTACGGAGACATCTTATTATTTTTGAATAAAATTATAAAAAAGTACAGATTTTTCTAATGATTTTACGGAGGCATCTTATTATTTTTGATTAAAAACTACTAGTGAACTATGGAAAGAGTCTTAAGTTTTAATATCTGTATTTTTTATTATTAAAATCTGGCAAAAAGAAGAAGAAGCAATTTACTGAGGTTTTGGAAGTATAGTACATACAAATTGAAAATAAAAAATATATTTTTAAAATATATCCCCGGGGTTATGATGATAGGTCTTGATTGATCAAGCTATCACCTTAAGTTGTATTTTGTATTGATTACGCCATGGGCAGCCGTTTAGTTAATAATCAAGTAAGTACTACAAAATGCATAGAAATACGCGAATTAAATTACGAATCGCAAAAATTCAGAAAAAGTGTGTGGATACACCAGAACGTTAGAATTATTGAAGGTAACGCTTTTTATAAACTTCTACAAGATAAAACAAATGATAAATAAATAAATCATTTAAATATAGAAAACTCTGTTGTTGAAACTGTTTGACTATAAAACTAATACTAATGGGATTCATAAAAGAGTTTTGCAAAAAGGATTCAAAGTACTTTAAAACCTTTTAGCAAATTATTTGCAACGATATCCTATTAAAGCAAAAAGGTTTTAAGTGTTTTAATTGCATTTATCTACTTGTATAATTATTATTCACACAAATGAACATCAAATGCATAAAATATACATCCCATTCTGTAGTTATGCCAATTTCCAGGCATGTAAACCGTGTAAATACGAAGTAACAGCAATTTTTAAAAGTGACGACCTTGAAAATCTTTAAGCGCGTTTATCTCGAAATGACCAATATGTCACTTGACACCATTTTGCATAACACTGTCCAAATGTTTTTCAGTTTATGATAATACGGAGGCATAACTAGTCCTAGGGGCTAAGAAAAAGCGTAAGCAAGTATAGGTGATTAACCCGTCACGCGTCGAGCTTTACGAAACGGAAGATGGCAGTAGTGCTCAGGGTAATTTATGTACCTAAATTTTTGATGACCTTCATCAGGATTTATCAAAATATCACATTGTGGTTATAATTATACCTTATAAATCATATACCATTATAAAGTATAGGAAATAACCTATACACTGAAAAATGTGTAATAGAGTTTTATAACTTACATAATATTTAATCCATTGGTTAAAATCTCCACTTTGTTTTTGTAAACTTTCGTCACTGTAAACAACACTTTGAAACACAAATTTGTGATAGTATTGACACTTATACACTACTCTATTCTATAGATTAACTACTTGCCATTAATTTTCACAACAAAGTTCACAAGAAATAAGACAAATGACTACCCAAATTATAATTATTTACGCAGCGACACCGACCGCGAAATCGTAATGGCGGACTGACCGTTCCGATAGAAAAGTTTGGCCCTTTTTTCACCAACTTATTTACTAAATTTGCTAAAACCAATGCTTAAAACATATTCTACACTTCTTTCTTAGTAATTTCATCTATAATTATCGTAATATACACATCCCGTTTAACTGCTTGAGACAGTTTTACCTTTAGCACTCACGGAACAATTGCGTAACAACAACAGTAATGGCGGACACTGAGGCCAGGACGAAAAAAATATTATCTTGCAGAAATGTTGTTGCTTGTTGCCAATTGGTCAGTACTAGAAATATGTTCAGAAGTATTCTCTGATTGGTTGTGCAAATTTATACGCCCGGCCAACCACAGAAACTCAGTGAAGGTAGGCGCCAAAGATAACGAATTTAGTTACGGACAGACGTTTGTCCGTAAAACGCGTCGAGCTCTTTTCGCTCAAAGACAAAGGTGTGTCCAGGAATCACTTGACGGGTTAAGCGGTGTCGTGTTAGTGATGTATGCGGGTCCAGCCCTAACGATGCGGGTCAACGATATATATTTATAGGGCCTTTTGACCTTACTGCAGTGGAAAGTATCGGAAGGTCAGAGTCGGTAAGACAATAAAGGAAGGAAAGCTAACCGCGTTTAACGATGTCTTTGCACGCAACAAAGTTTGCGCGGCGCAAATAAGGCTACAAGGCGGAAACAATGAAGTTTTTAAAAGAGTTTTTTTTCTTTCAGTAGGTATTAAAGTTATAACCTACTTATAGGCCAGCCTTTAAGCGACGCACTGATCCTAAGGTCAGTCCGTCGCTATCTAACATTGTAAAGACCAAATAAATGATACCAATACCAAAGAATATAAAGCTATTGATAACTTTTATTTTGATTAGATGAAATATAAAATACATATTTATTAGTAATTATTACGTTACTTATATATTTATTTATTTTACAGCTTTAAATAGACTTCCTTCAACTTTATTACAAGTTTTTACCTTAAACGATATTCAAAACATTATTCCGCTTCAGACTTAATCATACTTTCCAAGATATTGTGATTTATAGGTGATTTAACGAGCCATTTGCAGGTGCAAGTGTGGTCGGAGTGATGAATTATTGAAATATCTTCAAGCACCGAGTTCCTTCGGTGCACCCTGATAAATGACACTAGATGCGACAGCTACACCTGTCCTGGGAGCGAGCGCATTGAGGAAAATATTTCAACGGAAAGAATGCGCTTGAAATACGTTTCAATGCACCTCTTTTGACATTTCTCAGACGGATGAGCTAAATTGAAAAGAGAATGTAATTAGTTTTGTGAAAGGTAAATTACCAACTTTTTTAAATTACTTAAATTGTTGGTTTGTATTTGAAAAACTGAAACTAGCATAGGCTAATATTGCAGTGTTTCCTGGAGGTGCTATCGCGGTTACAGCCGCCTACCACCTTAATAGCTAAAACCGCATGTATCTCGCATCGTCTTTTGATTGAAGTGACGCCCGTTTTTGTGTCATGTGATCAAGCGAGTTTCGTTGAATAGTGGTGAAGCGCGAAAGACCTCAACCGTACTACATGCAAAATTATATTGTTTATCAATGATAAGCAAGTAACTATTTAAGATAGGTCTTCGTAAGTATGTATTGTTAAAAAATGATAAAATTGTCTATGGTCTATGGTCAACTTGCTAAGTTATAAGGCACAGATAAAACGTAGTTATTTCCTAAAAACTTTGTAGCGAAGGAACGTTTTGAATGAGCCTCAAGTTTCAAAGGAATTGAAGTTAGAATTAACAATTAGCGCATGCATTAATGCAAACGTCGACACCTCGCACCGAGCCTGCACCCTATTAACACACATCCAAGTGTGGCATTTAGCATTTAAGCCAGGCAATGCATATAAATGTAGTCAGTCAGCCGCGCCGTGACACGGCTGCGGGCTTTGCCTGAAGACAGCAGAAAACTCGGCAACACTTAAAAGCATAACCGTGTTCTATTAGGCAATAGAACGAGATAGCACTAGATATTGTCTGCTGTGGTTATTAATAGCATCACGTAGGAAGGCAGTGTTTTTTAGTTAGGGATTAATAAATAGGTACTGATTGTAAAAACTTAAACAGATTTAGGTTTCTACCCAAAAATGTATCTACTTTAGAAACAAAATATGAACTTTGTTTACTCATAAAGTAAGAGGAAGCCAAATAGGCGTGGGCGTTGCGTTTTCGCTACGTTGCGTCAGCGCCGCAACAACGTTGAAAATAAAAATCTTGACTTGCCACACTGCATTGCGCGTGCATTCATCACATATGAACCGGCGGCGCAACACAACGGAGTTAGTTAGCAATAGTAATAGCCCCTAGCCGATTTCGACTACAGCTGGCCAGTCACAACGACTAACCGACTGCGCGGGACATATTAAAGTGCACAAGTGTGTGCGCAAACACAGGCGCACTCCTCTATTCCTTTCACTCTCACAGCCCGATGGGACAGATGGGACGTTATCAATAGAAATAGGTAATTAAACTCCTTTAATTCTTAGAATATGTTTCGTGAAGTAAGTACTCGTACATGTGTACTACCAAATATTAACTCGTCAAGTATGTGTAAACGAGACACAATAGAAATTCTATTGTTATGCGGCGGCCGTCGTTTGATACCTGACTAATTACGTATTTATAAACTTCAGTAAATCTTTGGTTTTACAATATTTTTAACACTCACAGTGTAATATTTTATTCTTAAAAGATGAAATATGAAACCAAAAAATTGCGCACGGGCGGGATTCGAACCAGCATCTTTCTGGCTAACCGGGCCAACTGCTCTTCCAATTGAGCTACCGTGCTGTCTTTTTTTTGTATTTTTGGTTTCATATTTCATCTTTTAAGAATAAAATTTTACACTGTGAGTGTTAAAAATATTGTAAAACCATTGAGTAGCGAAGCGTTATCATTTCCAAGTTGAATTTATTCTGTAAAGAATAACTACTTGGCCCGCTGTTGCATAAACAGACGGGTAGATGGCGCTAACGTCACGCAATGACGTTTCAATGAGACCAAGAATTTCGCGCGGTCGGACCGACAGCACGGTAGCTCAATTGGAAGAGCAGTTGGCCCGGTTTGCCAGAAAGATGCTGGTTCGAATCCCGCCCGTGCGCAATTTTTGGTTTCATATTTCATCTTTCAGTAAATCTTGCTGACTGAAATGGCCTTATAAAATTTCAGGAACTGTACGAAGATTTTACAACTAAAAGCTAATAGGCTGTCCCACTTCCTCGTTCCCTTCAAACCTATAACATGACGAGGGTAAGCTCAGCGAAAATAACTTCGTAAGTAATCGTGTTTTAATCTGATTAACGAGGTTTAATGAAAACTTGAACATTTCTTCGGAAGCGAAGGCATGCTCCCTGTTAGACGAGCGAGTTATTAAGAATCATGTACACAAACTGACACGTTAATGTCGATCGAACTTAGATATTGTACATCCTTGTAAAATAATAAAGTACCTACTATCAGTCTTGTAGTCTTATTGCACACTTTTGATTATCAACCTTTAAAGGTTTTGAGAAGTTGAGGATAAAAAAGCAGCATGTTTGAACACGAGTTCTTATAAAAAAATACATTGACCCGTATCATAAAGACTAGCTTTTCCATATAACATTGCGAATAATAACATTTTGTTCAAGATAAAATTTATAACGTCGAAGTTTCTTTGTTCAAGAAGTCATAATAGATGACTCTTTTATTTGAGTTGGAAGTTAATTAATGATCTTGCTTGTTCTAGTTATTTATTCAAGGTCTACATTAACGATTAAATATTACAGTTTTCAACTTTATTAAAGATATTTCAGCATAAAATGGATGGAACACCAAGGTATGGGAATGGGGACCATTCGTTTTTTTTAAATAACTAACTTACAATATCAACAAACCTTTTACTAAGCTAACTACTAAGTGGGATGCCTACCATTCCAATAGTAGGTACCTAAATAGTACTTACTTACTACTGCAGAAATGTAGTAAAATAAACCCACAAAATAGAACTGCGGCAATTCTCAACAAGTTTATCTCTCGTTAGCCTAGTAGTGTCTCGTAAGGCGTTTTGAAATACGAAAGTGCAAAGAAAAATAGTTTCATTCGTTTCACAGCGGAAAATAAGATGCATTCTGCATGTTACGTAACTTTCAAGCGATCGTAATTTGAATGCAATCCTTGTGTGGCTTGGCCAAACGTATCGTAACGGTTAAATCGTTTACAGGTGAATCCACAAGAGCGTTGCCGACACGTTACGTCGACGCTGCGACACATCGGAGCGGTACAGCGCCACACGAGCGTTACCGATGAGTTGCGTAGCAGTTGCGTTGACTCGCAGACGCGGAGCGGTGCAGCGCTACACGAGCTTTGCCGGTGCGTTGCGTTGACTCTGCGTCGTTGGAGCGGTGCAGCGCCGCAACATGTTCCATGTGACATGTGGAGATTTACATCTAGAAGCAATCTTCCACCGCAACGGATGTAAGAACGTAACTTTTAAGTACGCAAAGGATCGACAACACAAATGTTACTCTAAAATGATAGGTACGAAGTTGTTTCAAAATTCCGCCACTGACAAGATGACGGTAAAAGCAATAGCAATAGCAATAAGAATGTGAAAGAGATACGTAGTACTCCTGCTTGCCAGTCGTGAAAACTCACGAAGAGTTTTCCGCGCCGCTGCCACTCGTGCGCCGCAAACTTTGTACAGCGCGGCTTCATTTGTCGATATTAATGCGAAACTGGGTTTCTAGCGGTAAGGAGTGATAAAACTTTAACCATTTAATACAAATAAATACTTAAAGTTTCATCCAAGAATATAATCAATTACTGCGCGTTGAGTACCTACATATGAAAGTACAGGTTAGCTCGTGAATCAAAAAGTCGACTTTCATTGTGCTTAACTTTCCAGACTAAGCCTTTCTAAAACGGGTAAGGAGGCTGTAAAAAACAATATTTCGTTACTTTACTGCTTTGTTTCCAAGAAAAACGTCTATGAAGATAGGGCACGGCCCTTTAGATGTAAAAAAATTAAAGCAACATTTCATTTTCCAGTAATACAAAATCCCGGGACCCTGAGCTATAACTTCGCGGTTGTGAGTGTTTGCTTTTAAGGGAGGGCGAAACGCAACAAACGTGGGTACAGTAGACTCACCTTGACAAAGGAGACATTTTTTTCTTGTATGGAGGATGGGCCCACCCATAAATTGTGACGTCTAGTAATGAAACATATGTAAAATTGTTCCTTATTATGTCTTAAAAACATTAACAATATTATTTTTTCGTTATCTAACGGGAATATTTGAAAATTCATCATAATTTAAATCCACACACGTACCAGTTGACGCACATTTTCAGTCGTTTCTGAAAATCACAGTCGTTGAAATCTCACTGCACAGTTACACAATAACTGATCTGACTGACTGGCCGTACTTGATGCTTTTTGCTTCTATTTTTTCATTAAAAATCCGGAGAAAACAAACACTCAATTAAAAACAAACCAAAACAAACGGAAGGTGACGGAAAGCCAAACGCCAAACGCAACGTGTGACAAATGACACTCCAGCCATTCCTGTCAATGTCAGTGATAGCTGTCAGAGTTGCTATCCGTTCCACGGCTTTACTAGATAACCATTTTATGCAAAAATCTTAAAAAAGCAATAAAAATATTTTAAACGGAGATTCCAATTGTTTAAAATAAATAAAAGTAGAAAAAACGTGATCTAAACAAAATCACGTAATTAATATAATTGATATTGTTTTTATATTGACCAGCCCGTCGTTTCTTTACACGTATTTGTAAAGGAGGAATGGCGTGATGAAAAGAAGTCAACACAACGCATCTTTTAGTTGGATTTTATTATTCCGGTTTCATTTAAACGATATCTTTCGTCAAATTGTCTAAAAAAATAAGTTATTAATTTAGGGTGCAATGTCATTATTAGACGCTACAAGTTGCTACTGGGCCCAAAAAAATGACTCCTTTGGCATAGAATTTTAAAGAAAACTACGACCTTAAATTCTTCTTCTACTTCTTGGCAAATAATGTTTTAATTTAAAAATCTTCAAAGTCCTTTTTCAGAGAGAACTTCCTTCTTCTGAGGCTTAGTCTGTAGTCAAGGGCAAACTTTCAAATATATACAAAGTTGTCCAATTTTACTTTGATATGCTTCAGTTTGACAAGAACAGTCTCTTAATCACCGCCATCTCAACGCATGAATTTAGAAAATGCACATTCATGTATCGTAAAATGCTTAAGAATGTTTTTACCACTCACAGTGTTATTAATTTCCTTTTTTTGTCATTATTATTTGTTGTTATTATTTTTGGTTTCTTATTTCATGAAATATACATACATATAACATTCCGTATGCCTACTTTTAAACAAGAAGACTTAGCTGCCATCTCCTTATTCCATTGTGGTAGAGGAGAGAAGCCTGTTTTATTCCTTACTTTAACAATTCGCCTTATTAAATTACTTTCCGATGTAAAATTACTTCTTGCATTTCGAATGAAGTTTGCAGTATTATACCGCCGCGAGAAATGTTATAAAGATACAGTATTATTTTCTCGTACTTTATAGTCTTTCGTCATCTAGACTAGATTTTTGATACCGGTTTCACGTGGCCGAAAGAGGAAGCATAAATTTAAGTTCCATGTGTGTGTTCCATTTTAACCATAATACGCTTCAGAACTGGCATAGCGGATGTTGGCGAGAAGACAGCAAAGCTGAAGTGGGAGTGGGCGAGGCATGTTTGCAGGATGACAAACAGATGATGACGGACAGATGGGCCCAAGTCGTCACGCGTTGGATACCACCAGACGGCTTCCGACGAAGAGGTAGACCCAAAAAGAGGTGGTGTGACGACTTGGACAACTTTGCGACCGATTGGGTGTCATTAGCAGCTGACAGGGATTAATGAAAGGTGTTGGGGGAGACCTTTGCCCAGCAGTGGGATGATGTAGGTGAATAAAAAAAGTGTTTTTAAAATACAAAGTTTCTTCCCTACCAATTTATACGTTGGTACTATAAGTATTAAAAAAATAAACGAAGGCATTCAATGGTCAACAAAATTGATGAGTAGTTTTTAGAATGTTTGGCAACAAGTAGATATTTTGAATATGCAAGCATTGGAGGATTGGTAATATGGGAATTCAAGAATATGCCCTTAACCTTATTTAAAGATATGTTTGTAAATACGTCTTCTAAAGAGTGAAGGGTAATCAAATAATGATTGAGTAAGGTCACAGACTTGTGTGATGTGAAGGTAGAAATTTGCGCAAAACTGGCATTTTCTCGGGTGGTAATGGAAGTTAAAACATTTTCAGACTTCTTGAACAATTTCCTTTTGACTGTTCATGTTCGCCCGTCAAAAGGCGGAGAATTTAGAATATTTGCCGCTACTTAATTTGTTATATCGTTTTTTTACTCAACATAAAGTACATCTAACTCAATAAAAACTGCAATACCGAAAGAAATAATTTCCCAGCAATTACTTTCTGAAAAATTTATAAACAATTTAACTTTGTGCTTCCAAATTCAGCTCTTGCTCTCTTTCTTGTATCATTCGTATGCATAAAGACCTATCTTACTTTTTTATCCAGGCGCATGAAGTGGTTCAATTAAACTTTTTCTCGTATAATTTATAACAAACTAAACATAATACCTACCTACCAAATACCGTAACATCCCTTTTCACATCACGTGACATATCGCAGCTTAGTTGATTCCCGCAAGTCGCGTTCCGTCAATATTTGCCTGCGCGACGGGCGGGCCGGGCAAACAGCCTCCGCGGCTTATGGATTGAGTCAATTAGCTTACACGCCTGAGACACTGAGGCACGAGTAGGCATTTAATCAGAATACCTACTGTCTTCCTTTATTTTAACTACGTCGTAGTCTACACATTAGAATTGCGTGATCGATAGTAGGTAATCTTAACGAATGTCTCGGTAAATGTTGTTACTGCAGCGGTTGAGTATTATACTCGTATCTAATTTTGCGTGTTCTGAAGAACCGAGCGTAACAGAAACAGAAAGTTTATAGATTCGTGCATGTTAACTTTTCCTCAGTTTCCCCATCTTATTTTCTAACGCGCTAGTCATAACATCGCTTCACTGTTCAGTTAGATGTTTGATATTGATCGATCAACTCTTAACCTTAAATACCAGTAATCTTATAGGGTAGTCACTGATTCTTTTAATAAAAAAATAAATAAAATAAGCTCTACACAAATTTCTGTCCTAATACTAGAAATATAATACTTAGACATGACACATTTGACATGATATTATTGCAGCAGTAGGTTTCTCGCTGAAAGTCGCATTCCGTCAATATTTACTTGCCCTCGCGGCTTATGGATTGAGTTAATTAGCTAACACGCCTAAGACACAGGCACGAGGTACGAGGAATCTCGAGAGCTATCGTCGAGAGGTACCACTTCAGCACAAGAGCGTAACGAAGGTAAAGTTAATTTCGTATCGGTTCAAGTTACCTATCTCATTTTATCTTGAGTTGGCTATAGGTGACTAGGCTGCTTCGTCAGTATAGCAAATTATCAGAGAACTTCAAAATAGAACTTAATACCAGAAAACCTCCTCAGTAGTAAGCAGAGTATAAAAGTGGGATAATAAATAAGTACTCCATCTATGTAAAGACCGAGCATACTTTGTTCACTTTTTATTTATTTAGTATGGGTGTGCTCTTGACTCCAGACCATGCCAAGTGCGACTAAGACGGAGTCGAAGATGGAACGAGCTCGCCCAGAAGAAGCCTGTTCACTCTAACTTTACTTAACTTAACTTTACTAAAACTTCGTTGCAGTCACTTGTAATTAAAGCTTTTTTTATTTTAACCATAAGTTACATTGGTTTTATCCATAATTACGATCTTTATATCTCATATTATTATCATCATAACTCCTTGCGGTACGTTAATCGTCAAGTCGCGTCACATCAGTGTTTGCTAGGGGCTGCTGGCAATTACGGATAGAGTCAATTAGCTTAAGCGCACAAGTCGCTTTCGCTGTCATTTCAGTAAATGATGTAAAATGAAACGATGCTATCAGCGGCCACTTACATAACAACGTTTTTTGTTGTCTACGCGAATATTCGAGCCACGTTAGAGGGACGGTTCAGCGTTGCGTCTCTGCGTCAGCCTTCGGACCGGTGCAGCACCGTTATTGTACATACAAAACTTAACGGCATACCACACGGTGCGCTGCGTCTTCGGAACGCGCGTGCAACAGATATGGCCGGATGGACCGACGCAACACAGCGGTGGCGCAACGCAACGCCAAAGATTTTTTTCCCTTTATATGTACATACAAAAAGGTTCACTTATCTATTAAATCATCAAGATTCAATCAATTCAATAAGAAGAAGAAAGTAGCCTACGGGAGTTCGTATACCTGTTTAAGCGGAGGAGGTCTCGTGCTGCAACCGCTTAAAAGAAAAAGTGATGAAAACTTTAAGTGTTTACCGAATTAATTAAATCAAAAATAATTGTGAAATACCAACTTTAAATCATGTACCCGATCAAACACTACGTAAACGCAAAGAGCACACATAACCAACAAAGCGATATCGTGGCGTGACGGAGCGCCGCTCCTAAGTGCTGGCTAAATTGCGCGCGACGACCATACGCCAGTATGGCAACACTAATACTCACATGCTCTAATCGTACAGTCTGGGCCGAAAATTTCTATCAGTAACTTAGCCCGCATCGCTACAGAGACTGCAAACTATGGAGCTGCTTAGTTTTCAGGATTTATCTTCTTCATAGGGTGCTACATCTGCTGTCGAAAGTGCGATCTTTATAGCCACTTGCACTTCTGACTCACGGTCTTCAAAAGCCCTACGTCAAACTACATTTCAGTAACGTAGGTTTTTAAGATCTATTTCATTTGGTCATCAAATTTCTTTGTTGCATAGACAACAGTACTTAATAAGGGCTGAATTCATACTCTATGCTTTTCTTGCACCTGTAGTCTAGCCTTACTTTTAATTGCTTACTTATTGGCATTTGCCCAGTAGTGGGACGTTTCAGGCTACCTTTACTTACTTACTTTAATTGCTTACCTACATGTTACTTATAATGAACACATAATATATTTCTGCCACTGACTGTACGCCATACAGTTCCCTGAAGCTACTAACTCTTTTGGTTCATGGGCATTAACGCTAGCCTGAGCTAAGCGCATAGTTACGACTTACGAGCGCATTTACGAGTTGGCGTTAGCAAACTACTCGCCTAGATTGATGGCATGACTAAATGCTTCCGGGCCTTACTGCAAGAAGATAATAAAGTTATTTGAGCGTTTTATTATAAGTACTTACATAAATAAATAAATAAATATAAATAAATATAAATATGCGCCAGACAACACACCAATTGTCTGGTTTCGTGCTAAGGAATTTCCTTCCTTGTGTTACGAAGTACCAGACAACGATTATGACGGGGGCGTCTCCCATAAATACTTAAATACATATAACATCCATGACTTAGGTACAAATGTTCATGCTCATCACACAAACATTTGCCCCTTGCGGGATTCGAACCCGCGACGGCCGGCGTAATAGTCAGGACAGTAATACTTACCTGGTGGTGTCTCTTGATGACCACAACATCAGAAGGTTCTAACAGTGGCCTTTATGGAGATGAGTCTTGATTGAAAATCGCGCCGAAAACGCACTGTATAGCGAACAGCGATGAGTATCTATAGCTATTTAGGATACACTTTCTCCTCAGAATCATGGCAGCGTTAAGTAGTGATTACCGAAGTTAAGCAACCTACAGCGCCGCCGTGTTTGGATAGGTGAGTAGGCAAGTTTAGCCGTCCTGGCTAATATCAGTGGATAATTATTGTTAGGCCTAGTCAGGGGCCTAAAAAATGACCTATGTGCGGCTTGATAATATCTGACAGAAAAGTGCAAAAACCCCTCTATCAACTCGCATTGAGCCGCATTGGGTACCCAATGCGGCTCAATGCGGGTTGATAGAGGCTCATATAGAGGCTCATATGGCTCATACAACCTTGGCTAAGATCAAAGGGACATTTATAGGCTGACTTTACTTTACTTAGTTGATACATTTTCTCCAATACTTCTTATTTATCTCACGGTCACGTATCATCATCATAAATCGCTACCGAGGTTAATGCATCACGTGTATGTACGTGTATGATGTATTCACGTCCGCACGAAGCGTAAGGTGGCTCAAACGCGGTGAGACGGAGAGCCACGCCTAAGTGCTCGTCTAAATAGCAAAGCTGAACTCAGAGCCTCTATTCTGTAAGATTTTAACAGTGTTTTGAGGATATTGTCATCCTTTTCACTCTCAAAGTGTGATGGCAGAAGCGATAGATACGGCTAGACTAGATTCGAAAATACGGTTATCAACTTACACAGCAAGCCTACGGCTACGGTAACGACACGGCCTAGTCCACAAATTCCAAAATTTATGATAACCTAAAAATGAGATCTTGCATGTGTGTCAACCCTACAACAACAACATTTCAACAGTCAACAGTATTTTGTATTCTCATTTACTTGTACTGGGTGTTATAATTATCCTGTAATGATAGATATAAGTTTGGAAAATAAATAAATAAATAATAACTCCACCAAACAGGCGTTTTGGTGACCTTTTTATACATCCCACTAAAAATCAACAAACCATTAAGTTCACCCTTAAAATGATAAATGATGATGGATTACGGACGATTTATACTCGTTTTTCTTCAGGTTCGTAGGTTGAAGGAATGTCTATGGACGTAATCGGATAGGTTTCAGATGTAGGTTTTTGCTTACATAAGCCAAGTACTTTTTTTTGCATTCGCTATTACATATAAAATTTCTCATCGTTGTAGTACTCGTTACCTTCAGGCTGGCGTGAAATATTCGCTTGAGCAATCGTTCCGGGCAACTCTCTCGAATTTGAACCGTTAGCGTTGAGCCGAAAAAGGTTCCTTGCTTACTGGCATACAGAAGTTCACTTCACTAAGTCATAGTGAAATCAGTGGAGTATTCTTTAGTAAACCGCTCAACTGTGCATCTCACATCGACGCTCTATTGGGTCTGAAATCTTGCTCATACTCGTATTGTAAGCTTCGTGAGACCCAAAAGGTATTCTATTTGTGATGTTGGTTTGAATTCTAATATTTATTATCCCACAAGAGTTTGCGTCTCGAATTCCGAAACACTTTGCGTTATTATATATGGTTACTTAAAGTGCGCGCCGTGTTAAAATCTTGTGAAAGCATTCGGTGTTTTTTTTATCGGATTGGCAGTTCCGCTTTACTGAAATTATTGTTTATTGGATCGGAACTTAACTATGATCCTATATGATGATTTTAAGTACCCAACCGCTGCTTTAAACTATAAAACAACATTTAAGTTACAAAGTAGTCAATTTGTCAACCTCAAAGACCAATTTTTTACATAATACGAAGCACGGTGGGCCCGCAGACATGAAAACTTAATAAAACGACACGGTACTTTTATGAAAGTTGTTATCGCAGTGTGCAATGGTTATGTTAGGTGAGATGACCGAGCGCTCACGTCGCCTTCAGCACAGTGCAGTTTTCTGAATAAATTGAGACTTTCGGCTACAATGTAAGCGTGATAACTCTATAAAAACATACACGATGAGGGCTACGTATACTGCCTCATTAAAAGGTATACCTATCTTATAACTAACTGTACGATGTGATTCAGTGATACTAAAATAAAAGGCACTTACAATAGGTAATAATTGTGTGGCTTATTTTAAAACGACTTAAAAAAGGGGCTATTTATCGACGGCTCAATAATTGATTCTTGAAAGTTCAAACAGGCATATGTAAGTGACTATGTAATTTTTCGATAAATTAAGCAACAAGCGTAGATTGTAAAGATATTCACGTCCTTTTAAATTCATGTTTTTCTGTAACTATTACTGTGTTAAATTATGTTTTAATAAAAATGATACAATTTTGTAATGTATATGACACAGGTTATACAGGTTATATTAAACAGGTTATACAGTTGTTTTAACCTGTATAAATGTGTAATATCACTTAATGTTACGAGCAACGTATTATTGTATGTCGTGCATTTATATGATAATAACGAAACTTCAAAAACTAACAAAAACAGGAGGCCGATTCTCGCATGATCGAACATCGTTTCGTGTGGTAATTCGATTCGATTATCAATGTTTTACCTAAAAAATCAAGTAATATATCCACGTAAAAAAACTACTGCACAAAAAAAAACAAAATGCATAGAAATCGTGACCCGGATAAAGCAAATACTGTATTTTCTTTGAAAAAGAAAATTCGATCGGTGAACTTTTTTTGTATACGAACTCCACGAGAAATGGCCCCAGTAATTATTCGATAACAAAATCTTTCTATCAAAATCAATTAGTGCCAAGCGTGGCCTAGAATGTATCAGTGTGTTGTGTGCAGTACTTCTGCTTGTGATTCTGGCACACTTACTTACTCTCGACGCGGGCCTTGCAGGCCTCGCCTCAAACAGCGGATATTGAGGCTACGCGGAAGGAAATACAAAGGTGCCTCTCTCGGCAATGTGTCAAAGACTACTTATGAGTTTTATGTATGTAGGTACATAATGTGTGTCTGGGAAGAATCGTATTACGATAGGTACAATATTATTACTATTATCATACGAATATTATTTTATTGATGAAAGTATAATGAGATTTAATTTATTTGTGTGCCGGATTCAAAATACCATTAGGACTTGGTACATTATAGCTCTTGGGTGTATTAAAGTATGACTAATTACTCAGGCTAAAAATATTAATAAAAAGCACTGAAACGCTAGATATTTATTATCAAGTCAATTAATCTAATGGCGACAAATACTCGTAGTAACGATTGCTATCAATCAATATTAATGACAACATTAAATCTATTTGTCTACTCGTCATAATTACCATTTCATTCATATTATTGAAGCCTAATGAATGATTGATTGCTTTACGTAATGTTGGTTAGCATATACAGGTTGTTGTTTTGGTCAGCGACGAGCGACTCAGGGGTGGTTTTACAAACGATACTGACGCCAAAAAATTTTTTTTTGTTTGGAAAAAACCCACATAATCAATTTTTTATTACGATATAGCAGGTATAGTCAAAACTATCAACATCAGGAGCTTTATTTTTGAATCACTCTCGTCAAGATGGAGTGTGATATTCAATGATTAAAGTCGAATTTTGGAATGAAAATCAGTTGAAATGCAAAACATACATTTATTAATTGATGGAATGTATTTGTGTAAGAATATGCTTTTTAGTTTGTCAACATTCGCTAAGCGTGTAAATCGCTTGGCCAAACATCAAAAGCTTCAGTCCAACGTGTGGGCCCCATTTTGGAATCACACGCTTGGATATGGCGTGTGATTTTCGATCGAAAACTAATAAAAAATCAACGAAAATCACGCGAAACAAAGACGTGAGTATTTACAAAATTGAGCCACCTTGTTTCAAATCCCCTAATGTGTGCATTTCAACTGATTTTCATTCCAAAATTGGACTTTAATCAATGAAGATCACACGCCATCTTGATGCGAGTGATTAAAGAATAGAGCCCCTGCCCAAGGTTCGCTACTTCTGACTACTTTGGGCTTCCGCAGCAGCCGGATGGCTCTAATCCGATCCAGACAATCTGTTATGATTCAGTTTTAGTTACTTAACTTTGTTAGCGTCATGTTTCGTAGGACAAACATCGGGTGAACACGTCCCGAACTTTCGGAGTGAGGCTATTTTGTGGATATCTATAGGTATAACAGATGTTTGTTGTAAATAAGGACCAGTTGCATGAATGATAGTTAACTCAACTTATGTTTAGATGTCGTTACGAGCGGTTGAATATTTACGATTGTACATGATTTGAAAAAAAGTACCCTACCCAAATATCAGAATGGCTATTTTAATTATAACTTGGGTTTTTTTTAATACGCGCACTATTGTTTATATTCAACCGCTGATAACGACATTTACCCCACTAGTTGAGTTAACTTTCAATCACGCAACTGGGCCTAAGTAAGTTTTGAATAATAATTATAAATAAATAAGTTTTGAATAATTATTAAAAAAATAATAATAATACAAACGTTTTATAGCTCAGTTACTTGTAATAGCCCGTACCTGATACAAAATTTCCCAGCTCCAAGCTGAGAAAAAAAAACTGAATAAATAAAAATCTCTATTTATCACCACATTAATTGTTTGTTCACTTAGCATACCTACTAATGAATATTATGTAGTACAGCAGGTAAAAAACAACATAATAATTTACAAACATAGCATAACAATATACCTAACCTAACGCTAGCATTAAATTATGTAAAAAGACACGCAATTACAAATTACGTCGACTAGATTATCTACCTATGTATGTTCTACCGCTATATAATAACTTATACGGAACGAGAACGATGGAATACCTTTTGCCGAAAATATTAAATACTCTGCCGAAATCGCTTCTCGAAGATATTTGTAATTCGGACTCCAAACAATGCAAAAACATCTTGAAAAAATATTTTTTATTACATGTAAGCCCGAACTCGCCTACTGCGAGATAAACCCACTTGAGGTTTTTATGAGTAGGTATTAGCATGTATTCATTAGAATAAGTTTTGTCTGATGTAACAATAAATTAAAAAAAAAAAAAAATCATTATGAAGTGACATTACCATTGGTGGTGAGAGCCTGATGTCCTGTAATACAGGTATTCGATACCTAGCATAGGCATCAGACTCGCACTTACATTACTTAAGATATGTATATTTTTTTTATTTTACTCCATCTCATGTGTTTTTCAATGTATGTGTGAGTAAATAAAGGCATTTGATTTGATTCGATTTTATTTGATTACCACTCAGGTGCTATGTATGTTGTCAAGGTATGTATGTGTCCATCAAATTGTATGAGCCATGCCCTGTAAGGGCCAAATCATTTATTTTATTTTTATTTACATTATTTCAGACTTTTATTATATCAAGCCCTACTATTTGCTTATAATAGCAACTTAAAAAGTTGATAAGCTGCATATGGTCCAGCAAGGTTGTATGTGCAGCTCTACAATAGGCTCTGATCGACAACAAATCCATTACTGTAATTGGCAAATTATATATCTAGGGGTTACGCATTTAAGCGTTTATATGGCGGTAAATACGCGGTTTTATCGATACGCCCGCACACGCATTCGGAATTAAGTTGTCGCGGTCGCGTTTGTCCGGCGAGCAATAAAATTTGCATAGAATTACACATCACGGTGGATAAGTGGGAACAGCCAGCCCAGTTACAACGGAAAATGGTCACATAATTTGTACCATAAGTGTCATTTTTGAGCCTTCTAGGGTTAATCATACGAAACAATAGGAGCACTATATAAAATCAAGACAAGGGTCCAAAATATGAACGAAGATAAACCTAAGATGAGTTAACATAAGCGCGGGACATATCACTTGATTATTATGGTGTTTGGATTAAAGACTTTTACAGCTAGGAGCTTAAGATTTTATAATTTATGTTTTGTCCTAGCAATTCTATGGAAGATCATGTTTTAATGCGTTACAATTTTTTCGTAAGACAATTAAATGTTTTAATGGCGCTAGTTATACGACCATGAAAACACTCGATTCAGAATCAGCTATCCGCATCGCTTAATTATGTTTTTACTGTTAATTTTGTCCTACAATATTGTGTAACACGAGTGCGGCCTACTGCGGTTGCCCATTAATTGCTGGTCGTGTTACTATTATATTATAATAACGTACGAATTACCGTTGTAAATGAGGAATCATTAAAACCATCAATCTCGTGAAAGCGCTCTACATTTATAGGAAACTCTACACTCGACACTCCTTGATAAATAGAAAGCTCCATCGAATACAGGACAAGCCAAGCAGGAACAAGTCACACAAGTCTAATAGGCTTAAGTATTTAGCCTTTGTATTGATTATATAAGTAGATACATGTACATACACCTGATGTCTTTAAAGTTCAGTTATTGTATTATTTTCTAATAGTACCTACTCTCAGTCTCAACTCTTAGGTAGGGCCCAAAAGATAAGGAGACATGTTTCGCACATTTATTTTAATTTTTATATTTGACGTTCATAAGTGTCATTTCATGATCTAAATTTCATTGAAATAAAGATTTTGAATTTGAATTTGAATATTGCTACGATTAAGTTATAAAAGCAAAGGGCATGCTTGGATGGTTTATTTTCTTACCGATAAACTTATAACAGTGAAAGACACCTGCTATTATACATATCAGACAAATAGTGATGTATGTTTTCTTAAAGAAACCAAATAATAAAACAGTTTTGAAATCGTACATCCTTTCTTATAGATAAAGAAGATTTAATTTATAGGAATGAACACTTAAGCTGGAATGGATATCACAAAAGTTCTTCGGCAGCTGCCAAGCTATTCATACAAGCCAAGTTAAATGAAGTCTCAGGAGCTAATTTTGAAATCTCCACTTTCAACTTGGGATACTCTCGAGAAAAATACATTAGACCTCCAGTTTCATCAATCTCGAAACTTCTAATCGGCCTGTCTCCAAGTCGAGATAAAATTTCTGGAGTGACCTACAAAGCGAGACTTTATTTTCTAATCTTCAGCAGATTCTTGTAAAAATGGAAACGTTTAGCGATCATTTGCGAAGTAATAGGATTTCCTCGGTCGTTTCTAAGCGAATCAACTTAATGGCGCATGTAAACAAAAGTTGTAGAGGTTGGCTGGCTTCAACCATTATTGCAAATCAAGATTGGTTATAAAATCTTCAAAAAGTTATTATACGAAATCCTTAATATTAGTCATTTTGATTTGATTACCGCGATATACTTATATATAATTAGTCTGTGCGAATTCTAACAGTTGTGTTTGAGCATAACGTACCGAGTCAGAGAAGATTTAAAACTCAAAATCACAAATTCAGTTTGCTTGAAACAATTTTCCTACCCGAATCACTGAAAAACCCAAGAACGTAGCGAAAAATTTACGAGCATTCCTATTAATTAATGCCTTGACACAGCTAACCATTTCGTATTAATTTCTATTATGTTTCAAAGCAAACGGATAAGTAATTAAATACTCAGATAACCTCGGGGCGTCTCGAAGGATTTAACTTCAAATAGTAAATAAAACTTTTACAAAATATGGTACAAGTGTATTATTTTAGCTTTCGTACCCCATTTTCAAGCCTTTGTGCCAAACTTATCATTAATAAAACGATAAACTAATTATCTAGGACTCATTTTACTCCTACAAAATTCTTATGCACAGGGCTCCAAACAACAGTTTAGCCGAGTAGTTTAAAGAAGGTGAATAAGGCTTTTATTTCACTATGGTTGTTAAGATCACAAATAAACACAAATAAATCGACCGTGTCGATAATCTTCTAGGTATGGTGAAGAAGAAAAAAACGTATATAAGTAGTAGTACTTCTTTATTGACTACAATTTTTTGGCCATTGTTTGCAATCAGACACTGGTTATAGTATGTATACAGCGTGTGGCCTGCAATAGGAGCAAATATTTTTATTAAAGATTATACAGAGTTGATCTGGTCATAGTAAGAAATACTCACCGATATCACCTCAGAGATATAGTAATCTAAAGTTATAATCCCTAATCAATGTAAATCAGTAAATGCCAATGTCAAGTTTCATGATTAAAGCCATTTTGAATTGATAACTGGTTAAAGGTTGAGGTGCTCGTAGCACAGTGGTGGCAGCGCTTTGCTAGTAATACCGAAGGCAACTTACGGCGCGGTCGGTGTTTGGATGGGTGACGATTCCGTCCATATAAGTGGCGTATATCACGAGCATCTCCGTGCTTCGGAAGGCACGTTAAGCAGTTGGTTCCGGCTAATATCGGTTGATATTAGTCGTTAAGCCTAGTCAGAGGCCCTATGGGCGGCTTGATAAAGTCTGACAGCAAGGTTCGTCGCTTGCCTTGCAACATCCCTCCGCCAATCCGCACTGAGCCCGCGTGGTGGAGTATGGCTCATACTACCTCACATTTGAGGTAAGGCCTTTGCCCAGCAGTAGGATGCTTACAGGCTAACTTTACTTTTTTTTAACTGATTAAAGGGCCTATATATAAAATTTTAGCTTTCAGGCCACACATTGTATATTATTTATAAACTGTAAACATAACTTCACAAATGTAGGCGTAGCTTTGGTTTTTTATTAGGTCCAGCACAATATTTTTGTGAAGTTAGAACAACTTTTAATGAACACTCTATCAGAGGCACACCAAAATATTCACCGGCTTATTTCCTAAACTTTGCTTTTGAAGTGTACAAACTTTTTAATTAGGTGGGCAGACACCCACTCACGTGGATTATTTTAGATTATTAAAAAATATCACAGGCAGAGTCCAGTAACAAAACCATTCTAAAAGTTGAGTAAGCTAATCAATAAAAGTGAATTACTTTGAGAACGTAGCGTGATGTTTGAAATCGCTATCAAAGTCTATGCAGTTTTGCAAGTTGGTAAGAATATACTCATAAAAATAATCTGAAGAACTTGAAGTATATTTGTACTTAATTTAAAACCACTTAAACCGTGACCGTTAAATCATGTTCATGCCTGTAGTTTGTAAACCACCTTTCCAGAGGAATCCAACTTATGATTTATGGATCTCAATTATTATTCAGCGATCAACCAAACTACCCAGTCCTTAAGTGGACAGAACATAAATAATTACCTCGGGGACCCGGCCGGTCCGGCACCGAACCCGGTTCTGACGAGGGTTCACTATAAGCCCGACTTAAAATTTAATTACTCAGACGAATCCCATCTCTATGCCCTATAAATAAGATTTGCAATTGTTAGCAAAGTTAAGAACATAGAATTTTTCACAGAAAAATATTAAGACCACGGAAGCAGTCGAGCCATTAATGAAGCTGGATGCACAATAGCAAACAATTAAACGTCATTGTAATAAATAATACAAACTCAATTAAATTTTGTGACATCTAATGAGGGATCTTGTGTTACGAGAAAATATTAAAAATTATGAAAAATAAAGACCATCTTGCAATGTCGCTAGATGTTTATTGTACTTTGTTTGCTGGCGGAATTACTTTTAATCATCTCCCTAATGTATAATAATAAAAATTTGCCCCATATGCGTTTCGTGCATGCGTATGACGCAAAATCTTGAAAGTCTGAATGAAAATTGCTCGGAATATTGACGCGACTGATTAAAAGCATAGAACTACACAGTAGCACAGTCCTATTAACTAATCGTTTTTGTCGTAGACATAAATCTATTTATTCTAGTCCAGAAATAACAGGGGCCCTAAGAGCCACATCAGTATAAAAGGCTCTTAATAGCTATGAGAGATAAAATGTTTTAGCCTGGATACAAAGAGTTAAAAATGTTACGCAATTCATATCCATCTTAAAGTGCTCAGGAGCGCAAACAAATGGAATGCAATAACAGGCATTCCAGTATAAAGTCTTAACAGAAAGGAAAGAAAACATTTGCATTAAGGAAAGAATGACGGCAGGATTTCACAAAGCGTTTCAAATATTTATTGCCCCGCCTCATTTGCACAATCGTTCAATTTGTATTTTTTATTTCGCCTCTTGTATCATTTGCTGTACATTTTCTTATTGGCTTTTCACAGTTTCGTTTTCTTTGATTTCGACGTATTGAGATCCCGGATCGGAAAAAACAATTTGTTTTGTCGAGAGTGGATAAGTGATGTGTTCGTATAACGTAGACAGAACCGAATCATCGAAGGTCTTTGATATTGTAACATTCCTAAACGAAGCAAACTCGTTGTAACATTGTACTATATTACTATCTTCATACCTATCCTTCCGGGAAAGATCGTATTTCCAATATTTAAATAAAACAATAATATTTTTCCTACCGTACTAAAATAACAAACGTGTAAAGCTTGTTTGTCTGATCACGTGATCACCCCTTAAAAATATGTACAAGTAACATACTGAGTGAGGCGATGTATGAAATTATCTTTTTCTAATTAATTTATTTTTCGTCTGCTCTTTGTTTTTAATTTCCGTTCCGCTGGATCAGAGTTTTACTAGAATTCCAATTGAAATTGGGGCCGGGCTGAGAGCGCTCCGCGAAAACAATCGCTTACGTTTATAATGAATTGTTCTGCTGATTGTGCCGAATCAATCAATCAGATTGGATCCTTTCATACTATTTTCCTTATTGTGGAGGTGTTTTGGTAAATAAAGCGAAAAGGATTTATTTGGGGAATCGGGAAACATCACGCAAAATTGAGAAACGATTCTCACAAATGCTGATATAGCGACGCCATGCTTATTGGCATTGAGTCTTTTTTCATTTCGATTTGAGTCTGTTTTTGTAGATAATAAGATGTTGCCTGCCATGTTTACTTACTTTATTTTATGATTATGTTACGATGTCTCAGCCATGTATTTATGTAGGAATCCCTATACAAATTGTGGGGTGAGCGCTAACTAGATTTCGCGCGATTACTAAATTAATGCTTCTGTGATCGGAACAATAACATGTGTATTAATACCACACTTAAATATTTCGTGCCGATTTTTATTACTTCTATCAAATATGTTCAGCTAAACATTTTTCAATTGACACCTTTAAAACTTATTCATAGACGAAAACCATCTACTTATTTAGGGTTTTTTCTCAACATGTGTCTATCATTGAATAGCTTTTCCGTTAGGTTAAGCTGATTAAGGTCTAGCTTTAACTACGCAATTAGGTTTTCAAGTCTTAGCAGTGAACTTTCCGCTCATTTGTCAAGACAGGCGGGGGTGTTTTAAGCTTCGCTATAAAATCGGTTATACGTATAGACCAAACAGCTCAATTCGTTGGCTCACTCTTGTACGCTGCATTCCAAAGCTCGATAAAGCCTTGAGTGAAGCCTCAACCGCAAACGGATATGGCGGAAACAGATTTTTATGGTAAAAAGAAACGCGGGATCGGTGACAACTAACTTTATTCAGCAACACGTCCATAGATGCAGAACTACCAACATTACATTATACAGAGTGGCGCTAGTGTGCTCTTATATTTTTTTAAAATGAATCATGGCAAAGACTTTGTTACTTATATGACTATTTTTACACTCCCACTTAACAAAGTCAACTAAGTCAAAGTAACGAAAAACAAACGATACATTAATTATCTATATTTTTTAAGACCTAATAAACTTAAAAATTTACTATGCTTTGCAGAACATAAGCCTTTTGTGAGTATGTCCGCAGGCATGTCTAGTGTTGACATATATTTCATTTCAACATGACCATTTGCAATACATTCCCTGGAGAAATGGTATCGCACATCAATATGCTTAGTCCTCTTATGAAATACAGGATTGACTGCCAACTTCAGGGCTGATTGATTGTCATTAAATATCTGTATGGGGTAATTTTTATCTGTTATCTCAAATTGCAAATTCTTAAGGTAAATAGCCTCTTTACAGCAGTCAGACAATCCCATATACTCTGCCTCGGTGCTACTAAGAGCTACAGTACATTGTTTTCTGGTTTCCCAACCTATTGCACCACCAGACAATTTGAAAAAATAACCAGTATATGACCTTCTGTCTATTTGGTCATTTGCCCAATCGGCATCAACATATGCTGTCAACTTAACATTATCAAATCTTTTAAATTGAAGACAAAGATCTTTTGTTGTGTTTAAATATTTAAGTACACGCTTTGCATAATTCCAATGTTCTTCACTATAGCAATTGTTAAACTGACTTAAATAATTTACTGAAAACACAATATCTGGCCTTGTCAAGACCGCCACATACATCATGCTTCCAATTAATTGTTGATAAGGGAACTTTTTGTCACAAACACTACTTTTACTTAAATTTAACTTTTGCTCAATTGGTGTGCTCACTGCTTTACAATCAGTTACATTAAACTTTTTAACAATTTCAATCATGTAATTTCTTTGGTCAATGCTAATGACACCATTTTCTTTATCAAAGTTAACATTCATTCCAAGACATCTTTTTATGCAACCAAGATCTTTTATTTTAAAATTCTGAGACATTATTCTTTTTAATCTATCTATTTCAAAAGCACAGTTAGAAAAAAGAAAGAAATCATCGACATACAGCTAGATTATAGTTTTTAAATTGCCTTCATTCTTTGTAAATAAACATGGTTCTAGTTGAGATTTTTTATACTCGACACTTGTGAGCAAATCCTCAACTCTCTGATACCAAATCCTAGATGATTGTTTCAGACCATATATAGCTCGTTTAAGTTTAAGTACAGAATTTTCATCATGACATTGAAAACCAACTGGTTTTTGCATGTAAATTTCCTCAGATAAGATGCCATTCAGAAAAGCTGTATTTACATCTAAGTGATACATTTCCAAATTTAACTGAACTGTTAAAGCAAACATTAATCTAAGAGTGGAATGGCGCAAGACTGGTGAAAAAGTTTCATCGAAATCTATACCTGGCCTTTGAGTAAATCCTTTTGCCACCAGTCGTGCCCTATACCGGACACTATTGTCAGAGTTAATTTTCTTTTGGAACACCCATCTACATGAAACCACAGTACCTGTTTCTGGGGGCTGTACGACCTCCCAGGCTTCATTATCCTCAAACGATTTTAATTCTTCTGCCATGGCCTGCTTCCACTGCAAACTCTCGGGTCCATTAAGCACTTCATCAAGAGTAAGTCCACTTTCATTAACATCACTTTTTGCAATACCTACTATACCATACCAGTCAGGCTTTTTACGCACACGTTTGGAACTCACTACACTGCCACCTTCGTCTGGCACGCTGCCACCTTCGTCTGGTTCGCTGCCTCCTTCATCTGGTGCACTGCCTCCTTCATCTGGTGCGCTACCTCCTTCATCTGAAGCTGGGACATCTGCTGTGCCTCCCACTGCTTCTATACTTATTTCAGGTATTTCCTCCTTTTTTTTTGTGATTACATCCATCTGTGTTTGTGTACTGGTTTCTCCCACTGTTTCTGTACTTGCTTCATCTTTAATTTCATTACTTGTTTCTGACTTTATCTCTGTCTTTACGATGAAATCTGGTGTACTTCCATCAATCTTGATTTCTTCACAATCTTGTGAAACACCTTCTTCGATTACCACAATGTCTCTGCTTGTTGCTATTTTATTTGTCAGAGGATTGTAATATCTATAGCCTTTTATGTGATCAGGGTAGCCAACAAGTACACACTGATTTGCCTTTTTGTCAAATTTGAGCCTTTTTTCTTTAGGTATATGAACCATGATTTTGCTACCAAAAATGCGTAAGTGGCTAACATCTGGCTTCTTTCCAGTCCACAGCTCATATGGTGTTTTATTGTTAAGTCCTGCTGCAATCGATCGGTTTCTCAGATATACTGCAGTGTTTACTGCTTCAGCCCAAAAAGTTTTTGTAAGATTCGCATCATATAGTAAACACCTTGCTTTTTCCACTATCGTCCTATTTAGACGCTCACACATGCCGTTCTGCTCTGGCGTATATGGATTTGTTTTTTGATGCACTATGCCGGCTTTCTTCAAATAACATTCCATGTCATGGGAACAAAATTCTCCACCATTGTCTGTTCTTATATTTTTTATCTTCTTATTTGTCTGATTCTCTACTTCTGACTTGTATTTCTTAAAGCAACTAAATGTCTCATCTTTTGTTTTCAGGAAATATACATAAGCCATTCTACTGCAGTCATCGACAAACAATAAGAAGTATTTGGAACCACCCAAGGATATGGTTTCCATTGGTCCACATATATCTGCGTGCACGGTTTCTAGCAGTTCTGTACTCCTGTTACCAGCATTAGGAAATGGTAATCTGGTCTGCTTCCCTTCGCAGCACACTATGCAATTGGACTTTGTAATCTGGGACTTATCTGTGAATGACATTCCTGTAACAGCTCCATCTCTCATTTTTACTAGGTCACTGCTGTTTAAATGTCCAAAACGACGATGCCACACTGTCCCTGGTACTGAAGACAATAAACATTGAACTCTTTCAATATTCAGTTTATATACTCCTTCTTCTAGAGTTGCTATTGCCACAAGCTGATCATTCGCATTGTAAATATTGCAGTTGTTATCGGCAAAAGACAATCTGTTACCATGCTTCATTAACTGGCTTACTGATAATAAATTGGTAGCAAGGCCCGGAACACACAGAACTTCAATGATTCGGATGTCAAAGGTCGTGTTATTTACGAATGTTGTGATTTGTGTTTCTCCACAGCATGTCACTGGCAATCTCGACCCATCTGCAATGACGATTTCGTGCACACTAGATTTGTTTTTTTTTTGCTCAAACAATCTTCGTTCGGCGTCATATGTTTACTGGCTCCTGAGTCTAGGTACCAATCTGAATTACTGAAGTTCCCACTCAGAAATACTGCACTAAACGCATTTGAAGTTTGCTTGCTTTGTTTTTCACATTGGTTTTTGTAGTGCCCCGGTTGTTTGCATTTATAGCAAATAATGGCCGCCTTGTCCTTTTTTGTTTTAGACGCATCTGACATTTGTGTGCTGCTGTTGGTAGCTTTGTTTTTTCGTTGCTGCCAACTTTTCGATGCAAATGCAGTTTGCGAACAGTTGGTACTGCTTCCGTCCTCTTCTATGTCGATTAATTTTGATTTGATGGCGTCCGCCGTTATGTCTATGCCCGAGTTTTCGATCGCCATGATCATTGGCGCGAATTTTTCAGGCAAGCCCGCCAACAACAATGAACCGATCCACTCATCATCTATCTTGAATCCTGTATTATTCAATCTGTGACTCATTTCCACCATCTGTGTAACATATTGAGTCATTGAATCGCAGTTTTCACGACGAATTGAGATGAGAGTCCGAAGCAATCCAATTCTTCTAGTAAAGCCGGTGTCGTCAAACATTTTTCTTAACTTTGTCCACAGCGCCTTCGCACTTGTCTCGTTCTTAATGTGTACGTAGAGACTCGGATCAATAGTTAGGATAATCTTGGCCTTTGCTTTCGCGTCGTTTTCATCGCCTTCCTTGGTGATGCATTCTTGCATTCCCTCCAAAATCAGGTAGTTTTCGACCGCAAACGCCCAATCTTCATAATTTTCTCTGCCCTTCAACTTCGAAATCGTCGAAATAACGTTTGAAGCCATTTTAACAGTCTTTTGCACTATATAAACAGTTTATTTTAATTATTTTCACGTGCCGCCCATAACCTATGGTAAAAAGAAACGCGGGATCGGTGACAACTAACTTTATTCAGCAACACGTCCATAGATGCAGAACTACCAACATTACATTATACAGAGTGGCGCTAGTGTGCTCTTATATTTTTTTAAAATGAATCATGGCAAAGACTTTGTAACTTATATGACTATTTTTACAATTTTATCTTCGCCATATTGCTTTCATCTGATCTGGCATGTTTTTTAAAACTCGTTACCTTTTTACAATTCCATGGAAATACGACACTCATTTGTAATTCTTTTTGTTTTTATTTGTAGTTATTTGTCTAGGTACTATGTATATTATTTCTAAATTGTTAATGTCTGAGAGTCAGTGATGATGATGCATGATTACTGATAATGTTTATTTGTGTTAGGTCCTAAAAAAATATAAAACGTTTAAGTATGGATATAAGGATAGGGATGGATCAGCCAAGTACCAACTTGAAGCACTAGACTCAGTGGAGCGCAGAGACAAGAGATTAATAGGTGATGATAAACTGGTAGATGCTAAGCTCCATAGCTTGGCCCATCGCCGCAAGGTTGCCAGGTTGACAGTTTTTTATAGGCTTTACTTCGGATAGTGTGCGAAGGAGCTCCATGAGCTTATCCCACCAGCCCCCTTCTTCCATCGTTCTTCAACGCGTACCGCGGGATACCATCCTTACCTTGTCGATATCCCGCTGTTTAGAACTAAGCGCTTCTCATCAACATTTATAATGCGCACGGCAAAAGAGTGGAACTAGCTGCCCGCGTCGGTGTTTCCTAGTGACTATAATCCGAATCTATTCAAAGTTAGAGTGAACAGGCTTCTTCTGGGCGAGCTCGTTCCATCTTCGACTCCGTCTTAGTCGCACTTGGCTTGGTTTGGAGTCAAGAGCAAACCCATACTAAATAATAAAAAAAAAAGTATCTTTTTTTCTTTGCTTGAATATTGTAAGCAACATTTTTTAACTTTTACAATATTATCAGTGTATCAAATCAATGAACTAAGTATTTGATTTAAAAAGATATTTTCAACGATGATTTATCGAAGTAGGTTTTGAGTTTTGTATTTATATTATAGTTAAATGACATTTCCTTAAAAAATATTGTCAAGATTGTTTACAATATTCGACAAGCAAAGAAATATGGACTTTATGGGTTAACCGCTTCATTGAGACTTCGCCTGCGGGGCACAGGGGCGCGGGGGGAGTGTCTGTCAACCTGGCAACCTTGCGGCGATGGGCCAAGCTATGGAGCTTAGCATCTACCAGTTTATCATCACCTATTAATCTCTTGTCTCTGCGCTCCACTGAGTCTAGTGCTTCAAGTTGGTACTTGGCTGATCCATCCCTATCCCTATATCCATACTTAAACGTTTTATATTTTTTTAGGACCTTACACAAATAAACATTATCAGTAATCATACATCATCATCACTCACTCTCAGACATTAATTCATCTTCGAACGAAAATCACACGCCATATTGATGCGAGTGATTCAAAAATAGCGCACCGGAGCCGTGTTTGAATGGCATTAATCTGTTTTCTTATATCATAGTGTCACTGTAATAGTAAAACAAGAGCAGTGCACATGCCCTGGCACGCAGGCACGTTACAGTACAATGGGCAATCCGCCGTAATGGCGGCTATTAGCCGAGTCAATTCCGTAGGAGTTACCGCTTTACCACACCCGGGGAGTGCAGGTGACTATGAATGCCATGTTTGCTACATGGTATTCCTAAACAGCAGTCGTTTTCTTATTATCATTATTATCGTTTGAGTGTATGGTGCCCGCGTATTTTTGTATTTAACATAGTAACTTATCTATAATTTTGTATGTAGCATCTAGTTAGGTCATTATGTAAGCATAAAATGCAGATTGAATGCAACTAAAATTATAACATATTAGCTGGCTAAACCTTGTCGTAATTTGGTATGGAATTGTGTAATTCAATCGTATCCATTTGACAGTTCAAAACGTACGATATGATCTGTCAAACGGCAAAGAACAAAAGGTTTGACAGATCATATCGTACGTTTTGAACTGTCAAATGAATACGATTGCTTTGATGAGAACTACGGCGATTATCACGACTTCTATGAGGAAAATTCGTATGAGAAGTGTACTTATTTGAACAAGGCAGTATAATTTGATTAGCATACTAATTAAATAATCTTGCAATCTATTTATTAGGAGAAACAAAATCCATACACACGCCCAAACTTTAAAAAATGTTGGCGTCAACAGCACTTGCTACGGATGCTACGAGGCAGGAGTTATCTACTTTTTATTATCTGTTGTTTTCCGACGCATATTTTATTTATCTAAGTGGTGTGTAGGTCAACAAATCAGAATATAACTTCGACATATTGAAATATCGTTCTTTTTGTTCACAAACATCCATTATTAGTCCCTACGTACTTATGAGGTGACTACGACGATTGCTACGAATACTACGAGGCGAGCTTACAAGCTACGCTACGAATCGAATGGCTGCTTGTTTGCTACGAGTATTAGGGCTTCGACCTGGCTCGCAGACCTGTGATATCTAATCTCTGCTAGTTAGGAAAATAAATGAACATTGACCACTCTCTATCCATATAGCAGTCACAATCGACACATAAATAATGTAGAGAATTGCTCCACAGCACAATCTGAAGCAATTCACGGCAATTTCGTTATTAGCCGAAGTCAATTTCGCCGATTGCTGAATTTGAATCTACGACACACCGCAGGCTTGTAACTGGGAACTATACCGCGCCGTGCCGCCAGTCGCTGTGATATGTAACAGGTATTAGTCCTGCATACGTAAATGACTATTTGCATAATTTGGATTGCGGATGAAGTGGCAACTTTGTTGAAAATACAAATGCGAAGCGGAGTTTATAACACGTGTTAGTTATTAAATCAAAACGTTTCGGCTACCTGCGAAATGAAAAGGAACTTTTATTATTTGAAAACTTTTTTGACGAAAATTAATTCAACTGTTTTCACAAAAGTTAGCAACTGTGAAACCGCACATAATTCTTTCTCATTTTTTCCGTAGTTGAACAAAAGTTAATATACGGATTCCTGTTCCCCGCTTAATAATTGAAAGCAACTAATTTTGTTTCCGATTTCATCGTTATTTACGATCACAAACTTCTCGCTAATTCGGTAACATTGGATTTGCGCGTTGAGTTTTCATTATGGAAAATCCAACTTATCTTGTTAGATTTTGCTTGATAAAGCTAAATATAAGTGTACAATAAACATGTTTTTGGATGAAATGCCAATACATACTTAATCTCCATTAGCAGGAATTAAGTTGAACGTCGATGGCCGCGACCGACGATTCTGAATAATGGATGAGACGGCCGCGTTGCGTGCGACCTCTGTCCTACATTTTGGTGACTGACGACCACTGACATCACACCTGTGACTGAGACAAGCCTGTGTTTGCCCTACTTGTTAGCATTGGCGTTTAATAAATGAGAAATGTACTTTATAGTATACTTAACCACACGCTAGTAAGGACTTTGTCTATATGGCATACAACAACATAGCATTGTCAATAATAATTTTATCAAAATACCTACTCACTTTAATCAGAAAAGCTAACAGACTTATAGAGCATAATATTTATGCACTAATATTCCCACTTTCAATCATTTATCATCATCCTTATGACATCGTAAATTATGTTATCTTAAGAAGCATTTCATTATTCGTTTTATTTACTTTACGTAAATATATTGCAATTTGTTAAAGCGCTTCAATATACAAATGCAACTCCAATATTTTTGTACCAATGTTTTCCAATATGCTCTTGACATGTTGTTCCTACATTAACTTTATCGTATCTGTATTTTGTATTCTTACGAGGCGCGCCGTAAAAAAGTTTTGGGAAGGTGTGTTCGTTCCGTTTACGAGGCCGACACACGTTGCCTCGTAAAAAATGTTTGTAAACATACACATTTTATAGGGCATTAAGTATTTTTTGAACTGTTCTATCTCAGAGGCTTGCCTTTGTACGCTACTATGGATGTACTTAACAGTAGAGAAATTAAATAAATAAGCCCAAACAAGATAGTTGCCATTCACACAGCACTATTGGAATATAACTTATATTTTAAGGTAATTAATAATCTTCACTGTCTAGTATTTAATCAATGTGCTTATTTCTTTATTGTTGTGCTGCTAGTACTGCTAAAGTTTCTTCATTAAACTAAAACATAGGAAGCAATTAACATTAACTGTTATCATATCAGAGATGATTTGTGCCTGTAATTTCCTTATAGGGAGAGGTATTTTGCGGTTACGACTGTTGAATATTCATGCTATACACCGATTGTATAATTTTCACTAGGTGAACTTTGTTATCAAGGAAGTTCAAAAGACTTTGGTAGGTCGTTTATTAAAGGGAATAGGACAAATTTAAGACAAAAAAGTCTAACTACCTGTCTTACTTTTTGTAACTGTGGTAGCTTATAGATTTTAGTTTTTTTTTTAAATTGACAATCATCTATTGAATATTTGTAGCCAAAAAATCCATTTCAATTACTTAACCCACCAGCTTTGTTGTATCTGAGAGATGAATGCCCTTTGCTGAACACAGCCCTTTCTAAAAAGGTAATCAATGTAATGCGTCGACACAGCTCCTGGCTATCGAGGGCCAGTCATGTGTCTATAGGTTTGCTATCCAATATTATAATATAGCACTCGGATTAAGCTGGATCGCATTCTTGTTGCCATAATGCCCCCTGAAGGTGCGGTACCTTCCGGAAACGCTCGCCGGTCGTGCCATTACTTTTATGGCCTTCCCATGTACCGAGTTCTTAATAAAGATCGTATATCTCCATTCATGAGGCATTAAGATCTATGAACGCTTGTAAAGGTAACGAAAATATATTTTTTATTTTCTTTTCAGCTATTTTCGGAGCTTTTCAGCTTACGCTGTGTATTATGTTGCTTTTTAGTGACTTAAAAGCGTACATTTAAAAATTGATAAAGCTATTCATAAAAACAAATAAGAACCTTAGCGACCTGGGGGCGTATTGCGATCCAACTTAATCCGTTCAATTCCGAGGCAGTTCAATTCAGACTCAGTGTAAACGAATATTATCAAAATAAGAATATTATAATAAAACTACAATGATATGAATATTAATCTTTATATTGTTATATTATAGTAATATTATCAATATAATGCGAAATTGCAATAATAATTGCTAATTTGACAGTAAATCAGAGCGTTTTATCTGTCAAAACTGCATCGCAATACGCCCCCTGTTAGTATACAGGGTGCGTAGGGCGATGTTGCTTTGACAGTTACCCAGATCTGCTTTAGAACAAATTAGCAAATTAATATTGCAATTTCGTATAATTCACTCAGCAAATTGGCGTGTGAGTAAGTAAAACAGACAGTAAGTAAAACAGTACACGAGTAAGTAAAACAGAAATACTTTTAATTTTTTTACTCACAAGCGAAAAGCATCGCAATGTCAACTTGGTGACTGAACTGGAGTGGGAATTGAACTGCATGGAACTTGAACGGATTAAAGCAAGATTGCAATACGCCCCCAGTACGCAATAAGAAGGTTCATATTAATTGACTCGTATAATAAGCGACAAGCCTTAAATGTTAGAGCACTAGAGTATATTATAATTCTTATAAAACCCAATCTACCCAAGACGCCGTCTGATAGCTCTGAAGGGATCTTTAATGTATAGCCAGTAAGAATACTTGTAATTAAAGCTTGAAAGTTAGCCCCGCGCAGCAAACGCGGTCCGTGATACTTGCGAATTGTTTCCAAAGAGTAAATTCGGAAGTTGTTACAAGTAATATTGATAAGCATTCTCGTAGGAAAATTAAGTTGGAGTTTGACGCTCGCGAACGGCTCCGCGGGTGGCGCTAAAGTGCTCCGCAAATATTGACTGCGGCAAGTGTCTCGGAACTTACGGAATTCCCGGACTTATATCGCGGGAAGTTCCGTCGTTAATGCCAAAGACACGTATAAAAACTTCAAACATCTTCGGTACTTATAGCTGTAGTCAAACATAGCAAATATTGATCGGATAATCTACTGTGCCCGGAAATGCCCTTAAAAATATACATTATACAGGGTGTGACCTGTAATAGGCCCTTTAAGTGACGAGTAATCCATATTATATACGGTTTTAATTTTTTAAATTGAAAAATAAATTTATTGTTATCTATACTAATATTATAAAGCTGAAGAGTTTGTTTGTTTGTTTGTTTGTTTGAACGCGCTAATCTCCGAAACTACTGGTTCGAATTGAATAATTCTTTTTGTGTTGGATAGTCCAGTTATCGAGGAAGGCTATAGGCTATATAACATCACGCTACGACCAATAGGAGCAAAGATATAGTAGTAAATGTGTAAAAAACGGGAGAAAGAAGTCACGATTCCACGCGGACGAAGTCGCGGGCAAAAGCTAGTTTTCTAATAAAATAAATCGAACCAGCAATGAATTGCAAACAATAAGTCCAGTCAAAGAACTTGACATTGTCATTTACTACAACAAGTTAGCGATTTTGATATACATTGACTGGGAGTCGGTCTGTTCATAGAAACTTTTTAACGAAACCCATTTCATAACTGCCATGTTATCGACAAGCCATTTGACCGACAGCCTATTTCACCTATTGGCCACTTTACTGAAAACCCAAATGTACGCAATTCCATGTCGGCGACAGTACATTTGTTTGAAAGCCATATATTCGAAAGGCAAATAAAATCCACGTAAATAATTTTCTTAATTAAAGTATTGGCAAAGTGATTGTTACATCTGAACCTTTAACATCTGGCAAAAATAATAAAACAAATAAGGAAAAATTACGTATTTACGTATAAAAAATAAGTATAACAATAAAAAGCCGATTATTTATTTAAAAAATCGTAATTTTTCTTAATTTCATATTATTTTTGCCAGATATTCAAGGTTCAGATGTAACAATCACTTTGCCAATACTTTAATTAAGAAAATTATTTACGTGGATTTTATTTGCCTTTCGAATATATGGCGTTCAAACAAATGTACTACCGCCGACATGGAATTGCGTAAATTTGGGTTTTCAGTAAAGTGACCAATAGGTGAAATAGGCTGTCAGTCAAATGGCTCGTCGATAACATGGTAGTTATGAAATGGGTTTCGTTTAAAAGACTTTGTATGAACAGACCGACTCAAACAACAGTTACACAACGACAGCCTTACGTAATACTAACAAAAATGATGACTATGAAAGACAACACAATTATTATTTTCAATTTACCAGTCCATCGGATCCCGGGAAAAACACAAGATGGGGATGTATTTAGGCAGTTTAGCGGCTTTGCGCTGGTTTAGTGGATCAAGGGAAGATCAGGGGCTACGGAGGCAGGCTCAAGAAAACGAACGAATCGGTTTCTATCATTTATTTATAAAAAACCTTAACATCCTATACTCACTACATATTTCAATGATAAATAAAATTATCAATTAAAACGACAACTACACGCTCCTTCACCTGACGTACATAAATTGTTTTTCTTCCAATTTATTTCCCAACTCCAACAGTGTAATCCCAAACCCTCAAAAATATAAATGTCATAAAAATAAATTCCATTACGTGTTAGATTCTTACCTTAAAATGATATGGATTGTGAATCGTTTATGAGTAAAATATTAATCTAATGTCAATAATGCTATTCCTGACATCAATGTATTTTATTTTAACTATGGTATTCTATCTCTCTAATACCTCAAGGATGCATTTGGCAAACATGTAAAAGTCTGTATATTTCACCACAATACAATTTACGTTTAATTCTAAATTAAAATGTGTGTCTTACGTAAGATATAGCTATGCTATATTTCAATACGAATTGACTAAGTTACTTTTTTGACTATAACTACTGTATAATATTACCGAAGCGTTTGTTGTTAATAAGCATAATAATAAATTACTTTAATAAAATCATTACCTATAATAATTAATTAATATAATTACCTATGAATGTGCATAAGTAAGACAGTTAACTATTTTAGTGAACATCATGCGCTAATAATGTATCTGACAGCGCATTTCAGGTATTAGCTAAGTGCACTGTGCCATCACAAATATGTGACTGTGATCTACCATTCTAATTCAATTAGATCTTGTAGATTTTCAGTCATCAATAGTTTATAGAATTCCTTTCTGGCAGTCGAATTACTTGTGTAAACAGTGACGTGTTTAACCTAATATACGAAAAGGGTTGAACTTATTTCGATTTGGCGGTGGCTGCGGCCTACGGGACCGGTTAGGTCGATGTATGGGCTCATTCGCAGCCGACAAAAGCGGTGATTGAAAGTCGTCAATGGTTTGTGACGTATCGGTAGTGTTACTTTCAAACATATCCTGGGTTTCTGCCTCGAATTTGTCGGTCTCTTTTGTAGAGGTATTACTTGTTGTATTTCCATCTAATTCACTGATTTTATCATTATCTGCAGTTATGTTTTCATTTACTTGTGTCGTTATAGGGAGTGAACCTATTGTTGTCGTAGGATTATCAATATCGTCATTCAGTTTATGGTTATTTTCTGTCGCTAGCTTCATTGTGCTCATAACTAAATCGTGCAGTGTTGTGGTTACAATATTATAAGATGTCGTCTCTGGTATCAATTCAGTGGAAACTTTTTCATTGTCAGATTGAGTACTACTCGATAAGGTGGTAATATCTTTCGATTCATCATCAGATGTTATGGGCGTTGAACTATTGTCTACATCGAAAACCGGCATTTTGGTGGTGACTTCAAAAACTATAGGCACTTCACTAGAATTTTCTTCTTTTACTATTGTAATTTTAATAATTTCGTGCGTCATCGTAAGGTTTTGACTAGGATTGTTCGGTATTTTAACAGAAATTTCTGGTTTTGCTTTTTCTTCAGGATTTTCAGGGCTGACCACTTTTATTTCTGGTATACTTATAGTCGTGTCATTTTGTGTTATTTTTAATTTAGGTATTTCACTAGAATGTACGTTATCATTATTTATTGACTCTGATTCTTTGATTACAACCGTAAGATCAATCGTTGGCTCTTCTTCAAAATTGTCTTCACTGTAAGTAGTGGTCTTTGGTGTAGAAGTCACCATATCACTTTTTATCGCTTTTTCAGTACTGGAACTTGATATTGGTTCTGTAACTTTATCTAATTTACTCGCTTTAATATCCATTATTTTCAGATTTTTGCTTTTAGGACCGTAATATTTATCGTTATATTTCTTAGGCACGACAGTTTTAACAACATTTTGTTTCTCACTATCTTTTATGGTAGTTGAGAATACCGTGGTGATCAATGGTTTATCAGTAGCATCAAAGTTCTGTTTATTCAAATTTTCTTTAGGTTCAGGGGTACTAGACGCCGATGTCGCACTGCTTTCTTGTATATGTAAGTGCTTGAAATAGCGCTGTTCAGCAAGTTGTTGCGCATGTTTTTCTTCTATAGATAATACGGTCATATCATCACTGATCTTTGCCTTTGCCATGACTAGAGGAGGAACAAAATGGTCGGTAGGTTGAGTAAATATCGTCTCAAAGTTTCCATGTCTTGCAAATTCATCATGTAATAATTTATGTTGCATGTTCTTATCATCTTCTAGTTTGTCCGACAAATCGCTGGAAAGGAAGTTGTCACTGCTGGCTAGTTTTGGTATATCATTACTCTGCAAGTTGTTATTAAAACTAGCATCCAAATCAACATTCTTATTTAGATATATTTTATTGGGTTTGATGGATTGTCTCATTTCGTCTGTTAACGGTGGGCTAGTGATGTAAGGTAGCGGTGTAGGTTTAACTGTGCTTGATTGATTGATGTCATCTTCATGTTCTGTGGTTGTGTTGTCTTCTGTTGTCGCCTCGTTTACATCTTGATCGGTGAAGATATTTTCAGAAGTCACTGTTGACGTAGCGCCGGTCGGCTCCATGCTGACGGTACTTGAGATCTCATCTTCTTCAGCACATGAAAGATCTCTGAGTAGGTCTTCACGTTTCTGTGAACAATATAAAGGGTTAAAGTCATTGTGATATACATGATTTTCATATTACTCTTTCTATAGCTAATCGTACCACGTTTCCTGTGCATTGGACTCTCTTGACGCCAGCTAAGCCGCAGTCAGCGTTAAGTTGGACTGCAGCACTCTCGGGCAAGTATAGTACTGTCAGTGCTGGCAGCGCTTTCACCATGCACCCTTCGTTACCGAGAGCCCATTGCGGCACTGTGAACAAAATAAAGTATTTTAAGAAATAGTAGAGGCGTTGAAAACAAATCACGCGTAATTTCAAAAAATCCCTGGTGATTTCTTAAACAAGATATTGATGTACAAACTCATTAAAAAAAATATATCTTATTGTCCAAAAGGGTCAGCAGCAAAGTCATGCGTCGCTACGCATGAGTACGTAGTAGTAACCTAGTCTAAATGATTTCATCTCTTAAGAAGGTGAAGGTGGGTCCGCCGCAAGCTCGCGTCTCCCAACGGAGTCAGGAGCAGCTTTCAACACCACGCACCGTGCACTGCGTTAGGTCCGGCGCGGATCTCCAGTATCCGTCGCCACCGAGAACTCGGTGATAGCTAAATACAATACCAGTTAACTCTCTTACCAGGCAGGTCACAGATGAAGGAGGCGACGGTGGGTTCGCCGCAGGCTCACGCTTCCAAATGGTAGTCAACAGCAGCGTTCAACACCGCGCACCGTGCACCACGTTGGGTCCGGCGTGGATCTCCAGTATCCACCGCCACTGCAACCTCGGTGATAGCCTAATACCACAACAGTTAAGTATCTTACCAGGCAGTTCGCAGATGAAGGAGGCGACGGTGGGCCCACCGCAGGCTCGTGCCTCCCAGCGGTAGTCGGCCGCAGGGTCGGCAGCAGCGCACAGCGGCGCCGCGCGTGGGTCTGGTGCGGAGCTCCAGTAGCCGTCACCACCGAGACCTCGGTAATCGCTGGGTAAAATATGATTGTATCACAAGTGTATCCAATGCAAAAATAGGCTATGCGACTATTGACATAACCTGTACCTACCTAACCAAAAAATGTTAAACTTAGCTTTTCATTACATAAGATTTCGATTTTTATAGAGTGCAAACTACTCTTGAGTGTCTTCTAGAAATGACTTCTAGCTATGAAACAAAAAACTGTGAAAACGCCAATAAACTCTCAGCAAGTAAGAATAAACCATAGAATTATTATCCCTTCCGATAGGAATATTAATTTTATGGAATAAATCTATATACTCCATGTAAGTGTTTACTTTCTCTACTGGACAGTGGACATATTCGTTCGTTAAACATTGCGAAATAGAAGAGTAAAAAGTTTCGCTTGCAAGTAAACTTGCGGTCTGTCTGCAAATTCAAACACGCTGGAAACTAACATTCATTTTCAACTCTTCTGACTAGTATGCACTTCGTGTACTCTGCTCATTGCAAATATGTGAAAACAAACACATGGCATCTGCAGTCGCTACAGTAGTAATTTAAATGTCACCAGTCTGGTTGTCATCACATTTACCCTTTGAACTTTGCATAATCTATTACTGTTGTTAACTTCATTTAAAACGGACAGTACAACCACTAATGTTAAGTTTTTTTTTGTCAAATGTGGCACCTAGGTATTTTACTGAATCATTCCATGGAATGGAATGAGAACCAATCTGCAGTGTTTTTAAAGGTCTTTGACGCTTCTTAGAAAACATAATTGCTTCGGTTTTAGCATCGTTTAACTTCAACTTCCACTTTTTAAAATAAGTTCTTAAGAGATCTAACGATAGCTGCAGCCTAACAGTTATGAGGTCTTCGTCAGAGGAAGAAGAAAAGGATGCCGTATCATCTGCAAAGCATGCCAATTCTGTGCGCGGTTGCTTAGGAATGTCTTGAACGTATAAAAGGAACAGGTACGGGCCTAATATGGACCCCTGGGGAACTCCAGCTGGTATTTTCTTCGCTTGGGAGCAGATTGTACCAATATGTACCCTGAAGCTGCGGTCAGATAGGTAGGATTGGATCATTTTCACCAGGCCAGTCGGAACATTTAAGACCAAAAGTTTGTGGAGCAGGCCTTCATGCCAGACTGTATCGAACGCCTTCTCGATATCCAGCAGGAACATTCCGGTAGATTGCTGCTGACTCAAACGGCGTGCGACATGCTCTGACACCCTAACCAGTTGGTGTGTGGTGGAATGATTGGTTCTGAAGCCAAATTGTTCATCCATCAACAGATGCTTTGAAGAATTCAAGAGCCTGGAGTAGATGATTTTCTCAAACAACTTAGCGAGAGCCGGAAGAAGGCTAATGGGGCGATAGCTTACCGGTATGCTAGCATCTTTATTTGGTTTCTTTATGGCGATTACCTTAGCCTTTTTCCACACATCCGGAAAATAGTTAAGGCGAAGACTGCTATTCATAATCTTAGTTAAGTAGACAATAGCTTTTTGAGGGAGGTTTTTTATCATTAAGTTATGAATGTCATCCTCACCAGGCGACTTGTGGTTTTTAAGTTTTTTAATATGCCGCAAGAGTTCTCGGGGTCGAACAAGGGTATTTAGACTATGTTCATTGTTTTGCGTAAGTAGGTCAATAGATTTTCTCACCTCAGCATCTACATCTTGGTCTTGCCAGTTAATAGTGAGTGTCATATTAGACACAAAAGTTTCTGACAGGACTTCGCATTGATCGGCAGTATTACAAGTAAGGGATCCATCAGGTTTTTTGAGAGGAGGAGTAGCTTGGAGTGGATTGGTGCGAACAGATTTTATAAGTCTCCAAATGTCAGAGCTGGGTTATCTACTTTATTTAATTTTTGCGTCCAAATTCTATCCTCATGCTGTCGTATACATTTGACAAAAAACTTAAATGGACCAACCATATAAAGCTCGCAAAAATAAAGGGAGCAACGGCCTTGATTGGACTGCATCCTATTTTAAATCGCAGAAGTCCTTTGAGTCCTTCAACCAAGCTACGGATCTATTCGACTCTGGTCCGCCCCATCATCACGTATGCTTGTCCTGCCTGGAATAAAACATGCCTTACTAATTACCGATCGCTACAAGTTATTCAAAACAAAGCGCTCAAAATTGCTTTTAATACCCGTTTCCGCACTAACTTACAAGTACTGCATAACAATATTAATTTTCCGTTATTACGTGTTTTTATCCTAAAATTAACATTAAGATTTTACGATAATATCATAAATCACACTAATCCGCTTATCTCCAACATAAAGCGCAACTAACTCGATAACGACAACTAACAGCAGTAGCCTTTACCACATCACTTGTATAACGTCATCCATTGTGTATGCGTAAACGCAGTAACCAGTCGGCGAAGAGCCCCGTCGGTCGTTCTAGCTTAGCGCGTGAGAGCTCCGCAACTCTGGTCACGCAAAGCGGCTTTATTTATGTACCCGCTCTCAGAAATAGTTAAGCCGTCAATTCGTTATAATTGTAAAAAAAAAAAAGGTCTTGTAACTAGGTCCTTTGTAACTAGTACTCGCGTATACTTATTGTATTTGTGATTAACTTAAACGTAGTGAATAACAAAATGTTATAAGCTTTAAGTGGTGCACGAAGCCAGAAAAAGTGTATCGTATATATGTTTGTGCTAATCAAATGTTTTGTACTTGGTAAGCATGTATTTTATTATCATTATTTCAATAAAGATATTTAAAAACAACAAAACAATGTTAAGTTATTCATGTGATATGCTTACCAAGTCGTCGTATTTCGTAGCAAAATGCATTCGTAGAATGCGCTTGTAAGCTGGAAAATTAATAAATAACCCAGCATCCGTCTGGGTCTTAACCGCAAACATGGTCTGAAGCTCCGTTTTGCGTAAACTACAACTGTGACATGGCAGCATGGCGTGGTTAAGCGAGGTCGGGCATCCCCAAACGCAATTCTGGCTCGTTATCTGTCCGGTTTGACCCACTAGAATGCGGTCCAGGCATCGAGGGTAAAGTTTTTGCGTTGTTTGAACCCGGCTTCGTGTTAAGTGAGTCCGAGATAAGTTAAACATTTTCAGGTCAATCCCTTTAGCTAGTTACGTCTTGGTAACCTACTTTATTCATTTATTAGTTCAAAAACGTATTGAAATGGGGGTTTTTGTATTTTGAGATTTTAATCAAATAAGAAGTCTTCACTTCAAAAATATTGCGACTATTGAGAGTTCAGGTTAAAAAGAAACCGTAAAGCTTGAATTATAAGGAAAGATACTGCTGCTTAGATCAGAAAATACTATTAACGAGACATACTATTACTATACGGTACGGTCTCTCAGGTGAATTAATATTTCCAACGAGATCTTAACCTTATCTTCTAACTTAAGTTTAAAACTAAGCTGAGCATTAAAGTCATATACTTACGTCCAAGTAAAGTCCCCATCAGGGTTGCTGCGGATCAGACCGACCCACACCGCAGAAGATATGTCCAGTTCCTTGAGGTAAGCCCGCACCGCGTCATACTGGGCTGTCGTGTCCACTGCAACAAGGAAAACAACGGTTAGAGGGTTAATTAAATGTTGAATGAAGGGGTAAACGACAGGGTGTGACGTCTAGGGGGCGTATTGCGATCTTGCTTTAATCCGTTCAAGTTCCAGTTAGTTCCCGCTTAGATAGTTGAGTCGCCAAATTGGTATTGCGATGCAGATTAAGAAAAATTAAAAGTATTACACGCGTAGTGCTGTCCCACGCTAATCTGTTAAGTGGATTATATGAAATCGCAATACGAATTTGCTAATCCGTTCTAATGCAGAGCTGCTTAACTATCAAAGCAACATCGCAATACGCATCCAATAGATAAATACATGTTTGGACGAGAACTTTGTTTTATGTTACATGGTGGTAGTACCGTTAGGCGCATAAACACATATTGTACTCGTAAGTTCCATAGCTCTTCATTTCTTACATGCGTTTGTATTGTTTCAGTCCAGAAAACATTCGCTATTAAACAAGTTTACAGCTTCTTGTCTTTGTACGTGCTATCTAACGATCTTAATTGCCCTCAATCATGACTGTTATAATACGATACACATTGAAAATGATTTATGATATTAGTGTTACGTAGATGATGATGATGATGCACCTTGGTTTTCTGTACGCCTACGTTTTTGGAAAGGGAACTACCACGGATTGTTTCATTTGATTCTATACTTAACTTACTTCAAAATAGGCACGACACGACCCACTTATTTGGATAACTTTGGATGAAACAAAAAAACAGAAGTGTATGATGATAATGATAAGATAAGCTTATGATATGAGTGACAGTGATGTTTTTAACCGCGCAAATTTCCAAAACTATATCACCACTATATCTCGCTCCACAAACTAACAAACAAACACTGGAACAGCGACCCCGATGTCTATTTCATTTTTGTCATAATTACCTCAGCGCGGGCCGGGCGCAGGCGGATTGCACCTGCATTTTGCATTAGTGCACACGAGCCACAGCCCGGCGCTCCGCATAATACTGGAACCCCTAATAATCCGCGACGTGCTGTTATTACGGCGCATACAAGTTTCGGTGCATAAAATTTAGCGGCGGAGAATAGAAAATTTCGAGCTAGCCAAGCTACATGCTTTCTAAAGTTTTGGAATTATGATATTCACAAGCGGTTCACATCGTACGCCTGTTTTGGCAACATTTTCCATTGCATCTCCTCCGTGCTCCTGTTGGTATTAGCGTGATGTACATGTATTCTTGATAAGTGGACTATCACACTCAAGTATATATTAACAGAACCTATAGTTTTAATGCTTTCACTAACCCTAGCGTTTCAGCTGGATCGTAGATATTGCTAATTGCCGACTCATTGGTTTTCATTCAAAGATTTGTTTTTTTCCAATCCTTTGACATACTTTAAGAACTTGAGTGATGTTAGATTGATAAGGAACACTTAGCGTTAGGTTATACACACCGTCCCTTCTAAATTTTTAAATTATTTTATAGATTTGATGATAACAATTACACAGTCTATGCGCTGAAGTCTTTGCCCATTTGTTGTATAACAATACTATAAGTCCTATAAACACAAACTTTATATATTACTCGTAATAGCGACCTTCCGGGACTGCGTCCGCTCGTTTTGAGATGGCTCTCTCCCCTCCCGTGTCAGCAAGATGTTTTATAGCTTAAAACATTTAATTTTGTATTCTTTTAAATCGGTCCAGTGGTTCTTGTAATTAGCGCGTTTAATCAGTCAGGTATCAAACGACTCCCGGGAGTCGCATAATAATGGAATTTCTATTGTGTCTCGTTCACACATACTTGACGAGTTAAACGAACAACGAAACTCTTTAGCTTTAGAATATTAGTATTATTAGTGGTATAGCGTCCTGTTTCTCCAGTAGTAGGTACTCTGCGAAGCAATTCACCAACTTTGATAAGCTATCTTGTTAAATCAAATCAATAACTTTAAGTTTGCTCAAATAAGGTCAATAGATTTAGTGTCTGCGACCTGCTTCGCCCTCGTCCCAGACACGCCTGGAGGGGTAAGACCGTCTTCAGTTATGCATCCGTGAGTTTGATCACGATTATAGTAAAACTGATTACTAAAGAACTGAAACGTTGGTGTTGTAGGACAAATTTGAGATCACCTTACGCGGTCGGAATACTTTGGTGGCTCTTTGCTTTCAATGACAGTGTAGAAATTGAAGGGGTTCATTAACAATATGTTTATTTCACATAGTCAGTTGTTTCATTGCATTTTAATATCATAAGCAGATATACACCACACCTGACTTCAGGTGCAATCGAGGTCACTGCTTAGCCCAAAATCTTAAAAAAAAGTTGTAAAAAGAGTTTTAAAGCAAATCTTGTACAGCAAATTTCTCTTAGTCTTAGTACTCTTTAGCAAATAACTTAAGCTACACCATCGGTACAGCCTACAGAATATTACTTACAAATTATCCCAAGACATCTGTCGCCGTAGCCGGCATTTACATTTTGTCTCCGGATCGTCCCACTGCCGTGTCCCAGTAAGTAAGATACTTTGGGACAAGGGCCTAAAGAAGAGGCGGCCGCGATCTACTGTGCATCTGAGAGGCCGCAAGTAACTATAATAGGATTACTTATACACAGTGAGACAACGAGAAATGGTTGTAACTTGTATCAGATGATAGAACAGTATTTTATAGTTATGTTAATGAAATAAATTAACCAGAAGTTGTGTTACACAGTCAGTGTAACAAAACGATGCAGTGGAACAATAATGTTAGTTTGAATAGCTATTAAAAGGATCCTTTACATAAAAAATTAAGGCTGAGCTGAAACTTTTCAAATTATATTCAAAATAGTTCGACAGCTTCATCGACATTCTTTTATACGTTTTCTAACGAAAATTTCTATCTACCGAATAAATTAATTTAATGACACAAATATTAAAAAAAAAATAACTTTTACACAACATCTTTAGCAAAAATACTAATCACGGGTACTAACCCGTCTTAGTAGGTTATATGCTCTCTTAGATTTCCATTGCACCTTTCTAAAATACTCTGTATATCTCTATTTCATCCCCACTAAATGTCCATCTTAATCACACACTTAAAAAACTTACCCGTAAAAAGATTTACTATAAATAAATAAAATTTGAATTAAGCTTATTAAGTAGCTTGTTGTAGTTTTGAGTGAGTACCTGACTAAGTACGAGTACTTGCTTAAAATAAGAACGACCGCGCTCTGTGCAACCGAGAGGCCGCGACTATAATAGGATTACTTACCCTGAGACAGTAACGGGAAGCGTCCCACTGGGAAAGGTTGCGTTTCTTGACTGAATGGCCTGCCCAATTTGGGCTTTTTAGGGTTCCGTAGCCGAATGGCAGAAAACGGGACCCTTATAGTTTCGTCAAGTCTGGTCTGTCCGTCCGTATGTCACAGCCACTTTATTCTAAAACTATTAGCATTACATAGTTGAAACTGGGTTGGGAGAAAAAATACATAATGTATAAAATACATTACGATCTACTTAACAAATACTTTCAACGAAAATTCGTTTGAACGAGATCTAATTAGTGTTTTTTGAGTTATAGAACATTTTCAATAACCGCAAACATAAATTTGTTCTTCATACAAATATTATGAAAAGCAAAGTTCTTAAAAGATGAAATATGAAACCAAAAATTGCGCACGGGCGGGATTCGAACCAGCATCTTTCTGGCTATCCGGGCCAACTGCTCTTCCAATTGAGCTACCGTGCCGTCGGTCCGCCGCGCGAAATTCTTGGTCTCATTGATACGTCATTGCGTGACGTTAGCGCCATCTACCCGTCTGTTTATGCAACAGCGGGCCAAGTAGTTATTCTTTACAGAATAAATTCAACTTGGAAATGATAACGCTTCGCTACTCAATGGTTTTACAATATTTTTAACACTCACAGTGTCATATTTTATTCTTAAAAGATGAAATATGAAACCAAAAATTGCGCACGGGCGGGATTCGAACCAGCATCTTTCTGGCTATCCGGGCCAACTGCTCTTCCAATTGAGCTACCGTGCCGTCGGTCCGCCGCGCGAAATTCTTGGTCTCATTGATACGTCATTGCGTGACGTTAGCGCCATCTACCCGTCTGTTTATGCAACAGCGGGCCAAGTAGTTATTCTTTACAGAATAAATTCAACTTGGAAATGATAACGCTTCGCTACTCAATGGTTTTACAATATTTTTAACACTCACAGTGTCATATTTTATTCTTAAAAGATGAAATATGAAACCAAAAATTGCGCACGGGCGGGATTCGAACCAGCATCTTTCTGGCTATCCGGGCCAACTGCTCTTCCAATTGAGCTACCGTGCCGTCGGTCCGCCGCGCGAAATTCTTGGTCTCATTGATACGTCATTGCGTGACGTTAGCGCCATCTACCCGTCTGTTTATGCAACAGCGGGCCAAGTAGTTATTCTTTACAGAATAAATTCAACTTGGAAATGATAACGCTTCGCTACTCAATGGTTTTACAATATTTTTAACACTCACAGTGTCATATTTTATTCTTAAAAGATGAAATATGAAACCAAAAATTGCGCACGGGCGGGATTCGAACCAGCATCTTTCTGGCTATCCGGGCCAACTGCTCTTCCAATTGAGCTACCGTGCCGTCGGTCCGCCGCGCGAAATTCTTGGTCTCATTGATACGTCATTGCGTGACGTTAGCGCCATCTACCCGTCTGTTTATGCAACAGCGGGCCAAGTAGTTATTCTTTACAGAATAAATTCAACTTGGAAATGATAACGCTTCGCTACTCAATGGTTTTACAATATTTTTAACACTCACAGTGTCATATTTTATTCTTAAAAGATGAAATATGAAACCAAAAATTGCGCACGGGCGGGATTCGAACCAGCATCTTTCTGGCTATCCGGGCCAACTGCTCTTCCAATTGAGCTACCGTGCCGTCGGTCCGCCGCGCGAAATTCTTGGTCTCATTGATACGTCATTGCCGTCAACAAAATATTGTGGTATTTTCGCTAAGTGGAAGTAAATGGATCCCTAATTCAGTTAAAGTTGACACGAAACCCTCAGTGCGCGAGTTCGACTCGTTCTTTTTTTATTTATGAAAATAAGGATGTATAACCGAGGAGGTCTGTCCTTTGTGCGCGCTAATTAAATATTTCCGATACAGAATTAGGTACCGTATTTCTTCTCTTTGCCTCGTTATGGGTTTATGATTACATTGTCAATTATTCATTGATTATTATTTATTATTATTAATTTCATTGTTTATTGTTCATTCTTGATCTCCACTTCTAGGCCATTTTAAAGTAGAGCGCGCACATATCCGAACTGAATTAGCAGACGTAGCCGCATCAATACTAAAATGCGGTCGTTCAACGTGGATAGATGCGTTCAGCTAAAGTGCACAGTCACCTTAGCAGACCACATTTAACTATTCATCCGCGAGCGGCCACGACAATAATGGAATTATGTGCTTAGACACCGTAGACTGACGGCAGCCGTCCCTATGGGGTAGCCTGTGTTATTTGTTAATGTACCGCACGTCAAAACAGTCCGTCGTATTCAGAACGTTCTATTTTTACTGAAGTGAAAATAAAAAAAAGAAATATTAAATTTGGAATGACAGCAATGGTTAGACAGTTCTTTGAATTTGTAGCTTTGCAATATACGAGTGTTTCGCAGTAAAAGTGAAAACTTAAATATTCCTTGATTTAATAAATGTATATAGAGCGCTTTGATATTGAGAATGACTTTGGAGTTAAATTAAACAAAGAAACAAAAGTCGCAGGTAGAACTTCATTTCATTATATTGTATCTACTTCACTGTATATTGTAAAAATCTATGCCAGAGTTGGAACTAGGACATCACAGATCACTTAATATTTTTTTTATATCCCGTCCTGCTGCTTCTGGGCGCGCCTTAATTACAATGACCTTATTTTCAAGTTTGCCTTACTAACGAAAAAATCGTTCCATTTTTATGAGTCATTATTTTCTAATAAACGGACCGTCGTTCGAAATAAATTACTTTTTTAATATCTCGTTTAGTCCGCTATAAAAGTTGGCGTCGTCTGTAGATATATACAATAGCGCACGGCACATAACAGACGTATTGCAGACAGTTGAAAATGCTTTTCCAATTTTCACAGATACAGTACCTCAATAAGGCTGCTATCCACTGGAGGTGCACAAGATGTGTAGTGCGAGAATGCGTATCTGTGATATGAAACGTTCTCCAAAAGCGGTGCTGCAGGAATCAACAATGTGTTTTTGAAGCTAGTACCTACCTACTTTTTCCCAACATACCTAATTTACGCATAGCATCTAACTTGAGCCATTATAACACAGAGCTACACAAAGCGGATCTTGTTAAATGAAGTGATTCGTTGTATTAACACATTTTAATTCGAAATTTTCACAACATAACTGTCAAAGTTACATCGCAATACGCACCCTGATATTTATCCTGAAGCAGTGATTGGGTTCAGTATAAGCTGAGTGCCCTCCGGTCATAAACTACCTATGTGTGTAAGGGCAACAATAAACGAATCTAGCAAATTTAACTCCTCGCTTTCATCGACGGTGAAGTGGACAGCAGCCTTTTAAGGAAATATAAATAGAGAACGGGAGGGTTATTCACGGCGTTCACGTGGCGAACGGTGATTCGATTATTATTGTGACGCGGTCACCGCCCGTGGCTGTCCTTTCAGTGCTTACAACACTATTATTAGAATTATACACTCAGTTTATTTAGTTTCAACAACTGCTTTTCTGATTTTATTCACTTATCTTGCAGATATAAGGTAAAGTTGAAAAGTTGGTCTTAAAAGCATCGATTTGGTTTTTATAGGGATTCTTGGCTTACTAAAATCGTGTATAGGTGTTACCTCAAAAATAACGAAAATAAAATTAAGTGATAATTTTTATTTGCATTAGGATGTAGATAGTTATTTGATATTGTTAACTCTAATTGAAAGTATTAAGATAAATGATATAATTAAAAGATAATCAAGATTATAATCCATTACCAATTCCATCAACAATCAAAATGGTTAATCCCATTAAACAAATTATCTAAATTACCCACAACCGCTCACTTTAATAGTAAAGCGTAGGATTAATGTAAACGAGAGTCATAATAGGTTTAGCGAAACCATTCTCCTCGTTTTGAAGCGAGAATTATTAACGTTAACGGTCGTTAATCGGCGAATTCCCAATTCGGGGGCCTCGCTACAATCACAGCTGATTGACAGCCTATTTCAGGTGTCAAATAACATCGGGAACTAGGGTGTTGGAAATTTGCATTACCGGTACTGGCGCGAAGCCGACAAGGTATTCAAATTGACGTAATTAAGTCGCGCACACACCGCCAGACGAACCTTACAAATGAAAACCTGCGTATTTAACTCCTGAAAGGGCGCAGTGGCACTCCCATTTAAGCTCGGGTTTATGTGCTTGTACGGACCATAATATGAAGTTTAGTTGCTTACGTACTGACAAATACTCTCGCGTGTTTAGATGAAGTCAGAAATAAACAACCCGTTTCATTTCTTTGGCACTAAACACCATTTTTTCAGCCTAAAGTAGCAAAAACTTAGAGAATACTCGAATGTTATGTTCACGTAATTTGCGCTTTATTAGATTTGTTTTGTATGTAAAAGCATTATTTTGGTTTTGGCCCAGAGCGAACCCTCCTTTAATTAGCGATTAATTATTACACAAAGGATTTCTAATAAATTCTACAACATTGTTGCCGCGTTAATTTTGATACATTCTTCTTTTTAATTACGCAGTTTCTAAGGAAACTGAATCAATTAGTCGCCACCGTTTCAGATAATTACATCCATTGGCGTATTGTGCGAATGTAACCGCCATTGAGCGAAGTATAAAGAAATAAAGCCGTATAAAGCCTTTCAGAACTCATAACAAAGGCGGATTAACTCGCTCCGTAATAACATATCGTGGCATTGTCCGCAGTTTTTAGGATTTCTTAGTCTAGACGAGTTCTTGCTGTCGTGTATGAACAAAATCTAATAAAACTCTTGTCGAAAGCTCTCGATTAAATCAAAAAGAAATAATAACAGCAAATAATTACTGCATTTGAAATGTTGTAACTTTATGTTTATGTCATTAGCCTAAAGGTGGATTCAGACCAAACAAAAAAAGAACTAGAGCTAGAACAAGAACATTCGTTTTTGTTCTTTTGTTCGAAACGGAAGCTTGATTTCAGCATTTTACGCCAAAATATACAGCGAGCGTTCTTAGAATATTCTATAGAACGCAATAGAACAACGCATGAATGCTCTGAGTAGAAGAATTTAATGAAGTGGGGATAGAATGAGTATTCGCTCGTCTGATTTAAATGGGCCCTAAGACAAAAAGCGTCTGCAACTAGGCTGGGTAGGTACTGCAGTTAAGAGAGGCCTATCTTATGAGTTCATTCGCATAAAACCCGACCGCTTCAGTTAGCCTAGTGGGAACAGGGTCATACAGTTTTTAATAAAAAATATTTTTAGGGTTCCGTAGCCGAATGGCCAAAAAACGGAACCCATATAGTTTCGTCAAGTCTGTCTGTCTGTCACTATGACCGTGCTAGGAAGGTGTTAGGGAAAAACCGTCTCAGCACGAGTCAAACCCGCGCACTGAGGGTTCCGTACCCCTTAATCTGAATTCGGGATCTACTTACTTCCACCTTGCGAAAATATCACAATATTTTTGACATCAAAAATAAAGGATTTCGTTTTTTGCTATTCGGCTACGGAACACTAAAAAGCTTTGTTCTTTGTGTTTCAACCGCTCGTTAAGATAATTGCAATTTATTTCGTCATTATTTTAGGGTGTACAGATCTTAGTTAATAGGCGATTAGATTAGTATCAGATTTCAACGAAAATACTTGGAATTGTAATTAATGAAACACTTCGCCAAAATAATGGGTACATTCCTCGGTGTAATGTTAAGCTTTTCAGAGTAGTCTAAGTTAGAGCTTAATAATGTCCCCAGTATCAAGTGATGAAAAGGTACTGAATTTCTATCAGTATTACTCTACTCCCTCAAATGTTGTATATATTCAAATTATCACATTAGCATTACTAGCAGAAGTAAGCCAGTTTTGCGCCATCTAACATAATCTAGCTAGATAGACTTCAGTGCGTACCTTTAGTACTAAAGAAATAGCAACACACGACATCTAACATGTCAGATTCGTTACAGTAAATTACTAGTTAATTCCCTAAACGATGCTTCTGCGTTTTTCATAACCTTAATCACGCCGTTACTACATCAACGCATTCGCAAGCGGCAGCGATGCGGCTGAACTATACTGAAGAGGATGCAACTATCATCAAGATATGTAACCGCCAGACGCGAATTTCGCTAGCTTATGCGTTAGTGTACTAACGCCGTAACGGCGTCAAACACTTGCGTAAATCAAAATCGGGAATTATTGTAGGCAATCCTTTCAAGTAAAAAATTTTTAAAAAACATTTCCAAGTTATTTGATTTTACGTGAGCTATAACAACTAAACGAACAGCTGTTTCTCAAATTTATGTTACGGGGCTTACTTTGGAGTCTCATGTGTTCAAAATCACTTGCATGTTTTACATAGAATTGAACTTTTATTATTAAACAGATCCTCAACTAAATATTGAATTTGACAATTTTTGAAAATTCTGTTCCAAATGAAAGATACGAGTCCTTAAAGAAAGTGAAACTTACAAAAAAAGGCGGATTTAATTTCACGTTTATTTCGGATAATCAGTCCTTTTTTCTTCGAAATAAAGATACACAGTATAGAAGCATGCCTTTTTCTACGCAAATCGAAACAAAAACTAGCTAAAATCCTTTTTTTTCATTCTTAGTATTTAGTTTCAAAACTGCAATAAAACCATCCTCGTAAACAGTTTCAAATCAGTCCGCCGCAAGGCTTTACAAGGTGTGGACGTATCGCTCGAGTTACCGCGCAAAACCTCGCGTGATCCTTGGCGCCGAGTGAATTTATAGTGCGACTAAGCAATTTTGGTAATTATAATATTTTGTAAATTAATATTATTTAATGAGTAAAAAATTCTTGAATTACAATAATGTTGTTACAGTTTTTCAAATATGGGAAACAAATGTAAAAAATATAACCTGGCTACCTCCAAGTCTCGAAAGGGAGCATTACACGATAATATATCTAAGGCCAGGGCTAAAAGGTTGGTTAAATAGTTTATATTATAATTCATTATATGTGAACCGAACTCAGGAAATCTCGGAACTCATGGTTATATTGGGTATATTTCTTTTACACTTATATCCTTATCTTATATAAGAATTTGAAACATAGTGATACAAGCATCATAACCTTGTACGTACAGGTGTTTCATATTATATTTGTTTTTATTTATGAAATAAATAATTTAGTATTTTTGTATGTATTTGTAAGTAAAGTCTTATTATATTTTTTTCTTAACTTTAGAACATTGAACTTAACCTTTGAACTTGGTCCTAATTTTGAAATCCCTTTTGTCTTTTTAATAATTGCCAAGCATCGATCATAAACCTACTAGACGGATAATGTTAGATTTATTCTAAAAACCGACAGTTGATTACAAGAGTGCGAGTGTGTGAAATTCTCTTTGTTGATGATTTGCTCGCTTCTGATTGGTTATTTGATATCACGGGCGTACTCGTAGTTCACAGAAGTTTTCAAATCTAAACGTGGCATAAGTTTTTTTGTCTTACTCGTAAGTAAGTGGGTACATGGTCGATGTTTTCAAGCAATACTTATACCCGAATTTATAGGCAACCAATTACTTCACTATGAACCTGGAATGTTCTGACTTTTGACGGTACTAATTTCATACAACATTTTGATAAGGAATGTTTTTATTAAGACAATTTATTTTGCATGATTATACATATATTTACCAACTTGTACTTAAGCACATTGTGTGTTTTCATGTCTTTAACATTCTATACGATAACTACGGATGATTGTGTGTGTGTGTGTGTGCAGAGAAAATTGCTTATTTTGTCGCTAAGAAATTCCAAATTTGCTTTTAAATAATGAGCACAGTGTTATATTGTGGTTTATGATTGATTACTTTTACTTAATTAATCATTTTGTAATGATTATAAATTAATCACCTGATTAATTTCCCAAAAAAAACTTTATACTTATAATAGCAAAGGGAGTAATTAATTAAATTCAAAAATCACTTTCAAAATCTCAGAATTCAATAAATACAGGATGTGACAAAACCGTGAAAAATAAACCGTGGTTTTCGGCTTTGTTATATCCTGTATTTTTTTTTTGTAGAATTGAATTAAAACGTGCAAAGATGCAATAGTATTATGGTGACCTATTTTTTCATTGAGCATATTATAAAGGCTAAAATTTCGTTATTTTTACCACTTCCTTCAAAATTATGCTTTTAAATAACATGCTTTGTCTGCTTACTAACTAGTTTATGGTTATCTTCAGGCTTTGCATAGAAAATATTAACGTTAATAGCACGAAAAATATTGATAATGCTAGTTACTTTGAAAATACAAAAGTAAATGATGAAATTACTCATGCCTGAGATGAGCACTGAAGATATTGATGACAGTAAAATAATGGTAATGTAGAAGCTCATCTTGTTATTAAGAACTTATCTGTCTGTTATGCATTATAATATTTGATACATAGTGATTTTCAGGTCATCGAAAAAGAGGTATCGCCCGCGGCTAATCTTGTGGTTGAAGGTCGAAGAATCATTGAATTTGATTTTTTTCTAGAACAAAATATTACGTTAAACTTTTTTTTTCAAATGTAAACAATACATAATAATAAAAATATTTACAAACTAGTTAGAAAAAAAAAACTCAAAAATACATTCTTTCATTCATTTCATGATAGAATTTCATTTGAAACCTTTTCCTCCGATTTTCTTGATTTAATTATTCATAAATGTAGTAGTAATGTTATTTTAAGAGGATCGTGTGCGCGCAAGCTTCCATACAAAAAGAAAAAACGTTTTCCACCTCATAAACGTTGTCTGATTTTGACAATAATGATTTAATGACAGTAATGATTTCATATTTTGAAAAACTATGCTCGTACGTTTTGTTTTTTTTAAATTGTCTACAAATAGGCAACGTTTTAAAATCAGCAATAGTTAATGTACTTTATCAGACGAATATTTCTTATGTGACCATTAAAAAAACAGGCCTAATTTTAATAATTTGTGTTCCTTAAGTTAAAAAATAATTATGGTAAATAAATTTACTATAAAAGAAGTCAATTCATGCATCGTATCAATGTTTCGTGTTGCATGAATAATCTTTATGGCCTTTCATTATAAATATTAATACACTTATTATATACACGTACTTATAATAAATAAAAATACATTCATTAGTAAATTAAAGTATTAAATGACATAACATGCAAACTAGCATTATCATCAGTTTACGACTTAACGGATCAAAATGGTTAGTTCGACTAAATGTACACCATTCTACGCACACAGGCGCAAGTGCATATGTGTGTCGTCAGCGCGCATTGTGTTCGCCCGAACTGGTCCCGACGCATTTGTGATAAAGGCTCTTAAAGTAGATAAGCGAGCAATAATCCATTGCGAGCAGGGTGGTGGGACAGTTAAATGGCATCACAAATATTGACTTGGCGGTTCCCTGGAGTTTTCCCGTTTTCCGCCATACTTGGCGGGCTGCCAGCCGTCTGCGCCATCCCGGGCTTATTCGGTGGTGAGATGAAATATTTTTATAATTCCTCCATTGCCGAATGGCACGGAAGCTTGTTAATCGCAAGTGAGCTGTGTCAGGGAAAGCGAAACTATGAGCGCGTCCCGGTGAAATTGGTTTGTTTTTGTGTCACGGGTCCGCTATTATGGCATCTACCTTCACAAAAACCGGCTGCTCTATTTCTGGCGCGCTAACAAAGTAAACTTTTTGTTTACATCTAACTAAATGGAATTGTTACTTACCAATTCCTATTACGTAAATGTTCTTTTTTATATTTTTTTTTGGTACACACAACAGAGTTACAACCATTACAAATTAAAAGTATCAATTCTCTCTTAAATTCGTTCTGTGTGAAATAAGTTAAAACATCTAAACTACATGATATTTCGTTTAAATTTATTACCATTCGCTAGCCAGCGAGATATTGGTACATGGATAGCTTTATCCAAATAAGGGAAATATTTATACTATCAAGGATATCATTACCCTAAAACATTTGATATCGGCAAGATATGAAGGGCTTCCATCGCAAAATGAGGCTCAACCAGGCCATGTTTACTTAATTTTACTTTCCGTACAAGCCACGGGCTTCGGTGCGGAATCAGGAAATTTATATTAGATCGCGGAGCACCGAGCCACCGCAATTTACCCCTCGGCTTGCTTGAACATCGTTTGTGCCATTTGTACATACATTTAGACTTGAAAATATGTACGCATACCTACTTACACCTTTATTGGCGCTGTATAGTGGTACACCTTATATTGTGATGACTGTGGGTCGTGTCGTGACTCAAATCAATTATGCTCAATGCCTCGTGTCTTATTTATTTTTAAAAGATTTTTATAAATACCAAATATGTATTCCTTATATGTATAATTTTAGGGACTTTTATAACATGATTAAAATATAAATAACTACTTATAGTCGAACCACAGGCGCGACACTGATCTATCGGTGTAACTCGGGCGTCGGTGACCTTGAAATGCTGCGTCTACGCGTAGGGTTGGCGGTTTAGCTACCGCGGCACAAGAAAATAATAATTACTTAATGAAAGATGTTTATGTATTTCAGGTTCAAAATATATTTGGTATAGTGTTCACATATGTTATAAATTACTTACTTTAATATATTTTCTGTTTTTGCGACTTACTTTAAACATTTTATTATTTTCTTTAATTATAGCGAAGATTCGAAATCGTACGAACGGTTTTTTTCATAAAATCTAATGGGAAGCATTCACAAGACATATCAAAAGTTATATGCTGCATTTGGGACAAATCGTATCATAATAATCGCATACGACGCGACGCGGCGCGGGCGAACTAAGTAAATTGCTTCGAGCAGAGACGACGGCTCGGCGGCAATCGGCGGTGTGTGACCCTTCGACTCGCGCATACCGTGGCATGCGTTCTCCACCTCGCGCGACCCGCGCAGGCCCCGCGCGCCCCCGCGACACGCACACATAGCTGCGAGTTAGTTTACTGCACACAAGTGTCAGTGTCGCTTCTTTTTACGTTAGTATATGTATTCTTTGGTCGAACCAAATACTTATGTGTTCTAGAGCTATGTACATATATTTGAACATAGCGTATACTATGGATCGCGCAAATACTAAATGATATACATAAAAACATTATACAATGTTGTCCTGGGTTTATATTACAACGAATCAGCTATCTCAAATTTTATGTCCGCCAAAAATCCCAACAATATCCTATAATGCTGGAAGGGCAAAAATAAAAATATCTCCCGTCGGTATTCGCCTGATTTTCGACAAATTACTACAATCCCTTTGGGTAACCTTATAGGTCCCAACAGGATCCCGTGACATTATTTTACGATACAATGTTTGAATGCTGTCCAGGCTGAAGTTTTGTGATGAGTTTTTTTTTTATTTCCAGTCTAAGAATATGGTATCTTTGTACCATAGTAAGCGCGCTTTCATATTGATAAGAGCTAGTAGTTAAGATTGAATTTTCAACACATTCTAAGAAAGCATAAAAGCGAAATTATTCATCAAATATATAAGAATAAGCTCAAAATTATACACAGCGATGCCTTCGTGCAGATAGGTCACATTCAAATTTCAGGCCAGCCAACCACATCCTAATCAGCTTTATTCACTTGCAATAGAGCTGAAATTACAATAAAGCTTTATGAGTAGCCAATCGTACTCGTATGAGCAAATCGATGCATCGCACGGATACGAGAGCAAAATCCCGAGATCAGCGCTGGTTTTGCGCTAATGCGGCAATCCTTTTGTCGATGAGAATAGAGGTGAAAATTGAATACCATTTGGCAGCCAAATCCCGTGTGTCACGTGGCATTGCCATGGTACGTTGATTGGGTATTTTATGGCCGGCACGACTCCGAGAGCCGAGAGTTCTTTGTTTTGGCACCGGGGACCTTGGGACGAAAGCTCACGTACGATTTTCACTCGCTTCAAGTATGAAGTTATTGCTAAAGAAGTTAAGTCAATTATGAATGTAAAACCTAATGTAACTAAAATATGTTTAAGCGCACACATCAATAAAAACAAACGAGATTTTGTTTTGAGACATTACATTTCACTAAAATGTTGGAAAAAAATTTCTTAGAAGCACGATTGGTAACAAAGCCATTGTTTCAGACAGGTTATAAACATAATGAAGCATAAAATAAAAAATACTCCTCTTTATCTTAAACTTCCAACGCTCTCATTCAGGAGGCATCAATCAGACAACTTAACAAGAAATAGCAACAAGGCCTTGTACCTTCCTGAGCTCGATTATTATAATAAGAGGGTACTTAAACGTAATCTCTGAGTGTTCGAGTTGAGAGTTTCCGTGTAGGCCGCGGGCGGCTGCCGGGGCGAAATTAGCTGTTTAACAGAAACGGCCATAGGCAGACATCGGCCTTAATTAATTAAGTGGCGATTCAACAGCCTGGGACTACGTAACTGTTCTAAAGAGGCTATAAGGTTGAAGCAGATCTAAGCACCCGTAAAGGAAACAACATCGTATCAACTCGAGGCGTTCTTTATTCTGTGTATGAAAGTCCATACTGTAACGCACACCTATCAATTTGGTAGCGTAACCACCTCGGATCGAGATCAACTCGGGATCCACTCTCGACCAGAGCACATGACATGTGTTGTCCCGCGCTTTCCGATGCCGCGGCCACAGTTAGGCGTTGGTAATCCCTTTACATAACATGTTTCTGTATAATTGATGCCTGTTTGATGTCAATGCGATGTTGTTCCCTTACCGAGTGGATAGATAGGCTTCAACCTTTGAAGCGACCACGTCCTAATTCTGACTAGTTGGGAAACTTCAATTTGTGGTTACTACGTTGTAGCGTGTTTCCTTACGTGTAGGCTTAGGTAAATATATAGTCTCTACTAATACTTACTAATGTACTACTGCTCTTGAAACTTGACACAAAAGTGTACCTAAATTAAGTATCTGAGGTACAAACTATGTTTATTATAGAAATTGCGTTTTCAAATAAGTACATGGGTACGAAAGTGAAGCGTAAAGTCATTGAAACCAAGCTTTAAAAAAATACTAGAATACCTTAACTTTGTCTAAATCACAATTCATCTCTTTACTAAAGTTTTTGGCACACTAGCTCACGTTACGGTTCAGCTGAGTTGACTTAGCATAAATTGTACAAGAGCTGCACCGTACGAGCCATAGAAATTAATTGAAACCGAGCTCAAGGAGGCCGAGGCACTCCTAGATCGCAGCGAAGCAGGCATGCATGGCCGCACTAGAGCACACTGTTCGGACTCGAGTTATGGCACATGACTTATCAAATGCAATCCAGTTCTAGACTAGGGGCGATTCTCACGTCAATAGAACTTTTCTCGTGTGTTGATTCATTTGCGAGTTAGACTGTTTTACAAAAAATACAAGTCATATATCTACAGCTTATTTTTGTTTTTATAGTGTTTTGTCACCATATCATGCATGCGTGCAATTTATATCATATAAATCTACGTAAAAAAACTACCGTACAGAAGAAATCAAAGTGCATAGTAAACGTGGTCCTGATTAGGAAAAAACTGCTCTTCTGATTGGTGTGCGTTTTTCCAATACGAAATGTACGAGACTTGGTCCCTAGTACTCATCTTTTAGGTAAACTACCATAAACTTCTATAAACAACCGTAATACAACTAAATATTCCCAGCGCGCGATCTTTGTTTCCAGCTCTTGTGTATTTATAAGAATAAATTCCTGTTTGCACAAATACCAACAGATGTTGCGTTATCCACGGTTTATTATTATTTCGGATATTACCTGGGCCTCGGTAGGATAAGCCACTCGCCTTCATTACTATTTTATCCTCTCATTTAACGATAATAGGAAATCGAAACCCAATCTTTGTCCCAATTATGTGGAATCGATCTCCGACGGTGGAATCTTGCAGAAAATTCTCAATTCAGAGCTCAATTTATTATCTCGTTGAGTTGATATTATTATGCATTGAAAGTAAAACTTTCGATCCTCCGTCGGCAGGTAATTATAAAGGCTGCCTTCAGAGATGAGTTCATCTTGGATTTGCGAGCAGCTTTTCTAATCTAAGACGTTAATAATACCTATCTCTTTAGCAGTGACAGAGTAATGGGTTTCGGCATACGTGGTCTTAACGAGATTGAATGCAAACACCGAGCTCCGGAGCAGATTTGCCAACTTTTTCCAGTACAAAGACGTCAGGTAGCTTGTTGACGCCCCTTTGCCGCGACATCATTAGAAGTTGGTCGAAAGAAACAATCTTTAGTTCTGTAGAGCGAACGTTTGTTTGAGAATAGTTTCTTCTGTTGCGACTCTTAACATTTTGAAGCTTTTGGAAGTCGTGATTACATTTTACCAATAAACCAAAATATCGCTCAAGGAAGCCCAAATGCCAGAGAAGACAGCCCAGGATAGAATATTCTGGCGCAGATGTGTAAGGAGACCCGACCCCAGATGATGGGAATAAGGAAGGACGAAGAAGAAAAAGAAGAAACGAAAATATCGCTGACGTCGTATTAGTATTTATACTTAGTTGAATATAAGCATCGTCAATAATTAAGCTTAAGAGTAGGTTCGCATTGTTCGTATGAGAATAGATACCTATAAAAACCTAGGAAGAAACGTTGGAGTCGATAAATTTACAATCGTTAATTTCTAGAGACATTAAACTAACTAAAGCAGAAGTTAACTAGTATACAGGGTGTAAAAAGAAACTAAATCTTACCTCACCTCTGTATTCTTATACGAGATCCACCTACACGTTACGATGGATGGTGTTATGCAAATTGAAAGGATTACCTTTGTCGTTACATCTAAAGATTACCTTCGGGATCCAATTTGGTGTTCGTACTCTATCACTTTGCATATTTTATTTTAATATAGCGAAGCAAAATTGGAAGCATATTTTATGAAATGTCAATCCTTATGAATTTGTACATGATCATAAATGTACATAGTAAGTAGGTACAGATTAACCAATTAACTTAATTTGAATAGGCTTTTTTTAATAGTACGTCAAAGTGTGCAAACATTAGGATATAGCGTAAGCAAACAATTTAATTAAAAAAAAATAACACATCGATCTTTCATGGTCGATTATCCACTCATCCATAAAAAAAAAGAATAATAAAAAGAAAAAAAAGTAACAATCATGTCGCTAAAGGCGCGATACGTCCCACTGCGTGTTGTATGTAAATTGGCAGGATTACCCTTATCGCGCGCCCTACAGAGATCAGCCGCGATCCCATTACCTGCCCTTACGCTAACAACTGACGCGTTTAAATACAAAATCAGAGATGTACAGTGACTACACATCAGGCTGTACATTTTTGTTGAAAAATAGCCATTATAGCAAGTGCATAAGATACCCCAGTGTCGAGAGTGTTGTTGTTTCTACCTGCAAGATTCAGTAATCGTTAACGTGTACATATCTCGATATTTCGTTAAAATATACATTCAAAGAGGGTGTTACAGGGATCTTCAAAAGAAAAACGATTTGTGAGTTTAAAGTTCCAAAAACCCACCCACCCTATTTACCAGGTATTTAATGGTCTTTGGCGATAATTTTTATAAAAACAGCTGTTTTTAGGGTTCCGTAGCCGAATGGCTTAGGGTTCCGTAGCCGAATGGCAAAAAACGGAACCCTTATAGTTTCGTCAAGTCTGTCTGTCTGTCTGTCTGTCTGTCTGTCTGTCTGTCTGTCTGTCTGTCTGTCTGTCTGTTTGTCTGTTTGTCTGTCTGTCTGTCTGTCCGTCCGTATGTCACAGCCATTTTATTCTGAAACTATAAGCATCACATAGCTGAAACTTGGTAGGTAGGTGTATTTTGTTCACCGCTTTCCGATTCAGATACAAAAAGTAAGAAAAAATAATATTTAAGGGGGGGCTCCCATACATGAAACTAAAACTTAAAAATTTTTTTTTACTCAAACCTATGCGTGTGGGGTGTCTATGGATAGGTCTTTCAAAATGATGTTGAGGTTTCTAAAACCATTTTTTCTAAAAGTGTAAGGTTTGAGATATAGACGCTTCCAAAGTGGTAAAATGGGCGTCCCCCCCCTCTACCTTTTGAACTTAGAAAGTGAAAATTTTGAAAAAAATATATGATGTAGATCTCAACAAAAACTTGCAACGAAAATGGTTTGAAGGAGATCGAACCAGTAGTTTTTGAGATATTGCACATTTTTATCAACCGCAAATATAACTTTGTCTTTCATACAAACACTATGAAAAACAAAGTTATTTTTGCTGTCGCAATATATTGTGATGTTTTCGTTAAGTGAAAGTAAGTGGACCCTGAATTCAGTTAAGGGTGGCACGGAACCCTCAGTGCGCGGGTCCGACACGCACTTAACCCGTTTTTTCCAGGAATCATTGAAAATGAAATAGGCATCACAATATTCAGAGTAGAAACTGGGTCTGTTTAATTTAAATGCATTTTATTCATACTCCCACTAAGCGGTTCAAATAGACACTAAATGAGGCTTTTGAGCATTATTTGCGAATATAAATTTGCTAACCTGTGTAATAGGCATAGCGTAAATAGGAGTCGAATACGGAATTTCGATGCACAAAATACCGATGAATGCAAATACGATGCTACAAGATTTCGAGCGCACATAAGTGCGAAATAGCTATACTGTGATACTACTGAACTTCGATGCACCTGAATTCGAAAGATCTTTACTGCGACACTACTGAACTTCGATGCACGTTAATGCGAGAGGGTTTCATAGCGAAACAACATAATCAAACAAACAAAATAATCATGTCAAGTAGAAACTTGACAGAAACTTAATAAATATCAGAATAAAAATATGTTGTAAAGGGCAGATAAATAAACCAAAATGCTTAATAAACTAAATCATGTGTATTTCATATATTTTTAAATTGTTCTAGCAATCAATCGTACCATAACAAAACAAAATGCCAACAAAGTTTTAATGATACACATTAACTCAACTTTACAAAAATACAAATCTTCACGAAAATGATTACAAAAACATTAAATTTGAAATATTTTTTTAACAACGTTTACAAAATTTAAATAATTAGATAACAATGTAAAATCTTATTTCTTTATGTAGCATATTTAAGGTGACTTATAATTAATTTAAAATATTTTAATGGCGAATACTAGAGCAAAAATATAGTCTTTTTTTTCAAGTAACATTTTTTATTTCATGCGCTAGTTTTTGTTTTTGTTTACCCTAACAAAACTAGCGCATATGAAATAAATTTTTATCATTATTATAATTTATATATTTTTTTATCATTATTATAATTTATATCATTTTTATTTCATATGCGCTAGTTTTTGTTTTTGTTAGGGAAAACAAAAACAAAAACTAGCGCATGAAATAAAAAATGTTACTTGAAAAAAAGACTATATTTTTGCTCTAGTATTCGCCATTAAAATATTTTAAATTAATTATAAGTCACCTTAAATATGCTACATAAAGAAATAAGATCTTACATTGTTATCTAATTATTTAAATTTTGTAAACGTTGTTAAAAAAATATTTCAAATTTAATGTTTTTGTTATCATTTTCGTGAAGATTTGTATTTTTGTAAAGTTGAGTTAATGTGTATCATTAAAACTTTGTTGGCATTTTGTTTTGTTATGGTACGATTGATTGCTAGAACAATTTAAAAATATATGAAATACACACGATTTAGTTTATTAAGCATTTTGGTTTATTTATCTGCCCTTTACAACATATTTTTATTCTGATATTTATTAAGTTTCTGTCAAGTTTCTACTTGACATGATTATTTTGTTTGTTTGATTATGTTGTTTCGCTATGAAACCCTCTCGCATTAACGTGCATCGAAGTTCAGTAGTGTCGCAGTAAAGATCTTTCGAATTCAGGTGCATCGAAGTTCAGTAGTATCGCAGTATAGCTATTTCGCACTTATGTGCGCTCGAAATCTTGTAGCATCGTATTTGCATTCATCGGTATTTTGTGCATCGAAATTCCGTATTCGACTCCGTAAATAGCAACCTAATAACATGGTAAGGGATAAGGGATTACATGATTTCGATCAATGTGGAACGCGCGGTATTTCATAAGCTTTCTGTAGATTCCAACTATGAATACCACTAGCGTGTACTTTAGGAAAATAATATAACGTAATATGATAAAATATGGTTAACAATACCCTCAAATGTCGAGATTTGCTGAGTAAGCGGCTTGTTTTACAATCCTACTACTATTATAAAGGCGAAAGTTTGTAAGTATGGATGTATGGATGTATGGATGTTTGTTACTCTTTCACGTAAAAACTACTGAATGGATTTGAATGAAACTTTACCACAATATAGCTTATACATCAGAATAACATATAGGCTACAATTTTTGAGGTTTCTAATGTGAGGTCGTAAAAAAACACATTTTTTGCGCTACTAGACGGGACGAACCTGAAGTCCACGCGAACGAAGTCGCGGGCAAAAGCTAGTATCCTATAATTTGGACGCTCCAAGAATGCTGTTTTGACGTTTTCAATTTTGACTGAAAATTTATAGTATTTTGAAATTATTTCCATACATTTTGTGTCAAAATGAAAAACGTCAGAATAGCCGTAAGCCATCAAATTTTAATAAGTTATATATCAAAAAATAATGTAATATAAATAAGAGATATTTAAATAAGAAAATAATACTTTGTCTTCGCATTGTCTAAGCGAAATGTAAAAAGATTTGCTGCAGACTTCGGCCGCAGGTTTCTATTTTTTTTTATTTCCATACATCTCTATTTGCTCAAGTCTACTGCATCAAGACTTTACAGTGAGCGTTGATTTCCTAGCATTCAACGACAGAGTACTTATAAAAGCTCTTTGATATCTCTCAGACTTTTTAAATTGCTCTAATTTTTGTTTAATCTGTCTATTCAACAAAGAACTTGGCACGAGCCAAATCCTATAGCTCGGGATAATGTTTCCTTACTTACGTTATGCCAATTAAGTACTTTTTTGTGCAAACTTTTTAAATTGGTATTCACTGAACTAACATTCACAAAATATAACCTATTTTTTTCTGCTTTCTGCTTTGCGTTGACTCACTTCATATCTTTGGAAGTCTGCGATATCATAGTCTTCACGTTGAAGCTATGATTAAATAGCAATGCATCAAATTCTGCACGCTGATTTTGATTTGACAACCTGTCCCTCACACTACCCTATTGTTTCGCCCGTCAATTGAAGCGACTTTCCGCCCCCAATAATAATCACTAACGTGCTGGCATCATTAAATCAATATCGGTCGTAAACACACGTTGTATAGTTGACAGCAATTATGGGCTCCTGGAGCTCTATTTTCGAATCACTCGCGTCGAGATTTCTACTGATTTTCGCTCGACTGAATCACTTGACATGGCCCACTCGTCGCAGAACGCGAGTGATCTTTTGTTATAATATATTTCGTTGGTTTGTATAATGTTTGATATAACTTTTGTCCATTTTTGTGGTAATAGTATTGTAAAACACGGGACAACAAAATGTAATGTAACTCGCATACGCCAACACTATGTCTTACGAGTGGTTTCAAAATAGGCCTCCCTGTTGTTTCACCGGTGTCAAGTGACCGGTACGGCTGACATCGTGTCCACCTTTGTTTGAATAAGGGAAACGTAATTTTGTTGAGTGTACATTTTCATATGAAAATTCATGTTGTGGGCTGTTTACACAACACCCGCCCTGAGTTGCTGTTACTATTTTGTTTAGCTGCTTTTTACAATGTTTATGATAATAATTGCATTACTCGTATGGACTTTCGGCATACGGTATAATAAAATTTAAAGGTTAAATCTAGTAGAAAATTTAAAGGTTTAATCTAGTGAAGATGAGATGGTTGATTTTTACGTATTCAATCAATTATATTTCAACTTGTTACTCAGTAAGGGACATTTACTTATTGAGCAGTAGAACTACACACACAGATATGTCAACATGCAACGTTACCCTATAAGTACTTGAGGCAGTAAGACGATTGAATTCGGAATTGATCAATCAAGTGAAATTGACACAGAATTTCCACGAAGCGGTCAATTTCACGCATTTCCGGAGACAGGACAATCGTGTTAGCTCTTAAGCCAATATACCTATAGTATTACCCATTTATACCCTAACAATGTGTTTTATAGAGGCGGTAAATCACGGTGACTGGAGTCAACTTAGGGGCGGTCAGCCGACGTATTGATTTCAGGCGCGCCTAGTTTCACACTCTGATAGGCACTGAACCGTGAATATTTGCAGTGGTGCTCACTTTTTCAAACTTAAAAATTAAAAACATTATACAAGATTTCTCTCAAAATACTGCGCGGGTGAATTCTAGAAGTAAATCCATTCACTTACAAAATATGACCCATCTGGCTCCTAAAACTAGATTCATCCATATTCTCTTAAGGAGGGCAAAGCAAAGAAGCAGTTAATCTATTGACTGTTTCTTCGATTTGCCCTTTTTAGAACAATATGCCTATTATTTTATTGTCTATGTCTATCATGAGTGCCTATTTCTATTGCAACATGTTAATCAGCATTCCCCACATAAAGTCCTAACGAGACTAGCAAACAACATAGCATGTTTTTAGACTTGTCTTTATAGGATGTCTATAGATATAGCCAATTCATTTCAGTTCAATATATGCAACACTAAATGCAGCTTTTTAGCATTTGTCCGAGAAATAGTGCACATTTTCCGGCCTTGTTGTCAAAAGGAGGATCTATACATAGTTCGCTAGTTTCACACTCGGGCGGGTGGTGTGCGTTCGCGCTTGCCGCTTCGTTTGCGCCGATCACAGTTATGGGTCGGCGCACAATTATCACAGCCTAATTATATCTACATCGGCCTATTTGTGTGTTCTACTGATAATTACATAGATCTATAAATTGTCTATCTACTTCACCATGCAACGATCAATCACGGTATATGAAAATGTAGGTACGGCCTACGAAAAGCGACACGAGGTACAAGTGATTTTGCCTCTACGTGGTTAGGCGCCAGAACGAACCAACTCGACCGTTAGGTTAGGTTAGGTTAGCATTATTGGAGACCCTTCGACCAAAGGCGCAGCGTAGGACGTCCACCGACAAGATGGACAGACGACCTTGTAAAGATTGCAGGATCACATGATGATAATGATGATGATGATGACTAAGCATTATTTCCCATTTTTATCAACAAGTTGTACATGACATGTGTAAGATAATAAATAGCGATAAAGATTTATTGAATGTGTAGTAGGTACATACCTTAATAGAAACTCGTAAGTAGGTTATACCCATTGAAAGCTATTCGATCACAAAGAGTGTGTGTGTGTGGTAGAGTTTGTGATGAATACTCGTACTTCAGCCGTGCTAATCTTGTTTACCAAAGAATACCCTATTCTCATAACAAAGGAACGTGATGGATCACTGGTTAATAAAACAGCGTACTATGAACTAGATTCACATAGTGATGTTACAACTATCGGTCATGAATGTATTCGATCTGTCGACATTCTGCAATTTCCTTTTCACTCACGTCTTATTCCTTTCCATCAAAACATTTTTTTATAAGATTTAAAAATTTCCTTAATTTTCTTTTTCCAAGTATATGTACTTGCAGACAAAATAAATTGTCAATTTATTAACAAACTATAAAAAATTGAACTAAGACATGCGTCATGAAAAAAAGCTTATAACCAACCTACCTATTCAAATTGACAATTTTATATCGACATCGTATTTCTGTAAGATACTTTTTTTACAAAACCTACGTAAAAGTAAGTTCGTAAATATTTTCCTACGGAATCTAAAGTGCGCAATATTCTTTTTCGCAACTGAACGTTTATATTGACTATATTTTACAATGCAATGTACGAGTAAGTATATGGTTATCGTTATCATATCGACAGTATTAACCTCTTGCCCGTAGCGTTGTATGAACGGGATAAGTCCCGTTTCAGCAGTTTGATGGAGCCATCAAAACTGGCCATCACACCCGGAATTAGGTCCAAATGAGTTATATTATAACCTTTTATTGCTTTTGTTCGGACGTTATTCACGCCAAGACCGTAATTATGTTGTAATTAAAATAATATACGAGAATAACCTTCCCATTCACCAATGATCCACCAGTTTGAGATGAACGTATAAAAAGTCAATGTATGTATGTATGTTTTGCTGATCTATACAATATTTCATTAAAAATTACGTTCCATATTTAAATAACTTATTCGTTGGTTAGTGCTTATATGTCGATGGTACAACAGGTCGTTAGTAAAATTTCAAAATATATAAGTAAATGGTTGACAAATAAGCCCGAATGTCTATGTCACAATACATTTGTCAGCTCACAGGGAGAGTTTTAATAGATTCCACCATTTTTAATAGATATACATTATTTTCATTTTTTTCTATAGAAATAATAAACCTACTGATCAAGGCCATTATATGAATGCATAAGCTATAGGCGTTTACTTTTTTTTTATGATACGTTCACAAGTTGATCATCGAGTTTTAAATTAATTGTTTTTGTTTGAGATTTTGTATTCTAACCAACTTACTTTCGTTTGAAATAGAGTAATTGCTTAACAAAGTTGGCAGTAATAAAGTTAGGACAGATAAGCGCCCACAGACTTCTTGAAGCCTCAATTAGTAAAGTAACTTTCGAATAAGAAAAAAGTACAGAAACAGCTCTTCGTATAGGACGTGTAAATAAATGAATAGTGCCTCGCAATTCATTGGAATCATAAGAATCATTAAGCGGTACAAGATACACCTACCTACCAAGTTTTAACTGTGTTATCTTGGTTGTTTCAGAGTGGCTGAGACATACGGACGCATGGACGGACAGACAGACAAACAAACAGACAAACTTCGAACGAACGTATAAGGGCTCTGTCATTCGGATACCGCAGGGCGATTCAGAACGTTCGATAAGCTATTCGGCTTGGGTTTCGGCCAGATTTTTTATTCATTTTCAAATTAATGTCGTAGTTTGAAAGAATGTTCATGTGTCAGTTCGGTAACAAATGTAACAAAATAACATAGTGGCATCGGATAAATCCACGTTATTATGATTTTACCAATAAGTGAAAGTTATCGAATCGTTACCCAATCCGTAACCAAATGGATCTGAATCGGGGGGCTGAACTCGTAGAAGAAGTTACCATCTATGAAAAGCATACATGTTCTTTTTCAGAATTTGGCATTCTTCTGAAAGATTCTATGCTTTATCACGTACCCACTTTGGGTACCTAACAAAGAAAGAACAAAATAAAGACAAAGTGGTGCTTAGTAAAAGTGTCACGTTCGGAACATTTGTTGCCGTTACGGCAAGCAGCAAGTTAAAACTAATGTTGATCCCTTTTATCTTGCTTTAAACTAAAATGGCCCCGTTTTGTCACCGTCGCTCGTCTGAATCCATCCGAGTGGTTCGTACTGATACACTTTACGTACTTTGTCTCTGAGAGTAGATACTTAAGTTGTATTGTATGTATTGTTCGCATTAAGCACTTGCTCCCGTGTAAGCCTCTGATACAGTTTAAGTAAACAGGTTTCTGATGGGATCATCATACATGTCATATCTTTGGAGGATATGCTGGTGCCAAATTAAACCCCAAGATAGATGTAAAATAATATAATGTGAAAATAGATGTTGTCGGTACAGAGGCGAGTGAGCAAGTGACAGAACGACTATACAATTTTAATGATCTAATTTTAACTTAAGTTAATGCGTGACTAAATAGGACGAGCTGTGAGTTGTTGCTGTTGACATTTGGGAAGGCGATATTGCTTATTTCCTGGACATACATCATAATATCATCATTTTCGTTCATTCAAGTAGAGCTCAGCAACAGCATAAATCCACATTATTATTAAGGTTACATCTTTTCATATTTATTTGTAAACCAAACTACTTGACATAAATAAATAAATACACCTTGGCTGTTGTATCAAACTCTCGTCGTATAAAATATATTTAAGACTCGCTTAGCTTAAATAAACATTTTATAATAGTATCTAGGTACTATTATTGACTTAAAGAAAAATAGGTGCTCCTGGCTATGTTTTATTAACTGTTTCTAGTTTTAGCTTTTTATTAATCTGTTAAACACTGCATCTGATTCATTAAGTATTTATTATTAGAATCCCGTCCATAATTTGTACATTACCAACAATATTCCTATTCATGTTCACCGATTTCCCTATTAGAGATGTGCCACAACCCCGCCGCGTGTCAGCGTCTAGGCCCCGATTATTCCTGACCGCATCTATCGCTAGAGGGTGATAATAACCGAATCCTGTCGTTGGTTTCCACGAGTATTATATTTGCAAGTGAAGTGGGTAGAACCGCAAGCAGGCTGTAAGGGTAATTGAAATTTGTAGTACCCAGTTGTGTAGATACTCGTAAGTAGAGACCGTCTTTTAATTCATTGTACCATTATCTAGGAACCAATATTGGAATACATTTTATGAGACCAAAAAAAACTAAGACATGCTTGAAATCAAACTCAAATACCTAAACATATACTTGGTTGTATACTATACAACCAGCTATTTAAAATAAAAACCTTTTTCTTGAGTCAATATAAAAATTACATCCATTGGTCATTGCTTGAGACTTGTTGATAAAATGCACTTACTTTTGCCTTAATACCTAAATAAAGTAAATACCAAGTAGCAAAACAAAAAAAAGTTAATATCGCCTTTTTAACATCGGCAATTAAATAATCAATTCCGTATTCATCCCGCACATAACACGCACCATCCCTACCCAATTTTTGAAACTCATTTGCTAAAATTGCTCTTTAAAGTAATAGGGTGCCGTTAAAAGTAGCGGAGCCATTTTGAAGGCTTTCTCGAATCATGCCCCTGAATTAATGAAGTGTAATAAGCCTTATGGCGAGTTCAGCCTAGAACGAGCCCGTTGATGAACATGCCACCGTTAAGCGCAAATGAAAGCTACTTTGCCGAGTAAAAGGTGTAAATGAATACAACCACAAACAATAACGATGGTTAAGCATAATAACTTGAATAACGGAAGGATTTAGGTACAATTGTCAATGCTGCAGTAACCAATTTCAGGGTCCAACCAGCGTTAGATCCTTTATAATATTGCTCTATCAGGACGTCTTTTATAATATTTTCTAAATTTTATTTTTGTATTTTGTTGTGAACTCCGGTGTGCGTTAATGGTGTCCCTAATCACTTCTTACTTAATCACTTTTTTCTTTCTTTCAATTTTAAGTGAATTATTATAAATTATTTTATGAAAAGCTCTAGTTGTCGAAATATTATACCACTGCAATCCCTTCTGTATATAAACTTAACTTCTAAACATCTTCTTACTACTATCACAGCTGCTATACTCGTACACTACACAATAATTAAAAATATCATTAGGTATGTGAAAAATATCCCCCAAAAGAGTGCTGAATAGTACAAGCTAAACGTAATCACACAAGGGACAGCAGTTAAAGCGTCTCAATCGACAGTTAGGTAAACAAGTGAATTCCGTAGTCATAGGCCCATGTCTAGTAATTTTGTAATACATATTTTATTGCAAGTCCAAACTTGCCGAGACAATATCCGAGAGGACGAACAAAAAGGTGTTACCGGAACTAATCTTTTCTTACTACGAGGCCAGCAAACTTCGTAGCCGTCACGCGCGGTCTACGAAACTTCGTAGCTTCAACAAAGATTTCTGCTATGCCTGTGTAACTGATGATCTTACATTTCATAGCGAAGTTCAATTGTTAAATAAAATAGCAAAAAACGCATCTGTTTCTTATATCATAGTTTAAAAAAGTAAGGAAATGAACGTGCCACTAGATAGGAAATGCGTTGATTCCACCTTTTGCAGAAATTGTGTGTGTCCAAATTTATTGTAATTAGTGCTGATCACGATGAATATTTTTGGATGCTATAAAATACTATAAAAGTTATTTAAATAGTGCGTGGTTTGTTTTGTTAATTAATAATTTACCTAAAAAGTAGGTAATTTCTAATTCAATGAATTAATGTTATTGATTTCCTCAAGATTAAAAATGAAACTTTATCATTGCGCAGCCAAGTTTGTGGAATAACAGTCCTATCCACTTGTCATGGGCTTCTTTTAGACTGTATTTATTTAGAGTAGTCAAATATTTTTGAGAATTTCAAAACCACAATTCAGCGTTTGAACTTATGAATAAAACAGTGAACTTTTCCCTCGACTATGGCGTGCGAGTCACACGTAGCATTGGCATAGAGCTGACAAAAATAGAAAGTGAAGGATCGATCGCCACACCTCTAGTGCCCGCCCTGGCTATAAACCACACCTTGCTTACGGTAATACATCTAATAAACCTTGCTAGATTATTGCCACCTGCCCTTGCCATGAGCTCTATAACGACTCTGCCTCTGTACTGCCCTGCTTCACTTATTTTTTTACGTATACCTAGTTCATACCAAGCTCAAAGCTCATAGCTACAAAGCTATAGTTCATACAGAGATGTTAAAATACAGGCCTGATATCAGGACACGAGGTAAGGGTCTTGGCTGGACTAACGTTTGCTTACAGACCGCTTGACTGCCTTGAAATGTGTAAATCGTAAGAACTGTAGTAATTAGCGAAGGTAACTTTGATCTATAAACACAAGTTCACTTAATACAAATAGTCTTTACTTTCTTTATTTTTAATAAACGAATGATAGCTTTATTTTGCCTTTATTGCTTTGATCGACATTTCTCTTACAAAATAGAACCATTATTTTGGATTCCACTGACACGCGCTATCGCTGTTTGGTATCAAAACAACTGTGTTTTGCTATGACAAGCAGAATCGATAGAAATCGTTTTGACTACCTACCACTTCTCTGAAAGTATGGTTTTCGTTTTGAAGAATGTGTCTAATGCAGTATTTATTTTATCTCAATTTGAGTTAAATGTTTTTTGTCACACAAGAATTAAGATAAATATTTTGCTTAATAATTGGTAGACGGGGGTGCTTCAAATATAAATAACTTGGATGTTAAAAAGTACTGACTATGTAATCTTCAAAAGTGATTTGTAACGCACCAGACTAATATGTTAAGTACCCATTTATTGCCAAACCATACACAAACATTGAGACTTTACAACACAAAACAAAATAACACGTAAAACGTTTTTGTGAAAAACGTCAAATATCATTCCTAACGTAGTCGCCAGTTTAATGGAAAAAGCTTTTGAAAACCGATGCCGAGCCTATTTTCGTATCGCTTGTGATCAATGAAATGATTTTGCAGGCCGTACAAATATGCTTTCAATATGTTGCCGGCTCGACAAATGTGTTACTAAAAAAGAGTGAATGAAAAACTCCCGCTGACTTTTCCAAGAAAAATCTACGCGATTCGAGAGAAAGGCAAGTTGTCGTGTTCTTGAAATTACGAAAAATCGCAAGTCATCTTCCATGTGCCATATTTCTGCTTACGAAAAAAAAACGTTTCAAATATTTAGAGGTGAGTTTTCCGGAGGAAGAAAATACGAGTAGGTGAACATTCGTTTTATTATGTCGTAAAACCGGGCGTCCTAAATTCGGTAAGTGCTCGTGCACGGTGTTTTTCTGACTTTTTCTTTCTATCTAATTCACGTGTAAGTTTATATTGGTTAGGATTTCTCCCCGGGGTGTTTGCTGCTGAAATATTTGTTAGCACATAAATAGATAGCTAGCTCTGACAGCCTGTAAAGCCTTACCTGATATACTATTTCTATAGCCTTCTGCCAGTCAGTACTGATGTTGCTGTTAACCAACACCAGGGTAACGCTTATTTTATAGCGGCGTTTACTCCCCATATCATAGGATCGTCACTGAATATTGCAGCTTCTAATAGAGAAGCGCATCCCACTAGGCTCTCTACTACATTCTGGTAATCCTGCCGCTTTTTGGTCGGGGACTGCTTATTCAACATATTCGTAGCTAACCACCATATCGTGGCGATTCACTATGCGTCACTGTGACCCCGCTAGTAGCCTACAGCTCAGCCTTAACTTATTATCGTACCCACGATAAATTAAAGAATGGAAAAAAACGATTGAAATTACCCTTTATAGCTTCACAAAACGAATTGCATCCAAACCTCGAATGCGAAAGTGCAAAATCCCAGAGTGTTGAGCGTATTAGCATCAATTTACATAAACGGATCGGGATTCTAAGTCCACTCGGATTTAAATAATAAATGGACGTAGTTCGGTCCTGAGGTGGCCGCGAGTTAGGGCGGCGACACACGCCCACTAATTGAGTGAGCAACGCTTTGGCGACATAAGTGCACACTTCTGATTAATGGACTGTGTGGACATTCGTGAATTATCACTCTATCTAATTCAATACGTGAAAGTTACTGTGGTCGGTAACTTAAGTTAGGATAGGACTGTTTTAAATTAAAACATACCTCTAAAGTATAAGTATTAATTTATGCTGTATCTTTTATACACACTTGTTTTGTATCTTGTATCTATTATTGTTATGTTTTTTGCTACGTTAACACGACAACAGATAGCAGATAAAGGTTGATTCCTACTTTATAAATTATATTTAAAGTTGTTTACATAAAAATGACACAACATTTTATTTATAAGTTGGAATCTATGTACAAATGGTTTTACAGGACGAAACAAATTATACATACAGAAAGAATCTTAATGACTTATTATCTCGTTCTATATGACAGAAAAACATGTAATTCGTATAAAAATATAATTCTTAGTCATTAAACTTATTTCCGCCCTATCTACCATCTTGGTCATTACAAGTCTCAGTGTGCAGCGGCCCTTAACATAGTCGTAAAGGGCTAGCGCATGACGGGACACCATTTATTACGATCTAGGTCGCTTCTGCACGTTGGCTGCCTTTTACGAGCATGTGGAGATTAATAGATGGGAACCCTGATGGGAGCTGCCCTAGCGACTGCTGAGTTAAGAAAAAATACGATTGCGACGGTAATCTTGCGGGGCCCGCTTTGTGTAGGAGTACCTACGAGTATTGAGGTAATATGTTTACCTGCTGATAACATGAATATACTATACATATATATTAAAGTGTATTTACGTAGGTTCTGTAATTATTTAACTGCCAAGGGTAAGCTTATATTTGTTAATATTGTATTGATCTACAATAAAAATATATTATTTGTTTACGTCCAGTGTAGTACCTACATTTAAATATTTTTGCTTGAATTTCTAACTCACATTTTGTTCTAATAAAAATATTTTTGTATAACACTTAATGTTAAGATTAATTAAATTAATAAAACAATGATAAATTACGACTGTTTCAAACACGGACCGTTAATAATTAATTATCATTTTTGTTCGGAACATTAAGTGGACTGGCATCTAATAAGGCCGAATTCTCTTCCAATTTAGGTTAATAATTTCCGTGAGAGAATCCTCGAGAGAAATTACGCCGGCGAGAAAATAGCCCGAAACTTTGCGAGCCACACACACATCTGTGTGTGTTTAATAAACACTATCCCAGAAGAAACTAATAGCCAATGATAATTTTTCCTACAAATATATAGTATATTATGGCCCAAAAATGAAGCTGAGTAGGGTCAATGTTTGTAAAAGTTAGTAATTTTTGATATGGGTGAAATGGATTTCTGATAATGTTAGTGTAAATAAAGACACAAAGTTCCCATTACAATGCAAAGAGGCCACTTACTGACCTTTTTATGACACCTAAAGGTTATTTTCAGAAGTTTGATGTTACTTGAAAACTTAGCTGGCTGGGAATTCGAGAACTTTGATGGTTTTTGAGAGATTAAAATATCTGGTAAAATAAAAAAATACACTACGGCGTTTTATTTAATCAGCCAAGTCCTAACGTCAGATTTCTAAAACAGAACTTTACCTACTAATAAGATTTTTTTGTATCTTTAGTCAGATCTCTCTCGCAAAGCTGGACAGATCTCAGTTAATTATTACTTATTCATTAATTTATTTACACAATTCCAAAGAAAAGCTAGACGCAGACGTGGATGTCGTAGGTTGAGATAGATCTTCTTTCGATGGTGCATAAGAACAAAAGAAAAAACCGGCCAAGTGCGAGTCGGACTCGCGCACTGAGGGTTCCGTGCCAACTTTAACTGAATTAGGGATTCTTACTTCCACTTAGCCAAAATACCACAATATTTTCTTGACCGCAATTATAACTTTGTTTTTCATAGTGTTTGTATGAAAGACAAAGTTATATTTGCGGTTGATAAAAATGTACTATATCTCAAAAACTGCTAGTTCGATTTCGCTCAAACCAATTTTCGTTGAAAGTTTATGTTGAGATCTACATTACATATTTTTTTCAAAATGTTTACTTCCTTAGTTCAAAAGTTAGATGGGGGGGGACGCCCATTTTACCACTTTGGAAGCGTCTATATCTCAAACGTTAGACTTTTAGAAAAAATGGTTTAAGGAACCTCAATGTCATTTTAAAAGACCTATCTATAGACACCCCACACGTATAGGTTTGAGTAAAAAAAATTTTTTTGGTTTTAGTTTCATGTATGGGAGCCCCCCCTATAATATAATTTTTTCAAATTTTTTGTACCTGAATCGGAAAGCGGTAAAAAGGATACACCTATCTACCAAGTTTCAGCGGTGTGATGCTAATAGTTTCAGAATAAAGTGGCTGTGACATACGGACGGACAGACAGACAGACAGACAGACAGACAGACAGACAGACAGACAGACAGACTTGACGAAACTATAAGGGTTCCGTTTTTTGCCATTCGGCTACGGAACCCTAAAAATGAACCTACTCAGAATAATACTCGCGAGTATCACGTAAGGAATCAAGTTTCTAATGCTGATTATTCGAGTCACATTTCCGCTCCCTCCGCTATAATTCCTCCTTCCTTGATGCCAAAGGTCCTACTCTCAAAAACGATCTTTATGTTTTCGGCACTGGGGTCTAAAGATAAGATAATTAAGTTTTTGTTTTATAGCGTTTTGTTTATTTGAGTGAATTTCAACAAGGTCGATTTTTTTATCACTTCGGTGAACTTTTTTATTTTGAACATTTATTGAATTTCAACTATGGTTTTTGATATTTCTTGATTTTGTTTATATCCATACGTAACGCCATTAAAATATCTTAATAAAATAAAAAGATACAGTACCTTAAAGTTTTGATGCCACCGAAATGAAAAAACGATTCATCGAAATGAAATAACTCGCCCACCGAAATGAAAACACTTATCCACCCACCGAAAACATTTATCAAAATTACTTCTATGCACTAAAACGCGCGGTTCCTCGCGACTGCATCCTTGCGATTTGATTTCACTCCATTCCCGTAGGTCGTAGCGTGATGTTTTACAGTGTCCCGTATGTAGAGGTTAACCTTTCTTTCAGGACTCACATATTATTATAACTTATTTTTTTCGTCCTCGCCTTTTCCCGTCACACGGGGTTGGCTTTCATAATCATGCAGCGCCATTTAGTTCGCTGGCTGGTATCTTCTTCCGTAAGTCCAAGGCACTTCATGTTCCCCTGGACATTCGACAGCCAGGTCGTTTGAGGTCTTCCCCTTCCCCTCCTTCTCGTAGCCATAGAAAGGCACTTTATCACGACGTGATCTTCGGGTCTTCTCATAACGTGACCGTACCACCTGAGCCTTGCTTCACAGATTTTATCACCTATGGGTGCAACCTTAAAACTGCGTTTTATGTATTCGTGCCTGCCCATCTCAGCATACGCATCTCAGTGGTGTGTAGCTTGTTCTCGTGCTTCTTTTTAGCTTCCCAGACCATGCTGCCATACAATAGGGCTGGTCTTACTGCCGGCCGTTTTGTATACTTTGCCTTTTGTTTATTTTGCCTTTCGTTTTTACTGGCATTTTCGTGTCACACAACACCCCTGTGAACGTACGCCACTTATTCCATCCCGATGTTGTTCTCTGCGTCACATCTGGATCTACAAAGCCTGCTTCCGAGAGAACGGAACCTAGGTATTTAAATGTTTTAAGCTCTAGGGAGGGTCGTGTCGCTTAGAGTTATGCCTGGATTTACCTGGGCGTTGGGGTCACATATTAATATAACGGAAAACAGCATTCTCTCCATGAAATTTAAACGCCGCGCGCCGTGCATAAAACTGGTGATAAGCTACTGAGACTACAAGTTTTCAGTTTTTTTATTTACTATTTTCATAATTTATTTAAATGTAACCGGATTTACACATAAGATTTGTATTAACAGAAGTCGAATACCCATCACAAGCTGACAATTTAGTAGATTTTCTAATGTACATAACTTGAAAAGGACATAATTTACATTTTTAGGGTTCCGTACCTCAAAAGGAAAAAACGGAACCCTTATAGGATCACTTTGTTGTCCGTCTGTCCGTCCGTCTGTCAAGACCCTTTTTCTCAGGAACTCGTGGAGGTATGAAGCTGAAATTTATATCAATTACTCAGGTCTACTGTCCCTTGAAGCTGTGAAAAAATCAAACTTCTAAGCCAACGCAATCAAAAGATACAGCCGTTTATGCCGCAAATTTTCGACACTTGCAAGGGAATCAAAACCTACAGGGTGCTTCCCGTGAACTCAGAATCTTGAAATTTGGTACGAAGCAACGTCTTATAGCATAGATAAAGGAAAAATTACGAAAACCATAAATTTTTAGTTACATCACATAATATATATTTTTTTAATAATTTTAAACTTACTACCCATTTCCTCATAACTTTGTAAACCTTGCAGGTTTGTACGGAACCCTCGGTGCGCGAGTCCGACTCGCACTTGGCCGGTTTGTTTTATATTTTTTTTTAATGTTTGTCACTGTCTAGCCTATCACCCAATTCACCCATTTTAGGCTGGACCTCTATTTACGGGACACCAAGTATAGCCAATAACCTTTCACGATAAATGAGCTATCTAACAATTTTTTTTCAAATCGGAGCAGTATATTAGTAAAGCGCTTAGTAAAGCGCTTCTCTTCAACTTTCATAATGCCCACAGCAAAAGAGTGGAACTCTCTACCCGCATAGTGTTTCTATCGGTCTACAACACTGTTATTTAAAAAAAAAAGAGTGAACAGGCTTCTTCTGGGTGAGCTTGCTTCATCGTCGTCCCTGTCTATGCCTCGTCTGGTATAGTCTAGAGACAAGCAAAAACCCATATCATAAAAAAATCAATATAAATTTTTCAGCTTTACAACATTACTAGTGGTCCCTTGCGATATTTTCTGTGCGTTTTGCTTTTACTCCGTTCCCGTAGATTCCAGCGTGAAGTTTTACAGCCTTTTCGTATACAGAAAGGAAGGCAAAACAAAAATATTTTTTCAAATTGAACCAGAAGTTCCTGAGATTACCGCGTTCACATAAAAAACAAACCAACAAACTCTTCAGCTTTATAATATAGTATAGATTTCACCGAAATGATATAATGAAGCCATCGGAATGAGAAAAACAATCACCGATATGAACAATTTACGCACCGAAATTAATAAAATTCACCGAAATGATATTTTTTATCATTTCGGTGAATTTTGTTTCATTTCGGTGGTCAATCTAGGCCACCGAATCAACCGAAATGAAAACACCGATGTTAAAATCCGTAACAAAATTAAACATAACAATAAAAGTTTTAAAGTCATAACGTTATTAATACCACTCATAAAAACGTACTTTGGGAAGGACACCAATAAATATTTCATACATTTTATGGCGTATTAGATGACAATATATTCCAACCTGCGGAAATGATAAATAAAATGTCCCATGTCACCGAAACCAACTACTTACTTTTTTGGCGGGAAAACGGAGCAAGCGGCGCACGTCTACTTACTTAAAGCATTGAGGCGGCACTGGTATGTAGCGTTTTAGCGCAGGAGGAAGTAGCTAGAGTTGTCCCACGCAAAAATATACTCGACAAACTAAAATTCACCGATATGAAAAGTCTTATTTGACCACATGCATTTTTACTTATAAGTCATTTAATTTAAAAGATTAAATTATGATATTATTACGTGATAGTACTATAACTATTCACGATTTAAATGAAATAAGAAATGATACTAAATACCCAAAAGTTTTTACTCTATAAGAGAAATTCAACAGAAAAATGGAATTGACCGCGCAACCGAAATGAAAAATATGGTGCTTTATCATTTTTTATTTCGAATTTGACGCAGTCCTAATCAAAAAATATTTATGGTCTCGTATAAAGGATAACGCCTTCTATCAATACAAAAAAAATAAGCTTCATTGTATCACCCTGCACTGCCGATTTCACTCATGCCGCGTAAAATTTGCTGTTGGGAAATTCACCCATTTACGTCAACATGTGTACAGTTACATAGTATGTACAAGCACAGTAGCAGTAGATGTTAACTCTTCGTCACTCAAACTATAACTAGGCGAGCAAAAATAGCGCTGTGTATACCTAACTCTGTTTTGTAGACCTCATAAATAAAATAGAATAGATGAAATAGACAGATTTTTTTATTTTACACAGAAGCAATCGCAGCATAAGACGGATCAATCACAGTGCGTTTTCCGTAGCAACCGGTTAGGATCTAAATCGGATAGTAGTATGTAGTCTACTACATACTACTATCCGATTTAGATCCTAACCGGTCCCAGGCCTCTGAAACTCGGGAGGACGTGATGCGCCGAGCCAACAGTTTATTCCTCTGTTCATGTGGATTACTGTTTGTGCGGATGGATGCAGTGATTGCCCCACTTTTACTTGGGTCATCTTGAATTTGGACTTAAAAAAGTTGTCTTATTGAACTCTTGCCTGCCAAATTTTCGGTCGTAGTGATTTAAAAATATACTTACGCTGTGAAATATTTTCATAATCCAAATACAGTTTAAGGAAAAAAAAAATGCCATTAAACTAACCCACAAACATTGAGGTCTTTCATTAAAGTAATATCGCTCGCTATTTGCAATGTAATGTCATTTTACAAAACCATTTCATAATGTTTTGTCGGAAAGATATGTTACAACAATGCTTATTGGACGTTTCTCTCAACAAAAAGCGGTCGCAAGTAATATGTTGTTGCGGGCGATATTTCTTACCTTGCGAAGAACGAAAAATACCGTGAATGTGTGACGAAGGCCGAAATCTGAGCCGCGATATATCTCGGTGATGTATGGCGGGTCAGCGCGCATTTATATTATGGAGACATCTCCCAAATAAAATCTCCCATCACTCTTATCCTTGGTTTTCATTTTGTGAGTAATCGTACATAGCACATTGTATATGAATTTTAATTATTCGGTACATAATATTACGTCAATTAATTGAATCCCTGGTAGTAGGCCCAAGCATATTATGTGTACAACACATCTAAAAATACCATCATGATTTCCATAAAATGTTCCAAAACTAAATTAACTTACAAATAAAGAAAACGGAGCTGGTAAATTACGAGTCTTAAGATATTCAAGAATCTTTTTGTAAGGGACCGAAAGGAAGTCAAATAAAAGAAAACAAGCATTCAACTCACGGACGATACTTTTTGTCCAACAAGAAATAATCAATCGAGAGTACCTACCTCGACTCTACGTATAGAAAGTCTAGCAAACCACATCGGGAAAGTTGATTCGAAAAGTTAATATTCAAAGTTGGAGTGGCAATTTACACAAGAAACCCATCTGAAAGGCCGAACTGCTAAGTAGATGCTTGAATAATGTAAGCAGAAAGGACATTTGGAAGCTTCCTAACGAAATCGATGGACGCAAATAAATATGGGCTCTTGATTCTTGACTCGACCACTTGAGTCTTTGAGGGCTACGATCCAATTTGTATTCAGTATAAAATTCGAGTACGTCAGTAAACTGGACTTTCCTTCTAAGAATGAAAATAACTAAAGTCAATGAGGATTTGCAAATCTCTTGCGGTGAAGCAGTTTTCTTTTTCTCAAGTCAACAGTCAAAATAAAGTCACTTGAACATTTTCAGTATTATTTTATCTTACTTAACAAACAAAACAGAACAATTCTGTTAATACATTTCTCTTTTTACGTTGTCTTTTGTCTCAGCAGCTATACGTACAAGCTGATAGTGCCGAGGAAATATAAGACGATACAAACTTTGAAGAACTTGAATTACAGTGAGGCCGTCAACAAACACCGCCCGCGCGATTTCAGAGATCTTGTTTCGATGAAACCAATCTCCTTATTAGATATTTCAGATTCCGGCAACGCGGCATTGAATCAGATTGTTTGGCTTTGTTATTTTAGAAACTAATTTAAGTTATCATTTACACGATGGAAGGCTTGTTACAAAGGGGGCGAGACCTTTTGAGAGAGCTCACAATGACACGTCGGCTCAATTTGAATAAGGGATAAGTATTGTTTTGTTTGGAACTGCACCCCATCGTCCTCGTTTAAAGGATTGAATGAGACGAACTTTGCTTTCTCTTACAAAGAAAAAGGTCGAGTGGTGATGGGTACATTCGTTTGTTACCAAATGATTTATTACCCTACTACATCCAGGATATATAGTTAAGTTGCGATTAATTAATGCGAGACTTCAAACTGAAAATAAACTTTATTGATGAGGTGCAAAGATAGTGAGAGGGAACTTCAGTCAATATAATTTTCTTTTGTCCAAAACTTGCATGTAATTTGATACGTTGTGTATATAGATACATAACGTATGAATAGCAAATTTCATGCAATATTCATAGGAATATAAGTTTTAAAAGGTGCTAAAGTATGTATAATCCCAAAACGATAACAAGGGTTTTCTAACTTGACTCGTTTCCTCCCATTCGACCCTGCTTATGACGGCATTATGACCCTGACGCGTTTTACATAAAAGCCCATTAGTTTAATGTTTTACGACATTAGATCTAAAATCGTAAATTTTTGGTTGAAGGACCTTTTGTGTGATAACTTGAACTGTCATGCCATTTTATTAATTTAGGCGCAGTTTATTTTATGATTTGAAGGAAGAAACTTAATTTTTAGTTATTAATTCACCCCTATGCGCTATGTCGTGATAGGAACCAATTTATGACAGCTCTCAAACAACACCCTCTCATGATAAACTAATGGTTCTGTGGCTTATTACCCTAAACCCCTTTAATACCAAATTCTCCAAGTGACTTGCATGTTTTGTTGTCATCTATTATTATATTATACCCGAGTTATTATTTCACACAATGTTTCTTAGATTATATCAATTCGATTCGATTTAAAATATTAATAGATAGAGTCATGATGATGTATGTCTAATAGTGCCCTAGTTATGAAGAGGAGAAATTTAAAAAGCTCGCCAAAAAAGTTGATAAAAGGTAAAAACATTTTGTATGAAAAGAAAACAACTAGCTTCAAAGTAGTTTTTAATTTTAGCCTTTAGGAAGCCCAAGCTCCTTAGTATTAATGTCATAAGTAGAGTACGTACGTAGGTAGCTACGTATGTTGTACGCTATCGAGAGTAGAGGGTTCTCATATTCCAGCGCCATTCCTTCGGGAACAAAACGGACACTTATTGCAGTGGAACTAATTTTTGCCTGCCATATCTGCAGACACGGTTCGTAAACGTATTTAGGTGTATTCGTATTCTCTGCGAGTCTTAACTAAATTGCTCGGTGTGTTATTGAATTTCGACTTCAGACACCATTCAATTTAAGTACGCTTTGTAGCCACGAGTATCTTAGAGCTTAATACGCTTTACGCTCACAAAGGCGGGCTGTTTCGCTAATAATAATAATAACAAAGACTTGTTAGATAATATGGAATACGAGAACTGATAATATCGTGCGCTACTTTAAGGCAACTGTTATCCCATTCTCATTCAAACAGCGCCATATTAGTAACCAATTTGTAAGTAAAAAGAGAAAATTAAAGAGTTGTTGCCTAAAAGAAGTCGTATTTATTGCGCAATTACATTTATTTCTGAGAATCGTGAAAACATGTAGGCATAAGATTCGCAATGAGCGAATTACGTTACGTATGTATTCATCCCTATTAAGCTTGCCGTCGAAATTACATTCTAGACTTTTGTTGACGAGACATTTGTTAGATTTTACTTTTATAGTCATACTTAGATGAGTACTGAATGGTTAAATAAAATAAAGTCGGATCTTATAATTTTAACAATCAAATAATATCTGACACCAAGCTGCGCAACACTACGCTGACAAAATAGTGCCTATTAATAAATAAATATATTGCTATTGTATGTATGTTAGTCTTTAAGGTATATATTTTATTTTTAAATTGTCATATGTATGCTAGTCTATAAGGTATTTGTACTATGGGCCATGTGTAGCCTGAAAATAAATGAATAATAATAATAATAATAATAGTACCTGACTCCAAATTTACCAGCTACGAAGCTGAGAAAAGAAAAGTATAAAATAATAATAATATTAAAGAGTACTTGTAATATCTTTGGTTCTTCGGCTCGTAGACCCGCCGCTAAACGGGCTGTCCAGTTTTATTTATTATCAAAACAATTCTTAGCCACGCGAACACTGTCCACAAAGTTTAAATGGCTTCCCAACTTTGTTACCCAAAATGGGGCCGTGATTATTTTTCGTCTTAGAACAAGATAATAACTTTTAAAGGGATGGTGCAAGTAATATTCCTCAGTTGAAAAACAAGGGCAGGGCAAAATTGATTTCAAATGTAATATTATTTTTCAGGATCATTACAATACAATACCAAGAAAAGTGAGTGTATGGTCTTTCAAGTCAGAGGAAAACACACGCGAAACATACCTCCCATTAAACTTTATGATGTACCTCTGAAAAGAGTACAACAGTTCAAATATCTTGGGCACGTGGTGACGTCTGACTTGAGAGACGATGCAGACATGGAAAGAGAGCGTAGGGCGCTGTCTGTAAGAGCAAATATGATTGCACGAAGGTTTGCTCGCTGCACTGCACCAGTAAAAATAACTCTTTTCAGGGCATACTGTACATCTCTCTACACGAGCAGCCTGTGGCTTTCTTACGCGCAAAAACAATACAGCGCCCTACGAGTGCAGTACAATAATGCTTTTAGGATGCTGATGGGGTTGCCTCGCTACTGCAGTGCCTCTGGAATGTTTGCTGACGCTAGGGTGGACTGTTTTTACACAGTCATGCGAAAGCGGTGTACATCCTTAGTGCGCAGGGTACGGGCTAGCTCTAGCAGTGTCCTAAAAGCATTCGCCGACAGGTTAGATTGTCACTACTTGAACCACTGCAGCATGGTTCATGTGGTGGCAGTCTGACCTGTTGTGCTATCAAAAATGTATTCTTATTGTGTGTCACTGTGTGTTTGTATACTAACATTAGGCTAAGTCTCTTATGTAACTAACAAATTGATCCTTTGTTGGTCGAAATAAATGAATTGAATTGAATTGAATTGAATTACGACGAAGCTTTTACAAAAGTTTGTCAAATAAGAACAAATTAATGAACAAAGTTTGCTTCAGGTACAAGTATCTTAAAAAGCTGATAGTTACGATTAATGGTCAATTTTGGCCGCGAGCTATCGCTTTGACATAACATTTTGTTTTTTTATTTTGTGTTTTGTCTGAAATCAAAGTAATTAATTCCAACATTCGCTCTTAGATTTTTTTATCTATTATTTATTATGTGACATCTAAACATATATTATGTAAAAACTTAAGTTGATATACCAATCATAATGATCACTGCAGTCAAATCACTTCTCATCTACGGGTGAATACAAAAAAAAACATCTCACTTATTAGAAGACATCATGAATTCGATCCAGCGGCATAATCCTCGTATCAAATTATTAAGTATGTGGGTACCAGCCAAGCAACGTGCAAATGTATTTGTACGCATTACGCGGACTGCGGTGCATTTCAATATCCCAGCCGTTACTGTAATCGTCGGAGCCAGCCGCGAACCATTACACTTGATGAGGCCCTCGACCCGAGATACACCCTATCATGAATAAATGTACCTGTCGATAAGAAAATGTAAATATGCCAGTCGTATTTCAAGACGGGCCCACCCAAAATGTTAATAAGTTGCCCATCCCAATTTTATAGTCAAGCTATTGCGCTCGGAAAGTTAGATACGGCACATTTTAACCCGAATCCAACCCAATACATAAACGGTAAAAGTTACATGACATGGGTTAGTTTTATTGCGAGAAAGAAACCGTAAAAAACGGCTTATTGTCGGTCTTTAAACTACCATTGCACCCGCGTTTATACACGTATTTAGATATACATAAGTAATCCATATCATAAAACGGTCCGTGTACAAAATAATCAAGGGTTCATTCTTTTGGATTCAAGGGCAAGGAATAAACCATTCCATTTTATATGTACCTCCTTTAAAATACATTACATATTTAAATTATCTATTCATTTTGGCGTTGGATTGATTGTTTCGAACCCCGAAACATTATTTTATCTTGATAATAGAATATCGTTCTATCTAGACCTAGGTGCAGATCCACCGATCGATCGGACGAATCACAATGATAACATAAGCGGTTCAACGCACTTCACAGACCTCAGACAATAGGCTAGCATTTTAATTAATTCTGAGAAATGGCTATCCAGACCGATTCAAGTGAGGGTGAAACATTCATCTACTGGTAGCGAGCCAGGTACTTATGGTGTAAATATTAATATTATTTACTTGGAAGGGTGTTAAGATTGAAATATTCATCGGAGAGATGAACACAATTCATTGTTAAGTTACAATGAGTCTAGAACAAAAACTTTCCATTTCAGCTTCTTTTAAAATAGCTTAAAGCTAAGTTTTACATCGACACGAGGCTTTATTTTTTAATCACTCGCTTCAAGATGGCATGTGATATTCATTGATTGATTAAAGTCAAATTGTCGCATGAAAATCAGTTCAATTCTACACAAGAGTCTTTAAATTAAAAGCTCAATTTTGTAAGAAGTCACATTATATTTCGCTTGATTTATAATTCGTTTTTAAATGAAAATCACACGCCATATCCAAGCGAGTATCTAAAAATAAAACTCAAGTTTTGTTATAATGATCGCTATATCACACATACATAACAGAAGAGTGCTAATGAGTATCTAAGATTGAATGAGTTGTCTAAAATAATTTTTGATTCTCGTAGTTTATTAAAGGGCTTCCGCGTTATCGAACTCAGCAACAAAATGTTGTTCAACTTTAGTATTAAAACTTTCCACGCCCTCATAAGCCCGATACATAGAACGCTGGAAGCCCGACAGAAACTTTCTTATGTAAGGAATATTAATTCCCCGAAAGATGATATAACTAAATGAGCGTTTCTACATCTTTAGAGGAGAAGAATATTTAAATTCATAACATTACTAGAGTTTCTTATTTAAAGAAATAAAATTGGAAGCACAATACATATTTCTGAGAAATGAAGTCCAATAAATGATCCATGGAAACAGGTTTTCACCTACAAAGAAGATTGTGCATCAATAAATATTATATTTTTACAGTCAGAAAAAAAAATATGGAACTGTACTGTAGTTAGAAGGATATTCGATGGAGCAGAAAATCAGAATATTAAAAATTATCTACGTGAAATGTCAAAACTTCAGACTTCCAGCACTGGCTTATTACCGCACTAAAGTACAAACCTACTAATTTAAAAATAACAACAGTGGTGACATTACATCATGAAGCAATATTTTTCTAATTTGTCTGATAATTTCAGACTTGGCTTAAACCATATTTTTTGGAATGTGTGTATTTATTAACGGTTCATACCTGTGACGAGATTAGCATGGTGGAACTGGCAGACGGCGTCGGCCTCGTACCACGAGATGCGGTCCCTGAAGTAGCGGTAGAACACCGGGAACCCCTCCTCAGGAAGCACCCAGGTGTTGCTAATGTTTACCTGCACAATCAATATTGAGATTAATAAACGAACTTTTAAATTGAAAAATAAATGCCTAAAATCGAGAAGAATAAACAAAAAGAAGGGAGGCCTTTGCCCCGCAGTGGGACACTACAGGCTTTTCATATAATACTTATATATCTATGACGTTTGGTGTAGTGGTTAGCGCTCCCGACTTCTATGCAAGCGGTTGCGGGTCGAATCCTGCAAGGGGCAAATGTTTATGTGATGAGCAGGAACATTTGTATCTAAGTCATGAAGGTTTACATGTTTTTAAGTATTTATGGGAGACGCCCCCGTCATAATCGTTGTCTGGTATTCCTTTTTGTATTCGTTTCTGTAGGAAGAACATTTCTTATTACGAAACCGAGACAATTGGTGTATTGTCTGGCGACCGAAAGCATAGACTCGGAGCAAAGGAATTAATTTATCCTCAAATATCATGCGTTTCTGCGGGCGTAGTCTGAAGCAAAATTTTTGACATTTTATGTCAAAAATTGATATTTTAAATGTTTTGATATTTTAAAGTCTTATTTCGGGGCAATTATGCTAACAAAACAAAATTGTTTAGTATGCTGCAGGTTTTCGTTAAAATAAGCTTATGTCAAGACTATCGGGGTGTACATAAACTTTCATCGATTATATTTGTCTACGTGAGTAGGTACTTTTACGCAAGTTTTCGTACCTTCTCACACACGTTGAGTCATCATGACGTAATATAGTATTTACTGTAAAAGCATCCTATTCAGATTAATTGTTATTGTTATTACAAATGGATTATACAACTACGAAAACCATAAGATTAATTCCTTCCAAGTACATTTCTCGGAATTAAAAGCTTCCTTTAAAACCGGTTAAGTGCGTGTCGGACCCGCGCACTGAGGGTTCCGTGCCACCCTTAACTGAATTCAGGGTCCACTTACTTTCACTTAACGAAAACATCACAATATATTGCGACAGCAAAAATAACTTTTTTTTTCATAGTGTTTGTATGAAAGACAAAGTTATATTTGCGGTTGATAAAAATGTGCAATATCTCAAAAACTTCTAGTTCGATCTCCTTCAAACCAATTTTCGTTGCAAGTTTTTGTTGAGATCTACATCATATATTTTTTCCAAAATTTTTACTTTCTTAGTTCAAAAGTTAGATGGGGGGGACGCCCATTTCACCACTTTGGAAGCGTCTATATCTCAAACCTTACACTTTTAGAAAAAATGGTTTTAGAAACCTCAACATCATTTTAAAAGACCTATCCATAAACATCCCACACGCATAGGTTTGAGTAAAAAAAAATTTTTAGGTTTTAGCTTCATGTATGGGAGCCCCCCCTTAAATATTATTTTTTTTCTTACTTTTTGTATCTGAATCGGAAAGCGGTGAACAAAATACACCTACCTACCAAGTTTCAGCTATGTGATATGTTTATAGTTTCAGACAGACAGACAGACAGACAGACAGACTTGACGAAACTATAAGGGTTCCGTTTTTTGCCATTCGGCTACGGAACCCTAAAAATGGTGTCATTACGCATGCTTAGTTGGAATTATTGTTGTTCATGTTGCTTACGCTTCTAAGTATTATATTTCAAATTGCTTAATTACTTTGAAGAAACGTAGGTCTGTACTATTATTTTGATTTAAATTTCACCTAGAGGAATCTCCCCTTCTATTATAACACTCTAGTTAGGTAACTGGCATTCAAACAGCTGTTTTAAGAGTAGAGATTACTAAATCTATATTCAAATCAGCTTAACAGTATAAAAAAACAGCAATTAAGTACCAAAACCAACTTTTAGTTAACTAGTTAACTCTAACAAAAATATAATGTTAAGTATATATGTATAAGTACCAATGGAAAACCTTAGTGCCTCCTTCGTTCGGAACGTCATAATAATGCAACAAGAACTTTATGTTTTGTCTTCATCTCTGCTGTTTATCAATACGAAAAGACGGCGAAGTAGAACTTCAGAGTAAAGAGAAAGTTTAGTAAGAGTACTTTCAAAAGTCGACAGACTTCAGTCGAAGCATGTCGAAAATTGCATGCATAAACTCGCTGAAGCATCGTCTGGTCAATTTGCACTAGTGGCTAAGAATGTTCTTCGGAACTTTGTCATCGACGATAAACATAGAACCTTCTTTGGGAAAATTAAGTTACAAAAACAATGCCGTTGCGATGAAATACTACAATCGATTTTTTTATCAATGATCTGCCGAATACCTACGTAAAGTTACAATTACAATAAAAGTTTTACGATCCTTTTGTACAACTTTATGTGGATTCACAATATATTTCATAGGATTGCATGGTTTTGGTACTATCAAAATGGTTAGGTACCTAATTAATAGCGGACACGTAACTATGGAGCTGGCAGCGAGTTTTTATTTATATATTCTTCATTGCACAAACAAACTGAAGAACAAATGGCGTACTTAATGATTTAAAGCATTCTCTACCATTCAACCATTGGGTGAGGTAGAAACAGTTGAGTTACATAATTTAGTAACAGTTGAGTTTTCCATATATTTTTATCGATATCTCCAGGTGAGGGCACAACACTGGGTTGTCGGTAGCAAAGTCAGGTAAGCGCACAACACTGGGTTGCGGGTAGCAAAGCACCGCAAGAATGCGCTGGCGCTGCCCGCGTTCTAATGAGTTTGGCCGCCACTGAAACTTTAATACAAGTCCAAATTGGCCCCGAACTTTTAGTTGTCAAATATTAGTTGTATCTAACTTGTCCAGAGTTTCAACAAAGTGCGAAATACTATCAAGTTTTCAATCAATCAGACTATAAATATACCTAGTTTGGTAAGTTTACGATGAAAGGCAGGTGCTAGTATGTCACAGTGCTGCCAGGGGCTAAATAATAAAAACTACGCTTTTTTAAGAAAACTTTCTTAATTAAATCTGAACAAAGATTTTCACCTTCATTTACCTTTACAGCTACTTGAAACGACGAAGAAAAAGGGTAAAAATAAATGACATCAATGAGGATTTAATGAGTCATTCATAATAAGAATAGAATGTGTCACCTATATTAATAAATAAATGTTTTTAGTTGACGCAGTGCATAGCAGCTTAAGGGGAAGCACGAATAATAGTTAACGAGACGCCTCCATCGGACGTAAAAAAAACAAGACTGACACTGACTTTTCGTAATGTAATCGTACGGTAAATGTATCATAAGATGCCTTTACTAGATTTGCTAGCACGAATCTTTCTTTGAGGTATGAATCGTGAGTGAATAGCTGGCTATCGTAGTCGTGTAGTATACTCGCTATAAATTAGAGATGTACCGACTAGCCGACTAGTCGGCCATTATTGTAGTCGGCGACTAGTCGGCGAATAGTCGGCTAAATCCGCCGACTAGTCGGCCCTCTTCTCACTCATGTTAATATGCTTAAAAAATAGAGTGATTGAAATGAAAATTGTATTCTTATAATAAAAAATAACAAGAGCTTTACTCTTACAGTTTCAGTTTACAATACAATTTAATAATTGGTAGAATATTTAAATAGGAACTCTTCCTTTAGTCTTTTATAAAGTAACAAAATATAGGTTAAAGCAAATAATCATTATAATTATTGGTAATAAGTAGGTTCAATTATAACATAAAAACCGGCCAAGTGCGAGTCGGACTCGCGCACTGAGGGTTCCGTGCCAACTTAAACTGAATTAGAGATTCTTACTTCTACTTAGCCAAAATACCACAATATATTGTTGACCGCAAATATAATTTTGTTTTTCATAGTATTTGTATAAAGAGCAAAGTTATGTTTGCGGTTGTTGAAGATGTGCTATATCTCAAAAACTTCTTGTTCGATTTCGCTCAAACTAATTTTCGTTGAAAGTTTTTGTTGAGATCTACATTACATATTTTTTTCAAAATTTTCACTTCCTTAGTTCAGAAGTTAGATGGGGGGACGCCCATTTTACCACTTTGGAAGCGTAGACGCTTCCAAAGTGGTAAAATGGGCGTCCCCCCCGGGTTGGAATGGTTAAAATGGGCGTCTTAGGAACCTCAATGTCATTTTGAAAGACCTATCCATAGACACCCCACACGTATAGGTTTGGGTTAAAAATTTCTTTTAGGTTTGAGTTTCATGTATGGGAGCCCCCCTTAAATAACATTTTTTTAATTTATAGTATCTGAATCGGAAAGCGGTGAACAAGATACACCTACTTACCAAGTTTCAATGGTGTGATGCTTATAGTTTCAGAATAAAGTGGCTGTGACATACGGACGGACGGACAGACAGACAGACTTGACGAAACTATAAGGGTTCCGTTTTTTGCCATTCGGCTACGGAACCCTAAAAATTGGAACACTTCCTTTGACATCCCCAAATCCCCGTTATTCAGTCTCGAAATTTATAAAATAAAACAAGTATAGTATAATAAGTAAGTATAGTAAGTAAGGTCCGCGTGGGCGCCGGCCGCGCGCCAATTCTACGAGCCGAGAGCGCGCTCACGAACATTTCCGACGTCACCCGGATTTTACCGAAAGTAATGATCGGCCCAGCCGACTAGTCGGCTAGTCGGCTAGTCGGCCAAAGTCATAGTCGGCACATCTCTACTATAAATACTTTTAAAGTTCGTGCTTAGGCTAACGCGGGCTGTGACGATGACTTAATTATTGTGCCCATTCGACGCCGATAATTAAGGACCACTCGTTTGTCTTGAACAAAACAAAGGCTTTTGTCTATTTATAGCCGAAATGAGGATAGTGGGTGACAGCCTGACAATTGTGTAAGTTTGTAACTAGTTCACTGGGCCATAAGGTATGATATGTATACAACAGTACAAATTAGTGTGCAGAGTTTGGTAAGCTTAAATTGACACAAAAGGACATAGCTTAAGTATGTGATCCGATTCAAAAGTTTGGTCTGATGTTAACGGTATTAATAGTATAAGTAGAAGTTCAAGATATTGATGCTAACTGTAAAGTTCATGGAATAATACTACTACCATCAATCATGTTAAGATCATACGTGTCCTCCCAGATACGATCAAGACATCAACATCAAAATATGTATTCAGAAAGTCAATAAACAATCATTTTCTCAATGAGAATAATTACATCATATTATTAAGCATTAAGTAATATGGATTTAATTGCATATGTATAAATAAGTTTATTCAAGAAGTAATTACGTGGATATATGTTGGTAATTCTTAATTATGTTACTTTTTTTTTGTTAACTGTTTCTGCCTCACCCAATTATTGACTGGTAGAAAATGTTATAAAGCATTTGTGCTTCATTATTATGTAAATAAATAAATGAGACGTTGGTCTGACTACGTGCACTAGTAACAACCTGCTAAAATGGCTACAATTGCAGAATAATTATTAAGTACCTACAAGTTATAATAATTTTTAGTGGATATCTATAAAAGCCTGTTTTCTCAGACTAGATCATTACATAACTTCCATTTGTTATTTATTCCTCTATAAAATATAGAAACAAATAAAACAAACGTTGCTATGAAAGTTCTTTCAACTCATATCGTCTATAGATAACAGAGGAACAATCTCCTAACAATAATTTGCAAATAACGATGCATTTTCTTTAGCGAAATGACGTTATTTATTTTATCCTCAACATTGTTCCAAAAATGTCTAGTTAATCAACCCAGTGGGTAAGTACTTAGTAGTTTAATTCTGTTTATTGCATCATTTTGTGGTGGAAAAACAAGGTGGCGTAACGACGGATATTGGCTTACTTTCAGTTGGAGCAAACAAATAAACAAAATTAGCTGGCTCTACCCCCGGCTGGGTTTCAGGTATTGTTTTGGTAAACTGCTGCTCATAACAGTGCTTGCAATATACTTGATTACAGTAAATAAGTGAACTTTTGTTTATACAGTCCGACAAGGATCTTCTGGCCAATAGATGACATTGACGGGGGGAGGGGGGGCGCTAGCATTCAACAAGGTAGCCAGATTATAAATCGATAGCGATTATATTTTTCATGCGATTTAATTTCGGCCATACCGATTATTTGGACACACGATTTTAGACCGATTACGTTTTGTCAATCACCGGTACAGATCGAGTTTCGTTCTATGCATAATAAAATTAAATTACAAATCATTCACGTCGGTGGAGTACTTGGAGTAGTTCACTTTATAAAATAATATTTTCGTTCTTTATATGGTGTAACATGCGTAAAACGGAAGAATATTGTGTCATGTCAAAAAATGTCCCAGGACTCGTCATAAAACAAATGGACTATAGTTGCAGACAATTGGTACATGGATTTGTTGCTGCTGTGTGATGGTAGAAAGTTAAAGTAATCTTATGCTTAACGATAAAATTTAAATCACATCTGGCGCTAAAATATCTGTAGAATATAATTTTATTCAAATACAATTAAACTACGCCTCCGATTCAATATCCACCGAACGATATATAAAAAAACGGCTAAGTGCGAGTCGGACTCGCGCACTGAGGGTTCCTTGCCCCCCCTAACTGAATTCAGAGTCCACTTACTTCCACCTAACGAAAATATCACAATATTTTTTTAAAGCAAAACTAAATTTGTCCCCCTTAAATAATATTTTTATTAAATTTTGGTATCTGATTCGGAAAGCGGTGAACAAGATACACCTACCTACCAAGTTTCAACGGTGTGATGCTTATAGTTTCAGAATAAAGTGGCTGTGACATACGGACGGAAGACAGACAGACAGACAGACTTGACGAAACTATAAGGGTTCCATTTTTTGCCATTCGGCCACGGAACCCTAAAAAGAATCGAATTACTTCAAATAGCAATGATGTTTCAAAATTTTTTTAGGCTATGTCCGGTTTTTACTTAAATAAACAGGCAAAATGGTTGCCCATTTGCGTAAACTAGCAATGTATTTGCGGATCTCACCGGTCGTAATACTGAAAAATAAATTAAGTTTTATTCAAAAAAAACTACTTTCTTGCATGTTTGTAATATTCATTTAAACGAATAGATATGAATGTTTAGCACTAGCGGTCCTGACGAACTTCGTTTCCCCCCTAAGTACGAGTATATCCTATTCGGGGCAGTGTTAAAATAATGAATATAAGTTTACTCTTTCTCGATTTATAAGTTATGTAACTAACACGACTTTCCTTTATGTACATAGATGACTTTAAAAGATGGAGAGGACAACACAAAAACTTCTGAATAAAATGTTTCGCAAAATAAAATATTGCTCGCACCTATTCATATGTGGTTCTATCACAATACGATCCTTTTGTGTGCGGGTAGGCACGCGCCACAGTTATTTATATCATTCAACACCATTTATTGTATTTGAAAATCTCGCTGATGAAAAGCTTTGTTTCGAGATGAATGGTAAAGTCACAAAAATTATAATTAATCGCACAATGGTCAAAAGAGAATTTTAATTATGTTCTACAATCACTTTTTTGACGGAAATGTTCCAATAAGTTCCAAAAAAAAAAATTTAAAATATAAACACTAGAATATTTCAATTGTTATAAACTACATTTGAGTTTTTTAACAGATTTATCAAGCTAAATATCTGTTAAAAAAATACGCAAACATTTTCCTCCTTTAATATAATATCAGAAATAATAAAACCTCTGAACCTAACGAATCAACATAATAAAATGATTGAACAAACCTTTAAATTAATCCTCATTGTGCATTCAGTTTACATACTTAAATGATTATTGTGAATCACAAAAGCAATTATGATTGCAATTTTAAATGTTACTATCTCATATATTGGTTTAAGCGTTTATTAATAATACCTACTTTATTAATACAAAACAGTTTTAAAGTTAAGATTACTGCCATCTATTTTCGGTTTATGTCGAGTTTGAGTTGACTTAAGTTGTGTATCACTAGTTAGTAGTTACGATGGCACTTAAGAGGCTATGTTGCCCTCGAAACATAATTAGGCGTATGTGCCACGATGAATGAACCGCCACGATGACAAACAATTCTAATAGCTCCTTGCGAAAATCCCTCGAAATAGAATTTGTTACAATTTGTAACAAGAGGGGACACCTAGATTTATTAAAAACAATTCTTGAATGAAACAGATTTAATACTCTTTAAATATTTGACAGACAAAGATACACATTACTTTTTTGGTTGTTTTTTTTTGCGATATGCTGGCAATCCATCATGTCATTTTAAAAATACGTCTACAAAGTATACATTATTTTATTGCTTTGAATAAGGTTGAACATTATTGTTGGAACTTGGATCATCCATGTGAGTGAAAATATTTAAGAGCCATATGACAGTCTGGAGATTCTCAGATTTTACCGAATTTATCAATGTGTGTGCGATTTTATATGTCCGGGACACAAAAAAATGTTAACTGTAATTAAACAATTTTGATACTTTATCTCTAGGTAGTAGGCTATGCGTATGATGAACACAGAAAATGATGGTCTTATAAAAGTCGATGTGATAAATTAATGTTATACCAGTTCTTTTGTATTTAAAATACCTATTACGAATACAGTGAATACAGTTCGGAATCAGGGCTCGCGTCAATTCCGTTCGCGAACATTTTCCTTTTGATAATTATACAGGGTGTTTCATGTAACGTGTCAAGCCGATGCGTGGTGATAGGTGAGTACCATACCTATCCATTTCACCCCCATGTATGTTAGACAAATATTTATAGTTTAGGAGTTATATATTTTTTTCGATATTTTTCATGATGCACCTAGACGATATCTTTAAAAAATTATAACTTTTTTTGGAGTCCACTTTTCTCAGATATTTTGATCTTAATAGAATGCCCATTATTTGCAATATTATGAGTAAAATTTTAAATTTATGTTGAAAATTCTATTCGGTTCTGCTTAATGCAATATTTTTTAGTATCGATCAATAATTTTGTATCTTGTGCCTGAGTTAGGATGGCGATTATTTTACTCATAATATTGCAAATAATGGGCATTCTATTGAGATCAAAATATCTGAGAAAAGTGGACCCAAAAAAAGTAATAATTTTTTAAAGATATCGTCTAGGTGCATCATAAAAAATATCGAAAAAAATTATAACTCCTAAACTATAAATATTTGTCTCACATACATGGGGGTGAAATGAATAGGTTTGGTACTCACCTATTACCACGCATCGGCTTGACACGTTACATGAAATACCCTGTATAACTAAATTCACAGATTTAAACACAAACGTACAGTTATAATAACGTAAAAAACTTACAGCATAGAAAAAACGAAATGCATCCAAAGGGTGAAGACATACTATAGAGGCGGGTAACACGCACTGACCTGCAACGACTAACCAGTGTTGTGCCGTGTTGGCTATTTCATGGAATTGAAATGCTTTATAGAGACTTTTCCGACTCAAGTCTTGATTTGAATCTTGTTTTAAAATAATTTTCTAGTGTCAGTCGGTCCTTATTTGGATTGTTGTAACGAATTTCTTAAATATTTCGAGATTAAAAATAGATGACTTGGCACATCACTAGTCAGTCGGTACAGGTTGGTACCGGTTATCTGCCTCTTTATGTCTTCACCCAAATCGTGACTTCTCAGAGTAGGTATTTTTTTACGAATGTAAACTCCACGAGATACGGGGACTAAGGGTTATTGGTGGATGATGCCATTGGTTCTGCGCTTGATCTACCACGTGTCATACCAGCTGGATGCTATGAGGATTTATTTACACATAAATGCTTTTTAGTGTAACGCTGTTCTTTGATATGATTTGTATTTTGATATATGAAATATGTCACAAGTTATTATAGATGACATTCAGAAAATGTAGTTAAGAAAATTTCGATCAAGATTTCAAGTATTTCATGTATAACAGATAATAAACAAGATAATTTTTATTTAATTATTTGGTTTACACCGGTATTATATCATTAATTTGTCCATATACATTTTTCAATAATGAAATATTATATGAATATGGACTTGAATGGAACCATGGAACTTCATGGCATTTGCGTACAATTTGAATACAGGTTCATATTAACTACATACACATCACATGAAACGCTTCTATTTAAACAAGCGTTTTACTATACAAGTTTATAGTTAGGTTGTGGTTGTAGATTGTGGTAGAAAGAAAAGTAATGTTAAATAAGCAAAATATTGCCCTATTTATTTAGGTTTAAACCATTGAAACACTGTTACTAGCGTATGGAATTAATACCATGAACAAGTCCCACACAGTATGGAATTGACGCCAATGGCCAATGATATGTACGTATCAAAGGTTGTGAAACTAAATAACGCCTATATACGGTCTATATTAAGAAAAACTGACCTTTTACTTTTTGTCGTCCGTTTATTCTTATTCAAAATCCAAAGCACGAATGATGTAAGAAAATTTATAAACTTACTTGTTTACTACTCAAAGTCAAATACTTAAAACAAAAGCCCTTATTTGTCTTCAACTTTGTTGGGTTAATGGTCACTTCACCACCATACTATTTCAATAAAACCGACTTCAAAAACAAAACACATTAAAAAGTCTTAAATAAACTCTTGAAAGGACTCCATTTTAGGCAAACCATTTCTTTTTGGAGTCGATGCCCAGATAGATGCCGCTTAAGATGGAACTTGAGAGAGCCCATGCGATGGCACTGACTTCAAAAAAAAATAGTTTGCCTAAATTGGAGTCCTTTAAAGAGTTTTAGACTTTTTAGTGAAAAATAAAACTTCGACCACAGAAAACTTTGCTTCATATCCATCCTCGGCGCGCCCCAGCCCTGTTTTATAATAACTTAAGGGGTAAGAGGTAAATACCAATTCAACAAAGTAAATATCATGAAAATCGGTCTACCGTTGTTGAACTATAAAGTAGTGTTACTGATATTATTTTATTTTATATAAATAAGGTTATTATTTGCAACCCCATACATATGCAATAGAATTGGTACTATTGCCTATTCTTGGCCTTATTAATTCAGTATTTGTCTAAAATTGACATTTAACTGTTTGGTGATAGAAACAGTTTGCTCATCATATACCACAATTTTATTTTGTAGACAATTTTTAATTATTATTATTTTTGTCTATAATTTTGGTCCTGGTATCTGCACATTTTGTTTGATCAAGTTTCGAAAATACACATTGTATATGGTAAAAGATCTTCGTTATAACTCATGAACCTCTTGAAATAGTCACCATACATATAAATCTTTCTTGTTTATAGTATTAATAAGGATTCCTTTCTATGCAAGTTGACATAACATTGATTAATCATTTAAATACAACTACTAATCGATACAAAAGAACGAATACTTATTTGTTATAATTAGAGACCATCGACGATCCAAATGCACTATGGCTTAATGCCTGTTGCATAAAGCCTCAAAGCGAATTGGTCGCCGTATAAAAATTGTGCAAAGCGTGATATTTTCAAATTTGGAATGAGTATCATACACGAAATAAAAGACTAGCAGCGAAGACAACGAGCGACACACCCTTCCCCTCCGAGCGCTCGGCGCTGTCTGTCAAATTTCGATCGAAGACACAGATGTTCGTGACAGCTCCAAATCTCAAATTTATAGGTTACTTTAGTAAGATATTTTGAATATATTGCACAAGATAAAATCAAGAATTTAGATGCTAAGTCAAAGATAGGAACCTCTATAACATTGTTTTATCAAATAACACAGAATAAGTGCAATTTATCTCAGAGATAATCGCCTGTCTTTAGGTGCGTATTTTATGCCAAAACATGGTCTCAATTTTGTCTTCATTTGGAATAGCCAGAGCGATAAATAAAAAAAACAGAGTCGACACCTTGTATACGAACGTTATTCCCTTCATGTTTATGTTATTTCGATAGCTGATGTCAACAAGTGATCTAGAAGAGTGCGCCAGAAAAACCGTCAATTTGACTTCTATGATTGCAAATTACAGACATTTTAAAGATTGAATCAAAAATTCAGAGTCGACATCTTATGGAGATAGTTCATTTCTACACAATTCATTCAAAAAAAGTAGTCAGTTTAGTCATTTTTGGGGAGAAATTTCCATTTGAACTTTGTTAGAAGGTAGGTGACAGCAGCCTTAAAGGGATATATACAGCAAGAATTTTTTTTTGTATATAAATCTTTTATTTTGGTACGCTCTTTTTAGAGAAAATAGGGATTAAGTATAATATTTTTTTTCATATTTTTCTTACTATTTATAATTAAGATTAAAGAAAAATAAGAATTGGGCATTGAAATTAGAGAGACGGAGGCGATAATGTCTTGTTTCTATAATGTTACTGAAATACTGTTAAAATATTTTCACTTAAAACGAGGTGACCTAGTATAGAAAAAAAAAGCTGATAACTTTTATATAAAATTAAACAAAAAATAATACTATTATTTAATCAAAATGCTTTTATATTATGTGCCACAACTTATTTATGTTGTCTGTTCTCATCTATTCAAACTTTTATTAAAGTATTTTGAATCTCTTATTCTTTGTATTTTTTAAAGTACCTACTTACTTACTTCATCATAACCTATGAACAATTTTATCAGAAATTATATGAAAATAAAAATAAAGAAAGTCTTATATAACATTCGTGTAAAGCATTTTTTTTAAAGGCGTTTTCGTATCCTACTCGGAGTCCTTCACATCCTTCGGTTGTGAATCCACTTCGTACTTTCCCACTTTTCGCATTATTTTCCCTCCACAATCTTATTTTGCAATTTAAAACACATCAAAGCACACAAGCCGAGTTGAAATTAAAACAAAAGTTTGCCTTTTCTACTCTTAAATCAACATTATCCAAATTGAAACAATCACTCATGTAAAAAGAGGGATGAACTTTTTTATTTGATCCGGGATTCCTGAATAAAATGAAGTATTCAACCTACGCTCGGGACGGTTTGAGTTTCGTTGCCAAATATGAAAAAAACCTAAGGATGTTGCCTATTATCCTATAATGTATAAAAGTAAACTTATGTAAAGACATTAAGTACTTCAGTTAGTTTTCAAACTTTTCATTGTAGCTGCATCATTTCTCTGCTATTTTAAATGTTCTTAAACAAAATTTAACATGAAATACAAGATATAAAAACTAACTACTTGAACAGGCGAGGGACATTTAAAAGTACAAAACTTCGTCTCACACTCGTAAGAGTGTAGGGCCGACGTCAAAAGCCACTCGACACCACTTGTCTGTAAAACTTCACTAAGTTGTCGCTTAGAAATTACCGCAGTGTGTCGTTAGGTTTAAGTAAAGTTATTCTTACCGCTCGTCCTTGGGCCGCGGCGCACAAAGCGAACGCTAGGAGCGCTACGGAGCACAACATCACGAGCGCGCGGCGCTACGGCGTAGCGCGAAGTCGACTGTCACCCTCGCTCGCCGTAGCGTGACTGCCGCTACGTCGCGTGCCGCTGCTACGGGCCACGACTACGACACCCGCTCGGACCTTCGTCCTACATTATGTAAACAAAGTATTTGACAATAACATGGAAGTAACGATCGACCTTTTTGTTTGTTTGCCATGAAAATTGTATACGTAAGGTCAAGGAGGAAAAAATAAATCATGCATATTCCATGCCAACATCGGGCAACATAGTGAACCGTTGTTCTAGAATTGAATTATTTACAAAATTTTACTTGGTACTATTAATTCTAAATCTCGTTTATGATAGTAAAAGACGTTAATTGATTAATACCATGATTACGGCCATTGTGCGTTACAGATCTAGTATATGTAAAAACATAACCGTTACGAAACAAGATGCGATATAATTGATAATTAACAATAATTGAAACATTCAAACACTTCGAAGTTTTCTTAAAACGTGACTTTTGCAATTAAACTTCATAATTTTACTCGCCAATCATATCATTTGTCTGCGAGCTCAAAGTTTTATGGCCGGGCTTAGCTGCGGCAGGACGCTACACTGAACTTTAATTTTAATAATAAATGCATATTCCATCTAGAGAACAAGGCCAGTGAAATCCCTGAGCCATAACATGCAAAAATGTATGAAACACGAACGGGGTTAGGGAAAGATTGACACATGTCGCTTGGTAATTGATGGCGAGGCAATCCTGTTTCCATACTTATTCGCGTTCAATCTTCTTTAAAATACTGCACATTTTTAAGCATTTTACTATGGTACTTGACTTTATATAGTATTTTTGTAATATTTCACGGGTTTTATCTTTTTAGAGACATGAAGCCCGTTAGTATGAATTGACAATTCATCAAATATTTTTCAGTTCTTAATTAATGAATACAAAATCAGTTGCAAATGACACTCACATAGACACTTGTGTGCTATAGCACATGCTATACCCTTTAGTACACCAACTCATTCGCATGCGGCAGCTATGCGGCCGAACACTACCGACAAGGATGCAACTATTACATGTAGCTGTATAAGAGCAAGACAATGCGTTGGTTATTAACGTAAAAATGGTATGATGCATCAGTCACAAACAATAACGCACTCAAAAGTAATTTAAATGCTTTCACGGCTACAAGAGTTGTGCAGCGCTATGCAAATTGGTGTTAATGTTGATCTACGTGCGCTTAGGCGCCACGTGTAAGTAAGGCTGTGTGCACATAGATGCAGGTCAAATTATTTGTACATTTTCTGTGCCCTGCAGAAGGGTTTTTTTTTTGTTTGGGGAGTGCTCTTAGAAATACTGGAAATGTCATAATAATTCATATTCTCGTTTTCGCCACATGTAAGTGGATTGTAAGTTATGTGCTGTAAAAACGCAACATATCTTTATGAATTAGGTTAGTTGTTGTGACGACGACGCCTTTATTGAGTTTAGGCTTTATAAAAGCAAAGTACCGAACATAGTTAGCTTGTCAGGCGCATTCATCTGACTAGTACCTATTCGTATACACGCCCGACAAATTCTTGACTCCTGAATGGCGGTGAACACAGCGACACAAGTATTTTGTATTTGTTAGAGGCATATGAAAAATATAATTCCATATGATTCATGATTTTATATTATTCTGATCACAGAACTATAATAGTCCCCCTAGCCGATTTCGACTACGGTGGCCAGTCACAACGACTAACCGACTGCGCGGGACATATTATAGTGCACAAGTGTCTGCGCAAACACAGGTGCACTCTCTATTCCTTTCACTCTCATAGCCCGATGGGACAGCACACAGTTCTGTGGGACAGCAATCTGACACGACCGGAGAGAGATCAGGCGCAGGACCAACGGCTTTACGTGCTTTCCGAGGCACGGGGGTGTAACACCGCCAACTTCCAAACTCCGGGCTACCCTGAGAATTTCTGAAGAGAAAAATCCAGGTATATATTTTTGGCCCGACCCGGGAATCGAACCCGGGACCTCCGGCGCAGCCGTCGCTTTAAAATGCGACCCTCTCACCGCTGCGCCACCGAGGCAGTTACAGAACTATATTAAGTGTATGAAAATCACGCGTGCCAATATTTACCGCTGTCGTGAGAGCGATATAGTGACAAAAAATCTCAGTCCGATCTAACTAGATGAATTGAATGACAATTTTTAATCAATAAGTATTTAAAAATAAACATATAATGCACCGATTTTTAAAGTCGAGAAACGCTGTGGAATGCACTTCGTTTAAGTTTGTTTTTTGACACGTAAAGTAGGTACATACACTATGTATATAAGTACTTCCTCTGTATAAATAGTTACTCAGGGGTTCAGACTTGGCTTACTTAGGTAGGGCAACTGAAAAAACATATTAGTGACGGTTTTCCGTAAAGTTTTATTAAAATACAATATGTAAAGTGATACGAACGTAGTATTTTATGTCCGCAATGAAGTATAAACTTTATTTGTACGTTTCTTCTTATACAAACTCATTTGAAATAGGTGCATTAAAATATTTCCACTTATTTTCAGTCTATGAGTACGTTCTGATATTAACTAACAGTTTGTTTCACGATCTGCTAATAAGTTTCTGTTAACTTTCTCTGTCTATAACTTTATATAAAATGTCGTCCCATTATTGTAATAATTTGTTGGTTTGGTTATTTGTAGTCATTTTTCGATGGTAAAACAGGTTCTATATCATAAATACTGTAAGAAATGATTTATCATATTGACTTTTATTAGCTTTTATGGTAACTGTACTTCTCTATCATCTTTATAGAAAGTTATTTAAATATATTTATTTAAATATATTTATTTAAATAGCTTTCTATAAAGTAACTACTAGATACTAATTTATTTTAAGAGCTTGCAATACGCTTTAAAATCTTTTTTGTTGTTGTTTTTTTAACTCATATTACTTTACTTCACTAACTCCCACATCATGGTTAGATATGGCTTTTATTGCGAATTTATCGTTTGTATCGGGCCATTTCGTGCTGAATTGTTTCAAGTTGTGACCGCTGTGGGTTGTTCAGTTGTTCATTGAAACAGAGTTCGCACGGTGGTTGTGCGTGAGAGTGACAAAGGGAGGGTCGTACCTAATTGTAGACCGCATACTGGCCCTTTGGAATGAGGTCCTGATCTAAAAGAACCTATTCATTTTATCGACACCTGCTGTCCTTCTTTCGCTATGCCGCATCCCAACGCGAGCGAGAAAGACAGCCAAGGCTACAGTTGTCTATATTAACATTGAGATTGTTTCAGAGTACAAATTCTAGCAACGCCTGAAGTGCCTTTGATTAATAAGTTTACTTTGCAATATAAACTTTTGGGATCGTATTCAATGTGGATTCACTTGGTAAGGTCATTAATCGTTTGACATTGTTTCTTACATAGGTTTTATGTATGAAGTGGTAGCTACCTATGTATGTAGTCTATTATAGATCTGAATTATTATTTTTTGTATACATTTGTCTTTTTTGCTTTATTATTCATATTGAGTTATTGTGAAACTTAAAAAAGGCGTACATAATACTAATTAATTAATAAAAACAATTTTAACAAGTTTAATCCGTGAATTCGTGTCTTTCACTACAATGGAATTTTGAATCTCATTAACAAAACGATGCCCTAAAATGTATTTTGTGAAATATGGATATCACTTAATTAATTACGCTAGCCAATGGGAAGGTAACACGCAAGGCACAAAAGAAATTGGTTACTATTGTGAATTAAATGCATTTTGTAAATATGTACATACGTTTCTGAAATAGTAATTTTGATATCTCTGTAGATGACATAGATAACATAAGACTAAAAAGGTAAAAGTGCCAAAAAAAATTCATTTATTTTTTATTTATGTTCTTGTTTCACTATACTATTACTTCGGGCCGATTTTTCAATGGTCAAATAAAATTAATCAGACTGATAAATTATAAACCGAAAAAAAAATGACAGTTACGTTTGATTCCTGGTATGGAGTTGTGTAAAGCAATCGTATTCAGTTCACATCAGTTATGATCTGTCAAACGGCAAAGAACAAAAGGTTTGACAGATCATATCGTACGTTTGGAACTGTTAAATGAATCCGATTACCCCTCTGACAATTAGGTGACGTTTTCAATTTAGCCATAATGTATTTTGTTCGACGAATATTTCTTATCTGACTATTGAAAAATTTAACAACCGCACTCACGATCTTACACAGCATGTAGTTAGTACATTCTAGGAGCTGCGGTTTCATCTTATATTTATCACAATTGGACTCTTTTTGTGCACCTGTTTCCTCAATCTCCAGAGGCGCCATTAACTAAATGATGCCTCATTTGCGAAATTACGATTGTGTTAACGTATAAAATGACTTCTTCGACATTCGAAATTTCATGCCCTTTATGTGATCTAAAATTACATGAAACGATTTTGAACGATTTCGTTTCGTTGATTCAAAATTGAGTTACATTTTGTTTATGATTAAAAATCCATTTAGTTGTGCTTTGAAGATTAATATAGGTAATAATAGTATTTTTAGGATTCCGTAGCAGAATGGCAAAAAATGGAACCCTCATAGTTTCGTCAAGTCTGTCTGTCTGTCCGTCCGTATGTCACAGCCAGTTTATACTGAAAGTTATTACACAGTTTAAACTGGGTGGGTAGATGTATCCTGATGACTGCTTTATGATTATGATACAAAATACATGGAATTAAAGCAAAAAAATATTATTACTCAAACCTATGCGTGTGGCGTGTCTATGGGTACAAAAAATGACATAGAGGTGTCTAAAATATTTTTCCTATACCTACGTCAAACGTTTGAAATATAGACGCTTCCAAAGTAGTAAAGTGAGTGTTTTTTTAAGTTATTATGTACGGGCAACAGCTTGTAAAGGTAATCACTGCGGTATCTTATGCAGTTGTAATAAGGGCTAGTGTGCAACAAAAACGGGTGACCTGATGTGCTGGCGAGTGTACTTACTCTAAAGTACCTGACCTCAAATTGCTTCTCGGAAAAAAAAAAAAGTCCTTACTTAATGTAAGTGACTACGTATTTCCGGTTTGATATAAGCTTCAGCAAACACAGATAAGATGAGTCAGTTCGCTCTCCCTCTTTTATTCGCTCCACCAGCTAAGGGATGGAAATTTATGACCTCTCAAAAAGTTTGCACGAACTTCGGAAAGGACTTCAATTTTTAATTTCCACGTTTAATGGCGATTCCAATCCTTCCGCCCTTGGGTGCTCTATTAAAGAGAGTTCATTACATTTATTATAAATACTTGTTGTGTTTTGTTTTCCTAACATTTTGTTGATGTTGTTTTCGTGGAAATTAAAATTATGAATTTAAATATAATCAGTTTTAACAGACAACGCTATTCATTCATTTGTCTTCATAATCGTAATCAGTCAGGTATCAAACGAATGCCGAGAGTCGCATAACAATGGAATTTTTATTGTGTCTCGTTTACACATACTTGACGAGTTAAGAGCTTCGATACTGTCGATGGAGTAATTGATTATATTGACCCATACACATTAAAAAGCAAATATTGTATTCGACAATTGTCTTATTCCACAGTTACTGTAACAGTTCGACGAAAGTGCATAAGATCATTGACACTAGGTACTATCCCTTATTACAAAAAAAAATTGATGTAACTAGGTTAGGTTAAACCAAGACTATCTCCTATTACCCGGCCAATCAGAAAAGTAGACATCCATTATTGAATGCTGTCATTAACGTGGCATTATTTTCATGTGACCGTTTCATAACTTAGTTCGGTGCTAAGGTACTAACTTTTTAGAATAATGGGGCTAAAATACTATAGAATAAAATTGTTCCTTTCAAGTTACCTAGGTATTCTCTAATAATATAACAATTTACACAAGCCCTTGCCTGTCAATCAATTGTATTATTTTTTTACACGATTTTAAGTACCTACATATCGGACTTTTTTCAAATCCGACTTTGCCACAGTCGATTTTATTAATACGATTTTTTCCCCAGATCGAATCAACGAATTGACGAACCTCTACAGTCATTTGCCTCTAAAATGCAAAGCGTGGGACGGCAAAGTGAATCCCGTCCGATCCGACGCGTGACGTGACACAAATATCAACGGCAACTTAGACCTCTTACACACTGCGACTTTTAGCATCGATAGTAACGCGCGACAGCATCGCGACTTAGGCAATGAACAGATTTCATTTGGCATTGATGCAACCGCGCGTTATTATCGACTGCATCGATGCCAAATCGCGACTGCATCGCTGCTTAAAGTCGCAGTGTGCAAAGGGTCTTGGTACGACTGTACGTGGGTAATATGACAGCCTTTGGGTAGGTACGATTTTTCCATTTTCTTCATCCTTTCCCGCGACGTAAGACTCGCTGATCGAACGGACTTCACAGTCAGATCACATTCAAGCACTTACTTTATTGTAGTAAATATACATACTTGGGTGTCAGAAGAGGTTTAGCATTGTTCGGAAAAACAAAAGTAATACTTATATGTATGACGACCGATTTGGCGCAGTGGTTAAGAAATTGGCTACTGCGCCAGAGGTCGCGGGTTCGATCCCCGCACATTACAAACATTTGTGTGCATGAACATGTCTGTTTGTAGTGGTCTGGGTGTTTTCTATGTATAATATGTATGTATTTACAAAAAAAAAGTATTTAAGTATGTTTATAACCGTTGTCTGGTTACCATAGTACAAGCTTTGCTTAGTTTGGGACCAGATGGCGCCGTGTGAAATGTCCAAGGATATTTATTTATTTATATTAATTAAAAAAATACTAAGTACATTTATTGAGAAGGTGCCAACAATCTAAATACATATTTAACTTCAGTTGAATTTTGACTATAGTATGACTTTGACTATACTAAATCACAATCATGCGGATTTATTTATTCAATAAGAATATATACGGGCGCTAGATTCGATATTGGTCATGAGTTGAGGCTGAGGTTTTGGCTTCAAATTCAGTTAAGTCAGTTAACTGGATGAAAAAAAACTGAGTCCAACTAACTAACGTTTCACCAAATTAACCAAATCAATACAGATTTCAATGCACAATCAACAAAAACATTGTTATATGAGTGGATATAACAAACCAAGAATACCATGATTGCGAATTGTACTCACAAATACGAAACCCTTAATCGCTTTGATGGGGAGTCTTTGTTTTATAGCCGCGAGTTTCCGCGGTCCGCTAACAAGCGAGCCTCTCGAATACATTTCCTTATTATGCACCGACCTGGTTGAATAGGACAGCCGTTATTAAAATTCACATTGAAAAGCAATGAATGTGTAAGTACCCGTAGAAAATTCATTTTCAGCTTCTGCTGCACAACCATATTGAAGCTTAAATTCTCTTATGTAATTTAATCGTTCTGAAATGCTTTTCAAACATTTAATACAATAGTAGAAGAGATTCAATCAACTTTATACCAAAAAATTCGCAAATTGAACATTTTATTTCGCACCGCCTTTAATTAAACAAAATCCAACTCAAATTTGCTCAACATTCAGCACTTGTATTCCAGTACATGACTTGACTAGCACCATTTTAGGCTTCGATCTGTTTGCGGGTTTATATTTGGGTCCACCGATCTGGGTCTACTTTTAAAATGATACCGCTAAGAGCCGACAAGAGCACTCGGCTATGTAGTGAGCGCGCCCAAACATCTTACGCGGGTCAAGAGTTTGATGGATACTTTTTAAGGCTCTCACTGTCTTCGGATCGAAATATAATTTTGAACTGAATTCATGGCCTTATCTTGGTAGAAGAGGGACATAAGCACAAATAAACCGATTGAATTACTCAAAGCTTACAGCGTTTTTAAGAGCCATATGACAGTCTGGAGATTCTCAGATTTTACCGAATTTATCAATGTGTGTGTGCGATTTTATATGTCCGGGACACAAAAAAATGTTAACTGTAATTAAACAATTTTGATACTTTATCTCTAGGCTATGCGTATGATGAACACAGAAAATGATGGTCTTATAAAAGTCGATGTGATAAATTAATGTTATACCAGTTTTTTTGTATTTAAAATACCTATTACGAATACAGTGAATACAGTTCGGAATCGGGCTCGCGTCAATTCCGTTCGCGAACATTTTCCTTTTGATAATTATATAACTAAATTCACAGATTTAAACACAAACGTACAGTTATAATAACGTAAAAAAACTTACCGCATAGAAAAAACGAAATGCATCCAAAGGGTGAAGACATATAGAGGCGGGTAACACGCACTGACCTGCAACGACTAACCAGTGTTGTGCCGTGTTGGCTATTCCATGGAATTGAAATGCTTTATAGAGACTTTTCCGACTCAAGTCTTGATTTGAATCTTGTTTTAAAACAATTTTCTAGTGTCAGTCGGTCCTTATTTGGATTGTTGTAACGAATTTCTTAAATATATCGAGATTAAAAATAGATGACTTGGCACATCACTAGTCAGTCGGTACAGGTTGGTACCGGTTATCTGCCTCTTTATGTCTTCACCCAAATCGTGACTTCTCAGAGTAGGTATTTTTTTTACAAATGTAAACTCCACGAGAAACGGGGACTAAGGGTTATTGGTGGATGATGACATTGGTTCTGCGCTTAATCTACCACGTGTCATACCAGCTGGATGCTATGAGGATTTACTTACTCATAAATGCTTTTTAGTGTAACGCTGTTGTTTGATATGATTTGTATTTTGATATCTATACTAATATTATAAAGCTGAAGAGTTTGTTTGTTTGTTTGTTTGAACGCGCTAATCTCCGAAACTACTGGTTCGAATTGAATAATTCTTTTTGTGTTGGATAGTCCAGTTATCGAGGAAGGCTATAGGCTATATAACATCACGCTACGACCAATAGGAGCAAAGATATAGTGGTAAATGTGTAAAAAACGGGAGAAAGAAGTCACTATTCCACGCGGACGAAGTCGCGGGCAAAAGCTAGTATGAAATATGTCACAAGTTATTATAGCTGACATTCAGAAAATGTAGTTAAGAAAATTTCGATCAAGATTTCAAGTATTTCATGTATAACAGATGATAAACAAGATAATTTTTATTTAATTATTTGGTTTACAGTTTTACACCGGTATTATATCATTTTGTCCATATACATTTTTCAATAATGAAATATTATATGAATATGGACTTGAATAGAACCATGGAACTTCATGGCATTTGTGTACAATTTGAATACAGGTTCATATTAACTACACACACATCACATGAAACGCTTCAATTAAAACAAGCGTTTTACTATACAAGTTTATAGTTAGGTTGTGGTTGTAGATTGTGGTAGAAAGAAAAGTAATGTTAAATAAGCAAAATATTGCCCTATTTATTTAGGTTTAAACCATTGAAACACTGTTACTAGCGTATGGAATTAATGCCATGAACAAGTCCCACACAGTATGGAATTAACGCCAATGGCCAATGGTATGTACCTACGTACAAGTGCGTATCAAAGGTTGTGGAACTAAATAACGCCTGTATACGGTCTATATTAAGAAAAACTGACCTTTTACTTTTTGCCGTCCGTTTATTCTTATTCAAAATCCAAAGCACGAATGATGTAAGAAAATTTATAAACTTACTTGTTTACTACTCAAAGTCAAATACTTAAAACAAAAGCCCTTATTTGTCTTCAAATTTGTTGGGTTAATGGTCACTTCACCACCATACTATTTCAATAAAACCGACTTCAAAAACAAAACACATTAAAAAGTCTTAAATAAACTCTTGAAAGGACTCCATTTTAGGCAAACCATTTCTTTTTGGAGTCGATGCCCAGATAGATGTCGCTTAAGATGGAACTTGAGAGAGCCCATGCGATGGCACTGACTTCAAAAAGAAATGGTTTGCCTAAATTGGAGTCCTTTGAAGAGTTTTAGACTTTTCAGTGAAAAAAAAAACTTCGACCACAGAAAACTTTGCTTCATATCCAGGCTCGGCGCGCCCCAGCCCTGTTTTATAATACCTTAAGGGGTAAGTGGTAAATACTAATTCAACAAAGTAAATATCATGAAAATCGGTCTACCGTTGTTGAACTATAAAGTAGTGTTACTGATATTACTTTATTTTATATAAATAAGGTTATTATTTGCAACCCCATACATATGCAATAGAATTGGTACTATTGTCTATTCTTGGCCTTATTAATTCAGTATTTGTCTAAAATTGACATTTAACTGTTTGGTGATAGAAACAGTTTGCTCATCATATACCACAATTTTATTTTGTAGTCATTTTTTTATTATTATTATTTTTGTCGATAATTTTGGTCCTAGTATCTGCACATTTTGTTTGATCAAGTTTCGAAAATACAAATTGTATATGATAAAAGATCTTCGTTATAACTCATGAACCTCTTGAAATAGTCGCCATACATATAAATCTTTCTTGTTTATAGTATTAATAAGGATTCCTTTCTATGCAAGTTTACATAACATTGATTAATCATTTAAATACAACTACTAATCGATACAAAAGAACGAATACTTTTTTGTTATAATTAGAGACCATCGACGATCCAAATGCACTATGGCTTTATGTCTGTTGCATAAAGCCTCAAAGCGAATTGGTCGCCGTATAAAAATTGTGCAAAACGTGATATTTTCAAATTTGGAATAAGTATCATACACGAAATAAAAGAGTAGCAGCGAAGACAACGAACGACACACCCTTCCCCTCCGAGCGCTCGGCGCTGTCTGTCAAATTTCGATCGAAGATGAATGTTCGTGACAGCTCGAAATCTCAAATTTATAGGTTACTTTAGTAAGATATTTTGGATATATTGCACAAGATAAAATCAAGAATTTAGATGCTAAGTCAAAGATAGGAACCTCTATAACATTGTTTTATCAAATAACACAGAATAAGTGCAATGTATCTCAGAGATAATCACCTGTCTTTAGGTGCGTATTTTATGCCAAAACATGGTTTCAATTTTGTCTTCATTTGGAATAACCAGAGCGATAAATAAAAAAAACAGAGTCGACACCTTGTATACGAACGTAATTCCCTTCAAGTTTGAACATTTTAAAGATTGAATCAAAAATTCAGAGTCGACATCTTATGAAGATAGTTCATTTCTACACAATTCATTCAAAAAAAGTAGTCATTTTAGTCATTTTTGGGGAGAAATTTTCATTTGAACTTTGTTAGAAGGTAGGTGACAGCAGCCTTAAGGTCCAATTTCTAATTATGATTTTGGTTACAACTAGTTTAGTAATTGGATCGAATTTATATCCCAAAGAAAAATACCTCATCCTTCATATTATCGTAGACTTCATGTCGAATGAGAAACTTTTTTCAATTATTTATTCTATGTAAGGTATAACAGAATAATATCGTCAGTAAAGTCCGTTTTCTTTGCTAGTCCAATAATGTAAACATACTTGACATCATTTTCTAACGAAATTAATAAATTAAAAATAAGATAAATACAAAACTCACAACCTACATAGGTAATTCGTCGTTGCACAGTGAGATTTTTTTTAAAATCAAACGGTTAATTTATTTTAATAGCCAATATTATTAAAAAAAGAAAAATATATGTTTACAATATTCGACAAGCCAAGCTAAACGGACTTTACCGACCAAATTTTTATTATAGATATATTTTCAGGATTCTACATCTTACCATTTTGATACAGTTAACGTCTTCTTACATATTCATGCCCAAAGATGATCAGCATAGCTACAACAGCAACACAATTCTGCATAAGAACATAGCGAAGATCGAGGAGCTCCCGCACCATGTCCTGATTGTCTACGGGAATTACTTCTGTTCGGGAAGCCTGATCCGAAGCCAGGTATTAGAATAGAATAGAATAATTATTTATTCGACACACAAAAAACCGCCGCTTCAATCTATTCTACCTCACCCAATGGTTGACTGGTAGAGAATGCTTTTAGCATTAAGTCCACCATTTGTACTTTATTTTGTCTATGCAATAAAGAATACAAAAAAATACATAGGCACAAATATAATAATAATGATACATTAAAATCAATCAAAATTAATAAGGTAAGATAAATAACAGACAAATTATACTTGAACCTAGAAAACCGAATCATGCTCTGTGATTCACTGGTACTGTCTAGGTTTAATTACATGGATGTAGTATATGGTCCCCGATTACTTGTTAAAACACAAAATGCCATTCAACGTGTGCAGAATGCATGTGCTAGGTTTTGTTTCGATATACCGCCCCGGTCGCACGTTTATGTATGGGGTATACATAAACGGTGCCAATATATTGAAAATGAATGCTCGTAGAAAACTACACTATGGTACACTATTGTTCGGCGTAATAAAGAATAACTTTCCAACTTATCTAGTGGAGAGGCTGGAGTGGCGGCGCAATGTGCAGTTGCACAGAACACGCCGCTTCAGTTTTTCTCTGGTCCTGCCGCCGCATCGAACCGTGGCATTCAAAGGATGCTTCAAGTTCGCCGCGTCCAAGTGCTGGAACGATCTTCCGCCTCCATTAAGGTGCCTAGAAAAAACCAGTACTACGTTTAAAAAAGCCTACAGAGAACATTTACTCAGCATTCAAAAGACAAACGATAAATAACGAACCATAAATGTCTAGACATCGAGAGAAAGGAAGTAGGTGAACAACGGTAGTAAATCCAGGCACGCATTTATTCATCGCAGTGCTGGACGCGGCTGCAAATGGGGGTTGACAGAACCGGTCCCATGGCATAACACGACGTACCTAAAACAGGGGTGATATATAGCTAGTAATATTACTATAATTGTTTACCTGATAAATTAATAAAATAGTACTTACGTTGCATTTTTATATCTCAGCATTGATTTCACTTTATTTTATTGTTATTATTTCCACAAAACTGACATTTTCCAAAATATTATTATGAATTCTATTATTTAAGATCGCCGATTTCTATAGTTAGATAGGGTACTCAACGATGGCACGCTATGCGCGCGCAATGCCTGCGCCCGGAATGATGATAACTCACAGCCCAACGATGTTGTTATTGTTGTACGGAATTCTCATCACATTGACTATTATATTTGTGTATTAATTTATGTAGGTATATTTATGTTCAAGACACTTGTTTTTTTTATGATTTAGTATAATAGTATGTAAGTTTATTCTTCAGTGTAGACGTGATGTTGGCGCCATTTTCCGTGTACCTCACTCAGCAAGGGTCCACTGAAAACCAGCGCCAGGGCCTCCCGGGGACCTGGCTTATGCTGAGTGAGGTCCTCTTGATTTGGACATCACCGACACTTGGCACACCGTGGCACGCACTGCATGGTTGTTTTTTTTTGTCTGTTTTTGTTTTTTGATTGTTTTTTTTTTTGTTTTGTAATATGTTAATTTGTCATGTGATTGTGTATTTTTTTTTGTTAACTCTTCAAATTTGTGTGTGTGTTTGTGATGTCCTAAATTAATAAATTCATTTTCTTTCTTTCTTTCTTTCAAATTTTAGTGAGCGTCTGACCGTTTGGTATTCCAGTTAAGGCACCTAAGACCTCGTAGCTTGTAGTGTTGGGTGATTATAAGTTAGTAAAATCTTAGCTAAATTGTTAAATACCACCGAGAAAAGAGCATGTGCGCCATCCTGAATCACGAACGAAACGAAATGGTTAATTTTAAAGAATAATTTTGAATCCTGAGGGAGGTTTTAATTTTACCGGGTAATAGAGAGAGAGAGATCCGGGGTGTAGCGAATCCGGGATTCAAGGGTGCCCTAACTTTAATGCGTCCCAGGTTGTGGTGACAGTGGCAAGCTGCTTTAAGAAGAGCATAATATCGAGTGCCGTGGTCAAAGTCGGTGCCAGCACAGTAACGGGCCCAGGGTAATTATAATTTTATCTTTTGCCATTTGAGCTAAAATTATCTTCAAGATGTGAAAAGTTTTAATATTTATTGAAACAAAATTGGTCAAAGACCGTTTACAAAAACTATTTTAGATGTTTTGCACTATCAACATTTATCTAATTATTTGGCAATTTATTTTATGTAAGCCTGTTAAATTTTTGTTTCTTTGATTAGTTCAGTCAAATAACGATACTTTGCGCTTTTAAACGTCAATTTTATGATGAAAACTATTTTGTGAATCAAACTTATTTTATATTATGTTGAAATATTTTCAGCCAAGTTATACCCGTGGCTGAGATAAAAATTCACGAGTATTACAAACACTCCAGCGAAGTGGATAATGACATCGCCCTCTTGGCTCTGAAGGCAAGTTATAATGAACCTTTGAAACTCGAACCGAAGTAATACTCCCTAACGTTTAGCTTATTCAAGAATTAGAATATTGTTAAATTTACTCCTACTTACTTGCATTTGACACAAAAAAATATCTCATTTTTTACCTAATTACGTACCTGGATGACAACATTTATGTCTATTTACATATTTAGCAGCAAAAAAATATCCACCTATTTTTATTATTAATTTTTCACCGAATTAAATTTCAATGAGAAACTCCAACTAAAAATTCTCGGCAATAAATCTGGAAAACGTATTTTCATCGGAAGCCAACAAATTGTGCGCTCGCTCAGAGAAATGAAGCGAGAGATATCTTCATTCATTCTCTACTAATTGGATACTCTCCAAATAAAATATGTATTCTTAAATATGTAATGAAAATGTATTATGAACGAGGACGGCCTTAATATAATGAGTCTGATTGTACAGACATAGGTTAGGTATATTTTGTAATTTATTTATAATTATTTTAAAATACTTTCTACTTCGATCTGTCTCCTCAAAGGATACTGCTTAAATTTAGACCTAATAATATAAATGATCAATGGGCTATTTTTTTTTATTTATTCAAAGGAGCATGCGATGTTTGGGCCCACAGTGAAGAAAATAATATTGGTTGATCCAGACGTGGCTCTACGTGTTGGTACTACAATCGATGTGTCAGGATGGGGATATACGGTAACAAAAAGTTATTAGAAGGCCTGTGTCCACAAATAATTTATTATAACACTTTTAGAATTTTATTGAAAATAACTTATAAACAAATAAAACTTTTTACAATACTCAATGAATAGTTACAGAAAACAAAGCAAGTTATACCTGCTCAATTTCAGATTCAGTTCAATATAACGCCATCTATCGAGCATGACTAAAATCTCACGCTGAAATTGCGGCTGGTGCTATATCGAGAGTGCTTTTCAGGATAAAATTCCTTGAATTTTCATGAAAGTATAGAAGTTGCTAGTAGATGGAACTTTTTTAAGGAAAAGTATTTACTAACAGAAGTTTTCACAGGTTATTGAAGTATTTATGATACATCGCGCATGGAGTCATTTCCACGTTTATCTTTACTAGTGAACTTTAAGGTTGTAATAATAACTTGATTTAAGTAGAGGATTGTGTAACCAAATATCCATGCTAATTACACAATTACTAATTATTAATTTAACAATTACTTTTATTTTCAGAACTTACCAGCCAAGTTTTTAAATCACCTAGTGTGGTCTGAAATGACTATAATTGATAAAACAGAATGTCAAAAGCACTATGAGAATATGATCACATCTTCCCACTTTTGTGCCAAATACCAAGTTGTAAGATAATTTATCCTTTTCTTGCCTCTTTCACTTTATTTGCACCGCCTACTGTATTTTCTCTGATTGACCTATTCCGCCGCTCCGAGGTTCCGGGTTCGATTCCCGGTCGGGTCAATGTAGAAATCTTAATTTTCTATAATTTCACGGCTCTAGAGGCCAATTCTCATGCAGTTCGTGTACGAAAAAATTTCACCGATCGATTTTTTTATTATAAACGTAAATACAGTTATTACTTTATTCGGATCACGATTTCTATGCATTTTGATTTCTTTTGTGCGGTAGTTTTTTTACGTGTATATTAGAGTGTAGTGTATATTACTTGATATTTTTCGGTAAAACAGTGATACTCGTAATCGAATTACCATACGAAATAAGTTCGATCATGCGAGAATCGGCCTCCTGGATTGGATATTATCTTGGTTTTGCAATAAATAAATAGGTTGATTCGTATTCACTTTTGGTCAGGGGATTTGATAAAAATCATTTCATGCTTTTTCAATTAAGAAGAATATTATTTTATATTTTACAAACATCCACACCCTGTTACTTACTTCAGGAGCGTCGCCTGAGTGACAACGGAGGGCCGGCCATGTACCGTGACCTGCTGATGGGCATGCTGTCGTTCGGAGGGACCAAGAGAGACGAACCTCACGTCGCTGTTTTTACTAACGCTTCTTACTTTTACAGGTAACAAACCATTTTTCTTTTTTTTTATAAAAGTTTGTAAATGGCCAGATTTGGAGAAATGCGGTCAAGTATGAGTCATATCAAGTCTTAATAGTCACTTATATACTTTTATGTATCAGTTAGGGAACCCTTCGCTTAGTTAGGGAGCCGGCAATTAATGAGTTTGTGAAACACTCGTACTTAACCAAGTCTCATAAATTTTATACCTTTACATTTATGTATGAAGCGACGTAAGTCACATACACTTTGATTATATTGAACAAGTTTAGGTACATTGAATAAACCCCAAACACGACTTTCTAGTTGCGGTTATAAGTATCTTGTGTAACTATGAATATGACCATGTTTGTGTTAAATCCACTTTTCTTCCCAGAAATCAAAGTTTATTCTGATAACGAAATTAACTTTCCATCGAAGTTTTTGATTAATTCATAACTTTTAAGAGCTTCTCAACCCACAGATGGATTAATCTGAACAGCCGACGCTTCCAAGAGAAATACTGCGCGGATCCTGCGCGAGGCGATTAATTAAACTCGATGGTCAAATATAATAAGTTAATTCCTCAAATATAAAATGGTTTTATTGGTCTAGGTTTCGTTGAGTTCGTTGTCGCAGTGCCAATCCATGTATTCCATTATTTTCTGGTGTATCCAGGGTCTGAAGTAGTATACGTTGGCGTACACGCTGGGTTTGTTGCGGCGGGCGCAGCCGTCGCCATGAGAGACTATTCCGACGATCATGCTGAAAAAAACATATTTTAAAATATTCATATCTGTCTTGGAAATAAATAGAACGATCTTTGCACATGACCTATTAACCTAAGGGAGAGAGTTATCGCATGTAGGGGCTGGCTTGCTAATAATAAGTGCTCTTCTTTATGATAATTTTCAAAGACTATTTAGTCTTTATTTGCTTCTTACAATATAGGAGAACAAAAAAGGGGCATGTTTTACCAACTACAAATAAGCACTAACAAACGATTAATTCAAATAAGGAACGTCATCGCTTGAAGGAAAGATAACGTTACTGGTTACTTATAAGGACATTAACAAACAAAAAGAAATAACAAGAAACTGCATACTTGGAGTACGGCATTATCTAAATTTTGTAAACGTACCCGTTCCACACAACCCCGCCTCCTGAGTCTCCTTGGCACGAGTCCTTACTGCCGTGTCCATACAAACAGAACATGTCATTGGAGAATGTCTGGTTAACGTGCATCTCAGAACATTGCTTCATTGACACGTAGCGCAGAACCGTCATCAGCAGACCCTCGTCTGACATCTTGCCTCCATACTGTTGAACAAAAATATACGCTGATCTCAAGCCCGTACCAAACCAGATTAAAAATATATCTGATCATCAAGATTCTAATGTCAATTTAAAATCAATATGTATACCCTAATGATTCTCTGTAAATGCCCCCTATTATACATGATGTACAAGATGTCGTCATCCTTATGGGCACCGTTTTGAACAGTGTAGTTGACGCCTGTAGCTGCCTGAACGAGCTAAGTATATTAGTTATTTCTCTCTCTTGGCACATGTAAATAAATAAGCTTACCTTAGTCAATCCCCAGCCAACTACAGTGAATTTGGTCTCCGTCTCCTTCATCCACCTATTGTGGTCTACAAGGATCCCCTTTTGGATCAAAGATCCAAACTGGATCGGCTTCTCAACAAAAATCAGTGCTATATCGCACGAAAACCGATTGGTTCTGTTGTAATTTTCATGCAGGACAAGTTTCCTCGCAGCGTATCTTGACGCGTGGACATCGTACAGCCACCTTGAACCTGAGAAAAAGTTTTTAGTCTTAGGATTGCACCAAAACCCAAAACACGACACTTGTGAAACTTTTGAACGTTTGTTAAGGGAAAGGGGATGGCGGAAAACGCGAGGAATGGAAAAAAACACTCCAACGACAAGAGCCTAGCTCATAAATTTGATGATGATGATGTAATTTGATGTAAACTCTATTTGGATTTAGGCAGAAGGCATGTCAAAAGTATCTTTTATTGCTCTCAATAAGAAAATACTTACCCATTTCCATTGTGATCGCATCGACATCCTGGTTTTTATCAAAGCAGTGGGCAGCAGACAAAACGGTCCAAGTGTTGACGATGACTCCTCCGCATATTGACCCGTAGCTGACCACCACGCATGCATGAGGGAAGTTCTTCATTGACGCCTGTTTACCCCCTACTATTTTACCCTGAGGTATCGGCGTATTATTTAATATAACGCATATTATCATGCCAACACTATACATGGAATGCCACAGTCGCATAGTGTTGTGTGACTAGATCAAAATAACGTAAATTTGATTTTTAGACTAGCATTTGTGCTGCAGGTATGCATGTCGTTGGTCGAATGGGATTTTAATGGACCTTGTTTTGATTGCCTATCGTAAAATTATCAAATCAAATGGCCAGCGCAAATATTTGAATTATGTAGGTAAGGAAACGTTACGTGATTACTCGTGTTATTGGGTGATGTGTAAAATTTGAATGACGTTTGAAAAATCTATATTGGTACTCTCAGTCTCTACATTTGTAACTTGGAGTCGAGTAATTTTTTCAACCACAATGGAAATGAGTCGTCTTCGGATTTTGCTATTAATCCATTGACCATTATACATATAATGTATATGTATGTGATGTAGAACCCCAATAATAGTACGACCCCGCTTAATACGATTTTCCGCATATAACGCTTTAGTTAGTACGTCGGTCCCTACAACTGGAAGTAGTCTCGTCTATCTCGTGGACCCAATGAAAGAAGTCCGTGTAAATATAGAAATCACCGAACCGATATTATGTGAATTTGGATCATGGATATATTTAAGGAGTTACAACGCCTTTAAAGAAACATTTTGGGAATTGGGTAGGTAATTATCATCCGTTCCCTTGCCATGTATACCCAGAGAGGGAAATAATACTATTAATAAAACTCCATTAATCATATCTTGTTCTTATATTTCCCCAAGGTGTGGAACTTTCGATATCTGGAATAAAGCTGATGCACACTTTTTTGAATCCACAGTTTGTAGTAATGCACGTCCATGTATACGCTCGGCACGTCCAAACAAACCAGTCCATGAGACACCACTCCTACCACCACGCTGAAACCATAATAAATACAATCATTTAGGCTATATTTGTCTTCCTAAAATGATGATGATGATGAATGAGGTAAGCGTGCTAGCGTTGTTGCATGATAGTCTATCGATAGGCCACATCATAGAGCAAAGTTGAAAATAAAAGACGATCACACAGATGATGAGAAGGATAATGTTGCCACTCACTCGTTCCACACAACTCCCCCTCCCGAGTCCCCTCTGCAAGTATCTCCTTTCTGGTCTCCGAAGAGACAGAACATTCCATCGATGACCGGGAGACCGTTCATCTGAGAGCAATCCTCGTTCGATATATAACGCAGGTTGATTTTGAGGAGACCGCGCCGTCTTGACAACTGAAATTGCAAGGAAATAAAAACTTTATCTTAAGAGTCTAGAGGTTGGTCCACACCAAGTATTAGGTTCTTTGCCAATTTGAGAATTTTATATTCCGGGGGCTATTTTTATTCCAATAATACTATGCATTGGTAAAGTAATAGTCTAGTGGGATGGGCTTCCCTATAAAAAGCTACAATATTCAGTAACGATCCTGTGACATGTCGAGTAAACGCCGCCATTAAGTAAGAGTTCTTCTGGTGTTGGGTTACAGTATCAGCAATACTAGCAGAATGTTCAAGATATAGTATATTAGGAAAGGTTTTTGACTGAGCATTAAGAGGCAACCCTTGGTTCTTAAACTGCGGCGTGGAAAGCATGAGGGAAACCACCACACATCTATCTTCCCCAATTTGGAGTTTTGGAAAAAAAACCTTCACCGACAAGAGCCTGCTCTTTCATTTGATGATGAATACTGTGCAATGATCATTAAAACTGTCTCTAACATTAGTAAATCAAAAGGTATTTGTAGATAGTTTGCATTGAAAACAAAATACCCTAGAGCAGAGGCAAAATACAAATTCTCTAACAAAATTTGCTTTACACCTGTAGGAACAATTTACATCATGTTGATAATATGGAGATATTCCGAAGATATTAGCCCATAAAACCGGCTCAAAAGAAGAATGCTTTTTACCTTACTACGGCAAAATCCCAAGTGCCCTACAAAAATGTACTTATGCTATTTACGGTATTCGAGACAAAAAGTTTGATGGATTCACTCGTGTCGTGAGGTAAGGTGAGACACTTTCTGAGTAATCTTATTTATGGTTCTCGAGATCAAATGTAATGAACGTTTTTACTCCTACGTAATAATTTATAATTCAGTAGCTCAAGCTTTTCATATACTTACTTGGGCTGAACATTAATGTACTACAGACACATACACGTAACAGGCTGGAGACTAGAAGGAACCTAGCCCTAGCAACATACGTCTTGAAGGTGGGCCGCGGTATTATCAGTGACCCGGATGTCCTACAATGGATAGGTCTGAACGTGCCCGATGGCTACGCACAGAGACGGGGCCGACCGAGCTTATTCGCGGTGCCGTGCGGTAGGACGCAACTGCTGGTAACGCTTGCCATTCAAAACCTAAACTTAGCCGCCGATTGCCTAGATTTATTTATTTGTTCACGAGCGGAATTCGAGAGAGTGACATTACATTTAATATGCTACAAAACTATATAAAAATTTAATGTCGACTGATTATAAATTAGGTTTTTTTTTTTAAATTCTAATATTAAGTTATTATTTTTATGTGATTCTGCATCTATCGATTTGGATGTTTTCTTTATGGGTAGATGTATGTTGGAAATACATGAAATGAAATGAAATGAAAAGAAAACGCGGCTCAGTATTAAGGTAGAAGATTATGCAATCCAGAATTCCAGAAGTTTCTGTATTTGCAGTCAAATGCTTAAATTATGTTGAATACTTACTTATGTCGGATTTAATTGCTGGCAAAAAACGAAATAACTCATAGGTCATGTGCTATCTTTAAAAAAGTGTGGGAAAAATGGAGGGTTATTATTCCAAAGCCCACTCTTAGTTATTTTTCGACGATCACGGAAATGACTCATCAGACTCGCCGTCGCCGAGGGAGCCTTAGATACACAGCCTATCTATCTACCCCATACTAACACTCATATTTCAAAGGACGGAGACATGGAGACTTACGCACCCATTTTTAGGGCTTCAACAAAGTGCCTATCGTGAACGATGCCTATACCAAGAGGAGAATGGAAACGGAATGAAACTGTCAGTAAGAAATGAAACTAAGAAAAAATAAGCTAGAGTAAAGCCTTGAATGAAAAAAAGAGTGTTTCATTTCACGAGCCCTTTTAAGCTTGACCCTGGGTCTTGACCCTGAAGAATGGGTCTTGGGCTCGCTCTTGGCTCGTCATGTGAAAGCACATTTTCATTATCTTAGAGCGTTCAGAGGGTCACTTATCGCAAGATTTCTAGTTCATTTTGGTTCGCGCTTAAACTAATTGTAAAGTAGCCAGTATAGACGAACGTCAAAAATATCTGATTATCACATTGATTGATTTATCATACAAGGATGGATCGCGGATACTCGTGAGCTGACACGTCTAAAAAAAGTAAACTAAGTACATGTATCATTACTCAATAATGATGATCCACCTGAACAATGCCCCATCCTGTAGCCACAAAATTGGGTTCCGTTTCCTTGGTCCATGAGATAGTGTTGGACAACGTTGCTTTCTGGACAGTGGTACCGAACTTAAAATGATCGTGTATTATTATGACGGCCATGTCGTGCGCATACTTGTACGGGTCATTGTACTGCTCGTGAATAAGAAAGTCCCATATGAGGTGTTCCCTGGAATCACGGTCGTAACGAATGTATTGTGAATCTGAAAAAGAAAATAGGTTCAAGACTTGCTGCGAGGATATCCACAAGAGCTCTGCCGACAAACTGTTGCACAGTTAGGCAGACAAATGAAAAAAAACGATGTTATTTTAATGATTATTGAATTGCAAATATGAGGAGTATCCTCATTTGTAACGTACAACAGACATTTGTTGTTTGTGTAACATACACATAATACGCACAATAAGCACTTTATTTATTTTGTTGGTCATTTTCCAATCTCAGGACCATGGGGTCCCGGTCCTTTGGAAGGCGTGCATGGGGCCGAAGCCAACAAAAATATATACACATATTGCCCTAATAGTAGTATCTTCTTAAAGCCTATTGCAGGTTTGTCTAGATACTATGATGTCTCAAGGTTGGTTAGTTGAGTATCCTTAAAACAATACAAAAATATTATATACTTTTATAAAATAACTATTACTAAACGATCAAAAACAAATGCACTCTTGTGGGCACACATGTGAGTGCATGCATACCGGCTCCATTATGATTGAGCGAGCGCGCACATGTTACTTTATGTTATACTTTAGTTACTTTATATAACTAGGTGCTATATCTATTCTAAAATGACGCTCGTCTGCTTTTTCTTTGTGTATAAATACAGCAATAGCTAAACATTTTAGTAAACTACGCGATACGGGTATGACTATAGTCTTACTTGAAATAATTTTCATCTCGCCAATATTAGTGTTGTGGTCGAAACAATGAGCCGCCGTCAAAACTGTTCTTTTGGTCAATATCGTCCCCCCGCACAAACCACCGTAGTTAAAAAACTGCACATTGAAAGGGTATTCAGACAAAGTCGTGTTCTCCCCTCCTAATATGCGATCTTCGAATTCCTCTAAAATATCAATCATACTGAAATTTCTCTCGCCCAAATCTTTTAAGTGGCATGACGAAAACTCAAATTCAGAAGAAAATAATAATAAGGCCGTAAGAAACCCAAACATTTGGAACATTTCATAAAAAAAACCGTAAAAAAGTTATGGCGCATTGATTTATGCGACTTTCATGGGCGTTTAATTAATTGCCAATTTTGGCGGTTTAGTTAAACATTGAACACATGCACGATATACACAACATAAGATAGCATAAATTCTGTGATAAAGTATTACGAGTAAAACTATTAACTTTGTGGGCTATGGAAGGAATGGGGACTTACGTGGAATAAGAAAGAAAACTACTAGGGAGCGCTCAATATTTTGAATATATTTACGTTGCAAGTGAAGTTCAATTAATTACCAAATGATACATATTAGAACATATAGGAGATCGGTTGGCCACAATCTTTTAAAAGGAGTACGACTTTGGAAATTAAGTCATCCTAACAAGTTAATCTCGGTAGGCTAGCATCCAATTTGCATTCGACGCAACATCATCAAACAATTTTATCCTCCATCGAAACATCGCACAAAGGGTATAACGACCGAACGTTTACCGCTAACCCGTGACTTGCTGTTTCAGTGGGAAATGTTTCGAATTAAAGTGCTTTAAATCGAAAGTGACGTTTGCCGTCTCTTTTCATGCATGTATGTAATTTTGAACGGGAACGAGATAGCGCTTACAAATGCTGCAGGAATAGGCACGGGGTAGCCTGAAGCCGCCCGCCTTTGCGCACTCAGTCGCTCACTGCCGGCCGCTGACAGCGCCGCGCGCGGCCTCCCCGCACACTAAACATAACCTAACATAACTTAAAAACATAACTCAACCAAAATATCACGCTTAATTCAAACTAATCGACACAACAATCTACCTCCGCATAATAGTGAAGTGATGCCCGAAACAAATCCCAAAGTAATTACGATCAGCTGAATATTTGGCAAATCAACGAAAGTTGAAAACCAACAGCGAAGTGCCTATCGATTTAGTGGTTGACTTGGTTTTGTAATAAAATAAACAGATGTTGTGTTAACAACATCACCCGATCGAGCTTTGTATAAAGGTAGGTAGCGTATGTTATGTCTTTCTTAATTTTTCATTTATTTATGTACCTCATAAAAAAGTTTCTACATAAACACCTGTTTGATTACAATAAATTCATATAAATATCATAAGAAAACATAAACATTTCCTTGTGTATGTATACTAATGAAATGTACTTATTTATTAGAGCTTAGTAATATTTTTATGAAAATAGTTGGTAGTGTTGAGGTGAAAAACTTTTCCGCATTGAAACAAGCATTCTGTAGCGTTTGGCTAGTGTAAATAACTTTTTATTTTAAGACTTGCTATATTTAGCCTAATCGTCTCCTTGGCCTAATGGTAGACCCTACTTAATTATAGAAGCTGGATCGTAATAAACTAGGGATTTGTATGCAATAGTTTCACTCATTTATATCTATTGTTTATTTAAAGTGGACAGCTTTACGCATTGGAGCTTGCGGATAAAAACAAAATAAAACTTAATTTTAATGTTTTGGCACACAAAAAAAGCAACAATAAATTAATTCATTGCACACAAAACGTAGAATTGCCAAAACGTGTTGTATTTTGCGTTCTTGTTAATGAACAAGAACGCAGGCATTTCAAAATAAATAACGCACAAATGGTATATGCCAATTTGATAAAACACATAATTTCTTAGACACGTTAATAAAATCGTTGTAAATACGAAAGTCACTGTCCTCGAGACCCCAGTCTCTAATATCTCCTAGACGGTAATATGTAGATGTGAGAGTTTCATAATTCACAATTTGTTAGTTGAACTTGGATCGGGCTACAGTGAAATAACAAACAGTGATTTCATAATCATTGTAAAGCTTTTACTGATAAACTTTATGCTTTACAATGAATGATAAATGTACAAAGCATATTTGCTATACTTATATGAAGTAGACTTTACCTTTAATCACATTTTATTTGATACGTATTTATTTACGCTTAGATAATGTTGATTGTGTATTTCTTCCTTGAGGAAATTGTAACACCATTAAATCCTTTTTTATCATAATGTATCATATTTTATAGCTGCACTACATAAGAACCTAGCTAGCTATTTTACCTAACATAGCTCGGTCCTTACGGAGTGCAGCTGTACTTTGCTCATTATAAATATTCACAAGTGAACCTTCTGATCCATACTCCATTGTGCGAGGTCGAGAAGCCGTTGGCTGTGCTGTGCGCTGCAGTCTGCACACACGTGCATTTGCATTGTACCACGTGCTGCTTCTTTGTCTCCTTTGTTCCATCTTTTCGTGATTCTTAAAAATATGCTACCGCGAAAATGGTAAATTACAATTGTGTACCTATCGAGCTAAAAAAAAAACCGAGAATACACTTATTGTCTATTTCCGAACTGACGATGTATATTTGTGTTAATAGAGACAAAAGGGCATGTATTTGCCAACACAAAGTTAAAGACGATTTACTTAAGAATTTAATATACCATATCTGGGTAGGTATTTGACTATTTTAAATTAAGATCCATTTTTAGATTTTCTTGCAATCCAATTTAATGTTGATGGTCCACAGTGTCAGGGTACTTTTTTAGGGTTCCGTAGCCGAATGGCAAAAAACGGAACCCTTATAGTTTCGTCAAGTCTGTCTGTCTGTCTGTCCGTCCGTATGTCACAGCCACTTTATTCTGAAACTATGAGCATTTCATAGCTGAAACTTGGTAGGTAGGTGTATTTTGTTCACCGCTTTCCGATTCAGATACAAAAAGTAAGAAAAAAAAAATATTTAAGGGGGGCTCCCATACATGAAACTAAAACCTAATTTTTTTTTTTTACTCAAACCTATGCGTGTGGGGTGTCTATAGATAGGTCTTTTAAAATGATGTTGAGGTTTCTAAAACCATTTTTTCTAAAAGTGTCAGGTTTGAGATATAGACGCTTCCAAAGTGGTAAAATGGGCGTCCCCCCCCCATCTAACTTTTGAACTAAAAAAGTGAAAATTTTGAAAAAAATATATGATGTAGATCTCAAAAAAAACTTGCAACGAAAATTGGTTTGAAGGAGATCGAACCAGTAGTTTTTGAGATATTGCACATTTTTATCAACCGCAAATATAACTTTGTCTTTCATACAAAAACTATGAAAAACAAAGTTATTTTTGCTGTCGCAATATATTGTGATGTTTTTGTTAAGTGAAAGTAAGTGGACCCTGAATTCAGTTAAGGGTGGCACGGAACCCTCAGTGCGCGGGTCCGACACGCACTTAACCGGTTTTTTTAAATATCTTTCCTTTCATGGTGGAGAGCCAGCTTTAAGGCACGTGCTGTCTTTGTCTCCATTGTGAGCCACGCTTGTAGGCAATGACTGTTTACACACACTTACGAAACATTCAACAAGAAAGACGCGAAAACATTTAACAATGAAAGATCTTATTACATCGCGCCTGTTGTTTTCTCTAAATAATAAAATATGTTACTGCTATGCAAAGGTTCAACGATCGAACAAACTCTGATTCTGCTCCCGAAAAATCACTATAGTATAAATACACACATCAAAAAGTTTAAGCAACACATAATAAGTTACTCAAATTATTAATAATCAATTATTATGTCAGTTCTTACCAAGCAGCTATGTAAATTTTATTGATCTAGATGACATACTGGCTGGTTGTAAAAAAATCGCGTACCATTTGTTTTTTTTTTTCACAAATTCAAAAGCGATTGCATTTGTTCGAAATTATAGCGTTCGTATATTCACAGCGACTCTCTTCAATTATGAAATATCTAGTTTATTATTAATAATGTCATCTAGAAATAGTTTATTAACATGAGTTTATTAAATTTTTATCTCTCCGCTCTTCACATTATTGCTTTTGCGCCACAATATTAACTTTTATATTATGAAGTTCATTATTTCTGTTATTTTTACACTCATAAACATCACAAAAGAAATTATTCAGCCACTATTTGTTGCTTAGAATATTATTATTTCACTATCAGTAATGTGAATACTAAAAAGTCTATGTAACATTAACGTCGTCGTATAATCCCCCGTTGTCGGCTAAAACCCATTAGCACAACAGACGACATCACAGCTTTCAGTGCAATTTGCAACACAGCGCTGCAATTTACCCTCGGTAGTTAGGTAGGCGCTACTTTACACACAACGCAACGCGGGGTGCATACTATAATGTGTTCGTTTGCAGCCGCTTTGTAGTTACGAGTAGATAACGGCACTGCTTTACTCCGCCTACGCTAGGAAAGAAGAGACACCGCGGGGTGCCTACGACAATAATCGGCCTGTTTACGGCCGTTTTGTTTTAAGCCTGTAAGGTACTATAGCTTACATCAGCCAGCACAATATGCAACGCATCGCTGCACCCACCTGTACCTTATGTGGTTAGGTACTTGTAGGCGCTAGTCGCTCACACACTTAGCCTTATCTTATCATGCAAGTAGAGAGACAATGGGGGGTGTATATGATAATATGCCCGTTTATAGCCGTTTATTATTATTGACAAAAACCACCGCGAAATCAGCATGACGCTATATTTTGCTTCTTTGAAAATAATAGCATTTGCTAATATTCTACTCAAAGTTCTCTTGTCTTGGAAAATACAAATGGGGACAGAAAAATTAATAAGTTTATTGCTATATTCGATTGTACTCAAACTATTTGGATGCCTGATTTTAGTACAAAAATTTCGTTTTTCCAAAAACAAGCTACAGAGTACTGAGACTGCAACATTTAAGTAAAAAGTTTGTTTAAACGGAGCCCAATTTGCAGTTGCTAAGGGCTTAATACTCGCCCCCAATTACAGAGGGAGCTCGTAGGTAGGCTTCACTCCGCGTTTACATTTCACCTACAATCCTTACAAAAACATCGCGACTCTCATTACGGTAGAAAGTAACCATTTTTTGCACCTTAAGACAATGCACGAAGGCACAAAGTCCAATACGCGTGCGATCTTTATTATCGTGACTTTATATCCAGGTGAATATGTCCTGCTGGATCTCATCTCCTGGAATTAAGAAAGAAAGACGGGATATTGCTGTGTCCCACAATAAACACAAATCCTGCCCGTGGATAGCACGTATGAAGGAAGAAACACTGCATTGTAGTATGTGTACACACCACTCATTCACTCGTAAAATATAAGCTATAACTGTGGACATTGAATACACTTCATTCATTCTTTCTTGTTGTCATTTTGTTTTATTTCATAATAGAAAAAGTAGGTGTTTCTCCTTCATTACATACGTATCTTTCCGACCGAAACAGCAAGGTAATTAATCTACTACTCATTGGTACTTGAACTTTAATTAACCTTTACGTATGTACTGTACTTGGGAAATCGCGTCCACGATTCACAGCGGCCTCATTTTCCTCGAACCCTCACCGGAATATAGTAGAAAGTTATTTATTACTGAGAAGAAATGCGCTGTGCTTGGAACTTCACAAACTTTACAAAACATGGTTCTACTTAAACATAATGTTTAAATTTTACTTTTACGTAACTAACTCTAATAACCGTCACGTATGTTTTCGTACGAAGTTTGAAAGCTGTTTGAAGTTGGTTACAGTTAAAAAATAAGATGGTGCAAGCGAGCCTTTGTATTAAATTATGTGCATTAGTATTTCATATTTGTTCTTGAAACGAATACTCAAACATAGTATCTGTAACTATAGCCTCCAACAATAAATAAAGTCTGGTGTTTAGTGTATTTTTTCTTTCGCTACTTCCAATAGACGATCCTAAGTATCTACCTGATTGAAATTCTTAGGTATTTGTACTTCGAACATAGTTATACACAGATCATATACATGGACTACACAATACATGTGGTTGACGCCGTCTATTCTAGACAATAAACACGGAAAAGCCGCAGTGGGCGCGTCTTTCCGGCTTGGCCACACACAAAGTCGCGATACATATTAATCAGATAGTATTACGTATATATTTGTATTCCCTAGGTCGTAGCGTAATGTTTTATAGCCTGTTGACCTTCCCCGATAAAGAAGCTAACTAACACAAAATGGTTCTTCTCAAATCGGACGAGTTAACTCTTCAACTTTATGTATTACATAGATAGGTGCATTTTTTTTAAAGACTTTATTGCACAAATTTAGTGTACAAATTACAATTAAATTACAGGGTAACTCGAAAGAAGCAACCTCTTGCTATCAGCCTTAACTTAGTTAGATTTTTAATCAGCTCAAGCCTTAGTAAGCTTCAGAAACTGGAGTTCGAGCAAAATGATAATATTTGATATTGATTATTTTTATCAACTTATGTAGGATCGAATTGATGACTAGTAGTAAATGTTAGTTTACACCATGTATGTAACCTATCTACTTTATCTACTTTAACATTTTGTTATACTTCGATTTATTAACACGTTCCGGGACACTATTCCAGACACAATAGATGTTTTATTGTTTTCACGCCTGTAGGCGTTCACTGTCCCGGAACTTGTTAAGCAGTATAATGTTTATTGTTTTAAAAAACCTCGAATCTCGATCGAACTTTCGACTTTATCAGCAGAAGTTGTTTTTTACCAAGACCGTCGCTTCTTGGGGGTACAAAGCCACATTGAACCTTTTCACAACGCTAGACTAAAAGGAATGCAGATCATGATCATGATTAAGCTAGCTCTGGTAAATAAATTTGCCTCTTCCAAACGGTTTCCAAACGCGAGGAGTGACTAAGTGTGCCCTGTGTACGGTTACTGTTATTTAAAAAAACTAGATAAAGCTGGAAAAGAATTGATTACCTAATATTAATAGTAGTGTTGAAGCTGTATTGGGGTTCGGTACGTACAAAATTATTATAGCAACTATCCGATATGCTGGAGGTTTTCCCTATTGTTACCTTGTCACGTTTACCAGATTATCCTTATTTGGATTTAGCCAAGAAAAGGTTTCTGCTGCAAACTTATTTTTTGCAGCTTTTGATCCGGCACGAGGAGAAAATAATTCGGCGGCATTATGACATGAATAAGGAATTGAAAAAATAAGTTGCCTGTCTGATGAAATGATAAGTAGCCATGAGTATATAGATTTTAGATTAGTAATTAATGAAAATAGTAATTTTAGGAACTATTAAGTCATCCTGTGAAGGCACATTTAAATCACACGAGTGAATGCTCATTCTATCCCTACTTCATTATATTCTTCTACTCAGAGCATTCATTCGTTGTTCTATTGCGTTCTGCAGTATATTCTTAGAACGCTAGCTCTATATTTTGGTGTAAAACGCTAAAATCGAGCTTCCGTGAAGAACAAAAGAACAAGAAAGAATGTTCTTGGTCTAGCTCTAGTTCTTTGTTCGTTTGGTCAAACCCCGCCTTTACAGTAGCATTATAATATGCGCATACACGGCGCTAAATATTTTTACATTACCTTCAGCATTCGGCGGGCTTCCAATCTACAGAGGTTCATGGAACAACAAAATCCTGTTACCAAGGTAAATTACACGTGCTAGCAGCAATGAGGTCGTTGTTATTCAATTATTCGGGCTACTAGTTACAGCTAAGTATGACTGTGGAGATTGATAACCCATAAGCCGTCAGTAATCAGTAATCGAGTTATTTGCCCTTTCACATCAGGGATGCTCCTTCGAACCCGACCCGCCTAAAATAAACAATCCGTTCTTTAATTGAATTCTGTATTGGTTTTCGGGAAAGAGAATATATTAAAGGCTGATACGCATGGAAATTTCATTTGAAAGCCATTAAAGGTAAAAATAGCTTAATATGTGGCGACATAATATTTATGGAAATATGTGTTTGTACCCAAATGAAATTAAGACACCCAATAAAATTGTAAGAGAAAAAAAGGATATAGTCTCCTTTGTGCTCAGCTCTAATCAGTTGTTGCAGGCGTTGTTGTTTGTTTTATTTTTGCATCTTGTGCAGCAGCATATATAAATTATAAAAACTTTTCAAAATTCACCAAGAAGAATGAAGTAAGATGAACTTAATGCAATGATTGCCTACCCAACTGGGGGCGTATTGCGATCCAACTTAATCTGTTCAATTCCGAGGCAGTTCAATTCCGACTCAGTGTTAACGAATATTATCACTATAATAATATTATAATAATACTACAATGGTATGAATATTAATATTTATATTGTTATATTATAGTAATATTATCAATATAATGCGAAATTGCAATAAGAATTGCTAATTTGACAGTAAATCAGAGCGTTTCAACTGTCAAAACTGCATCGCAATACGCCCCCTGTTCCCTTTTTCATAATCAAATAAATTTATTTCTTTCTTTCTATCCGGTTTTTTCTGAATAGAGAGTCCCTTGTTGACAAAAACTGAAACGGCACAAACTGAACCAATGAAACTAAGACCGATCTTAAAATACGTATCTCACGTAATGATGTAAGAAACGATATGCAAATTGAGTAAAAACCGATAACTGTAAGTAACAAATTGAGACGTCTCCGCTCTGAGTAACGCTACACGAAGGCGCTGCGACCAATCACTCGCGTTTAATAGCATTAGTTCTGCCTCCGTTCTTACCCTAGGGATGACAATAAATGAGATGGCTAGAGAAATACCCAGAGTCGACACAAATTTCTTATAAAAGGTTTGTGTACGCTTCTTTTATTTTCTCCATAACTTGTCTAATTATGACGTACTAGTGGTCGCCCTCAACGTCTTATTTATAAATGAATTTGATTTCAAACTTTCATGCGCGAGCGATTAAAACTAAGTAAACGAGGTAAAACTAAGTAAATCCGAGGTGGTTTCTACATATTCTAGCGTTACCCGCAACAGGTATACTTAATAGGAAAAATTATAAAGATATTCAATACTCCCACCACCACTCTGCTTTCTTACTACTTTAATTCAAATGTTGTTGAATTAAATTTTAACCCTTTTCAACATACAAGTATTCGAACAGTCAACCCTAAGTCGCAAAGTGTCGCTATTGAGCACAGAGCGGTTCAATTGGCCGAATGTTGTTCTGATGAGCATCAGCTTTACGAGCTCGTTGTACGAACAAATCAGTTGGTGTCGAAACAAATCAATCGCCCACAACAAACGCAATCACAACATACAGTGAATGGGGAATTAGATTGACATTATTTGAAACCACTTCTTAATTTTGCGTGATATTAGACAATATTCAGGTGTGTGTGGTTGCTGTATTAAACTGCAAGTAGGCGATAATATGATTTGTAGGTAATTAAAACTAAATTTATTTTAGGTTAGAACCAAGATCGAGGTACTTAATTATGTACAAGTAGGATCAGAAGTCGGCAAGTTGATATTACTAAAGGTATGACTGGGAGAGAATGCTTTTAGCATTAAGTCCACCTTTTGTACACTGTTACTTGTGCAATAAAGTTCTTAAATAAATAAATAAATTACTAATTATAAATACCTCCAGTGCAATTACGAACTTAGCTCAATGAAAACAACTATTTACACGAAGCATTATATAAGGTCAAATCATTTTAAGTGATAATGTTTGAACAGTGTCTTTGTATACATCATAGAAATAGAAAATTTTAATTTTTTTTCGGAAAATCGAGACTTAATTTTTATTATTTTCTTTAGCACAATTTATTTTTTTTAAAACAGCATCCTGTCAATATAAAAAGTTATCTAATTCATCGGCTTCGCCTTTCTGAATTCATTACCCAAACCTTTTTCTCTATGCTTAACCTTAATTAAAAAAAATAAAATCTGAAAAAAATAATTACCTTAGTCCCCAATTTTCTCAAAAACTAGCGGATAAACTCCCAAAGTGTTTTCTACAAAAAAATATTAATTTATTGTGCTGAATCAGCCCTTTAAATATTATCACTTAAATCGAGGTGACCATACATAATATATTTATTAAGATGGGTATCATCTCCTTAAGGCCGCCTTAGTTGTACATTTACTTAGAGCTTATAAATTGTAGTTTACTTTGTGTTGTACAATGAAGAGTTATATTTATATCTCCCAAAAAAGGTAACATCATTGTTTTTTTTTCATTAAACATTTAATAAATGGTTTTAAGATCCTACCTAATGAATCATCATTAACTAAACTTAATGGAGCTGTTTTTATGTTAAGAAGACTTCAGTCGAAGCAAACGATTCCCCTCCTTTCGTCTTAAGCCTAATTGATTGTCGCTAATCACACAAAGAAGTCTTTGTTCCATAGGATAATAAGCAAAAAGCTTAAATTCACCCAGGAAATTTTCAGTGTTAATTTTTATTTTATTCGATCAGTAAAATTGTTATTAATGTACAATTCTATCAATTCTGAAGAACAATATGATTATTAAACTCACAACAGCCACGAGTAAAAAATACAACTAAGAACTAGACCACAAATTATCTAAAAAAACTGGACCACCTAATACACACACATAAGTAAGTGTATTTCTTCCACAAATAATAACAAAATGGACGTCGGATTGTAACAAAACAAGAAGAGCAGAGTTAGAGAGTTGGATCTCTTGAACGGAGCGCTAAGACTGCGGACAAGAACTTAGGGATTTTGTTTTTAAAAATTTCAGACTAAATACAAAAAATATTGTAGTACCTAACATGAGAACTTGCAAATAAGGTGAACAGATACAAGGAATAGGTCTCTAAATAATACGTTTTACACATCTTCAACACTGTAACCTCTAGTAATCTACATAATACCATTTTCTTTAGATAAATATATTTTGTACACAACACCGACGACAAACTTTTGTTCTTTTGTTCGATCACGTAGCTTTTTGATGGCATCTACAGAATAGTAGTAATATAGACTTGAAGCAAGCTGAGAATATTTTACGTGCGTATCGAATTTGTTGTAAGGTACTGGGTGGAGATGAGAAAACTCTTAGACTCTTCCAATTATCTGAGTAAATAGCAATCTTGCTTGCATACTTTACTTTCCCAATAAGTAACTTTTTCCCAATTTTACTTTATAACTCACAACATGATTAATGTTTACTTACAATTACAAACTGGATAATATTATCTTCAATTACAACGTGAGTCAGAGTGACTCATATACCGTCCAATAGGGATTCACATCCAATTTTTAAAAATGTATACTCACAACAATGATTTGTAATACCCATTGTGTCATTATCTTGTCTAGAGAATACGTAATGCCAATGCAATTTCCCGTAGGATCAGCAGATAACAGGAATGTCTTTAGACATCTTGTCACGCTGAATGAGCACGTATCTCACTAGCGCGTGCTTGCGCCATTACCAAACTGAGTGAATTATAAATACGTTCAAGGCATTTTCCGAAATACTGCACAGTAGCAGCTAATTGACTCAAAAATTATCAAATTTTCAAATTTTCGTCTTTAGCTACAACACTTTAGAGGTGTATTTTAGTTGAGCTCATGAAGTTATATTGCTGTGTGATCTATTGACGTGTCTACTAGTATTTTACGCATTTGAAATGGTTCCCATGAGTAAGTAAGTGGCTGTAGCCTTGCGCACGCGCGCCTAGATGACCTCAACTCTCGGTATGAACATCGGAATGGGGGCACTGGCCACAATTTATAAATTCTAGAAAGGGCCCGATTTGACCTTTTTTATTAGAACTGCATCAAACGTATGGTATATTGATAACAAGTCAACGATACGTATTTGATTATTAGCTTTAACTTGTAACTTTATAAGACTGTATACCTATTCATAAGTGAATTTTAAGGTAGTTCCTACATAAATCTCAGTAAAATAACATGACAGCAAATATTGCTTGATGATATGAAATGATCGACGTACATTAGATTTACGTAGATTATAGCTGAACTACGAGTAAATTGTCGATTTCGACAATGACACCCAATAAGTTTGATCACGTGTAAATTCAACGTTGTTGTATGAATTTCGAGCACAAGATTATATCGACCTTATTTTTTCCAGATAAGCCTAAGATCGGTAAATCTTTTTGATATTATAAGCTTTGGGGATGAAACGTTTCATTGTTTATCAACTTTGGATGCGATGCCCACTTTGTGCCTTCTGAAAAGATCAAATTGGATTAATGGCTTAGTAGAGTAGCTACTGTTATAACTTATAGATACTCATAATAATAACATCAATTGCGTAATTAATTTTAGTATTATAACCGGAGTATCCTCGATTAAAACAAGTTTAGTTACAGCTTTGATGTTCCGAAAAAAATACAAAACCTCAGGAAAATAAAGCAAGTAAAATGACTTATATCTCATTTATTTATTTATATTTAATACCAAACCCCAGTCTTTTTTATAAAAGAAAAATGGTACCCTAGCCGTCATAGGGTTACGCAAGATCAAATAATTAAGTCGTAAGAACTCAATAATTCAAAATTCCGCACGTTTTCCGAAGCGCGTGTAGCTGCCACGCCTCCCCTTAGGGATGTTATCGACCTAGTAACGACGTACTCTGACTTATCTCCGCTATCCGACACTTGTCAATTTTAATACCCCTATCTTTGATATATTCGGATATGTAGACACCGATAGATACTATCAAAAATAAGTAAGGATTTCACAGAACGAAAATCATAATCGCTTTTCCTATCCGCTACTTGTAGAGTACCTAAACTGATAACCTATGTAGGTTTATCTGACCAGCCTTAAGATAAGAAGAGCCAAAGAATTTAAGGAAAAAGAAAAGAAATGGAGTGTAAACGTCGACCCATGTTCAGCGCATAGATGACTGGCTGACTGAATAAATGGCTGACGGGTGTTATGGATACAGGTTCCTATCTTAGTCGTACTTGGCTTGGTCTGGAGTAAAGAGCAAACCCATTTTATATAAAAAAATAGGTCTATATTAATCATCGTTCCTCGTTTCCCTTTGAAAACAAAGGTTAAACTTAGAAATGTAGTATGTAGTATTGTAGCTATTCAAAGATAATACTATGGCTGTTTTATTTTCAGATGGTAAGTTCAGATTAGTTCAACCAAAGTAATCGTATAACCACGATCATAATTGTAAACAAATAGTAAAGAAGGTGGCTACATTTATTTATTAGTACCTACATTTTACATCAATACATTCTGGTTAAAAAAAACTTATTATCACTTATCACTGAAATTTATCTATACATATAATAATCTATACATATAATAAGACTGTAAAAGATCGATTTCTGTACATTGAAGATTTTTATGAAAAATTGTTACAGGGGGTCTTAATTACCGTAATAGAAGCCAAAACAACAATTTTTAAAATTTTTGTCTGTCTGTCTGTCTGTCTGTCTGTCTGTCTGTCTGTCTGTCTGTCTGTTTGTCCGGGCTAATCTCAGAATCTACTGGACCGATTTTGATGGGGCTTTTTTTATTTGACTCAGCATCACTTGGAGAGTAAACTAGGATAGAAATAATCACGCCAATAGACTTAGGGGGTAGGCAGAAAATATATATATATAAAAGAAAGTCGTGTTTGTTACAACACTTATAACTTGAGAACGGCTGAACCGATTTGGCTGAAAGTTGGTGGGGTGGTAGCTTAGAATCAGGAAAAGCATATAGGATACTTTTTGTCCCGATAGACGGGGCCGGGGCTGGGGTAGCACGGGACCGGGACGAAACGGTGGGGAGGTAGCTTAGTACCAGGAGAAGGACATAAGATACTGCATATAGGATACTTTTTGTCCCGCTAGACGGGGCCGGGGCTGGGGTAGCACGGGACCGGGACGAAACGGTGGGGAGGTAGCTTAGTACCAGGAGAAGGACATAGGATACTTTTTATCCCGTTCGATGGGGCCGGGGCTAAGGCGGGACGGGGCCGAGGCGAAACAATTTAAAATAAATGTGGGTGGAAATGAATCTGTAAAGTGTTTTAATTCAATGTGTAGTGTTTCCTCCATATTGGTTTGTATAAATTAAATGAATATTTGGTACTTTATGGTACTTGCCAAAGTATAACAAAACAGTGCAATGAAAAAATTTATATTTAGATCCATTTTTTCCACACAACAAAGTAAAATGTTAGTAAAGTAGTAGTTTTTTTTGTGGCAAAGTAGTAGTTAAAAGTAAAGTAACCATATTATCCTATCAAACAAAGGATTTCCTAATCGAAATACAAATTGTGAACGTCCAAATAATCGGTATGGTCATAATAATTGATCACCTTTGATGTACCTACTACTTGCTTCTTATTGTTGTAATATGGCCAATTTTAATGATAAGTGAGTACTAAAATGTACTATATAAATACTTTATATCTTGCGTACTTATAAGTACTTATACTTAAGTATCTTATAAAATCGGTAAAATCTCGACGTTTAGGTACGGAGATAAGCGACCTCAATATTTCATAGGCTACCTTTATCACATGAGTAGGGCTGGTGTGCCACCAGTCCTAAACACGAATTTTTAAATAAATGCATTATCCCATCCCATAGCAAATGATGATGTGGCCATGGATTTTAGCTTATAGCCCGAGTTTCAGATGCTAATACAAATAAATGTGATAGTTTTAAAGATAGCTATTTAGTCACTTATTAAAATTGAATAGGCGGTGCTGTTTGCCTAATAATATTTAATGTGGAAGATCATTATTAATACGTTCACTGGTCTAGTTTCTTAAAACTATTTTCAGATTAGCAACCCTGACTACGATAGGTACGCTATCGGACACGGATAGAATAGAAATAGACAGACATAATCTTAGAAATCTGTTGCAAAGACACCGTTTCCAGATCTAATCTCATCAAAGTCGTGCTAGTTTTTGATCGTTTTGTCATAGCACTATGTTAGATAGGTAGAAAGATATTTTGAAATTCAAAAAGCCAGTCACCTTCATTTTTTTTGCATTTTATTATAATTATACACACCGAAATAAGCGATTTGTCACCTAGCGCCTGAGCACGATTCATAACATATTGCTATTTCGTTAGGTATGAAGGTTGGGCTTACTTATTTTGCAGCTAGGGTTTCTCCCCTAAACATTTACCTAATTGCCATGAAATGGATGGTTTATTTAATAAACGATACTTGATGGTACGAGATGCTAGGTTTACGTTGATATCTGGTTTGGAGTCATATCAAAAACACCTATTAAAAGAACATTTGCCAATATTGGATAGTTATAAAAAAGTAAATATGTCAAAAAAATCAAAGAAGTAGATTTCACTTCGATCCATACATAATCGTTTGGTTTGGTGGGCGGAAAATCATATCCCATTTCCTTACGATAATTACCTAGTAACATGTATTATGATTATGTCCATGCCCATGACTATGTCCACCAATAATGTGTCTAACTAACTTAAGCCTCTTTTGTTAAAAGTTCAACTTAGATCTACTAGTGCATAGCTCACTAATGCAGTTCCAAGCAGATCTACCCAAACCTGACACCAGACGCCTACTATCACACGACCTACACTGCTCCAGCTCGTGATTGTTTTGTACAATGCTCTTTATTCCAACAGCTGTATAATGTATCACTAATATCGTAGTGCAGTTCCTTCATTATCTGGTTATTTTTATTGTCAGTGCGAGTCTAACTACGCGCGCGATCGGACGTGCGGCGGCTATAGCGGATAGCGCATCGGCTCTTTCGTATACGGTTTCGATAAACTTATTTTTCTTTGAAAACTTTCTTTTTTACATTTTTATCTATTCGTGACACAACATTGTACCCTATAGTGATTGTATTTTGTATTTTTATTATATTTTTCTCTGATAAAGTGATGGAAAACTAAAGCACGCGTGTCGCTTCAGAAACATTGTGAACTCTCAACGCGATAGCATTTATTTTTGGCGCGAGATCTTTGACATGCATTTTTGAAACAAAGAACTGCACCCTTGACTGCTAAGAATTTTGACATTGACTTGGAAAATAATTCTGTGAGTATTCTACTATACCTATTCATGTTGTTTTTAAATATCACTATCGACATCAAACTAGGTGCTTTAATTTGGGATTATCCGGGAAATTATACTCGTATATTAAATTACTTGCTTAAATTAAGGATAATCCGGGAAATTACATTATTTACCGGTATCCTCAAGTATTAACCTAATTTGCTTTTCTAGGATACATATTTGTTTAATAGCGTAGAGTCGTGGTCCATATATGTAAACACGATAGATAGCCTTTGTCTGTTATTGGAAAAAAAACTAATAACGAGGTCAAGATGGTTTGCTATATTGTCACATTTATCATGCAGCTATCACATTACAATAACAACTTAGTTGAAAGTAAGTCAAATGTCTAAAGTTTAGACATTTGACTTACTTTCGACTTTAGACTCTAAACAATAGTAACCTATTAATGTATTCTCGACCTGATTCCTTCACAACTCTCAACATACAGATAACTGAGTAAGTGGGACTATGGGCATACAATCATCAGTAACCATTTTGTTATGATGACTGATCGTTCATTTGTTTTAATGATCAAGCGTGATGTCTACTGACACTTTCCATAATCAGCGATTAAAGAAGACAATGGCAAAACTATGTACTTAGATTATGGATAAGTAATTAAAGTAAATAAGCGATTTATTGAATCTAATTTAATAAGTATGTATTTCAATTTATAATTCTATGAATAACAAACTAATTAGATAGATAATAATGGCCATTGACAATGCTTGACGCGCTTTATTTTAAAACAAAAACAAACATAATATTTTTTTAAGACTTCGTAACGAAAGAAAGTAAGTTAGCCGAACAAAAGGATGCTCTGACAAAATACTATAGTTCTGACAGTGATAAAAAGCATATCAACAATGGCCGTCTCGTGTTAACTTAAAGTAAGTTTATTCGGGTTATGTGCCCCTAAAATACTTTGTGGTTGCCCCTTGAGCTTAGTCACTAGCTACGTCATAATGGTTACAGTTTCAGACGATTCAGGATGATGACGTCTAACGACGTCCACTCCACTGTAGTGCAAATATTTACCAAGGAGTTTGGGCTCATCAAGGCGCCGGCGCCAACATATTGTCGCCACTACACGTCCCTCCCATTCCATAAGCACCATTTTTATTAAATACATCCAAATATAAGGATTAGTAGGTCAGACAAGTAGATAATGTGATAGCAAAAACATCGCAATAAGACGTAAATAATGCTGAAAATCTGTGATGAAAAAAATACTCGCGAAGCTTAGTCTGTTGTATCAAAGTAGTTCATAATAATAGGTTATTAAATAAAAAAAAATGATCAATCTATGTCAATTAGAATTCTCATCATCAATAACGATAATTAGACGTAATTACATAATTTGTTAACCTAATGGGATGGAATACATTGTAATGTAATATTATGCAAGGTATTTCTATATCTTTCATCCCCTATTACACGACATAATATTTAGATCGTCGTCGGCGTAATTTTGTAAAGCTTTCCGAGTTTACACGCTTGTAATTTGCACCTTCAGATAAGTGTGTGCGGCAAGTAGTTTCACAAATTTAAGATATCCTATGTAGGTACTACTGACTTTGTTTTCTTGCTAGTAGGTAGGCACGTTTATTTCCATTATTAATGAATAGTTAAGCTCGCTAGAGTAATTTTAATTTGATTTAAAATTCCAGTTAACAGAGCTAGTTTTCCTTCAATACACATAATATGCCCAGATGAATTAGCAACACACAGAATAACATAAATTTATCAACAAATAATGTGTGATTTTTTAAATTTAACTGGCTTTTATGAAATTCTAATCCAGATAATAACAAGCAAACCTTACCATTTAGAGCAGGGATGCACAGACCGCGGCCCGCGGGCCGCTTGCGGCCCGCCGGTCGAATACTGGTGGCCCGCCGACAGCAAAAATAATACTCTCGTACATTCGAAAAATATTGAATTCTATTCCAGAATAAAACCAAAAAAAATATGTTCGAAAAGTAATTTGAATCTCGCGCGCGCGCTCTTAAGTGCACGAATTCCTGATTGCTCGCGTAGGTAGATACACGAAGCTTCCAGAGTCGGTTTCGAGATTTCTCCAGACAGTTTTCGACTCTATACGCGCGGTATAAAAGCCACGCTAACCGCAGCGACCGATAGTTCGGTTTTAATTTGAGTGAAGTGTCAATAGTTCTAGTGTAGATTTTAACTCGACTAGCCGGTGTCATATATTTTGATCCACATTCAACGTAGATTTCCCGTCAAGTGCCGTGTATAATTGTGTTGTGAAATCGTAAGTAAAACTCTGTTATTAATAAGTGTTTCCCTACCTATTTAAATCAATCTACCTAAATAAAAAAGGATGGGTAATTTAAGTAGGTACTGTAATTGTTTTTAGGTGCTGTGTTAATCCTAGCCAGGATTAGAACGCAACATGGGCAAGCCAGGACCTAGTAAAAAACGTAAGGTTAAAGATGAAAATCGGCAGTTTCAAGAAATTTGGACTGAGAAATACTTTTTTGTATGGTCGCATAATAAAGTCGTTTGTTTAATTTGCAAGAATTCTGTTGCGATTGCAAAGGAATATAATGTAAAAAGGCACTATGAAACGCAGCATCCTACTTTTACCAAGTTTACAGGCGAATTAAGAAAGCAAAAAATGTTGTCTTTAAAACGGGAGCTTATTGGTCAGCAAGCTATGTTTACAAAACCCATCCAAGATTCAGAAACAGCTACAGAAGTTAGTTATGAAATTTCTCGAATGATAGCAAAGCGCAGTCGCCCCTTCAATGATGGGGATTTTGTAAAAGAATGCATAGAAATTGCCGCTAAGAAAATGTGTCCAGAAGCAGCAAAAAAGTTTGAGAAAATTCAACTGAATCGTATGACTATCCAAAGACGTATTATGTCTTTGTCAGGTAATATTGCGGAACAATTAAATGAAAAAACTAAGATCATTGAATTTTTTTCATTAGCACTCGACGAATCCACTGATATTACTTCCACAGCTCAACTTCTCATATTCATACGAGGTGTTACTCAAGATTTTGAAGTCTTAGAAGAGTTGTTAGGAATGTGTTCATTGAAAGGTCAAACCAGAGGAGTTGATATACTCAATGTACTTTTGGATGAGTGTTCAAAAACTGATTTGGACTTATCAAAATTATCGGGAGTTGCCACTGACGGTGCTCCTTCGATGATTGGTGTCAATTCTGGGCTAGTTACTTTGCTGAAAAAGCATATGCAAGAAAAAAACATAAACGCTGAAGATCTCATGCAGTTTCACTGCATTATACACCAAGAAGCCCTCTGTTCTAAAAAAATTGAATTTCAAAATGTCATGAAAGTGGTAGTTTCGACTGTAAATTTCATAAAATCACGAGGACTCAATCACAGGCAATTCAAACAATTCCTTGATGACATCGAAAGCGAATATGGAGATTTACTGTATTATACAGAAGTAAGGTGGCTAAGTCGTGGATTGACCCTGGAACGATTTCTAAATTTAATAGAAGAAATTGGAATATTTCTGGCGGAAAAGCAAAAGGATGTCCCGGAACTTAAAAATCCTGATTGGTTGTGTGATTTGGCTTTTTTAGTTGACATTACAAATCATTTGAATGTCTTGAACACACGGCTTCAAGGCAAAAATCAACTGATATCCCAGCTCTACGCTCACGTATCATCCTTTCAATGCAAGCTGACACTTTTCAGATCGCAATTGAATTCTGGAAATTACAATCATTTTCCGAATTATAAGAAAATGGCTGAAAAATTCAACAAAACTGCGATTAATTTCAGTTATGTAGAAAAGCTAGATATTTTGATTCAATCTTTTCAAGAAAGATTTTCGGAGTTTAAAAAAGTGAAACCTCTGTTGGACATATTCAGCAATCCTTTCACGATTTCAGTTGAAAATGCGCCAGAGTCAATGCAGTTAGAAATTATCGACATTCAAACGACCAAGATTTACACAACAAATTCAACGAAGGAGACTTGCTGAACTTTTACCGCTGCATTGATAAAAATACGTACAAAGAGTTGCGCATAAACGCTCTGAAATGTGCCAGCTTATTTGGTTCTACCTATATATGTGAACAAACCTTTTCAATACTAAATAATAATAAAACAAAAAATCGAAACCGCCTTGCAAATGAAAGTTTGGAAGCAGTTTTACGTGTTGCTACAAGTAAATTTGAGCCAAATATAAAAAAGATTGTAAGCACTATGCAGTGCCACGCTTCAAATTAATAAATTCTTTTTCAATTTTAATACATAATTATCAATTCTTTATTGTCTTTAATTACCTATACTTCTGGCGGCCCGCCATCAGTTCATAATTTGCCCGAGTGGCCCCTAGTCTTAATAAGTCTGTGCATCCCTGATTTAGAGTATAAATAATGTTGTCAGAACAACAGTCTAGAAACTGATCATGAATAATGCTAAGGCTATGGAAATAAGGGTTGATTCGAATGAAAGCAACGAGCAGTTGGATGAAAAATGCACGCCTCAGCAAATCTGGTATGTAGAGCGAGTTAATAAACGGGCTATTCACCTTCGATGGCCTTTATGTAATGCTCATAATATGCAAGAATACCTGAACCTACAAAGTGAATGCAATTATTTTTCATGTTCATTATTTTATACGTTTTATAACTAGATTAGGATATTCTCCCTACGTCGCTACCTATATGTTGTGATATCAAATGACGCCAAGGAAAACTATAAAAGTGGCAAACATTTACAGATAATTACCAGAGATTCTCTCAAATTAACAATGGCCAGCCAAGTCAAAACAAATGAATGCAGTCCAGTAAAATTAAACATTGAGAAATGTCGATAAATACTAAAAACTTTATTTTTAGACTGAGTGCAGATATATTAAATTCGTTAATGCTTTGCCTTATCTTACCAAAAACAGGACATATTTTTATGTTTTGAAGACATTTTTATCATGCTGTCACAGCCAGCAAAGAACCGTCAAGATCTGTCTTGCATTTCCAAAGCAGCATTTAGGAATCTTGATAATGAAAAATTATGTCCTAGTGTAGTATAACTATAGATACTGACTTTATGATCATTTCTTAACTATTTTCTACCACACGCGGATAACTATTTGACGGTCTTCTATCTCAGTATAAAAGCAATGGGTGACAGCCGTTATATTTTATTTTGCTTTGATATTTATCTGATTTTGGTTTTGAAATAACGAATAATGAACCCTTAAATATAGACTGAGCTATTAGTCCAGGAAATGAAAAGATATAGAGGGAAATGGCTTGAAACACAATTTTTTACTTCGTAACTTTGTTTGGACTACTTAGTTGTTACCATATCAAAAGTTCCAGCCTGTACTTCTTGTGCCGTGAGGATGGAAAGAGTTTGAAGGTTTTTTAATTTGGAATTGGAGTAAATTTGAGTATGATAATCTATTTAGGCTTCCAAAAACGTGTGTTAAACTTCTCAGGTGTATGTTTGTTTGTGTGTTTGTGCCTGAGCAATATTTTATCTACGTGATTAGAAGTCGTAGAACTAGACATTTGTAGTTTCAGATAATGTAAAGCTTAACCTAACTTTACAAACAAACATGTTCGTGCCCTTCCTAGTCCATGAACATAACTGTTCTATCAGTTTAATTAACGTTATTATTATTATGACATATTTTCGGAAGTTATAGTGGGAAGAACTATTTTATTTTTATTTTAGTATGGGTTTGCTCTTGACTCCAGACCAAGCCAAGTGCGACTAAGACGGAGTCGAAGATGGAACGAGCTCGCCCAGAAGAAGCGTTAGATTTGTTATTTACGAGAAATGCATAAATAAAAATGAGATTATACTAACCCGAGATAACTACGTTTGTGTCAACCAACAAGAATCAAGTAAGCCCTATGGCATTTGATAGCTTTCTATCAAATGCGGCAACGCAACCAGCACCAAAGCCTTCTTGTCACAAAGAAACGGTTTCGTTTTTGAATAGGTAGGTTTCAAGTTTATTTTTTATGATGCATGTCTTGTAAGTCTATTTATGCAAAAATAACATAGTCTTAGTTTTATTTTATTTTATCTTAGAATGCAAAACTATATAGACTTTTTTAAATACATAATTTAGTTAGTTCACATTTAAATCAAAATATTAATTACAAAGAAAAATATTTAACATCATTAATATAATTTTCAAAAGTACTTACTTATTCACCTTGTTACTAGACCTAAGTTTTTTATATGCAATATTAATAATTGGGCAATTTTAATAACAGTTAAATAACAAAACCAGATGCGACTAGTTTCATTCAAATTAAATTAGTAGGTAATAGTAATCCATACAGATTACAAATACGAACGGACATACGAATGTGACAATGAAGACTATCTAGCTATACATTAACATAAATTAATATCTGAATTAAAACAAAACAACGTTATTAATAAAGTTGGTGATGTAAGATGCGCAGGAGTGGATGCTGGACGGTCGTCCGACGTCGACCGCTTATCGCTGCGATAGCGCACGATAGGGGCGCGGTCAGCCGTGTCACATAGCGCAGCGAGCGCGGACATGTCATCATAGCCTTACTTAATAGAAAAACAACTCTATAACAGATAAAGAAAAGGTTAATTGCACTTGAACTTTGCGATTTGAAAATATTGGTTTATTTAGCTTATTATTGACTTCAAATGCCTACGCGCTAGATCATTTATAGACCGCATTGTTTCAGTAACTGGGATAACTGCATTCGAAAATGAAACTCATTCCTTCTGAAGACATTCTCTTTAATATTCTTTATAATAATAGACACATTTTTTCAACCTTAAGGAAGTAAACAGTTTTTTCATATTGCGTCACATTATTAAAAGGCACAACTTTAAAATTTTCCGAGAGAAGGGGTTGCGCGCACCTGAGCTTCTCTACTAAGCGGAAAATTTTAGTCATAATTATTGATGATGAATAATGCCTTTCCAGTAAACAAAATGGATTTAAATAAAAAAACTTTTTTGTTGACTTTGATACCTATGTTTTTTTTTATTTTTACTTACCCAAAAGGTATTTCTTCATTATTTACTACAGCTATCGCGATAGGCATTTATTTATATTCAAGTAGTACTCGACATAGATAACTTTCATTATCGCGTTGATAAAAATAGCCAACCATCAGTCATTACGGATTATTGCGACTTACCAAAAATATTCAAGTGTTTAATAACTGCTATAACCACAACAATATTACATCATAATTTTATTGAAGTGAGCAACACCAAATATTGTATTTATCTTGCCAAATATTATCTCTAAACTTTATCTTAGTACTATCTAATTGCCTAGCGTTTTAAACAGTTTGCACTGATCATGGCCGATTTCAACGTTTTAAGCTTAACTTAACTGCATACTAATATTAATGCAAATGTTAAAACTCGTTACTGATCCCTTTACTAGGTTAAGGTCTACAACTATGCACCTAATCATTTGGAACCTTGGACGAATAAACCACTGGACGCGCAATGACAGGAAATTTCGCTTGTTCCCCTCGGCAACGAATTGGGCATTTTAGCCTCAATTTCATGTGACGTCTTGTCAGTACGGTGACAGAACTCGGTGAGAAACATTGCAGAAAAAAATGGGTAAATGTGCCGTATTATTGTGTAAAAATAATAGCGGCACGACAAAAAATATTTCTTTTCATTCGTAAGTAACTTTGTATACCAATAAAGCTGTTAATTTTTCTTAAAATAGTAAAATGTGTTTTCCTAGAGAAAAGTTACATTGCTAATTAAAAAAGTTGTGGTCAGTTACTGCAAAATCAACAAGATGACGCATACTTCATTTGGTAGGATTATCGTACGATCACCATTCGTTCCCTTGTCAATTTAGTTTTAATTGTGCTTGACAATTGTCGATAATCATATCGATAAACGTACTAACAAATTTATAATATAAAATAAAATAATACATCTGTAAAATGATTAACTCTAAAGTAGATTAAAGTAATCCTAAAAATACAACAGTTTTCTTTAATATTTTAAACTTCATATTTTATTACAATACATCCTATTAATAATATTTCAGATTTCCTGTAGATCCGTAATAAGAAAAACAAAGTGGGTCGAAGCCGTCCGAAGAGAGGCAAAATGAATACCATTAATAATACCATTTTTACCTTTTATACAAGTGAAAGTTGCATGAAATCCGGTGAAATTGTGAAGTTTAGTTTGAAGTGTAAGCTCATTTACTGCTAGATTATACCATTAGAGGATTTTATTATACCATTGGAGGACTTACGGCCTGTTTCACAATGTCTTAGGAAATTCTAGTTAGTGTTACTTGCCAGACCGTTAATAAAAATATTCTATGTTTCAATTATTCGTTTAATGGCTTGTGCTTATTTAAATATTCCCATAATTATTGTTTTGGTAATAAAAATAAAATAAAAATATTTTGCATAAGATTCGTTCATTCATTCGTTCAACACATATCGATAGAATAATATCGACACTTCCACGTACTAAATGTCAATTACTGACAAGACAAACTCCCTCCACCCCGCAAAAATTGGTTGATGATGTTTTCATACATTCGCTCTTGCGTTTCATATCCAGAGGTTTATTCATCCAAGTTTGGAACTGCACCGTTGTGACTTAAACATACCCAACGAAAATATTTTAAGAATAATTATCTCACACATGCGTTTTGATTTCGTACTTTTTTCGCATCTAAATTTACAGACCTCCTGTCGAAAAACGAATATAAAGTAATAAAAAATATCCGTCTTTTCGTGACTTACGTAGCTAAATACGTGACATGCACACAAGAAACAACCAGACAATACTCTTTTCATGAAACAAATAATCTTAAACATAGATTCACATTTCTACATGTACCTAAAGAAATAGATGATAACATCTTCTTTGCAATTCAGATAACTTTGTTGTGTGTGATATATTAAGACCAAAACGTCATTCTTTGTTTATTTCACGAACCGTATCGTACATTCCATATTTATCTTCTCATTTTATCAGTCATTTAAAACTAAGCCTTTGTTGTTTCAGACAAGGGAGCGCCGCCGAAAGAAAACATGTGCCGCATGTACTGGACCAAACTCCCTTTTGAGACCGACCTAAACCGCAGATAGGTCGAAGAATAATGTTTTACAACAATAGATAGCCACAATTAGTACTAGCAGCTTTTCTTTACATCGCGCTTCCATAATTTTCCGTACATCAGTTCCTCCATACAAGAATAATATTTTTATTAATAAGTAACCGACGAAAGCTTTAAACGCATAGTAATACTAATCATAGTTAACTAACAGTCATATCTGAGCGACAATACAATAATCGTAAGGGTTTAAACAGAAAGCGCTTTAAGTCATATCAAGAGCTGCCTTATCAAGTGACAAATTAGTGAGTAGTGCCAAAGGAAAGATGTCTCACGGCGGAGTGAAGAGCGCGAAGAACGGGAATGGAGTGGCTGCGCAGGAGTCGCCGCGGTACGACAGCCCGCCGCCGCCGCCTGATGGGGGCTGGGGGTGGATGGTCGTGTTTGCTTCCTTCATGATCCATATCGTCAGTGAGTATATTTACTTTATTATATTTTAACCAATTATCTTATAGGCCTATATCAATTAAACATAAAGAAAAAATTACGCAAATCTTCCACCATGAAAGAACTGGGGTGATAATGTTAGTTTAGTGCGACAAAAAAAAGTGTAATGTTGTTATTAGTCAGACATGGTCTACCGCATTGTCACTTACCATCAGGTGCGATTGAGGCGAAACATTTACCATTAAAAAAATACTCGCAGGGGTGCTATTAAACGGTCACTTGCTTGCATAAACAATTTCATAACTGAAACTGAAATTAGCTTTGGTCTCTTGATCGAGAAGCACAATGCTTACTTATAATAAATATTGTCTAAGCTAAGCGATACGAAGCAAAAAAATAACATTCAACTTCGACGATAATGTTCCACTGAAATTCATTATAAAATATTGTGATGACGTTTTTGTGAGCTAGTTTAGTAACGTTATACTGCTTATCGCAGCTTTATGCTGTTTGATCAAGGGAGGATGCCAACTTTACGCTTAGGGTAAAATTTCTTTAAGATTCAAAAGTAATATTTGCTTTCACAGTTCACTACATGCCTGTGGAATATAATTTTCATATTACGAAATGAAGCCACGAATCTCCATTACAAATTCTAGACTAGCTAGATGAACGTACCTAGTTTCTGATAAAATAATCTTTTTGACTACCAAGCTATCACTATATCAGTTTCCAAATCAAATCATCCAAGACTAACTAAAGATACTCCCTAGCACCAATGCACAAATATGTTATGTTACTACCTATCTTACCTCTTTGTTACTAAATACCGATATTTTAGATTCGTTTCTACCTTAGACTTGTAGTATTTGTTGATAGATCGTCGATCGCGTGACACTCAGTAAATAACATAGTTATGTAGCGAGCTTAAATTATAATTAATTCTACTGTAAATCGGTGGAACAAACAAAGCTATCTGTAAATAATGAGACCGATTGTAAGAGACTGAGCAAATAGCGCTGCGGGCTTCTTGTATTTGCCAAGTTAACATCGCTAGCACTATGAAGGTTCAAGTTACCGCACAATCTAAGACCCCTTACACACTGCGACTTTAAGCATCGACACTAACGCGCGACAGCATCGCGACTCACGCAATGAACAGATTTAAATTGGCATCGATGCAGTCGCGCGTTAGTATCGATGCATTCACCAATACGTAGTACATATTTTGTCAATGTCCAGCTTCTCCATCGCGACTGTACCGATGCTTAAAGTAGCGCATTGTGTAAAGGTTGGCATTCAGCGACTGCATCGATGCTGCATCGCGACTGTATCGCTGCAAGTCGCAGTGTGCAAAGGGTCTAAGTAATATAAAGGACTAAGTGAGCTCTTATTTTGTGATCCCAACCGGAATTAGATGAAGTACAATATCGATAGTGAAAAAAAGATAAGCAGCTAAAAGAGATAAAAAATCGTTTATGATATTGATATTAGACCTTGAGTTTATGATTAGTGTATTTTACACGAATCTATCATAGTTTAAAAAGTACAGATTTGAAAAGCGTATGATAATATTTTTATCGATACACCACACACTATTTAATATCTTTATTAGATACTATCAGTATTAGTATAATTATTTCATAGGACTATCGATTACTAGTCAATGTTAATCAGATTAAGTAAATATGTATGCAAACCAAAAATTATAAGAAAATTATCAATAAGGCTACTTTATCTTGAAATATGGTCCTGTTAATTACATTACGTAAAATTATTCAAGCAGTATTTATTTTCTATGGCTAAACCTAAACATTTATTATCAAAATTATACGCTTTTCAAACTCTACCACCAACATCCTTTATCTGACCAGAATAGTCAATATTCACACAAACCAACACAAACAAGAGATAGTTAACTGTGCTCTACTGAATACTTAGTAGCTGTTTGTTCTTCAATGGCATTATGTACTCAATTTAGACGGGCTCTTAATGAAATGTAAATTGTTGTATCAAATATCGCGTGAGTAGGTAGGTAAGATAATAAGAACATCTAGTGCAACTTTTGAACTGAATTCATCTGCAGTGTGATTTAAGTATAAGAGCGTGATAACGACTTTATATTTAGGGCAGTATGCGCTTTCATAGGAATTTGGGCAATAATGAAAGATACTATTTTCACTAGGAAACTTTGTACCTATATATTCAAAATCGATAAAAAGTGGCCCTACGTATAATAAAATTACTTAATGTAGATGAAATTAAAACAATGACATGCAACATATAAAGACTGAAAAAAATAAACCTAAAAACAAAAATATATTATTAAAAGAAGTCCCTTTAGGCAAGGTACCGAAGATACTGGCAGCGTTCCCCCTTTGAATAGCCAGACTAATTCTTTGTCCGAGGTAGCTGCCAGCTCTTCGATCTCCTGTGATGTCAACTAACCTTTTTGAAATTTCTTTAAATAGCCTAATAGCGCTAGGACCCCACGGACCAAGGGTCTCGACACCGAATGGGACAAAATCATTTGTAGATTAATAAGTAGTAGCTAGGTATGCTCTACATAATGTAAAAAGTAGTGTAACTAATTATTCTACAAAATAATGCTGCAATAACTAGCTATCCATAAGAGAATTTCCTGGAAGTGGGTTTTCGCAAATCTATCCGTCTTTAATGAACTTCTTTTACGACGATATTACCACCAGACACATGCGCTCATAGAGTAATTAAATATCGCAATAGTCAGCCATCTGCGGGTTTGATTGATTAAGATTTCCCAGCAATAAAACGCAATTTCATTCAAAGCCGCTTTATGGAAATAATTATGGATTTATATCGAGAATACATCTCCCCGCTTGACAAAAACGATTCCAATGACATTGACTATGGAAATAAAATAATTTCTATGGTAACGGTTGGTATTGCATAAAATACTTTGTTGACTATTTACATTTTAACGATCGTAAATACCTACTCACACATAATTTAAAAAATATCTGCCATAAATAACCTGTCTCGATGTTCCGTGATTTGAAGTGGAAAAATATTTAACATGTTTACAAAACAATAATGTGTCGACTTACAATGAATGACACGATGATTGCGAGGTCTCAAGTACCGAGAACGCGATAAATAGAGGTCACGTGACGGATCTACTCATCGACTTTGCTTGACACAGTTTTCGATGCAAAAAATATGACATTTCTACAATATCAACTTCAATTGAAAACCATATGGTAATGCAAAGACATTAATTAATCATTACAGTTTGCAAATTAATATAAACACTTTCATAGAACAATAATTGCCGTCATCCTCTACTTTGAGCTTTGCCAACCGCTTTTAATGTTGGTAGATATCAGATATCACGCCTATATAGGTCTGATTTCACCAGCCATTTGACAAAATTGGACACTTCGTGCACAACACATACCTGCTCTAAAATTACTTATAACCTGCACTCGCACTAATCAAAGTGAAAACAGGCCTTATTATCGAGTAGTCTAAGAACGCAGCATCACAATTAACACAAATACGTATTTCTGTTCAAATAAAAAGAAAAGTATGACTTAGATAGTTCCATAACTTAGATTCAAAAAGGATGATCGAGATAACAGTTCACAAATCATCGCAAATGGTTACGTAGTTTGGAATTTATGGGCATCGCTTAACGCGCGCAGTGTGAAGGGCTGAAATAAATGGCCCACATACATTGTCACTTTTCCAAGATATAGGTAAGTAGGGTCTGACTGAGGAGTCAAGGGCTCGAGAACACAAGGGTACGCATTCAATTAGTGGTTCTCGTAGCAATGAATAAAAGAATACAAGCTATATTTAACTTAGGGTATGTACGAGTATTTATGTTTGCTACTTATAAGGAAAATCTGAGATACATAAGTACTATATATTTAGAATAGACTTAGAAGGCGCTGGAAAGATCTCTTTATTTATGTAGGAACGTGATTGAAAATGATTATAGCTATTCTTAAATTTTTAACTAACGTTGACAGAAATGCTATTCAGGCATACAACGCAAAATCAAAATATCTGAATAAAGTTAATATTCGTGGCCACAGTAGTCGACAAACCAATACAAGGTGTAAATTTTAAGGTTTTTTTCAAAAGTCCGTAACTCGAAAAGTTCGTAAGTTTGAATTTTTATTTTACTTTCTAGTGACTGTCATGGCCTAGCTTATCACCCGGTTTCAGCTTGATCTTGCCTTTCTGGACACTGTAACGGCAGTAATCATGTCTGTTACATGAGAGGAGAGCCCCCTAAATATTGATTGCATTTTGTTTTATAGTATTTTTGTAATAGCACCAACAGAAATTCATCATTTGTGTCAACTGCCTAACTATAACAAATCATCAGATACAGCCTTTTCTCAGACGAACAGACAGAACTCTTGGTAATAGGATGCCGTTTTGCCTTTGAGTACGGTACCCATTTTATTTTAAAAAACAAACAGTCCACATTTTCTATCATGTTAAGCAAACTGTTTTCTGCTTTTATCTCCTATCTATCCTAACTGCGTCAAAACGAAGCATGCTGCCGGTTATTACCTGTGTCGGAGATGGCGTGACTGCCCCACTAAACGCGTTATACGACCATTTCGACGCATCACGTCTATCTCATCCGGAGACTGGACAACTTGGCTTAAATGATACCGCTTATTGGATAATCAACACTGTCTAGTAATCTAGTTCTTTGCGACGTTTACTGGAAATTTAATTTAGGTTTAGGAATTAAGCATGAACCCGCAAAGGTTGCTTCACTTTCTGTTGTTGTTATCACGACACTTGTATTAATTACGTGGAAGTCATTTTCCTGGGAGTTAGTACTTACATGGTACCGGTATGTGATGTGTTAACTATTTCATAAATAATGTCTACCAGAGGTATAGTATCCTAAGTCCATTTTTTTTAAATATTCACTTTGTAATGTGAATTTGAACATTTGACGATCTACTTAAACCATGTCCACTATAATAAATAAGCATAATGTGACTTATGATTGTTTGCCTCCGGTGATTCTTGTTGTAAGTATAGTAGATGTCATCGAATATTAATTTATTATATTTTGTCTCATTTATCGGAAGTAAAATAATGTGAATCCCCTCAAAATATAAGTAGTACTTACACGTTATAAGTTCGGCGAACTCTACTAAACTGACACTGAAGATTTGCAAACTGTTACAGAAGGCACACGAATCAAAATTAGCGCTCTGAGCCTACTAGGTACTCTTCACATTTGCATCGAAATCTCCAAATCACTCAGTGACATTGCTCTAGAATGGTTACATAATCATTTAATCAACTAATGAGCATTTCAATTCAAGCAATGGTGCCCGTACGAGCGTTGTGGTTGACAGCTCACTGAGCTAAATCTCATGTAATCCGCTTAACACACGTGCTTCATAGTGAGTGACTACACACTTACATTACGATTAAGACTCACTCTTAACAATATGCGTAATATCATTAGCTGGTATTTGAGATAATAACACGAGCAATGTAAATATAATTTTAATCTGCAAATCGGCACGACACATTTATTTTGATACCGAAAATAATCCTCTGTGATCATCATAAAACGAGAATGGGCGTATATGGAATACGTATATGGAATATGCGAACTTTTAATAAAAGTTTGTGCGAAAGTCATGTCATGTAATTTTAATTAGGTGACTAAATAATATTAATAGAAATAACTTTGAAACGTACGTAGCACTTTTATATTTAAATATAATCAACTGTAATTTTTATGTCGATTGGTTTTGAGTAATCTCATATCTCGCCAATTCGTGTTTTATGACTAGTCGTAAAGCAATGACTAGATGCCGTAAAACGATTTGCTAATCTTTATTGCTATACCGTGATTGCTGTTTACTTACGATTTATAAAACAATTATTATTTCTGATAAATCGTTAACCAAGCTACTGTAAGATAATTACTATTCATTTGTCTTTTTTAGGGTTCCGTACCTCAAAAGGAAAAAACGGAACCCTTATAGGATCACTTTGTTGTCCGTCTGTCCGTCCGTCTGTCAAGACCCTTTTTCTCAGGAACGCGTGGAGGTATGAAGCTGAAATTTATATCAATTACTCAGGTCTACTGTCCCTTGAAGCTGTGAAAAAATCAAACTTCTAAGCCAACGCAATCAAAAGATACAGCCGTTTATGCCGCAAATTTTCGACACTTGCAAGGGAATCAAAACCTACAGGGTGCTTCCCGTGAACTCAGAACCTTGAAATTTGGTACGAAGCAACGTCTTATAGCATAGATAAAGGAAAAATTACGAAAACCATATAGTTACATCACATAATATTTTTTTTTTAATAATTTTAAACTTACTACCCATTTCCTCATATATGAATTTCATTTTGCAATAAAAATACCATAGTTATGACTCGATTGTCGTAATGAACGAACTTTGTAAACCTTGCAGGTTTGTACGGAACCCTCGGTGCGCGAGTCCGACTCGCACTTGGCCGGTTTTTTTAAATTATTCTGTCATTCTCTTTTCTTTAAAATCATGCTACGAATTTTGGACTACGCCGTAGCCAAATAACAGTGGTCTACGACAAGTGCCAAATGCTTGTAGTTTGCTACGAGCAATGCGACTACGCCGTAGCCAAAATAGGACTCAATTAAAGGCTATTGCCATCAATGTATTTAAAACCACACTGCATTGAGGGAAAGTCTAATACGCCCTGAGTACTTACAGAGAACTTCCGTTTAAATAGAAAATATTCTTTAGCAGTAGAGCGACATTTAACCTTCCGTGAGGGAACAGGATGTGGTTTCAAAATATAGTTCGTATATTTTAAAACCACATCCTGTTCCTGTTCCCAGGGCCAAACCAGATAGACAGTAAAGACCCGACAAAGCACCAGTTATTTAACATCAACGATGAATATTAAATACTGAATAAGTACTCAAATAAACCATTGTCTTTTTTTGTGAACAAAGCAAACGATGTAAGCGTATACAAGTACCCTCGTTTTACGTCTTATCAATCATGTCTCTTAATGTTGTCATTAATTACAGCAATAATAATGTTATTGTTGTTGCACTGTGGTTATAATTGGAAAACAAAACGAAGATAATAACATGAAAGAAATTAGTGATTATGTTGTGCTTACTGGCTGGGAGTCGTAAATTGTCTCAGGGACGCAAAATTTTGAGGATTTTTTTAAATCTTTTTAATAATATTAATTTCATTTATACGGAAAATCGATGGATGTTTCATAAATATATTTTTATATTAGAAGGATTTGTGGAAATGTTTTTACCAAAGTCTTGACTGCTTTGTCGTAAAACCGATCGTAGAGATTTACAGTCGAATCTTGTTGAATTATTTACGCCCATCGCCCATAAAAATGTAGTGTTAGCTTTCTTTATTGCGTCTCAAACACCAAAGCCGGTGTTACCAATGAAAGTTATTTCGTCGCAGAAAAGTTTTATCTTTTTTGAGACGTTTGAATGGTTAAGTGGGTATCGTTCGCTGGAAAAACAGTTGAAACGTCAAAACTGTGATGTTTATAATAATAGCCACTTGTCACTGTGAAACCGAGTTAAACAAATGTTCAAACAAAAGCGTTAAAGACCGGCCGCAAAGAATGCTTTGACAAGTTTTAATTTTGAAGGAAAATGTTTAGGAAAAAAACAAAGTTTAAGTTTGACATTGTTTCCATATTTTTTCTGTCGACACGATAGCTTCTGCAACCGATCTTTAGACACAAGTACATCCCTACTTTTGGCACCATTACTTATGTCTCTCCGTTTACAGGTTTAAACACATTCAATATTTTTCAAAAAACACAATCATAATGGTTAGATATTTCCTTCTTTTGAAGCATTTGAATCGTTAGTAATTCCATAAACCAGCGGGTCGGCCTTCTTGAAATGATCTTGACTATCTGTCTGCGAATTTAATGAAAACGTTTTACTCCATTCACTTGGTTTTTGATTTAAATATAGATAAATAAAACGAATTGTCAGGACATTTCTGCCTTTTTTAAATAATGCACATATAAATTAGATACACAACCATCACATATTATGAAACAATCAAGCTCCAATATTGAAGCACACCAAATCGAGCAATTAATTATATTTTAATAATTTATGATATTCTATGATTTACTTGAAATTGTTACCTACCTATAATCATAATAATAATGTCAAATTACTGTCTAAATACACATATTCTACACAATGACTCGTTAGTGGTGTACACGAGCTCTATAATGCACAATTAAACTTTAGCCAGCTCGTATACTAATCAGTTTATCACTGCAATAGCATTGGCCGATGACCCCGGCAGACTGCGGTCTAATATGTCCTTACTTTATTACTCTGCATTCAATGTACATGTACAGACTAATAGATAAGCCACCGTATTACCACAAACATTTAGACGAGGCACACTGTTTAAATGTTATGCGGATAAATAGAGGTTAATGTAACATTTATGCTACTTATCTTTCGGAAAAGAGCAGCTTCGATACAGGAGGCCTACTACGAAAAACGAAATCCGTCAATACGATTGTCGTTTTTCGGATCCGAAACACTTTTAGTATGGAATCCTTGCTACGAAATGCTTCGGATCCGCAAAACGATTATTATTGACGGATTTCTGAGCCGTGTTTGTAGTTCCAATAACATTATGCTTGATGTAGCCCCTACATGAAACAGTAGGTTCGACAGCATGTTTTGTAGATTTTGGTGGTTTTTATTTTTTTGCTATTTGAATTGTGTTTGTAATAGAAGTCATAAATTATATACGCATGTGGTTAGTATGTTATATTATTTTGTAACAACCATTTGACTGATAAGAATGTTATCTTTTGCGAAATAAAGTGGGCCAATATTAAACGTGTAACAACAATTACGCCAACTTAAGAATGAATGAGGCCATTTTACATAACAATATTTTATCTACGAGTACGTACCTATACCTAGCAGCGGATCACATGCACTATTCAAGTTTTGAAAATTCAGAATAATAATGCAATTATTTAATTTTGAATCGCAATGCAGCATAAAGAAAATATAAAAGGATTTTCCTTGATGTTTTTCCTTTCTCTGGGGTTTTAACACTTAACGATTTTTTAATAATATGTTAGATTGATTACGGATAATGTTGTCGTCTTATCCAAAAATACTATTGCTACCAGTTCATGATTGGTATTTTATCGAAGTTATCTAGAATATTTTTTGAAACTCACTTAAATACCTACTTTTACGTATTAAATAAACACAGTTATCAGACCAGGATTTTCTGGTAACATACCTAAATGACCCATTTGATTACATTTTCCTATTCTATACACCAATTTTAATGTAGATAGTATGATGGTTCCGAAACTAAATTCTGAAACATGATTATAGTGAGATGTAGCTGTTACAATCTGTTTCTACACTCACATTCACATTTTCGATAGCGTTTGTAGTGAGTCAACAAACGGCTGGTCATTATTTGATAATTTGTTACGCCCTTGGAGCATTTCCTAAACCGTTAGTGCCAAATCATTAATTTCCATGTCAAACAAGTCATTTTTGTACACAAAATATTGATCACCTACTCCATTTTCTGCCTAAAGCTGTGCATGCCATGAAACAAAATTAATAAGACAGCGAAAAGCGAACTTCTTTATATTCCACTACTAACCATTGTACTTCTTTATATTGCTCTTGACTCCAGACCAAGCCAAGTGCGACTAAGACCGAGTCGAAGATGGAACGAGCTCGCCCAGAAGAAGCCTGTTCACTCTAACTTTGAATAGATTCGGATTTTCACGAGTTCCACTCTTTTGCGGTGCGCATTATAAATGTTGATGAGAAGCGCTTAGTTCTAAACCTATTCATATACAGCCATACATCGTTATAGGGCATTTACGAGTATTCGTGCTCCACACGAAACTCACGCACGGAGGCGGAAACTGGGATAACTAGTTTCGTCATTAAGTGATGTTATTGTTGTTAACAACTTCATTCATTAACTTATTTAACAAAACTAAGTTAGCCAGCTGCCGGCTCGTATACGTAGCTTTATACATAGACGTTACATAACAGTAAAGCACACAGTACTAATCACAAAGTTTATAAACATTGATGTGATACCGATCCAAATTACCGCGGTATTTTGATTCGGTTTACCTGACATAGTCTTGTGGTATCGCGTGACAACATGCTATAATTTTAATGACCTGTTATTATTACTTCTACGTTGGATTATGATAAAATTGAGGAAAAGCTATTAAGAATCCATGTTTTATGTTTGAAAAGCTCAAATCGAGCATCTTTCCATTTGGTAGTCTTTATTTTTATCGAAGTCTGTTCAAATTAATTCTATAGAGAATCAAGTCTTGGAACGTTTGGCTGAAAATCTTAAATACCTTGACAACCACGGTAGAGATTATATTTTTTTTATCGTCGGTCTATAATTCTGCCCTAGATTCACGAACTTATTATCTCGACGGCTTTTACCCTATCTTTAATCAATCCCTTTCATAGCGGTAGGCATATTACAAGTATCTTCGTACTAAGATAACTTATATTTTATTGCTACGCATTTTTTGCCTCTATACCTTTTATGAATAAAAGAAGAACGCAAATCAATATCAATAATGAATGTGTCATGTTATTGAAAGTCGGTTTGGTAACCGACAGCCTAGGTTACTTAAAATCATTTATTAAAATGTTTTTTTAAATAAATTTCGACATAAGAAAGCTTTCCTGCTGTTTCAGCCTACAATAAACATACTTTGTCCAAAGTGATAATCGTCTTTAGCAACATAACACAATTCATGTTTCTAAATCACAAAGCCCACGTGACCACAGATTTCTAATAATAAACTCTCAGCTGACGATAAAATAACGACGATCACGATATGCCCACGTGACTGTCACGCTCAGTATCGGTACCCGCTGAAATATAAATAATTTACATAATCCCCAACTTCCATACAAATTTGGTCTTTAATAAACTGAAAGCTGAAATATAAATAATTTACATAATCCCCAACTTCCATACAAATTTGGTCTTTAATAAACTGAAAGCATTGATGCGGTAATAAAAATCCATCAAAGTTTATACAACACAATGTTAGAAGTATTTATTTAAAAGTTCATTATTTTTACGTTATTTCCAATCTAGGTAAAGTCCTATTACGCTATCATACTTTTACATTACCTAAGAAAATAAGAACTAATAGGTAAGTAAAATCATCATTTATCAAATTCAGTGCTGTCACTACCGTAATATTCTGGCATGAGTATCATAATCATAAAATATGATGTTTTTATTTGGCAACGTTTCAATACGTCGATTTCCGAACTCGTTGGAAAGACTTTAGGCACTTAATACTGTTTGCAACTGGCACTGTGTAGGCATAGGGATGTTTTTACGGTCGTGTTTGGGCAAATATTTACATGTCTGGCTTTTTGATAAATTGAGCTTTCTTTCAAATCCGCTTTTTTTGGTAAGCTAGCTCCGGCTTTTGTTGGGACTTCTTACACAACTAGATACTGAAGGGACAATAGTGTCTGAGAACAAATCATAAAGTTTCGCGTTTTTCGTATCACAATGCTAAGTACCCAATAGAAAGGGAGAGGAAGCTTCTTTGATGTCATGGAGTTCCGTAGCTGGCAGAGCTTTTGTTCTCAAGTGTATTCTCGAGCCGTATCGATACGTTTCCCGACACCTGCACGCCACGCTCGTCACTCTAACCTACTTCGTTACATAATGCCACATTACACTTGATAACAGAGAACAGTCGCGATCAATGAGGATTTGCTTACAATCGCAGCCCAGCGCATGACTAATTTCTGATTTCTTGAATTTGTTACAGTTTTAGAGCGTTTATTTCCTGTTTCACGGTCATATATTTAGGCATACTTGTAAATAAATATATTTAATTAACCAAGCTGTAGACACATATTTGGCACAGCATCTAATCTTAATCTTATAAGCTTAGGCCCGGTTGCGTGGTCGATAGTAAACTCAAGTAAAGCTCAACTCAACCGGGCCTGATATACTGTATTTTAATTATGTTATTCTGTTATGTGTTTCTTAAAAAATATAAAAAAGTGACGTGTTTTCACGTGAAATCATTATTGATACCTAAACATCTTCAATCAGATCATTTCTGATTTGAGACGTTACGTTACGTAATCCTTAGGGTATAAATAAATGTTTAAAGAGCATTTAAAAATAAATATATAAGTAGCTATTTATGTGTTTACAAGATTTACATCTCGCAATACTAAACATTGGCAAATACGTCTACGTACACACCCGACATAAAATTTTAAGATGTTTATGATTTTGGAAACTCGATGTTATGATAATAAGCTACCTCATATTGAACTTTATATTTATTAGCCAAGTATCTAGCATATTCATCTAGCCTTCCAACTATGCCTACTTATCTGAGCATAACTCCCCAACAACGCTTGCATTTAATGACGTCTATTGAAAATGTCACCTTATCATGTTTGTTTTCCATTCCAGCCGATGGTCTGACCTATTCGTTCGGTATATTCTACGCGGAGTTCCTGACCTACTTCGAAGAGGGCAAAGGCAAGACTGCTCTGATCGTCTCCATCCTTGTAGGAGTCACCCTCAGCGCAGGTAATTACTCCAATATGCAAATCGTGTTACGTTGCTGAAATAAATAGTACCTACTTGCATTTTAGAGCTTGTTGAATAATAAATGCCAGAGGAAATATATTATATATACAAGACCCAAGAATATTTTAGATCACAAATAAGGACTTATTTTTCAAAGACCAGGATTGTAGGATAGCACTGATAATGAAACCTTTTTTCTTGCCAGTCCGTCCGAACAATCAACGTTCCTTTTTTATTATTTATCCTTGCCTCGCGGGGTTGTTTTGCCATTAGAATTAATTTATTATGGGCCCACCCACTTGATCAGAAAACAAGCGTTTATCCCCTTTTTGACCTACTTTTATTATTATGTTGCTTTACCCTACTGAAAACTTCCTCTTGAATTAATTGGTATTTCATTTATATTAGTAATAAAATTAACTACACTTTTTTGGTACCATGTAATAATTTATTGTAAGTGTCTTGGATTTCAAATAGATAAGAGGCAAATCTTTCATCTTCTTATTTGAAATCGAAGATGAACTGTAATTTTGTCCATATTACCTAGTAAATCGTCTTGATAATTTGAACTACTGACAAATTAAATGAACAAATATTGTTTCTCTCTTTTCCAGGCCCCATATCCAGCTCATTTGTCAACCGGTGGGGCTGCCAGCGGGTGACCGTCGCGGGCGCACTGCTCGCGTCAACTTGCGTCATCATCTCGTCCTTTGCGTCGAACGTGCTCACACTCATCTTCACCATCGGCATCGGCGCAGGATTCGGCTTTGGGCTCATCTATCTACCAGCCATCGTCTCTGTGACAGTCTGGTTCGAACGCTACAGGAGTCTTGCTACGGGTAGGTACGGTTTCGTTGCAGTGTAAATTGGATGGTTGTATGTTGTATGATATTGAATACTGGATTCATTATAATTTCCTGTCTATTATGTTCACTGCGCTGTTTACGTGTATTGTTAAATATTTTTGTTTCAAAGTATACTTACCTACCCTGATAAAAGCAGGGATATCGATAAACATGCTGTGGCGATTAAATATTTCCTGTGTTTTGGTTGTCGTTATGATGATATTTTGTGAAAGAATTTTCCTCTTAATAAGGGTACCTTTTAAATCCTTATGACAGTTTGTATTATTAATTTGCGTTCTTGTTTTTACATTTCAGGCATAGCAGTATGCGGTTCCGGACTTGGGACATTCTTGTTTGCGCCGATCACGTCAGCGCTTGTCGCAGAGTACGGCTGGCGGGGAGCCATGGCCATCATCGGCGCCTTCGTGCTCAACTGCGTGCCTCTCGGCCTCATGTTCCGACCGGTTCCTGAACTAAGAAGAACACCAGCGCACGAACCAATGCTGCCCCAATCAACCAACAGTCCACTGAAACGATCTCAAAGTACCGAACACGTTATTCGTGCCAACGGAAAAATCGAAGAAAACGACGTTGCAAGACTGACGCTATCCCAGCCCGCACTCAACAAGCCAGAGCAAAAACAACATCCAGCGTCTCGACACGGCAGCGGTATCATGCAGAGGCCGGACGTCCTATATCAAGGAAGCATGACGAGCTTAGCCAAATTCCGAGCGCCCTCGCCAGATAGAATTCAAATTCCTAAAGAGGAGCGAGAAGCGAGGTGCGGATGGCTGCCGTGCTCCGCTGAATCGAAGGCCGCCTTATCGGAAATGCTCGACTTATCACTTCTAGTTGACCCCGTTTTTATACTTTTTTCAATATCCAATTTTCTAACTAGCATAGGCTTTTACATTCCTTACGTTTACACAGTGCCTATGAGTGAAGAGATGGGAGTGCAGAATTCGGCCTACTTGATCTCTATAATTGGAGGGGCTAACTTGGTGGGAAGGATCATCCTCGGGTTCATAAGTGACAAGCCATGGGTCAATCGTTTGCTGGCTTACAATTTGTGCCTTACGATCGCAGGCATAAGTAAGTTTATTCCTTTAAACCTATAAAAAATATAACTTGAAGAACATAAAACTGTACAAATAAATTGCTCTAAATAGAAAGTTACAAGTTGGTCATAAACTTTTTCAATTGTCTATAAACATGGGTTTAGCCATAACTCATATAAAATCAATAGCATAATTGCAGTTACTGATAGTACCTAAATACAAAGCATGCATAGCATAAAAACTTACATATACCAGTTAAGGTCGTCTACAGATTATTAATAAAGATTATCCTATCACAGCAATAAATTTTATGTTCCTTCATGAATATTGATAATATTATACTAGATATATGACATGTACTAGATGACACGCTTTATGTTACAGGCACAGCGATGGCGACGTCATGCTGGGAGTTCTGGGGCCTGGCGGTATATGCCACGACCTTTGGTTTCACAATCGGTGCATATGTGGGCCTCACCTCTGTGGTGCTAGTCGACCTTCTCGGTCTAGAGAGGCTGACCAACGCGTTTGGACTACTGCTGCTGTTTCAGGGCATCGCTTCTCTTATTGGGCCACCTTTTGCAGGTAAGCATCATGAATTATTTATGAAGCAGAAAAGCGATCCCGCCCTCACATTTGAGGGTAAGGAGGTAGTTCCAATATGGGGATGTTTGCTACAAAACCAAATAGATGGAGTTAATCTGCCTCTGAGCACTAACGCCATCTGATGCGATTGTGAAATATCTGCAGAACCATGCTGACAAATACGTGTTCATTCATCCTAATACTAGCGTCATCTTGCGTAATTGGGAAACATCTACTTTCTAATAAGCGATAAGTGCGTACAGAAGCAAAATATTATGTAAACAATTTCAAGGCATTTTTTATTATCTAATCATAGCATCGAATCACAAAGTTTACACAAAAATAAATTAATTAATTTGCGCCAGACAACACACCAATAGCTGCTTTCGAAGTAAGGAGTTTTCTTTCTTGTGTTACGAATACCAAACAATGATTATGACGTGACGCCCCATAAATACTTAAATACTTAAAAACATTCATTACTTAATTACTAATATTCTTGCTCATCACACAAACAGTTGCCCCTTGCGGAATTCGAACCTGCGACCGCTGGCATAGTAGTCAGGAACGTTAATCACTACACCAAACGCGTCATCTCATAATCAACGATCAACGCAACGATCAACGAATTCAGATGCAAAGTGGCTTGATGAAACACTTGTTTTTCAGGCTGGCTCTACGACGCGTTGAAATCATACGCGCCCGCGTTCTACGTCGCCGGCGGCACAATCTCCCTCAGCGGGGTGATCCTCTTCCTCATCCCCGTCATCGAGAGACGGAGCAGCCGCAACCGGTTCGACGAGACCGTCCTCGAGCAGATATAGCACCAGCCGCGCCGGGGGACCTGCCCGGTCATCGTCCTCAACTCCCCCTCCACACCGTCCTCACAGGACTCATCATCATCAACCGACAGGGTATACAACACTACAATAATAAACGAACATAATTTTTATACAGAACACAATTGTGATTTAAAGTGTGAATGCGCATTTGATGCTGAAACTCATTCCAGAGAGTGTGAAAGTGAAATTGAGTGTAGTGATAATATTAATGGTGCAATACGATTAGATTCTTTTTAATGTTAAGGTTCTACGTTATCCCAAGAACTGCAACCAATTGATAAATATTGTAAAGTTATTGATAAGCTAATTATAATATAACGTTTTATTTGTAAATTAAATCAATATTCTGTAAATTATGTATGTTATTATCTAAGAGACTCATCCTTCACGAAATTTGGTTTAATGAAACACGAATCCGTTACATTTCTTTCAATTTATTCATCACAACATTCAGAAACATGAATTGATTAAATGTAGACATCAAGTTCCATTAAACATCTAGTTAACACCAAATTTTTTTTCATACCCCATTGTGGATAAGTTTTTTTATAATTTGAACATTTCAAACATCACGTAATTGTCATAACAGCAAACGGCTACCCTATTAGGTAGCTAGTAATGGTGGTAAATGTACTATGAGAGTAATTTCATAAAATGTGGACTAATTCTATGTCGGCCTTATTGTGGACCAATCGTCGGTAGAGTAAGGTCCAGGTACCAAACAGATGCATAATCTGCAACTTGTGATTATACAATTTACCGGCCTGTACACAGTCAAAATATGTATGCCATTGAAATCGAACGCCGAATGACACTACCACCTTTTCCATACTTTTGCCAACAAAATTGGTTGTGTACAGGCCATCATATAAGTATATTCTTCTTGTAATTATTAATGTTGATATGTTTATTTCTATTAGCTGGGTTTGCATACTTATTATGCAACTCTGCACTCTTGCACATCTTGTTCAGTAGCATGAGTTTAATTGTACTATTTTAATTTGCTCTATCGTGATCTATGACTTCGACTGAATTAGGTATTTTGTGTATACTCTACACATCTGAACTGCGCCGAGGCGTTGATATTCTTCGTACAAATCTATGTCTTCATAATTATATTATTGTTGATCTTGCGCATCTAATGCGCTACTTGTACATTGATGTTACGCATATACCTAACATTAATTAATAATTATATTCAAAATTGATGAAAACTGATCTCTGTGTTTATTTTCAATATCTGTCTGGCTTATTTTTATATCAAATCGTTTGAGAAATAACATTGTGTATCTAAAAATTTTTGTATATAATTCGATATTTTGAGCATGTGAGGCCCGCAGTATTAACATCGAAAACACTTAATAACATCCATTTAAATTTTAAACACTTAACTAACATTAATTAATACAACACTTAGTTTTATTCAACTGTAGTTCACAATCTAAAAATACAAGGGTGTATTCTACTTTTCTGTAAATGTTAAAATCGAAATTGAGCTAAGTTATCTAAATAAATTAGAAAAAAACAAGTAGGCCAATACAGTATAGGGATATAAAAATATTTTAAATATCGATAAATTCGGATTAGGGTTAAGTTCAAGGGTTATAAAAATATAAGGTTTTAGTATCAAAAAGTAGAATTACCCTGTACTTGTTAACGAGATCAAGGGTAACCTCCCTCAGAATTTCAGTACAGTTACTAAAGCGAAAGTACAGGTATGTACGGATGGAATGAAGTACGTTGTCGTCGTTGCAAAAATGCGGACGGTGTATCTATCAACTAACAATGTAATGACTTATAATTTATAGAAGGGAGGTTTGTTAACTCTAACATATAGCCACATCTATCAGTTTCACAACATTAAATTTAACTTTAAGTCAAAATGCCATTTAATTCGTATACATTCGGTTGATATCGAAGACTCCATGTCCAACAAGTTCACCAAATAGCAAAAAATAATTTTTTTACGATGCGCAGGACATAAACTGATGCTAAGAGCCTAGGATGAAATTTCATCATATTGTTACATCGCGTTTGGTTTATTTACTTTATATACATGTCCCATGTATGTGCTGTTACTGGTTATCCAACTAAGATGGACCAGAGTCTTCAGTTCAGGATTTATTTCTTTAATCAACTTTCTGTGCCGTGGTTACTTGAGGTTTGGTATCTTGCTCTTTGGTTTCTTGATTGGAATCTTGAGCTTTGCTTTCTCCAGCCTTGATCTCTTGAGCATTTGTTTCCTTAGTATTGGCTTCTTTTTCTTCCTCGGCATTGGTCGTTTCGGTTGATGGTGTTATGGGCTCGTCGGAGTCAATGGGGCGATGGTTTAGTATGTTAGCCATCTTCACGCGCACACGCGGGTTGACACAGATAAAGCCAGCCATGCTGATCGCAGGACCCATCTTTAAACAAAATAAGCGATGGTTTTACATTATTTTTAACACTCACAGTGTCATATTTTATTCTTAAAAGATGAAATATGAAACCAAAAATTGCGCACGGGCGGGATTCGAACCAGCATCATCGCGCGGTCGGACCGACGGCACGGTAGCTCAATTGGAAGAGCAGTTGGCCCGGATAGCCAGAAAGATGCTGGTTCGAATCCCGCCCGTGCGCAATTTTTGGTTTCATATTTCATCTTTTAAGAATAAAATAAGCGATGTAAAGTATACCACTATTATCAATTGAGTTTGAGAGTTTATTACAACTAGTAGTTTAAAGGCATGACATATTTTAATCCTTGGATCTAGTATCCACAGTACTATCTTACGACATAGATATACTTTTAAATTTTTCAGTTATCTTGAGATGTCACCGAATGTATTGAGGCCCTAATGTTATATTATTCACCTAAACTAACATACTCATGACATTTAAAAAGTGAATACTGACCCAGTACATAGTAATCGCCCAAACCACGAAGCACGGAGACCAGATGAGCTCGTATTTGCTTTTCATCAGCTGCGAGCACACCACGGTCGAGCGCACCAGGAACATCGGCAGCAAGAACACGAGGTTCGCTATCACTATTACGCAGACCGACTGGAAGAAGGAAACACCAACGAGAAATTCAGTGTATGTACAAATTGTTACTGGCCTTAGATAGTTAGATTTTTTTAACTAGCTTCAACTTCTTCTGGAAAATTAGGATGCAATACTTAAAAAAATATGAGCTGGATCCTATGCCTTTAAGTAAGATTGATACATTTAACATGTTTTGGGCTCTTTCGCTTTTTCTAAATATTTTGCTCACTGTTAAATTCGGCCCTTTAATTACCTATTAAAATATGTTCTTTATGTTAATAAATTCCTGGTATTACGTACCAGAGTGAAAACGATGTTGTGCTTGTGGTCCTTCTTAATCTTGTGCAATTCAATCCAAAAAGCGGAGTACAACGAGAAAGCCCTGAAAAACACTTAACCACTTAGAAAACTATTTCCCTTTATTTGTCTATGTTTCTCATCTAAAAATTTAACTCATAGCACCCAGTCCTTAAAAATTCGACCCATGAATCACTAGCTCGCTGCACAATAGGACGTACAACGGAAAAGTAGGTAAGAAATCCAGCGGTTACAAATAATATAGGTTATAATAACATACATCACAATTGTAGGTTTGACGCTTTTCAGCACAAATACGACGATGACGATCAGCTTATGGGTCGGTTTCTTCGGCAGCACGATATCAAAGGTGCAGCTTTCGCAATCAAAGTCTCGGCCGTAGCTGCCGATTCCCAGCACGGGAACGGTCGAGTATAAAGTTGCCAGACCAACGGATAGGAACACGAACAGCTTGTTGTGCCAGGCCGGGACGTGCCAACCTGGAAGTATAGGTTTGCTTGAGAAGCATATGATGATGATATACAAAAAAAGCATATTCTTTGGGTCAGATTCAGCAGGGCGTTGTTTCTTCTTGAACGATAACTCCTGTAATGTTATAATTTGGATGTATCTTCACTGAACAACTATTCATTTATCTGTCATTGCACATACGAGAAGATAAGACAGAAAGATAGACTTCATACTCAGAGTGGATCATTAAATTTTAGTGATTAAGAATTAAGACTAATGTGACTTTGGATAAGGAGGAGTTCTATACACATTACTAAATGAGGTTTCTGAGTGTAGGAGAAAAACTAAAATGTAGTGTAGTAGTGTGTAGATTATTAATCATCAAATTACTTTTAAAGATGTTCAGTGCAAAAACTTTTTTTAAATCCCCTATTTTGTACTAATAAAGTTATTAATAAATAGATAACATTACCTTTGTACTTGTACATTGCGCGAATAAGCCTTTCGATGGCGACCTGAGCCAAGCTCTCTATTTCAAAGACAGCAATGAAGGTATCGGTAAATCCAAGGATATTACACGTCATCCCGCTGTGGTTTCTCCAGCTAAAAGCAAAGGTAAGGTTATGATTTTTTACCTCCACCTACTTACGAGAATAGTCAATTGGATTTTAAGTGCACCGGATCTAAATAAATCTAAAATAAGAACAAAACTATTTTTAAAATGAATACTTTTTGTTAACATTAAAACAACTAAGCTGACTGTAAATAATGGCTTCCCATTCCCAGTTCCACTATGTACTTTAATTTGAGGCATGGGGTATGTAGAAATAAGGACGTAACTGGGTATATACATTATGATATGAAACACCTATATGGTAACCAGACATTATTAGGTATTTACCATCAAGACTCCTTTGAAAATTACTAAATATGACTTACTAGCAGTTATCCGAGGCCTCACCAGGGTAAATATCATATCCCATAAAATATCTTTGTAAATTATAACCTATGTGCTGTGCTATTCCACTATAGTATTGTAAAGTTCCATCAAACTCTATTCAGTAGTTTAAGTGTGAATGAGTAACAAACAAACTTAGAAACCTAAGAATAATTTAAGTAAATTGGTAACTTCAATGGAAGATCCCTATTGTGCTGGAGATAAATAAATGAATTATTTTTTATATGTACGTTTACGTTTACCATAATAATATTAGTACATAACCACTACCTTACATACATTCGCATTTATAATATTAGTAGAATGGTAATATACGTACTCGATCAAGCACGAAAAAGGCAGTACCATAGCCAGCACGCGCACCGTGCAGCGAAGGGTAACCGCCATTGTGTAGTTCAACAAGTTCCGGTAGCACCGCTCACTGCGCAGCTTCTTCGACATCAACAGGGTACAGTTCAGCCAAAGCCCAATCATAATCGTCATCATCCCTAAAAATATACCCCATAAAAGTATAAAGACATTACATAATCACGCAGGCGTGACGTAACGCCACTGCGCATATTCCTTTGTTCGACTCCCGGTCGAGACAAAGACCAAGTTGGAAGTTCAAAATTAACTTAATTATAACTGCCCTTTCTCATGTTGTTTTTATTACATAATCTCAAAATCTTTCGCCCTGCTCATAACAACATAATTGGCCGCCATTTTTAATCCGGATTGAGTTTTCTATAAATATCCTGAATCAATATTTTCAGTATTAATTCTTAGTACCTATCAATAATGTTCTTCTCGCGGATGCTATCTAAATTAAAAGATTAAAATTAAAAAAATATTTACCAGTGTTGTAGACAGTGTCTATCATGTTCCTTCTCATATCAGCGTCGAACAAGTGACTCCATGGGCATGCCTCTGCCTCTTCGTATTCCTCGGTCTGAGTGGCAGCTTCCGTCATCTCGGTCATTTTAACCAACTTATTGAAGTTTGCTCTATGATAACAAACGTGTTTCCAGCCTAGGGTTCCCGGCTAGAAATGAGCCTAGACTCCCGGGAGAGCTGCGATGCGCTTGCGTGCAGCGTGGGGGCAGCCAGGAGGCTGTATGCACCCTTATCGAGAACCGCGGGATGTACCTGTTGCGCCGCGGGTTGCGACACGCTTCGCTCGCCGTATTGTCTACCAACTCGTTTTGACAATGGCTGGAAACTGAGGCGTTTACCCTTTACTTATGTAGGTACGCAATTGCGAAGTAGTAATATTAGGTGTTATGTTTAATTGTCCTCCAAATCCTCTCCCCTTATTAAGGCTCTGTAGACCCTGAAAGATTAGTTGCTTTTTAAAGGAATATTTCTTTCCATTACAATTAAAACAATGCAGAAATACGAGTATTTCTTAATCCACAAGTTAAAATCAACTATATGCTCAAAGTCATCCATTAAAATCCTTACGCAGGAATTCACATAAAAACCGTTAAAACAATAAATATAAAGCATCTCTTACCTTATAGTACACTCACAAAACATAAGAACACAGCCCACAAACACAAAGAATATGAAAATAACAACGATTCCGAGTAACAAGCCCATGGTTTGTTGTACTCCCTTAGTCGGGACGTTTGTATCGTCCCAGCACTAAATCTCGACAGGCGGGCGAGACGCAACAGGGACGTACACAGCCCCCTCGCTCCCCATTTGTCAATATCGAAATCTAGAACCAGATTTCATAACCTAGGTTACATGTCCAGCGATCAATAAACGCGTCTGCAACTGCGTAATATTCACATATTGCATATTTTACCGACTCCCACTGAACTTTCCCGAAGTTTTCACGCAGTACGCAGTTTCCAACAATTTTGAAGTAGGCTTTTTTTATTCATTCAAAGAGGCAATTATCGTTACTACTTATAAAAAAAATATAATTTAATAGCTTTTCAGTATTTCTGAGTAAAACGTTATATGTTGTACAATAAGTAATATTTTATTAAGAACTTAGATTTACTTATGAATTTTAAAATAACATTAACATTATGGGCCAGTCTTTGTGTCAGAAACTCGTTGGTTTCTTTTTTAATAAATTTTTTTGAGAGTCGTAGTGGTAGTTTAAGTTACGTAACATGAGTGTTGAACAATAGTATCATGTACAGTTGATACTATTCCTATTAATTCTATGACAAATAGAAGCCATCATATTTAGAACTCTTTGCAAAGCAGGTAATTAAGATTGTTTCATTACCATCCCATCGCTGGTCACAGGCCTCCACCAAACTCCGTTTTACTCTCGTAATAGTACAGCCAAGGCTTATAAAAAAAAGATTTATCAATTTGAGTACTGGTAATGATCGTTATTCTTTTGTTTAAGGAGGTATTCCCTGTTGTACTGCTTAGCCTTGTCTGGATGGAGTAGCGCGTAGTTCTGGCGCATGCGACCCAGCAGCGCCGCGCGGAGACGCTCGTCAGAGGATAGGTAGCAAAGGACTGGTATACTGGTTGCTGCCTGAAACAAATAGCTTCTATTAGTAAGTAGCAAAAATGTACGGAGCCTTCTAATTCAGATAAAGTTATAAATTTCACTTGTAAAAAGCAACTGTGACTCTGTGACAGACGAGGAATTGAACCCCGTGTCTTACGCAATCCGGGCGTATGCCTAACCACTCGGCCACCATCACATTAAGAAGCCTGTTGAATTTTGCAAGTGCTTTTTAACGCGTAGGCTACGTGCCCTCATCCATCACTGTTGCGAGATTGCTCTCACAATATCCGAAGGAAAATATTTTTACAAATATTTTAACAATCGATTAAGATGAAGAAAGCCAATTTATAGTTGATTTTTGTTTTTATAGTGTTATGTCACTATACAAACTAAATGATATAAATTTCACTTGTAAAAAGCAACTGAGACTCTGTGACAGACGAGGAATTGAACCCCGTGTCAGATAAAGTTGTAGAGTGTAGGTAACTAGACGTAAGGTTATATGAAATTTAACTCTTGAGATTCCCTTAATTAAGGACACACTATGATTGGTCAGCAGCAGCATCGCCGCTGGGGCCCATAGCGCCAGCGTGCTACTGTCAAATAAACTTTTAGTACACAACGCTTGTCACACTCATCTCGGCAGCGATGGGTGCGATGAGAGCGAGCACCCCTGGCACCTGCAGACCGTACCCGTAGCCACTGCCAGCCAGCAACACCGTCGCCGGGACCTATAGCATCAGCGTCGCTATGACGGCACACTACTGTACATAACACTCGTGTCACTCACCTCGGCAGCAATGGGCGCGATAAGAGCGAGCGCCGCCGGCACATGCGGGCGGTACCCGTAGGCCAGCAGCGGCAGCCACTGCCAGCCTGCCAGCACTGCTGCGGGAACCCATAACGCTAGGGTAGCTACTGTCAACGCGTGTGCACTCTAAAATCAAACAAAATTATGTATTTCACGAGATATTAGTGAAAAGTAGGTAAGTTAGCCTGTAAATGTCCTATGCAAAGGCCTCACCTCAAGTATGAGGTGATATGAGCCGCAGTCCACCACGCGGGCTCAGTGCGGATTAGTGAGAGGTAATAATGAATATAAACTAGGATACTGAAATCTGACGTATACTACTTAAGTGTACCTTTGTAAGACGCTTTTGTTCTCTTTGTTGTTCACTTCTGTAATATATTTTTTCCAAACGTATTGCTTTTCCCATGTAATAAAAACTGCAATAATAAAAATCAAAAATAAATACTGGTGCTTAAATAATGTTTGTCACTACTTATAGTTTAGAACGTTTACTTACATGGCTATAACAGGTACAAAACCGCATAGTATAACATACGGAACACAGTATCCAATCTGTCTAGTGCCAGTTTGAAGTGACGGCCACAGGAATGTACAGGAAGTGTCAGTGGTGTCACAAGAGTACATCCCATACCCAAACAATGGTGGTGTGGCGAACACCACAGAACTTAGCCAGCACACTCCCACCAGCGTCCAGTACCATCGAAAGTAAAGAGACTTTTCTGGAACAACCAAACATGAGTTGGCACATTCATTATGTTTGAAACACTATTCAGTTTCCAACTGGCCCGTAACATTTAACAATGAGACTAAATCAAAGAGCACACGATAAATCAATTAATGAAGACATCATTTACAATAGGCCCAGAGCCAAAGCAATAAAATATGTTCTACTAACATAGAGCTGGGCAGTAAAAAAGTGTTTAATCAGTTAATCAAAACACAGTAAATAACTCACCACGTCGGTAGAATCTGGCTTGTAAATATCTCTCCAGAACAATAGAAAATAAGGCGGCCATTTGGAAGACACCAAAGAACTGATTCAAGAATGCGAACAGTTGACAGCATGATGGACCGAACAGCCATCTGGAAGCGAAATAGTTCGTTTAAATAATTGTACCCATCAATTAGAAACAAAACTGATACATTTATTGTAACCTTTTGTTACAAATAGAATTATCGGCGGACTAATTTCAAGTCTAAATATAAATCTTCCATGAAGCAATCAACGCTTACCTCTTAGCAATCGCCGACGATCCCGAAAAAGGAAAACCAAGTAGATTCCTGCCAAGTGATGCCGAGCATAGATTAAGTACCAGAATGTGACTCTTCAATATTAACAGGTGACTGTGGATGAACGTGGCAAAAAGCCAGCCGTTTAGCAGCACCCCAAATACACCTGTCAAAATATTTTAATGAAAAGTGTGCAGATCGGAGACCGGACTACTTCCGCCATCGCGTAAATTTAGCGAAAGTATTCAGTGCGTTCCGAAATATGAATCGCTTACCAAAGAGTATGAGGCAGGCGCCCAGCAGCGTTTTGTAGGAGCTATCGAAATAAAACCAAGGGCACTCATCTTCTTGATAATCGAACAGTGTTTGCATTCTCAATGGACCGTCACTACAGTGATAAGTGAACGTCAGGCACCAAAGGCAGGGCTCCCGCGGTATTGGAGTAGTTTATTGCGCATTTGCTTATTTTTTGTGGGAGCGTGGAGGAACGTCCACTTGGAGCAAGTGGTCACAGAGACTGGTCAGGTTGTCGAACCAGCGAGAAGGACAAAGGGCAGGATCGCGTTACTGGGCTGAGGCACTTTGTACGGCGCATCGAGGGCGTGAACGTCGTGCTACGGTAAGCAACGAACGCCGAACGTACGATCACTTGCTAGGAAAATTGCAGGCGCCTTGCTAGCAAATCCTAGTTCAGTAGTTTGATTCGATAGGATAGTGGAAAAATCAGATAATATGTATACGTAATAGATACGTAGGTATCTATTCTATCTATATTTGTACAATAGGACTTTTAGAGGCCAAACATCCAATCTGAATGTATTGTTATGATATAATATGTACTGAATATTTCTTAACGACAAATATAACGTCTACCACGGATACCTTATAAATACCGCCTAGCTAGAGGTATTGGCTGGAATGTAATGGTGGCTTCTTATTGAACTTTACAACTCTATTCTATCGATCCATGCAGTCGAATTAGATAAATTGTAACAATTAATTTTACAACAATATCGGGAAAACGGCAAATGAGGAGTTTGAATATTTTTGAACACCTATTTTCTGAAATAGATTCCGAAGGTTGCACGTGCACCATCAGTTACCTATTATTGCGTGTGCGTTCAATATAGCTCTTAACCCGTCGATTTTTGTCACACACTCAAATGTCAAAGCTATATGCTGCACATTTTTATAGGGACGTTCGTTCGCTTTCCACGTGTTGCTACGCGGAAATTTATTATACATCGGATTATCTGAAGAGATTATGCTAATCCGCTAGTCGTAAAAGAACTGAACTATTTCAATTATTCGCAAATTAATAACGAACTAGTAGCAACAAGCCATTGAACAGGTACTAATTGAAAATAAAGTGCCTACAAGGAATCTAAGAAACCATCGTTATTCTGCAACATGATCCGGTATTGTTTGCAGTGCACATTGTGCCTAATGAGGTGTTACATTGACTCATGATGAGCACCAATATACGTGCTCGGATTTTTAAAAGATTCGTTAGTGTCAGTATACGCGCCGCTAATTGATCATTTTCGTTTTTATAGTTTTTAATTTTCAAACTAACTCTATAATGTGATTTATGCTCCAGAAATTGTATATTAGACCTGAGTATGCGACTAATATATTTTTTACTACACTCACGTTTAAAAATAACTATCAACTAGCGTATGTAACGTGGAATTTTTTCGCAGATGTCACGGCTTCGTCTTTCGCACTATTTACACGGCGGGCGTAGCTCAGGTAACAGCTGAATTCGCGCTATCTGATGTGAACACGTTCAGTAAATTATTTCAAACGTAAACTACGAGATAAAAACAACACTGGCTTGGCAACGCTCGCAAAGAATACGCCAGGTACGCTCCACACTGGCCTCATACGGCCGGCGCACGTCTATCGGGCTCAGCTAATTGGGGAAAAGATCGCGTGTAATTTTGGTTATATCGGAAATATACGTTCCAGCGCTGCCTAGCTTATGTTATCAAACTCGCTGATTCGCATATTCGTATTAGAGCGCAGTGCAGTGCCGTCATCGCTCGAGTCACGGCAGGATGTTGTCGTTGGAGCAATTGTCACAAATGGTAAAGGTGCACCTCGGACTCTACAGCTACACGGACGGAGTACAGCATTTTAGTAAATGGAACATCGGAGAATCTTCTCTCGGAGGTCGTGGATTGTTTGCGACACAGGACATAGCGACCGAGGAAGTGCTTTTTGTGGATCATCCAATTATACGAGGACCGCGCGCCGGAACCACCGTGGTAAGAGGCTGCACCGTTTGCTGCAGAATAGAAAGCGATGATTTTTTCAAATGTCCCAAATGCTGCCTGTTGCTATGCTCAGAAAAGTGTCAAGATACTGCCACACACTATGAAGACTGTAAAACTATTTGCCGGTGGGAAACTAAAGTGCCTTTAGAAGAAATTGATGATACAGTACTCTCAAGAGCTTTGGCGCCTGTAAGGGCTTTACTGATGAATGAGGACCAAAAACTACTAATGGCAGCACTAGAGGCGCATAAGCTGCCTCGACACGGAGTAGAAGTGAGGGAGCTGAAAGAATATTTTGATATTTCTGAAGAGGATGAAGATTTAATGACGCTTGCGTGTTGCGCTCTAGACACAAATGCATTTCAAATCGCTACTCCGTACGGCAAGAAGGAAATGAGTTTACGTGGATTGTACCCAGTGTCAGGACTGATGAACCACAACTGCGTGCCGAACACGCGGTACAGTTACAACGAAGACTCGCAAATGGCAGTCAAAGCGGTGAAGCCGATACGCGCGGGTTCCGAGATATTTACGACGTATACGGGAACGTTGTGGGGAACGCCGGCTCGGAGGACACATCTGTACAAAACTAAGCATTTCTTGTGCAAGTGCGATCGCTGCGCTGACCCTACGGAGCGCGGCACTCTGCTGGCTGCGCTGAAGTGCTTCTCCGCGGAGTGCCCCGGCTCACTCCTTCCTATCGACCCACTGAGCTCGTCATCTTCTTGGCGGTGCCTAGAGTGCAGATTACGTGTGCCCATAAAAACCATTTGTATATTACAAAGTGCCCTCGGAAGTTTAATGGGCTCGCTAGACTTTGAAAATGTGGACCAATTAGAAAACTTTCTTGTTAACCGTGTTACCAAATACATTCCTAGAACGAACCAAATTGTTGTGGATCTGCAGTGTCGTCTTATATGGGAGCTTGGTGAAACCGATGGACTGCGTTGGCATGGTAAGCTAATTAATTAACTAGCTAATTTGTCACGAGACTACATTTAACACTTTATTTATTACGTTAATTATATTTAGATTGGCCATTTGGCTCACTTATATTTTTAGATGCACATAATTAACCTGGGTTTGAATACTTTTAGAAGTGGATCTGGTGCTAATGACACCATTATTCAACAATGATTTAAACATTTGGTGCTGTCCTCGAGAGACACTGAAAAAAAGATATCATTTAGAAAGAATAATGATTGAAGTCTTTCTACTAAACTTTCTTACGTGGTAGGTTGGTACTGCGATGTACCCACAAGTATTTTTGATAATTTATCCGTGACTATGGTAGCAAGTTTAAAACAATATAATATGCATAAAGCCCCAAAAAATTAGTTCATAACCATAATAACTAGGATGCAAAATAAAGATGATGAAGATATTGAATATTAAATCCATCCAAACTATATCGAACTCGTAGCTCATTTATTCGGGAGATACTACTTTCAGATATATTTTTTATTGCAAGCTAAGATTTAAGGAGATATAGGAGATTTTTCTCAATCAATCTGAAATATTATCATGTTAATAATCTAATCGAGTCATGTGTCATGCATTTAAATCCAAACAAATAATTTATCTTACGGCGGCTTTTATACAAATCGAAACACAGCGAGTCAAAAAAATTAGGTAGAAGTAGGAACTCAAACCAAGCTTAATGTTTATATGTACCTAAAAATAATTCCTTACTTCCCCTGGTCACTCAAGCCATCACGCGTGAACGGCTGGAGCGATGTCGCTTATTCTTTATTGTTGTGTTTTTACTGTCAGGAGATGAACCTTATGAAATAAGAAAATAAGAATATTGCGCGAAAATCGGAAAATTTTAGATCTGATATTGAATTGTCGAACGATTTTACAAGAAACACTAATGTTTACTACTCCAAGTTTTGTGATACGTACCGTTCATTCACGCCCTGAAAAATAAACATGCGAGGGATATCCAGTATATATGTATAACATAGCTGCTGAAACTGCTTTTACGAGGATAAAACAAGGAAAATTTTATTTGTGGTTGAATTACTATAATAAGTAGAGCGCTCTTACCTTCCTAAAAATTATTCATAACAAAAGCAATACATAACTGAGTTCATGAAACTCTGTTACATATTTGATGTTAAAATGTGTTAGTCAGTTGTTATTTTTACTAACTAGCCTTTAGAAGAGATAAAGATTTCGTTTAATCTAGCAGAAACTCAGACCAAATTAAATATAAACAGATTGTTAAATAGAACAGATGTATTATTTATGTAATCATAAAACATAGTTTCATCACCATACACTCAAATACAGTAACTCCTCAACATACAACTATAGTTGAGTTAATTACTATATAATTTAAGTATAATACAACATTATTTTTGCACACCAAATCCCCCTGTTGACTTTGAGTTCTAACTGAGCACTATAAATTTCAGCACTAAAATCACTCACATTCAGCTGTTTACTACAGTTTTTAACTCAAGGCTCAACCAGCAGTAAACTAAACATAAATCTTCGAACGGACGCGCATTACGTCAGATTCGACACGTGAGCCGCCTTCATGAATCGGGTGAGATTTAGTATTCCAGGAGCTATTTTCATATCGGGTCATGTACATCGATGGGCGGCGTCCGTCAGTCAGCCGCGGCGCGGTGCCTGAAACCATGTCACTCCGCGTAGTGCCCTCCCGACGGTCGCGACATGGCACGCGGGCCCCACCAAGACCCCGCCCAAGCACAACTCCAAAATGAACCCCCAACTTCCTGGCGTATCAAGAAGTCTGACATAAGCGGAAGAGGAATATTCGCAACCGAACTCATCAAGAGAGGCACGCTGATCTTCACTAACAGACCACTCATAGTTGGACCTCGAGGAGACCACGCACGCGAAAACTTCTGCTCCATTTGCTATGTGATAAAGGACACTTGCTATCCTTGTGAAAAATGCAGCCTCCTAGTTTGTTCTTCGCAGTGTCAAACCTCTGATCAACACAACAAAGAATGTGGTTTTATCGTTGCCAACTGGAAATTAAAACCAGGATGTGAAAAACAACCATCGGATTTAACTAGAGCACTAGTGTTCATAAGAGCACTACTATTAGATGATGAGGAACAGCATTTACTGTCTTCATTTCAAAAAACCCAACCGTTAGGACCCGTGGACGAGGTAGACGCATTATGTTCTAATTACGAAATACCGCAAGCTCAAATAAATATAATGAGATCGGTGGATTCAATCACGAAACTAAACGCGTTCAGAATAGCTCATACCGATTCCGAAACAAAAATACCGCTTCGTGGTCTGTACCTTTTATCCGGGTTACTGAATCACAGCTGTGTACCGAACACTAGAAACGTTTTCAGTGACAATAACAACATGTCTGTTTACGCGACGAGGGACATCGAAAACGGAGAAGAAATCCTAACCTGTTACACTGGTCTGCTCTGGTGTACTCCAGCGAGGCGATGTCAATTGAAGAAAACGAAAAATTTCTGGTGCAAGTGTGTAAGGTGCAAGGATCCATCCGAAATGGGGACTAGGCTATCAGCATTGAAGTGTTTGAACAAAGAGTGCGTGGGAGTCCTATTGCCGATGAGTCCTTTGGATCCCGCAGGTTGTTGGCGATGTGACAACTGCAGCGCCGAGGTGACTGCGGCGCAAGTGAGCGTAGTGCAAAGTGTTCTTGGCAGCTTAGTAGGCACTTTAGACCTGGACGACCAGTTCCGGTTAGAGACGCTGGTGCTGGAAAGATTGTCCCTCTTCATACCTTACTCGAATCACATATTCGTAGACTTGAGGCTGAGATTAGCACTGAAGCTAGGATTCACGGATAACTTGAAATTAAAGGGTACCTGCAGCCATTCATACAACAGTAACAAGCTGCTTGTGTGTCGTCTAGCAAACTAACTTTGATTAATGGGATGGGTCGTGATATTTTTAACTGTGAGTGAATTCTGGATAACTTTATTTTATAGATAACCTACTTACCCTACTTATGACGTTTAACAGCATAGTAATAAAATATTAAATGAAATTAATTTAACTACAACCTTTTTTAAATGGATAGATGACATCAAAGACTGGATTAAACTTCGTTATGACCAGCTAAAAAGAGCGGCTTAAGACCGCATCGGTTTCATGCTGACCTCCAAACTTCATGAAGATGGCACCCCATGATGATGATAACCTTTTTTACTTTATCAGAATAGGCAGGTGTAATTTACTCGCGAACCTGAAAAATGTGTTCAAATGGATCATGAAAGTAGATACTATAGACATTTTACGTACACAAACATCTGTGAATGAAAAAAAAACAAGTACTTATAAAATTACAAATAACAAAAAAATAATAAATCAAATCAAATCATTCATACTTTGATGATGATGATTCTACACAAGTAGAAAATAAATGTTAGCATGAATAATATATTTTTACACTCAATCTACGCTTGAAGTATTTATAACGCGTAGTTTATTGGAATCTTAAAAAATAGAGTCCTCGCTAATACGTGGAACCATCCGCAATCGTGCAGTCATTTGTAAACGGTGATTTATATCACTGAACGAACACAATTCTCCGCAGTACCTATATAACGCAAATTGCCGTCGCTACCTCCCACACAAATGTATTGTGTGTGTGATTTCGATTTTACGAACTGTATACCATAGCATGTAAAATATTTACAGAAAAAGATTTGGAGACTATAAATTTTATTTTCAACAGACAAAAAAAACTTTACCGTAAAATTACAATACTAAGAATAGGCAAATATTTCCTACGGGAAAACAAATCAGGTAATACTCATTAAAGAATATAATGGTCTCAATGAAGGTTTTACCAAGATATTAGAATAGTAAAATACGGGATTGCTACCATGTACCTTATTATTTGAGCTTCCGATATTTCGGCACTGTTGCAAGCGCCATGATCACGGATAAGTGACCATGAAAGTTTAAAACAATTTACCAAGATAGTTTTACAGCTGAAATAAATAAGGAGGAAATAAAAACCTTAACATCCGTCTACATTACATACTTTTTCGGCGCCTGAGATAAATCAGTACCAGAAAACCTCAAGTCTCAACTGATCAACTCGTTGCTTGAAATAAATGTATCATTCAACACACCGTTTACTACAGTGGATTTACGTTTCATGAAAAAAAAACCAGTTAATTTTTGAAGACGCGTCTAACTGTCAGTTGTGTTTACGAGCAGCTGAAACATTGTCCTACAAAAATATTTAAAAGCCCAATAAATAGTAAAATTGATTTCTATCATGCTGAAAAAGCTCATGCTCATTTTACGAGTATGCTCATAATTTGAATGTCAAGCAAACGTTTGATCAATAAATTAATCTTTTCTTTTTTATTTGTGCTAATATGTAATGCTTGATAAGGGTACTTATTAGATTTAAAAGTTAGATTTTGAAAATGATATCGGGAACTCTTTAGATGAAATTTAGTCGACCATCCTTTTGTGTTTTTACTCAGTGGAAACTAAGTGAAGAACTGTTACTACTACTGTCAAGCCCGCATGTTTTTCTGGGCCTGTTTTGACCAACCCCCAGACTGTATCTCTCAGTAAAATTAGTAATATCAAGGATTACTTATCATTTTCTTATTAATTCAAACTAAACGAAGCGTATACTCTTGCACACTCAGACAGACAAACCAGCCGTGACAGTGTAGTATACAGTTTCTGGGACAATCCGTGGTCAATACTGTGTCAAGGTTGATATTATTTTAACCGACGATTACTAACGCTAGTAAATTGTCCAAATTAGATTCAATTAAAATTTCATCAGGAAGACTACAATGTTAATAAATTATGACGATGCAATATTATTATTATGAAGTCCAATCTTTTTTACTTCAATCAAAGTGTCCAATGTTTCTTTACTTGGTACCTTGGTACTATTGGCATAAGTGTATTTTGCAAGCAATATATATAGGAAATAAATTAATCATGCGTTCTAAGATCAGTAGTAACGTTCGTGCTTATTTGTAACAACTTATTGTTATAAGTAAATTATAATTTAATTATTTTATGTTTTAAAGGGCCGGATAATGGACTTTACTTAAATTATATCCAAGATTAAAATATAATTGTTTTCATCCTTGTTAATATATGTAGGCACAATTACTTCTATCCCTCTGACTAGTCTGTTGGATTTAGGTTCGTATTGATCTCGTTTCTCATATCCTTAAGTTTAACATTATAATTGGTACTATTTAAGACCGTATCATAAACTTTTTGAAGTATTTATTAAAATAAAGTGCGAGTAATGTATGTCCGAGCTAGTTGCATTACGTCGCAACACGGTCCTCGAACATGTGGGCCACGATAGATCCGCGTCAAGGAGATGGCCACCCATCCGTGCTGATACGAGCTCGATTGCTAAACTACTATTTAATTACCTTATCAAAACCTCAATTAGAAGGCTTAATATTAACTTCAATTTTAGCCCATGTCTGTAATAAGCTTTTCTTATTCAAATAAAAGTATTGAACGCAGATATCAGTTTCCATATTTTAGAAGAGAAACTAACAGTGTTTGAGTTACTAACCAACAGTAAGTAGAACTACTTTAAACCTACGCATACAAGATGTTCTTGTGTGTCACATAATCTATCTAGATTTTATATATGTCTAGATGTAGTGTGGTGTGTACGGGATACGTTGCAATTTTCTACATTAAACTGTTGAGGCTTCCTTAGAACATCGATTTTTTAAGTTTCTCTCAAAGTTTGACTGGTAGAGAATATTTAAAACGTTAGGTCCGTCATTATACTTTCTTTAGTTTATGCAATAAGAAAAAGTCAGCAAACCATGTTATAATAATTAACAAAGTTCCTGATACCTATTGAATGATTTTTGGCCAATTGCTTTGTGATGATTAGCGCAAATCCATAATAAATAAACAATCTTGGCCACTAATAAACTGAAATAAATCTGCGTTGTACGTGTTTACATGTGCGTCAGTGCAAACGGATAGAACAATGAAACTGAACTAGTGAATTTATGCAGTTAGTTGCATAGCGTGTCCCGGCATGCGACGTGTAGGTACTACGCAACAAGTGAATAAAATCGGGGACGATTATCGCGAGGGGCAGTTGTTCAATTGACCGCCGATTGATATGGGCGCCGCGGCAAAGAACGCACGACCGCACGTTGTGACCCGTTGGATCTGCGGACCAGATATTTACCAGTCAGTACAGCTCTTAACGTTATCACATCATCGCTATGACGAGTGTCAACAATCAGTGAACGAGTGACGAATGCGGCTATTATGACGTAATTGTAAACATAAGTGCCCTCGAATTTGCAAGACTGCATTCAGCGCGCAGCCGACTTGGCGTGGTGCCGTGGTAGATCCATCGTCGAAGGTCCACGATTAGCGTATTGCCAAGTATTTCTATTTCCATTGAGCCAAAAGTTGATGAAGCGAAAACCGATCGATTCCTCATTAGATTTAAAGGTTCATTTACCTACTATAGATCTAGGCCATTAGATATTAGCATATGATTTGTTTTATGATAAAGTGCATCATTCTATCATAGGCCCTTTGTAGCAATTCCACTCTACATTTCTGATGTATCAAAACGTTTTGCTGTAAGTTATTACCTACCATTTTACTTGCATTAGGTATACCTATGTATAACTTCGACGTGAACGTAAGAGCCAAAATAGACAACTATGATCATAAATTAATTAACATTCAATGCATCATTTTAAGCCAAGCTGTATTTCCCAACAGTTCTTACAAAGCTGCTATTAAAGAGCAAGTAAATTCTATATATTTGGCAATGCGTATAAACCTATTGGTAAACTTTTCCCAGAGCTAACGGAATCCCGGTTGGCGCTGAAAGAGAGCCTATGCCGAGGCACGCTGCGCACGGTGGCGGCGCTGGGCGTGGGCGACGCGCACCTGCGCGGCCTGCTGCTCTACCACCTGCACGCCGCGCTAGCCGAGCGCGCCAGGCGCTTGCCAGACCTGTATGAGGTACGCGATAAGGCCGATAAGGGTACGAACATGCTGTACAGTCCACGGCGTGGCCTTTGCAGTGGATGAACAGGTGAAGATGAAGCACGCAATCCGCTCAGATGGTATAAGTAAAACTCCGATGACCGTGAACGTAATAAAACGTATATTGTAGATGTTGTTTCAATAAGTAGGACAATGTCCGACGGTACAGCGTGGTTATGCGATACTTAATTAAAATAAACAAATTCACAAGTTTTATTTGGCGACGGCCGTGACGCACACGCCGCGCAAAGATGCAAGTTAGCTAAAAACTTTAATATGTTACGGTGAAACCGTACAGGTACGAACATGCTGGACAGAGCCTATGCCGAGACATAGCCTGCTGCTCTACCACACGCGATACGTGCTTGAATATGCTGGACAGAGCAGCGAGACATAGCTTGCTGCTCTACCACCTGCACGACCATGGCATCATACTCCTCCTAATCACAAAGTTTCCAGGTTACATCTGCCTCTGGAAAGGTTTTTTTAAACCGTAATAATAGCATCGAGGCACAACATTTTACTTTAGATGCTTATTCTCAGTTTAGATGACACAATGTTCGCTTAATATAAACGCTTTGCCTTATTTAAATTGTGTTATTTTGTTTCAGGAGCTGAAAGCTGAAATCGAGAGTACCATAGAACAAGCCTTCCACATACTCCAGGGCGACATATCTGCCCCACCAGACCTCGAACTGAGACACCGATACCTCGGCCCAGGCTGTGACATCCCTCATGAAGAAAGATTCTTCATCCTTGACGCTTGATGCGTCACTGTCTTATTTCTAAGTGTTACTGCTACCTACCAACCTGTATTACCAAATATCGATCTAAAATATATTTTATACAAATGTTTAACTAATTTGTGATTGTTTAAAGATGTAAATAAATTCATAAATAAACATAATTATGGTGCTTTGATTTTTTTATATTAAGGAAACATAATTATTTAAGTGAGGATTAAAAGACAGTCCTTTCTATATCACTCAGATTACCATTGCATAGTAAACTTAAAACATTGTGAACCAAACCAACCTCACTTTTCAATGAGTTTCGTAGGAGGTTAGTCAGTCATTAAAGAATGATTACTTATTCAATGCAGTATAGTAATAAGTAATTTTAAATTCAAAACAATAGGCGAAAAACATATTTAATTCATTTCTAATGGCTAACTTGGCTGTATGGACTCCCCTTTGCCTTCTTGACAGAAAACGGGTGTAAGAATTAAAAGAATAATGCGTTTTCCGAATGTGGCGTATTTAGCAAAAAACGGCTTCAGCGCTTTCTCTGCTAGGCAGAAGAACACGTTTGCTTAACTTCATTTGCGCTGACGAGCCCATGACGAGGCGAGCCTGTTTTAGTGTCGAAAACACGATTTTGTATTGAGTTTGACAGCTAACCATACTCATCGTGTTGTCACAAAAAGCGTTGAGATTTTCTGTCTTCTGCTACTAAACACGCCCGATTCGGAAAACGCATACTTATTTCTTCTAATTTTCATAAACCCAAAGAAATAGCCCATACAGCTTAGAAACCAAATTACAATATTAATAAGTAATACTGCATATAAATAAGTAATCATTATATTTTAAGTCTAAAAGCAGCTAGTTGATGCTAGGTTGCTAGTTATCCGCCATTTTGTTGTTCGGCGCTTAGGTCGCTGTTTTCTGCTGAACACCCCATTTATTTATTTATTGTTTGTCGACTTGCTTGATTGGTTCGACGTTTATTAGTAGAATCAGCTGTTGAAAATAATAGTGTATCTTTAGTGTGTCTTTCGGTAGGAGCGACTTGCAAAACTGTAAAGACTCCAGGCAAACAAATCTGCAAGACAACTTTTATAAACTCTTCAATAGTCGGCAAAAAACTTCAAGGTTATGTTATCGTCTTATAACTTTATCTGTCAAATTATCTGAATATTTATTACCTTTTCAACTTACAATCTTACAATATAATATTGCAGCTCTATCCAATTCATTGTAAGTAAAGTATCGATTGCAGTAGATACGAGATCTGCCTTTTGCCTACTTTTGGTATTTGCTATTTGGTAGTTGGGTTGGTTCAATAATTATTGTAGGGAAGGCGATACCGAAGTACCGAGCGGAACATCAAAATGTCTAGTCGCCAAGCGTTGCTGTTATCTTCATCCAATTGCCATGGTTATTCCATGTTAGAATTCGCAAAACAAGAAATATGTGCCTTTTTAGAGAGGTAAGTACCTACCTACCTAACTTGTCACACAACCAAAAAGTTGTTAATCGCCGTCAGTCAGCCGCCTACTTGATGTTTTTTTTTGTTTCGGAGACTTGGTCGACGCATTTTTTCTTGCCCTTCCAATCATGCTTACATAAATATCTAAAAAAAGTAAAAAGTAAACTGCCTGATAAAAGTAGTTAGTGTAGAGTGGTAGTGTAGCTACCTTTTTCATTTTGTTCCAGGAATGGCGTTAAGAAACTTCTGTTTGTGCCTTACGCACAAAATGATTTTGATAAATATACAGCAAAAATAAAAGAAGTAATAGACCCTTGGGGCTTTGAGGTATCTGGTATTCATACCTATGACAATCCTGTTGAAGCTGTTAATAGCAACAAAGCAATATTTGTTGGAGGAGGTAACACATTCTTATTATTGAAAAGACTGTACGAGAATAATCTAGTTGATCTCATCAGGAATAAAGTAAATACTGGAAATTTGCTATACATGGGAAGCAGTGCTGGAACAAATGTAGCTACTAAAAGCATCCATACAACCAATGATATGCCAATAATTTACCCACCTTCATTTGATGCCATTAAGATAGTGCCTTTCAACATCAATCCACACTATTTGGAAATAGTTGAAAGTGAAACACATAAGGGTGAGACTAGAGATCAAAGAATAAGCGAGTATTTAGAAATGCCTCACTCATCTCCAGTCCTCGGTTTAAGGGAAGGTTCTTTATTGAAAGTGGATGGTGATACCTTATTAATAAAAGGAGTTGCTGGTGCAGTGTTGTTTGAAAAGTAAGTAGATAATTTAAAAAAAACCTTGATAAATGATGCTGGCTGTCTCTCTGAAAGATTTCTTTTAGTGCTGAGCATTTAATTTTCATTATTTTATTTTGTTTTAGGGATGGCAAGAAGACTGACTATCCTGCAGATTCAAATGTATCTTTTTTATTTGATGCTAATAATGCATGAAATATAAAAATGTTCAGATGAGGAATAACATTTAATTTTCAATAAAAGAATTGTTTATAATGTATGAAAGCCTATTGCATTATTATTACATACTACAATGGTTACACTAGGGGGTACTTATTGGTTGTTGAATTCTTCTTACAAATATTTTAAACTACCTATTGTAATTCATCACATGCACGCTGTACTTATACATATTGTACGACAAAAATATGATTACATACGAAACTAAAATATATTCAACAAAAAATTATAACATATTCCAATAGTCGTCAATAAGTCGATCATTAAACTAAGATAAATCCATAATAACTTACAGCAGTAAGCTGTGTGCTATGTAAACTGTATTGCACTGCTATACACAATTCATTTTACCATTAATATTGTTCAATTTCATCCATTTCACAATTTCATTTTCTAAGCTGCAACATAATCCAAAATTTTAATTACACTTTCCAGTTCAATCACAAATATCTCTGTACATGATAACACATCACAGTACTCACATCACAAGGTTTTGAGTATACAATATTTGTTTGTTGCACTGAAAGTTTTATGTTACGTCCAGCTTACTGGAGTGAATGTCTTCGTCAGCCAGAGACGGGTGCTTGCATCAGCAGCGCCCGCGCGGCGTGGAACAGCGAGGGCTGCGGCGCCACCCGCGCCTGTCCCGTGCGCTCCGCGGCCGGCAGGTGGCACAGGTATCTACGCAGAGCCAAGTCCCGTCGCGCACTCAACCCGCGGGTGATCTCACAGCCCGATCCGAACAATACTGCCCGCTGACGCTTTCTTTTTTGAATCGCAACCTAAAAACAAAATGGTTAAGATTCCCATAATTTCAGATTTAAAATAAATTCGTATCTATAAATGTGATAATCAAAATATATAATTACCTGAATAGCAGCCACGGGATGTAAAGAATTAACATCGAACGGAGCTTCTGGCTCTTCTTTCTTTGTTTCGTCATGTTTGCCATTCTGTTTTGTGCTACTTTGTTCCGCATTTTCTTGAACTGCAGGAATCTCCTTCTCAGATTTTAGAGTTTCAGCATTCTTTTGTAAAATATTTTGCACGGTTTCTTTGCCGGCCATATCCAAAGAGAGTCCGAGACGTGCGAGAACCTTTTCTGGTCTCCAGCGATCACGCGCTCCTCCGGTAGGCGCGGTCTGCTCGCGGCGGCGCACGTCGGCCACCAGACTCGCCCAATCGACTCCTAGAGCATCGCCTAACCCGGCTAAAACAATAAACTCCGTAAAAAAAAAAACAAAAAAAAAACTAACTGCAGCTTCTGGTATCTGACACTTACCTCTGGTTCGTTCCTCCTCTAATTCTCCATCAGAGATTTCTTCGAAGTCCAAATTAGTAACATCCTCTTCATCTTTGGCTTCTTGAGATTCTTTCTCATCACCAACACCACTTGTATCCTGAGATTAGAATAATGTTAGAACCAGAACGTAACATTATGATGTATTATCTATCAGTATCACAATATTATTTATAAGTTAATAATAACTTTACCTGTGTTGAATCTTTTTCAGAGCCTTCTACTTTAGACGTGCTTTCATCTGGTGGTAATGCACTTTGACTATCATCATCCATCGTTTGGTCTGCCATCTAAAAAATATACATGATCAAAATTAATCTAGATTGGCTTCTAGTTACTGTTGTATCCTTTACTCAGTCCTTTACTTGTATTGTTACCCGATGGCTATAAAAAGGAAACTTACATCTTCTCTGTCAAGTATATCATTAGGATCATCACTGATTTCACTAAGATCATCAGGGATAGGCTTATCATCAACATCTGCATCAGCTCGTGATGTTGTGGTTGCTGGTTGAGATGGTGGAGGAGTATTTTTGGAAGGCGGTTCAGGATCGTTTCTAGGAGCCCGACGTTTGTTCCCATCGCCTCTTCCATGATCCATCCTCATTCCTCGGCCGTAATCTTCTAGATAAAAAAGTATGTTATTATCATGATTTATTACTTCGATAAAAGTTGCATATTATTTATTACTGACCATGCATTCGATTACGATGGGGGCCAGGTGGGTGACCTCTATGATGCCAGCCTTCCATATCTGGATCTTTGTCACCCCACTCGCTCATCTGAAATATTTCAATTGATACAATCAATCACTGTTACAACAACAAACTATTTACACAAAATAATCAAATAATAATTCACATACCAAAATGAGGATAAGGACAGCCAAGGAAAAGGTGGGATAAAATTAAACAAGGATTGGTGTTATTTCTTTTACGATAATCTATAGGTTCATTCCGGTACAAATAGTAGTAGTAACTGACCTAGGGAAGGATATAAAGAAATTATTGAAGCAAGATTCATTCAAACAAAAACATTGAAGATTTGCGCAGTTGCGTTTTAGCCCCCTTACACACGGAGACTAGACCAACCGGTATGTATCTTTGTGACTAGATCGGTCCTGTAAAAACCTCATTAATGAGCTGATGAGGTAACGCTCAAGCAACTTGTTAGTAATTTGAGTTTGTAACAAGTTCTTTTTAGCAGCAAGTGTGCAAAGGGGGCTCAACCTGCCCTGCTTTATAGCCTACGCACACAGGGCAGTTTAAAAATAATTTAAACATATGTAACATTTCACAACTGCTGATGCTGAATTCAAAGATAATTCTACTTAAACACTCAAATACCTGAGGTTCATGTAATGGCCAGTGACGATCTCGCCCCCATTCTGCAGACCTGAAGTCTTCGTTATCCCAATCCTTATGTGGGTGCATGTAACCTCTTTCACGATCTATGGATTCTGAACGACCTTCCCATGAGCGGTCACGACGAGGACGCCTATCGTCATATCCTTTAAATAAATGAAAAGTTTATAAATTACATCATATACATGGTATATCTATTTAACGATGAGACAGTGTCACATACCTAAATCGACACCACGATGATCGCCCATTCGATCACCATACATTCGGTCATCATCATCTCATCTGGATAACCTCTCGCAGGGCCAGGTAAGTCGTAACCTGCATCATAATGCCTATCCCTCCCTTGTATTCCATATCCCGGGGACCTGTCATCATCTCTAGGACCACTTTCATAACGATCATCTACTCGATCATAGTGTTCCATACTATGGTCATTATCGTATTGCCGATCCATTCCGATTTCATAATCACCTTGTTCTCTATCAACACTTCCAATTCTGTCTCTCTTTGATGAACGATCTCTATCCATCCTATCTTGTTTACGACCTCCCCTTTCAGAATGAGTATCTTGCCTATCCTTAGATGTAGTTGAACTCTTGTCTGGTTCAAGGACTCTATTCGAAATTGCGGCAAGTGCAGCAAGTCGCTCTTCTGGCCGAGGCAGAAGCCGTTCCATGGGTTTGTTAGGCTTTTCTAGGCCTTTATCAGACCCACCCCTATTGCCTAACCCTCGATCGCGGCCCCTTCGTTTGTTGTCCTCTCTTTTACTGTCCTTATTTCTGTCACGACCTCTGTCTTTTCTATCATGTCTGTCTTTGTCGTCGTGTTTATCTTTTCTTCTTTCGAGAGACCTATCTTTGTGGTCCCGACCGCGATCGCGGTCTCTGCTCGCGGAACGTTTCCTGTGACGATCTGAACTCGCATCTCGTCTAACTTGTTTTTTCGGCGAAACAGGTCTACTACGTTCTGAACTTTCTTTTTTCCGAACATCTTTCGGGTGTTGACGTGGCGACCTAGATCGCGCTTTTCTAGGAGATCTGCTGCGACCTCTAGTACGATCTCTCTCTTTATCGCGTTCTTTATCTCTGTCCTTTTCTCGGTCCTTCTCTTTATTAGTACGATCGCGATCTTTATCCCTATCTCGAGCAGAATGAGGTGAAACACTGCGGTTCCTATCCCTTCTTTGAGGCGACTTACTGTGCTTTGATGCATTTTTCGGTAAACTCTTTGTAGTAATGGGTGGTGTGCCTCCAGATTTTTTACCAGGCGAAAGAGATTTTTTACCAATGACTGGTTTTGTGGCTGTCTTTTTCTTTGCAACATCATGTTTTTTTAATCTTTCATCTTTTTTAGGGGTGCTTTTCTTTGAATCATTTTTTTCTCTTTTTGCTGAATCATTTTTGACAAACTTCTTTTTAGAGGGAACTTCCCCTTCAGATGAAGAACTAGAATTCCGTTTCAATTTGCCTTTCTTGCCTTTTCTTCTAGCTTCCCTGTAAGATAAAAAAATACATCTACCTAGTTTAAAAGAAGTATAAGAAAAAGTGCCTACTTAGTAGTTTATACTAAAGGTTTACATGATTTTCACTAAAATATTAATGTGGACTTCCCCACTAACACAATTCATTCAAATCTTTATCAGCTTTATATGCTGAGAACATTACTATATATAGCGTGCAGTGATAGCACCAAAAGATTTTTTTAAATCATAAACTTTAGTAGTAGTTGGTAGTTCTAGGTAGTGTAGAGAGAGAACAACAAAACATTACAAACTTTTAGATAGATATTAGTATTAAAATGCATTAGTAGTAGGCAGCACAGGCAGCCAGAGACATAAAAGACCAACAAATTAAAATCGTCTCGGACAGCAAATCGGTCCTACAGGCCCTACAAAACAATAGCATCAAATCTGTCTTTATTTGGGAATGCCATAAAGTACTCCAATCCATAGCAAACACAAATAAGGTAACCTTGCAATAGATCAAAGAACACAGTAACTAGTGAGTTACTGTGTTCTTTGTTTGTTCTGTGTTGTGTGTGTGTACAGCCGACAAACAAGCCCAGAGGGGCTCAGCGAAAACAGTATATGGACCAGAACCATTACTGCCTATACCGCAGGCCCAAATAAGAATTTGGCTATGTGCAGAAACCGAAGCAACACACCAAGCGGAGTGGAGAAATGGTGAAGGTTGCAGACAAACAATGAACGCAATTCCCGAAGCTTTGAAAAGGCTTACCCGCAACCTCACCTGGTTACCAAAAGACAAACTGCGCATGGTTATAGGCACTATAACTGGTCACAGTCTCTTGAACAAACATCTATTCACAATAGGTGTCACAGACAGTCCCCTATGCAGAGGTTGCATGGGGGCAGAAGAAACACCACAGCATGTGCTCATGAAGTGCATGGGCCACACCCTGCACTCCATGAGCACATGCATGCGAAACAACAGGCAAATATTCTCGAATCCCCGGCTACATTCCCGGAGGCTTTTAGCAATCTAGGCCGATTGCAAGCCTTCTGGGAAAGCCTGGGGTGGTTAGAATAAAAAAAGGAGGGACATACATGGCCCAATTGTGAGGCTAAGTGCAGATAACTAACTATACATTATTGGCTTCATGCATGGCTTCTGCACTAGCAGTGAAATGAAAATAAGAGTGCATAGATTTTCAATATAACATAGTACATATATACAAGTATGCGCATATACACATAAAAAATGGCTAAGAAAGCCTGTTGGTGCTGCAGAAAAGAAATATTGGTTAAGAAAAATACCACAATTTTTATGGTCTACTTCAGTCTTATTAAATATCTTTGTAAGTTCAAATTGTTCATAAGCATCAACCAGACTATTTCTGATTTCTGGAATAAAGTCTGATTTATCCCAACTGTGTTCAAAACAATGGTTACCCTTAAACTATTACCAACATCGAAACTTTAACAATTGAATGACTTGTTATTTAGCCAGTTTACAAAACTGTAAGCATTTAAAAACTGATAGTGCCTTAAGTAAACAGCGGAATTATATGATTTGCCTGCCACTGGAGATGTGGATCTCCATGCTCATTGCTCAAGGATTTTTTTTTATTATAATAAAATTGAATTTAACCGGTTGCGGATGCGACTGATCCGTGACATCTCATGTGTCAAGTGCCTCGACAATGGCCGCCGTTAACGTAAACAAGAGATAACGCGACCCACTTGACAAAAAATGTTACAAAAACTTAAGTAGATTGCTTAGCTACATTCTGTAAAAAGCAATATAAATATGAATACTTTTTGTTTTGATTGGTGTGCAAATTAAATTGTAACTTCAAATAAAAATATACTTTCTTTAAAGTTAAATTTTCTTAGTCTATTTTTTTTCTTCGAACTCAGCTGGGAGTTATTCTATTATGTATTAAACTGCTACTTTCTTCAAAATGTCATAAAAAGACGAATGTATCATGCAAAAGAGCACTTGTTAACAGTGTAATAGAAAAAACAATAATAAATTCAGATAATGGAACACGCCAAAATTTGACAACTTTTCAAGCTGTAAATGTCACTCCAAGATGGCAATTATTTTGTTTCTGTTTGTTGTCACTACTGACAAATACATCTATGTTGTCTATAAACCAAACATTGCCATACAAAAATATTACGTATCGGATGGTAGTAAGAAATTAAAGTACGGGGTCGGCGCGACTCTCGGCAGTCGCGATGGTCCTTGACCGAACGCCGGTATAAAAATTACGCGACTCCCGGCGTTCGTTGGAGCCGTGACCGGTTAACAAAGGTCACACATTGTATAATTATATATTATCTTTTATTACAAGGAATATCTTGTATTGCCCACATACCTGCCAGATGAAGATGATGACGTGCTGCCATCCGATGACGATGATGAAACACTGGAAGAGCTAGAACTCCGCGATGAGGATGTACTTGAAACCACTTTCTTTTTATCTTTACGCATGTCTTTTCCACAATCCATTTTCATTTGCAATTCTAATTCTCGTTGCAACTGCTGTCTCCTTTTTTCAAGGACGTCAGTATCCGCATATTCTAAGTCATTTTGGTCCCAATTATCAATTTCTCCATCGGGACTACGACCCGAACGTACTACCACAGTGGAATGCAGTCGATTCTTTCCATCATCTTTAACCAGACGCTTTTGTTCACTATCCTTATTAGCTGCACGCTGCTTGGATGGGCTGATCAACGTATGTGTCGCTGCAAATTTACAATTTTTACCGTAAGCGCAATTACCATGCTGAGCCCACTGTCTACAGTGTTCAGTTGTTTTTTTCACACTTGAAGTTTTCTTGGTGCCGAGACGCTCAAAAACACTAGGTCTATTTGATAGGTCCTTGGTTTTCGGTAATTCGACAGTGATTTTTCTTTTTCCTTGTTTTGACATTATAAAGGAAAAACATTTGTTTCACAAATAAAAATGAAATCGATCACAAAAACAAAGTTCGTTCACCGGTACATCGAAGTCCGCCATTGTTCTAACCACAGAGCACGGCCTGGAAACGGCCATAGAGATGACGTTTAGTTAGTCGGCACAACGCATTATAATCTATGCGAAAATCAGGATCCACTATTTGGCACAGACTATATGGAAAAAATATGTCAAAGCGCCGTCTAGTGATCAATATAAGAACTAAAAGAAATGTCTCTATGGAGGGTTCCAACTTTAGGTATACTCTCCCTAGACCTGGGGGAAAATCTTGGTGAAAGGAGAATTTTGTAGTGAAAATATTTACGAATAATTATGGATTTACTGAAATAAAATAAATAAAAAAGATGAAAAATAATCATTTAACCAATCAGAATTTTAGGCGAACTGAAATCTTGTTAGAATTATTAGTAATTTAAAAAAAAAGATACTAAATCAAAAGCTGAAGTATTGGATATCAAGTTTTTCATGTCTTTAAAGAATAATCAGGTGAAAAAACATATTTATACGTCAAATTTTGGTGATTTGTCAGATAACTTATTTATGAGTCATTTTATGGTTAGGGGTAAATGTAATCAGAAGTGCTGGCAGCCCTATCTGTCAATGATTGAAAATTTCAAAATGGCCGTTTGTCTTTGTTTACTTAATTTAATTAATTCATTGTATTATTTAGCAGTTCCGTGATGCTATTACAAATGAAAGACTGTGTAAAAGAGCGTTTAATAATTCCCGTAAGTGATTAGTGTAAGACAGTATCGGTTGATTTCGTACAAGGATCAACAATGTGGATTTGTTTATTCACGTCAAGGTTAGTACTAACTTAATTAATTTATCGCTTAACATTCGGGCTGATTCTTATCTCTGATGCCTTATTTACTAAGTCTATACTTCTAGTCATACCGGCTAGTCGGGTGTCTGGGCCGGTTTTTATCGGTTTAGAGCACCTAACCTAACCCAACCTATAGTAGATGAAAATGTGTGTAAAAACTTTATCCAAAATGCTCTGCCACTGGAATATTTAACCAAAATCATAGCCAGACACCCGACAAGTGAGCACAAACTCTTAGGAAGCAGTATAATGGTAGCGACTACAGAAGTTTTGAAACTTAGCGGAAAAGTATTTGTTTACATTATGTTTATTTATTTTACACAGTAAGTGCTAGGTAAAATGTTATAATTCAAGTAATTTTAGATTGTATTAGTCGACTGTCATCTCACACCTTGTAAATGTTTATTGTGTAGGTTGGCCAACTTCATTGCAAGAAAGAATATACAATACGGAACAAGAGAATATTATTGATTTGTGGTTTCTCATTATTTACACCTGAAGGAATCTGCTCAGGGCAGGGAGTTGAAATATTTCTTCAATAAAAAATTATGTAAGTTGTTCAAAAATTAATGTTTACTATTCTCTGTATTAACTCGTCAAGTATGTGTAAACGAGACACAATAAAAATTCCATTGTTATGCGACTCTCGGCATTCGTTTGATACCTGACTGATTAAAAAGCAAACCTATTTATTACCTGTTAGAATAGTTAGTATTAAAACAAGTGTCAACACATTAAACTAAAGCGAACAAGTCTAGGTGTGTAGTTTTCCAAAGTAATAGTATGTTTAGAGTAATAATTACTAGCTTGTATTTTACTTTTTACAGATATTATTAAAAAATAACCTCAGTTTTGAAAAACATATTTTTTTTACTCCTGCCAGTTAAATTTCATTAGTGTGTTGAGTAGTCCAATAAATTGTTTGCTCTAGTTCTGATTTGATTATTATTTTTATGCTAAAAATTACCAAAAATATATTATACAGGGTAACAGTTTATACAGGGTGTAAAATAAGTATGAGTCAAATTCAAGGAGGTGGTTGTCAATCGAAAATAGATTACAGGTAAAATATTAAAAAAAATTAAAGAAGATTATGATAACAAAAAAAACTTTTTTCAAGTTTTTTACTGTATTAGAGACCGGACTCTTAACCTTGAATTCGGCTCGTACTTTATTACACCCTGTTAAGAATTTTAGGGATCCGTGGACACTTTGTACCTGATATCTACATTTTTCTTTCTTATACAGGGTGTAGATAAAAAGTACGAGCCAAATTTAAGGGGGTGGTTAAGAGTTGAGTCTAGAATATATGAAATAAAAAACTTTTTTTAAACGAGATGTTTTCGTTTGTATGGGGAAAATGCCAACACCTTATACATGACACTATAAATAGCGTATGTAAAGCTTTTTCAGTTTTAGACTGATTTCATAAAATTTTTGGGTAAATGTAGCATAAACGTCTAATGAATGCCTAATAAATCAGACAAATACCAATCAGTTGCTTAAACAGGCCGAAAGCGGAAAGCAAAATGGCATTTGACATTAACAGATTAGGTAAAATGACATTTGACATTGACATATTACCTTTTTTTTTGCACGATTTGACATATTTTTGGAGTAAGTATAGACAGGAGGAGTTGCCAAGGTTTTTAAAACTTTATTATTTTATTACTTAAATTACCTAAAAATTGTGATTAAATTAAAACTACATATGGTATGTCTAATTACATGTATTTTCAGCTATTTTTAGAGATACCGTACATAGTCTTGGCATTTTTTCAAACATCTCCTTTTTTTATATTTTTCGTTCCTTGAATGCGGCTCGTTCTTTTTTTTACAGCCTGTATTTGTGATGGTTGTATTATAATTAACAAATAACTTGGGAACTCATTATTTTTTCAGATGAATCCATTGGACAACAAGAAAATTTTGTATTAAGTTGTCTTGTCTTAGTTGAAATTATCTAATTATTTTTGTGGAAGCCTGTTCTTCGGCAAAATGAAAATAAGATTTTGCGACTGTGGTATTCATGGTACGTAATAACCCACAATAATTGTCATTTGCTACATATTGAACCTTACTTTCTCGTAATAAAGTTTTAAAGTAACTTATTAATATCAAACTCAGACTCATAAAACTCAGTTCCTACTTTCATAGAGCATTTTTTTTCAATTTTCATTTAATACGTAGACTTTAAATAAATATCATGCTGCATGCTATTTGTAATAAATATTGAAGATGCTGTGATTTTGTCTTTCTGAATGAATAATTAAATTGAATATTTCTTTGTTAAGGTTTTTTCCCACAGGCAAATAAATATTAAATATTCTTTGTAATATTTAATATTTATTTGCCTGTCACGTATAATTAAAAATAAAATGCTTATGCTTTGTAGAATCCTTTGTTTAAATTTCCGGAAAACAAAAATAACTGTTGTTTTAATAACGATATATTTTAATGAAAAACTGTTCATGTAAAACTTGATGGTATTGGTAGAAGAAAACATCTTTCATCTTTTTACCGACTTCAAAAAAAAGGAGGTATTGAATTCGACCTGTATGTATGTGATATAGTTCAAATTGAATAAAATTTGAGTATGTTGATCTGTTAAGGCTTCGAAACAAGTGAGCAAAGTTTCTAAAGTGTATGTATGTTTGTATATTTGTGTATATGCAGATTTCTCGAAAATGAGAAGTCATAGCGAGATGATAATTTATTAGTTAAATCAAGTATAGTGTATTCATTCTAGATTTCAATGTATGGGCGAAACGGCAAAATTTATAATTTTAGTTTGTTGCTGCTGTGTTATAGCTCTAAGTGAGTACATTATAGAACACAACTCTCCCACCCCCCCAACCCGCCGCTTCACCCCTCCCCCCCTTGATAAAGGTCCCAAATTTCATATTTCCTCTATTTTCAGGAAAACTATACAAGCTAGGACAAAATGGTCAAGGACTAAATTATTTGTCGATAAATTACCTACAAATAAGTATTAACATTCATTTTGATACGAGTTATAGTTTTTAAGCTATGGAGCATCAAAGAGTACTAAAAATGATCGCTTAGCAGAAATACAACATTTAACACAAAATAAACAATATAATTTATAAATTTTGACAAGAAATGCGTTTCTGTAGTACATACCTATCTAAAACAAATCAGTATCGTCATTGTTATCTTCTAAGGTTTGTCGAATCTACTAAGGCCCCAATGTCTGCATATGGTGGAACAACGGAATGCACCTTTAACACATCCACATATTTTTCTGTAGCCATTTTTTCAGCTGCATGATATTGTTTTCAGTGTCAACTGTAGAGCTTGATCAAAGTATGCATTGAATGCTGACAAGCTGAAGAAGGTGGTCTTTTCATAATAACACCGTATTGTTCTTGAGAGTTGGTCAAGAAGTGAAGTTGAAGTACCTAAATGTTTCGTAACACGATTATACTTTTTTCGGTTTGCTTAGCCCCATACTATGCAAGAATATATTTTTCTCCTGCCTTTTTACCTCCTCGCGTTAGGCATCAGGAGTTTTTGTATCTTGCAAGTCGATGTTATATGTTATTGAATAGACTGAACCTTTCCTGTGCCTTAGAATGCCGATATTATGTAGTACGTCGAAAAGACATTGTCGTAGTGGTTGGGCAAGACATTGATCTGTTGGTTCTTATACTGGGACTGACTCCACCACGTAAGAATATATTCTACTACATCTGCATTCTACAACAAAGGAAAGGTTTAGTCTTTCCTGTTTGATAAAAAGACCGAGTTGAAAGATACAATAAACGTTTAAAATAACCCGGATGCCTCACGCAAGCAGATAGAAGAGGCAGGAGAAAGATATATTCTCGGATAGTATCATAGTAGGTACCTAAAAAGTATAAACGATATACGAGAGGTCCACTTTTACAAAAACATTGATCTGAAGAACAATACAGTAGTGATATTATCAAAGTTTCCATCTTTAGGAGCTGCTTGTCAGAATTCAACACATAGGTACTTTTCATCAAGTTCAATTATGGCGAGCAAATTTATTCAACCCAGAAAACTGAAGCTGGAAAAAAATTGTAACTTCGTACCCTAAATACCACATAGGCACCAGCTCCACAGTAGATACTGAAAATAGTATCAAGCAGCTGCAAAAAAGGCTACAGAAAAGTATGTGGATATGTCAAAGCTGCATTCTGTTGTTCCACCATATGCATACATTGGGGCCTTAGTAGATTCGACAAACCTTTAGAAGATAACAATGACGATACTGATTTGTTTTAGATAGGTATGTACTACAGAAATGCATTTCTTGTGAAAATTTATAAATTATATTGTTCATTTTGTGTTAAATGTTGTATTTCTGCTATACGCACATTTTTAGTACTCTTTGATGCTCCATAGCTTAAAAACTATAACTCGCATCAAAATGAATGTTAATACTTAGTTGTAGGTAATTTATTGACAAATAATTTAGTCCTTGACCATTTTGTCCTAGCTTGTATAGTTTTCCTGAAGATAGAGGAAATATGAAATTTGGGACCTTTATCAAGGGGGGGAGGGGTGAAGCGGCGGGTTGAGGGGGTGGGAGAGTTGTGTTCTATAATGTACTCACTTGGAGCTATAACACAGCAGCAACAAAATAAAATTATAAATTTTGCCGCTAAAAAATCTAGAATGAATATACTAGTATATTTCCGCTTAGGGTACAGTGTGAGTTTCATCATAAAACTGCCCAGTAGTTTTTGAGACCCTCTCAAAAACTACTGGGCAGTAAATAACTAAAAATCATGAAATAAAAAAAATAACAAATTAAACCTCTTATAAAAAGCAGGCTTTCATATTAACTGACTTTTTTGTAGTTTTAGTATTTTTTTGGTTTCCAGTAACGTAGGTGTCTTTAATTAGTTGTCCACATCACTGGTACACTTATAATGATTATAATAGATTTGAAGTCAAAAGAAACGAAAAATAGATTAAGGTTATGGCAAATAGTAACTTCAAATTATACGTGAAACCCATACTATTATTTTACTACAATAACTGCTTTCTGTGTATTCATAACACAAATTTATTGGAACATATCTTATTTCTTAATATTTTTTGCTTTACACTATTATCGCAATTAAGTCTCAAAAAGAAAGAAATCAGGATTGGAAAAAAAATAAACTATAAGTCAAGTAGCTCCAAAATTATTAAAATTGGAATAGTACATAATGGGGTCAAAGTTGTTGCAATGGAGCTCTCCCATCGCCTCTTAAAAGGATCCGGTCTAATTACCATCAACCCTGTATACACCGTGCTTTTTTAACCGTCTTACACCCGAAGCCCACGTAATATAACCATCTTAATAAACCTCTAGGACATGTTGTTTTTTTTATTACACTCCACATAATTTTGGTGTAAAAAATATCTAATAGTAATGTTACGTAATGCATCATCCTGTTCATAATGTTTACGTTTTTAACAATGCATTCCGTGACCTTGCCGCCTCCACGCGTTCCGCACCGTAGCCAATCTTAGACAGTCCACGTGGATCTCTAACCAATCATGCGCTAGCGCAATCCTTTGTGACGCCCACCGCCTCGCCCCTTTCTATTCGTGCGTAAAATAAGGTCAGTAGTGCTAGACAGCCGAGTGAATGACCCGCGCGTAGTGCTCGTTACAGGATGTTTCGTACTAAATTGTGCTGATATCTTCTTTAATGTCTTAGGCTTTGAAATCTTAATAATAACCAAGTTTTATTTAACGAATGACATGTAGTTATTGGATACTTTAAGTGGCCTTCGGCTGTAAGACGGTTAAAAAAGCACGGTGTATAACAGTGCAGTAGTCAAGATAAATATGCCTTAAAGTAATATTTTTTTCTAACAGGACTCAATCTGGACGTGTCATTCATCAGTTAGCTGCACAATGGAAACCAAGTCCGAGGTGGTGCTGTTCTTCGACCAACTATTCAACTGTGTTAACGGCGCGACGGGCTCTGTCTGAGCAAGAAAAATACGAAGACCATCTCTGATTTTATCTGAAAGCTATACAAAAAGCTATCTCTTGCCATTTGTCTGTTTAAAATTAAAGCATTGCGTTTGTTTAACCCCGACACAACTTAAAAAGAGGTAGTATAAGTTTGACCGTGTATTATGTCTGTCTAACTCTGTCTAATTGCTGCAATGTCTATCAAAATGATATATCTAAATATTATGTCTATATATTATGCGAAATAGGCGTATTTTTGGTGTATTACATTTAACGTCATAGCAATTCCGTATTGTACTATTCAATCTGCATTATATTTTATTGTATTTTTTTTTACCAACAATTATAGTTATTCAGTGTTTCTCAACTGTTTTTCTTTCAGGATTTGTCACATTAGATGTGTTCTGCGGTCAGGTCAATGTTCTCATAATAATGTGGGCTGAAATCACTTTGACCTGATCGCAGAACACATCCAGTGTGACAAAGCCTTTTCCTGAGCAAAAAATAATATCACGGTTTAGTAAGTACCGTTAATAAATACCTATTGGATAACGATAACGTTACATTAGTGAGCAAGAATAATATAATCTATGCCAGAGAAGCCATAATGTGAAAAAAATTTATGTCATTCTTGGTGAGCCAGCTGTCAAAATATCTCACTAACTTAGGTGCCCACAAAGGAGCGTTTCCTATCTGTCTTTAGACATACTCTTACTAATCTGTGCCACAGAGTATGGTTCTTCTTTTCTTTACCATAGATATTTTTTTTCCTTCTTCGTCCATTAAAACCTGACGGCAAAAGACTTTCGTCCGTACAGCCCATAGAATTATTATCCCTTAGGAATATTGATTTTATGGTACAGCCATGATGACTGTTATGGCAGACAGATACTTTTTTTAAATTGAGTTTTACGGCCACATTTACGGCTTGCGCCACAACTCCTGTCATATCTAGGTCATAAACGCTCCAAGAGCTTTCCAATCTATCTATTATGTAGTATCTAGTACACAGATTAGTAAGAGTGATCTAGTATCCAGGGCTGCCAGATTGTATAATTGGATACAAATTCTGTATAATCGGACCATAAATTGTATCCCTGATCATTTCGTATAATACGATACAAAAGCATGCGGCATGAAATAAAACGGGAGTTCAGCTATTACTTTTCTCGAAATTGTCCACTCACTCTGCAGAGATGTAGTGAAAGTATTATTGCCAACTTGACAACTACGATGAAGTAAAATGTCGTGTCGTGGTGTGGCTATAGTTCCTACTGATTGTAAGCACTGAGTGGGTTGAGCAAATCATTACGTTTATGTGTCGATCGGTAGTCTATAAGTGATGCTTTTTTTTAAAGTTGGTCACTGACAAGGATTGTTACTGTTTTGTCATTAATTTTAATTGTTATTATCTCCAGAGCAGCCGCTCCCCGTCGATTCGAAAATTATCTTAAAACAAAATTTTATCCAAGTCCGCTCAGCAGTTTGAGCGTGGACAGTTTACAAACATTTTATATTAAACAACTTTAGTTTTATCACTTTAAAAAAATTGGTTGCCTGTAAAGTCGGTATACGGGCGAAAGTTTTACGTGACAACGACTTTTGATGTCTGTCTCTCTCGCTCTTAGGCGGGCTAACCATGCCCGAGTGGAAGGGACGCGTGCCTCTCACTCGCTCTCATTGTGAGCGCATAACGTGAAAGGAGCGTAACGCAGTTTCTTGAAGTGTCACCCGGCAAACCAATTTATAAGACGTTGTCACGTCAAAAGCAAACCATAAATTGTAAGCGCTCGCTTCGCTCGCGCAATAACTCAATTTTATCATCACTATGGAAAGCAACCAAATTTTGAAGCGCTCGCTGCGCTCGCACAATGATTCACTATGAAGAGCGTTGAAAACCAAAAATTTTTAAGGGCTCGCTTCGCTCGCGCGCTGATTTTCGTTATCCTTGAAAGGGTTAAATACCATTGAAAAGGATGTCACTATAGATGGGCGCCTACCCGGATATAAACCCAGCCACTGGATAAATATCCAATCCACGCTATTTTAACCCACCCGATTCCAATTGATACCGGGTATAAATTAAAGCCTGTTTATAAAAATTTAATGAAATATTTTTATTGAAGTTTGTCACTTTTATGATGCGATTCAATTTATTTTCAAGAAGTTTATAATACTGAACTATAAAAATGGTATATTTATATTTAAATCCAGTAAAACTGTCATTCAGTTGCAAATACAGTGCGTACCTGCATATTGGCAATCCCAAAGGGGAAGAAGGAGACTGTGTAAGGTTAAACAGTTTTACAGGACAAAATTTTATTCAGTGCAGTACATTATGCGCATTTGTATATCTAAGTACGAACTCATTTTATAAATATATACATATAATGTGGTTGAAATTTAAGAAAGCTTATCGACAACATTTACTGCAATAATGCAGCCTAACGTATCGATGTGTAAACCATAAAGCGTTTTACGAAAGGTCACGTCAACGAGTTATTCTGAAAATACTACGAGAGTATATAACACATTAAAAAGAAAATGAAGAGCTCAGTAAATTCATTACTTGTCAGCTCTATGATCACACAATGACCATAGTCACACAAGCGATAAGTTAAGTTTGAGTTAAGCCTGTAAGCATCCCACTGCTGGGCAAAGGCCTTACCTCAAATGTGAGGTAGTATGAGCCATACTCCACCACGCGGGCTCAGTGCGGAGGGGTGTTTGCAAGGCAAGCGACCAACCTTGCTGTCAGATTTTTATCAGGCCGCCCATAGGGCCTCTGACTAGGCTTAACGACTTATACCAATCGATATAAGCTGGGACCAACAGCTTAACGTGCCTTCCGAAGCACGGAGATGCTCGTGATATACAAAGTAAGTATGATAAGTATACAAACAAAAACAATACCTTTACAACCCTTCCCTTTATCTTTTCATCTACCTGGGATTGCCACGTGCGCAGTTCTATATAACTTGCCAGTTTTGAATGTTATGTCGCTGCGCGTAGTTTTTGTAATAATTATTTTTACAACTCCACGACCGACGACGGATTTAAGGTAGTACTGTCAAACATTGAGTTAAAAATCTTACAAAAATCGCATAGAGTGCATTTATTGTTATGTAATACTTATAATACAAGAATGCTTTAGCAATTAAGGACTGATATGTTAAAGTGTTAAACGTGCTCAAAATATATTAAACTTAAATATTGATGCAAAACAAAAAAAGTACGACGAGATGCAGATTTACATTGAGTGCTGTCACCGCCAAGTACCCCGTCATCAAGGAAAATATTGCTAAGTTAAGATAACTCATTTTGTAAGTTATACTCATTATAAAACGATTGTTCATACTACTCAACATTATCCGATTATGTTGAAACGAATAATATAATTTATGATTTTAAGTGAATATGATGACTGACTGTATAGCATAAACGATATTACTAATCAAATTGTAGGTCTAGGTATTCATACACAGCCAACTGATACTCAAAACAATGAGTATTCAACGTAAATTTAATAAATACCCAGCATTCTTAATAAACACCTGGGTAAATTAGGTAGAAATCAATTTTTACCTACCGGGTGGGAATAAATTGGATAAATATCCACTGGATTTCTACCCACCCGCCCATCTATAGATGTCACTTGTTTATTTACCAATTGAAACAGAGATACAATAATGAAAACTGCATGAAAATTGGCTTAGACGTTTCTGACAATAGCACAAATATACAAGAAAAAAATATTTCTGCATGACCTAAAGGTTTGACTGGCAGAGAATGCATTTAGCATTAAGTTCACCTTTGTACACTAAATTTGTGCAATAAAATAAAATAAAATAGGCCCCCAAATTTTTTTTTCTCGTAGATCTTTCATGTACACAACAGTGATCAAGTGATCATATATATAAATAAATTTAATGATGTTAGTTTTACTTAATTACGAAAAAATATTGATTTATGTATAATGCGATCAAAATTTGTATAATTGCGGATCACAGATTAGTAATTGCGGATACTAAACTGTATAATCGAAATTTATTTGCTGGCAGCCCTGCTAGTATCTGTCTGTCAATTTATGATTCGATGGGCTGGGCTGTTGCTGTTTCAAAGAAAAAAGATTACTTAGATGATCAGTGGGCTGTTTGTTTGGTGTGCCATTATAATTTGTGCTACCTGTTTCAGTAGAAATAATAATCAGTTACAATATGCCTCAGTTAGATGGAAAAGAGATTGGAATCTTTTTTGTAAGTATCATGTTGATGCAGCTGCATATTGTGACTTGTACACCCTAACCATAACCTATAACGCAAAATTAATTTAATCTAATAGTTGTTTCAAATTCCAAAACCGTGAAATGTTGACACCATTCGCATGCGCCATGGAGCTATAATTTTTAACACTCGCGGTGTTTTGGTAAATGCTTGTTTTACCCACTACGAGAATAAATTTCTTGTAATGTAGGTACCTATGAATTCTCAAATTTTCGTATGTTTGTAATTATTGTAACTAATAAACCGGACAGAAACCCTAAATTAATAAGTGTAATGGCTCTTTTGGAATAAATATAAACGTAGCTTTTAATTGTTTTATGTTGGCCTTAAATTGTCTAAATTGCTTTTATAAAGTGGAGTTTCAAAAACTGATTTTTTTAAAATCTGGTTTCAGAGTGAAGAAGACTTACCATACGAAGAAGAAATCTTACGCAATCCTTTCTCAGTAAAACATTGGCTTCGGTATATTGAGCATAAAAAGGGAGCTCCTAAACATGAAATTAATATTATTTATGAAAGAGCTTTAAAGGAATTACCAGGATCATTTAAATTGTGGTACAACTATCTTAAACTAAGGAGGAGCCAAATTCGAGGTCGCTGTATCACAGATCCATGCTATGAAGATGTTAACAATTGTTTTGAGAGATCACTTGTATTCATGCACAAGATGCCTAGAATATGGATGGATTATTGCACTTTTCTGACTGACCAATGTAAAATAACAACTACAAGAAAAGCCTTTGACAGTGCTTTGAGAGCATTACCTATCACTCAACATCACCGTATATGGCCTCTGTATTTGAATTTTCTAAAAAAACATAATATACCAGAAACTGCTGTGAGGGTATTTAGAAGATACTTAAAATTGTGCCCTGAGGACGCTGAGGAGTATATTGATTATTTAATATCCATTAACAAATTAGATGAAGCTGCTCTTAAATTGGCTCACATTGTGAATAATGAAAACTTTCAATCAAAACATGGTAAATCCAATCATCAACTGTGGAATGAGCTGTGTGAACTAATATCTAAGAATCCTGACAAAATTCACTCGCTCAATGTAGATGCAATCATTAGAGGTGGTCTGAGACGTTACACAGATCAATTAGGACACTTGTGGAATTCTCTTGCTGACTATTATGTAAGGAGTGGTTTATTTGAACGAGCAAGAGACATCTATGAGGAAGCTATACAAACTGTCACTACTGTCAGAGACTTTACTCAAGTATTTGATGCTTATGCTCAATTTGAAGAGCTTAGTCTCAGTAAGAAAATGGAGGAAGTAGCTAAGAAACCCAATCCTACTGAAGATGATGATATTGACTTAGAATTGAGGCTTGCAAGGTTTGAATACCTCATGGAAAGAAGATTATTGCTTTTGAATTCAGTCCTTCTAAGGCAAAATCCTCATAATGTAGCTGAATGGCATAAAAGGGTCAAACTGTATGAAGGGAAACCTCATGAAATTATTGACACTTATACTGAAGCGGTTCAAACTGTAGACCCTAAATTAGCAGTAGGAAAATTGTACACATTGTGGGTTGGCTTTGCTAAATTCTATGAGAAAAATGATCAAATAGAAGATGCTAGACTTATCTTCGAAAAAGCATCTCAAGTACCCTATGCAAAAGTAGATGACTTAGCATCAGTTTGGTGTGAGTGGGCAGAAATGGAAATAAGACATGAAAACTACGAAGAAGCTTTGAAGCTGATGCAGAAAGCTACAGTATTACCTAATAGAAAAGTGGCATATCATGATGACACAGAAACAGTTCAAATGCGCCTGTACAAATCATTGAAAGTGTGGTCTATGTATGCAGATCTAGAAGAGAGTTTTGGTACCTACAAATCCTGTAAAGCAGTCTATGACCACATTATTGATTTGAAAATTGCTACCCCACAAATTATAATAAATTATGGTCTTTTCTTAGAAGAACATAACTACTTTGAAGAGGCTTTTAGAGCATATGAAAAAGGAATTGCACTTTTTAAATGGCCTAATGTATATGATATTTGGAATACATATCTAACAAAGTTTTTAAAAAGATATGGAGGTTCAAAATTGGAGAGAGCTAGAGACCTCTTTGAACAATGTCTGGAACATTGTCCACCAGAATTTGCAAAGTCTATTTACTTGCTTTATGCCAAATTAGAAGAAGAGCATGGTTTAGCAAGACATGCCATGTCAGTATATGAAAGAGCAACAACAGCTGTGTTACCTGAAGAAATGTTTGAAATGTTTAATATTTACATTAAAAAAGCTGCTGAAATTTATGGAGTACCGAAAACCCGGCAAATTTATGAAAAGGCTATTGAAACTTTACCAGAAGATAAAGCAAGGGAAATGTGTGTTCGATTTTCTGAAATGGAGACCCAATTGGGAGAAATAGACAGAGCTCGTGCTATTTATGCACACTGCAGTCAGATGTGTGATCCTAGAATAACTTCTGAATTTTGGAACACTTGGAAAGAATTTGAAGTCCGACATGGCAATGAAGATACTATGCGAGAAATGTTAAGAATAAAGAGAAGTGTACAAGCAACATACAATACACAAGTGAATATGATGTCAGCTCAGATGTTGAGCTCTGCTGCACAAGCTGCTGGAACTGTTTCTGATCTTGCCCCTGGTATGAAAGATGGAATGCGCATGTTGGAGGCTAAAGCCGCAGAAATGGCAGTACAGAGTAAGGGTAACATTATGTTTGTACGGGGAGAAACTCAAGGCCTCAAAGAAAGTACAGAAAAAGTTGTCAACCCAGATGAGATTGACATTGATGATGAAGATTCTGTAAATAGTGATGAAGATGAAGAAGTTGCACCAGTGCAGAAGAAAGATATACCAGCTGCTGTTTTTGGGGGTCTTGTGCCTGAAAAAAATAAGGACTGAAATGATAATTAATAGAAATAAATCATCTTTTTATTGACAAAGCTTAATTGTTACAGTTTCCTATACAAGCCTCTTTACTATTTACAACAGAATCACAGAACGCAATTTAAATACATTAGGCATCATAATATTACCTAATTTATATTATTGTTTTAAAAATACATTCCTACAGTTAATTAAAAACCAGAAAATTTACTTACATTCATTTGTTTATTTTAGTTTGTGGCGAAATATAAGAGAGCAGAGCATGCATAATGTATGTCCAAAAATCATATAAGATTTTGTATATAAATATTTTTTTTAAAAGCCAGTAACATTTTCTGTTATATTATGTCTCTTGGCGGTGTTATAAAATGTAACGAATTTGAATACTGCTTCTCATGTTCAGAGTAATTTATAATATTAATATCATTATAAACACCGCCAAACATAACCAACTCCCCGTTTCCCTTTACTAATGAATACATAACTAACTCTTCTGGTGCACCACTCATTTCACCTAAACGGGGACATAACCATGACACATAATTAAGTGAATTTCCATCTACAACTGTAGAAATATCTAAAACATGCATGGTTAAAGTGTTCCTTTTAATTTTTTTCACAGCTGGCTGCCGCTGATTTGGGGGTGGTGAAACTTGATCTCTTCTGTTCTCTAAGTGACCAATTTGTCTTTGATTGACAAGGTCATTTTCTGGTGATGTGTCATTAACTGATGCAAATGCTGCCATTCTGTATTTATTAGCTTCCTGCAATTGTCTAACTATCTTCATGCCCTTGTTCTGAAAGATAAATAAAAACAAATTATAATCAAAAGTGGGCTTAGTGCGGAATAATCCCTTTCAGTAGCATTATTTTTATGTTGCTCACCTTTGTTTTATTTCTTCTTAAAGTTGAATCCTTTTTGCTTAGGTCTAGTCCACTTCCAGCATGCTTAAGTTCAGAGCTGGGCCCAGCCCCTGCATTGCTGACTTCTGACTCATTATTAACTTTTGGTGATGTTTCATTTTCATGACTAGGACCTGCTACTGGTTCATTACTAACATTTAATGAGACTTGCTGTCTTGCTGAATTGACTTGCCTTGGTAGGACACCACGTCTTCCGTTTACATTCTGATCCCTATCTAAGGGCCGCTGTAAGCTTTGTTCCACTCTTACTGATACTGGTGCCCCTTCAGGTCTACTAAGTGCTGATAGCCGGACTGCAGATGTGACCAAAGGTTTTGCTGAATTCCATCCATTCCTACTTCTACTCAGGCTAACAACCTTGTCACCAACCCTGCATGCTGGGTTGCACCAAATATTTGCCGATGCCCACTCCTTGTTTTTCACTGCCAGTTCCTTCCATGTCCACATCGGTCCTTTCATAGTCAACATCCAACAATCACTATAAACAAATCGGTTGTGTAAAGTTTGTACTCCACCCAACAACATAAATCTCTCAGCATCCAAGCGAATGAGTGACTGTCCATATCTTGGAGATGGCCTTGGTTTAGTTGTAGCTTGTTTCCTCCATACAGCAGTTGGAATATCTAGAACCCATACTTCATTAGAACATTGTATTTGATAGTTTTGTGCAGCTGACATTACCAAACCACCAAAAACTATCATTTCATCACCTTTAATACAGGCAGAATGCCCTGCCATAGGTGGAGGTGAGTTATGAGCATTTACTAATATCCATTTGTTGGTGTTAACACAATAAAAGTGTATTTCATTGAACATTGTTATGTTATTGTAATGTTGGGATAGTGAAGGATAAGTCCAACCTCCAAACACTACCAAGTAATTTTTATAATGTACCATTGAAGTGTAAGCTTTAGGTACAGGATAAGTACCTGTAGCCAGTGGTCTTATCCATTGTCTTTTTGATAGATCAAAACGCCATAGATCATTGAATGAAGTAGCATTTGTAGTACAACCACCAAATATATACATATTATTGTCTAGTACACAAGCTGCATGTGAAAACCTTTTAGTAATTGTTGGTATCATATTTGTTGATGCTATATTCTTCCATAAAATATTGAATTCTCCAACAGCTTTAACAAGTTTCAATGACGTTTTACGCAATACATCTGGAAATAAATAAGAAGAATGTAAATAGGTAGATAACAATGTAGTTTTATAGTAGTAACATCAAGCTTTTACAGAAGAACCAGTCTTACTTTGACCACAGTTGTACCATCTGCTACACACTGTCATACAGTTTTGTAGGTCTTTATACGGTGGTAAAAATCCTAATATGAATTCCAGGACCTCATCAGGGAGGTCTTCAATTGAACTCTGCAATGTTTGCTGCCGCAGAGATTGATGAATAACTTCCATATTGGGACAAAATGTGTTACAGAACCAGTGTGAAGAAAACTAATGTAACGTAAAACGACATTGATTTTGTGACAAGATTAGATCTGAAAGAAAGTTTATTAGAGATACGGGAAATATTTTTGCAGGCCAAAGAGTAGCGCACGCAGCGGACAGGCCCAGGCAAGCACCACCACAACCAGCACTTTTTGACAGTGACAGTTGTAGTGACTGACACTGACAAAACTAGCGTAGCGTGTTGTTGCCGCATAATCGAATGTCCATATCAATTATCAATAGCGATTTGATGATCGAATTGATCGAAAGCCATAGTATAGCAATTTCGCATCGCACGTTCGCAACGCCGCGCCGCATGCAACACACTAGTGGCAACAGGCAACAATATAATAGCCGATACTATTGATTGGCGTTAGATAATGCATTCAATATTGATCCCAGAAATGTATTGTGTTGTGTTTTTGGGACAGCAACATTAAACTTGAATTTCATTGTGACAGTAAAAAGGAAACTGTTGTTTTGATAAGCTATGTAATTAATACATAAACAACATAAGAAAGGAGCAATAAAATCAAGGGGTATCTTCATATATGATGAGCTGCATTAAACATGAAGAGTATTTTATACAGTGAGCTGTTACTACTACCAGAGAGAGACTCTAAGCCAAGCAAAAAATGTTGCGCATTTTTTTGTCGTGAACTGTCAACAGACTCACTTGGATAAATTTTGAATGTTGAATATGAAACTGCAGAAGTGACACAGACTTTTGTGCCTACTGAACTTAGTTGTATTGTATGTATACAAATACAAAATTCTTTATTGCTTCATTTTAGTTTTACAGATAACATGGGTTTGGTTCTCCCTTTTGAGTGTGAAAAACTCGTGGCAGGGAGTGCCGCTCTTTCGTAACTAAAGGTACATAACAGTTAACACATGATGAACTATTATAAAAAAAAACATATTGAAGCCTAAACAATCTTGGATACAAAATAACAGTGTTTATAAGAATATAGAACAATTTGTGATAAAATAACACTATTAAGCTTTCCTTTCGAGTTACAAACAGAAGCGTAAGAATGCCAAGTCACACATTCCAAAGACTACGCTGTAAATTACATTCCACATTATTCAACATTAAATTAAATTTGCCTCAAGTAGTAACCAAAGAAAAGTGAATTTATCATCTCCATATTATACAGTGTACTACCTACTGACTCCCGCAACCACTATGCACAGTATACAGTCATCAGCACATCAGGTTACCCACTTTTGTTAAAGACTAGTCCTTATTACAACTGCAAAAGGTGTGTGTGTGTGTGTGTATGTGTGTGTGTGTGTGTGTGTGTGTGTGTGTGTGTGTGTGTGTGTGTGTTGTGAGTTGTGTGTGTGTGTGTTGTGAGTTGTGTGTGTGTGTGTGTGTGTGTGTGTGTGTGTGTGTGTGTGTGTGTGTGTGTGTGTGTGTGTGTGTGTGTGTTTATGAGTGTACCTATACGCCCTACGGAACAGATTCCTTGGGATCGGTCGATAACAGTGGAGTCCGCGTACAGGTACTGCCTCAAGTAAGGGTCATACTTAAGAAGGTTTCTGTGTCATCTTAAGTGAGGGATCTTAGCCATGCAGTTACTAGTTCCTTACACTTATGGTAAGTTTCAGGATAGATATTTAAATTTCTATTCAATATGTTGTAGATATGTGATGATTTGAAAGTGTATTGATTGCTTGCGAATACGGTCTTTCTCCTATGTATTGGGGCAACAATATCTTTCCTTCTTTTATTTTGTGTTAATGGATCATACTCTAATGATTTATGCTTCAAGAGAATAAGATGTAACAGGTATGACTTCCGAACAGTCAAGATATTAGTCATGACTCATGGCGTATAGATCTGACGTTGAGAACCTCCGCTTTTTAAAGTACATAGTCTTCAGCAACACCCTCTGAGCGCGCTCAGCGTCAATGAATGTGTCCCTTGAGGCTCCTCCCCAGATTGGAACACAGTATGCTATGATTGGGTGAACTAATGCTGTATATATTTTGTCAAGTAGTTCTTTATTTGCCACGTGTCTCAAGTTTTTAAAAATCCAAATAAGTTTTCTAATGCGGTTTGTTATGAGGTCCACTCGACAATGCCAGGAGAGCCTCTGATCAATCATAATACCTAAATACTTAGTAGATTCTAGTTTCTTAATCGTAGGGCAAGAGCAAGTGTTGTGTGAGTGTTCATTACATACGTGTATTTTTAGATCGTAGGTTGTGTTTGTAATCAAAATGTTTTAATCGTTACTTTCTTTGTTCAAACGTTACTTAAAAACGCTAAAGAAATAAAAGTTAAATAAATATAAATATTTAGGTCAAAAACTTGAATGATGTTTATAATTGTTTAGTTCATATTTTTATCATTTGAATTTTTCATACGAATTATTCGAGAAAAATACAACTACAAATGTAAAACACCTTAAAAGGAATATCACAATATCGCATTGTCTAACCTCTATTTATTACCTACCTACTTTTCTATTCTCTGCGTGTCACTTTTTATAATCTTTGATTTCCATATAAAATGGCGGTAATTGCAAAACATAACATTTTGAAAAAATCTTTATGTTGGCTTAAGTTAACATTTTAATTTCTTAAGATGGTAAGTAACCCCGGTATCTTTTTGATTTATTTTTGCATGTTTTTAAAACGTAAGACGGAATTTTTGTCAAATTAATTGATCAATGTCACATTAGTTAACGCTACGAGCGAGAGCATATAATAATAATCTGTGAGCGAGAGTGACTGTGATGCCGCGCATGGTGTTGATGATATAGATGTGCGCCTACCCGGATATAAACCCAGCCACTGGATAAATATCCCATCCACGCTATTTTAACCCACCCGATTCCAATTGATACCGGGTATAAATTAAAGCCTGTAAAAATTAAATGAAATATTTTTATTGAAGTTTGTCACTTTTATGGTGCGATTCAATTTCTTTTCAAGTAGTTAGGGGCCGTCCATTAATCACGTGAGGTCGTTTTTCTCATTTTTTGACCCCCCCCCCCTCCCCCCTGATGATATTTGGTGAGGTTTGGGACCACTCCCCCCCCCCTCCCCCTGGATCACGTGTATTTTTTTGGAAGTCTATGTAAAGGCTATTTATGACTGGAAAAAAATATTCAACAAATGGCGTTTTGATTCGAAAAACATTTATAAATATGTATTTGCAATAAAATTAATGAATAATTAATTAATTAATAATAATTAATTAATGTTGTCTTCGTCCCACGGAGTTGCAAGACTTCCATTTAAGGTTACAACTGGTAAAGCTTCTTCTTCACTGGCAGTTGTTATTGGCAAAAAGGTTTGTGACATATTAACTTCGGTTTCGTCAAGCCACTCGGCATCATCATCCTCGCGCACTACGCAGAGAACCTCCCTCCCTCGTAGCGTGAGGATACGCGTGAGCGTTTCGTGGATAGTATACTACAAATCGTTCAAATTTTCGCGCCGTTCAAAATTTCGGTTCAGAAATAGCGCTTTTTGAAAAAAATAAAATCAAATTAATACACGTGATGTCTAGCAAGACCCCCCCCCCCTCCCCCTCGTGATGTTTTGTGATGTTTTCCGTACCCCCTCCCCCCCCCTTTTGAGCCTCACGTGATTAATGGACGGCCCCTTAATAATACTGAACTATAAAAATGGTATATTTTTATTTAAATCCAATAATAACTGTCATTTAGTTGCAAATACAGTGCAGCAGTTTATTCAGTGCAGTACATTATGCGTCTTTGTATATCTAAAAATTAAGTACGAACTAATTTTATAAATTTAAACATATATTGTGGTTGAAATTTAAGAAAGCTTATCGACAGCATTATTTGCAATAATGCAGCCTAACGTATCGATATGTAAACCATAAAGCGTTTTACGAAAGGTCACGTCAACGAGTTATTATACTACGAGAGTATTTAACACATTAAAAATAAAATGAAGTGCTCAGTAAATTCATTACTTGTCAGCTCTACGATCGATCACACAATGGGCATAGTCACACAAGCGATAAGTATGCAAACAAAAACAATACCTTTACAACCTTTCCCTTTATCTTTTTATCTACCTGGGATTGCCACGTACGCAGTTCTATCGCCGTTGGCTATAACTTGCCAGTTTTGAATGTAATGTCGCTGCGCGTAGTCTTTGTAATAACTATTTTTACAACTTCTCGACCGACGACGGAGTAGTGTCAAACATTGAGTTACAAATCTTACAAAAATCGCGTAAAGTGCATTTATTGTTATGTAATACTTATAATACAAAAATACTTTAGCAATTAAGAAATGATAAATGTCAAAGTGTTAAAAGTGCTCAAATTATATTAAACTCAAATACTGATGCAAAACAAAAAAATACGACGAGATGCAGATTTACATTGAGTGCTGTCACCGCTACCTACCAAGTACCCCGTCATCAAGTGAAATATTGCAAAGTTGAGATAACACCTTTTGTCTCTGTCCTTTTGTAAGTTATACTCATTTAAAAAAAACGGTTGTTCATACTACTCAACATTATCCGATTATGTTGAAACGAATAATATAATTTATGTTTTTAAGTGAATATGATGACTGTCTGTATAGCATAAACGATATTTCTAATCATATTGTAGGTCTAGGTATTCATACACAGTCAACTGATACTCAAAACAATGAGTATTCAACGTAAATTTAATAAATACCCAGCATTCTTAATAAACACCTGGGTAAATTAGGTAAAAAAAATCAATTTTTGCCTACCGGGTGGGAATAAATTGGATAAATATCCACTGGATTTCTACCCACCCGCCCATCTATATGACAACTTCAACTTTTTGCGCACGTAGTTTGTTTGGGATGTCAGTTCCATACGTGGTAAATAGTAGTTCAATGATTAAATAGTGTGTTTTCATAATCAATGATAATGAAATAAACCTGTATATGAAGTCAAAATCAAAAATCATGGTTAATTGATTAATTTTACGCACATGTATTTGCAACTAGCGGCCCCAGCAAACTTTGTATGCCCCCGGAGCCGTTCCACCCCGGCCCCGCTAAGAAAGTAAGTATTCTTACATTTTCTAATTTTTCTTCAATACCTTCTCTTGACAATAACAAACACAAAAAATAGCAAAATCGGTTCAGCTGTTTTTTCGTAGTTAGTCAACTTTCGATCGATATTTTCACTATCGATTATTAATTGCAACGCTATTAATGACACATCTTTGCCATCGTGACATTGACAAGGGACAGTAACGTTCATAAATGTGGAAAGAATAAAAATTACCTGAAAAGATTCGATATGACTATTTACTTTTTCCATTACTGAACGAAACTAGAGTTGTCAAATATCAGCAAGTCAGTGCTGCCAGACGTACGGTAATTACCGTATTTGTACGGTAATTTCAAATCAAATCAAATATTCAATTCAAGGCTCGTACGGTACGGTAATCTATCGCAGGTCCAAAACGGTACGTTATTTTTCCTCAACGAGCCAAAATTCGATAATTAAAAAAAGCGGTACGGTAATTTGAAAAAGCGGCCTAATCTGTGTACTAAACTAACACATAATAAAGTTGGTGGATTTGACGAGATTTGTTTGAGTAATATTTTTCTCTATTGGACTGATTCCAACTTCCATATAATGATTTTTTTTTGCTATCTCTTTTATTTTTGTTTGAAGAATTACTTAATTAACGAACAGCCGAGAAACTTTGAAATGAAATGAATGACTAGAGGGACATAAACAATCGACTAAAATCAAGTACAGTGCGACATGGATCTTGTGGCCAACGGTGACAGGCGGAACTAACGCTGTCAAATTCAAAAATCCGGTTGGCAGATCGAAGGAAGTCTCCCCAATCTTACAAGAGATTTTCCGATTTTCCATTTCATTTTATTTTCGTACGTGATCTGTGTAAAGTATTAATGTGATTGTTTTTTAATACCGTAGAGCTAAACTCCTTAAATAAAATTTTAATTTTCAATGGTTTTTATTGATAATACAGTTGATTTGCTTTTAAAATCGGTGGAACATACTTGATATGCCACTTATGGTAGAAAATGCCTTCTACGACATTTCACGTATAAAATTATTTTTATTCTGGCAGCACATACTGGCAAATCAGCTGTCTGTCTTGCTGAATGGTGTCTGTCTGTCTTGTCAGTTTTTTTTACATCTGTGTCTGTCAGCCAAAAATATGATGTGTAATTCCCTGAAATTTAATGATGACAACACCAAAGAAGGTTTGGCTGGATGGACATAGTCTAGAAGCCGTAAAACTCGTACTGAAAAAAAAAAAAAAAAAAATGAGATGAGTGGCTGCGGGAATTTTGAGTTTCACCATTTCTGAAGAATGTATTGGGATTTTTGTTGAACTTAAAAGACAATATTATAGTGTTCGGGAATTTAACAATCAATAGCAATTTTCTCACGAGTCTAAATAAGTGGTATCGGACATAAGTGTTATTGTTTTGACACATAACCTAAGTTGTGTAGTTACATCAATTTTGTATAAATACAATTTTAATTATATAGCTAGAGTACGATTTAAAGTTTAAAAAATGCAGCTACTGATACATGCAAGCCCTTTAATAAATAAATTAAAAAATTGGCACCATGCCATGGGCTTTAGTGAGATACAACTTACAACGTCCCAGAAGGTAAATATTGTTTCTATTTTTTTCACAAATTTCAATGAGACTTGTCTTCCTGATTAAAATAATTTTAAATACAGGTGGTTCTATGGAGCATTGGGGTGGTTGGCACGAGTGCTATGGTGGTCGGAGTGCTTTCTAGATATTTGGCAAGACGTCGAGCGAAACCCATTTTGAACCCTAGGATTCAGCGTGCTATTAACAAAAGAATATCACGCATGAGGAGCCCCAATGGAGGTAAGGTTCATTTAGTATATTATGTGCTAGTGCATTTTTCAATATTTAGTCCATATCTAATATTTAGTAATATTTAGTCCATATCTAATAACATAGTAATTATTATAGTTAGCACATTTGTAATCAATCTATAGTGGAAGTATATTGAAATATCTAAATTACTCATATTTGACCAACAATTTATTTTTTCATATTTATTTTTTCTAGTATTTATTTTTTCTAGGCATGGGATCAATAGCTAGCAGTGGTGGTAGGAGTAGTCCATTGGGATTCAGCGAGAGATTGTCACTTGCTTCGGGATCTATTGGTTCAGGAGGAGGAGATGCTGCACCACTTTCACCGCAACAACTTGGAGTTATGGGTAAGTGGTTAATAGATAGATAGATAGATAACTCTTTATTGCACACAACATTAGTGAATTTATAAATTTGTTTAAAGGAAATGTACAATTTAGGCGGTCTTATCGCTATAAGCGATCTTTTCCAGACAACCTTTGGGTAAAGAAATTATGGGTTTATAGGAAGGGGTATTTTGTGCGTTGTAAATGAAGAGCTAATAATAATAGTAAAAAAGTTTTTATTTCACTGTTTTCAGTTTAAATTATTTTTGTTACAACGCCATCTGTTGTCGAGTAGTAGTACTATCTTCTGGCCAATTTATAATAGTTGTATGTACGTATGTGTATACCTACCCCTATTTGCATATCTGACTTATAATCGATGATATTTCTTATCCCTTGCAAATAAACAAAATAGTTTCATTATCGAATCTGTTTCGATCTATAAAAAATATGTTTTGGCAGTGGGTATGTAACAAAATTTTCGCAGCGCCATCTCTTGTTGAGTAGCTAAACTGCATGCTTAAAAGACCTCACAGAGAATTTGTAAGCAATCACTGAAAGAAAAGTGTTGGCTCATTTCACAGATGTCCCCAAGTCCCACTTTGTTGTTGCAAGTTTTAGGGAAGGTTCATTTACAAGTTATTCTAAGTTGTACCACAGAAAATATAATAGTACTGTTTGTTATAAGTGGTTTGTACCGACTACCGTACTGACCGACCGACAAATTCATAGCATAGCGAAATATTTTTATAATTTCATAAATAAATATAAATTTAATAGTAAGTATGTGACGTGTGTGTGAGCCTACATACTTTTATATATACATATTCTGTGCCTTGAATAAGATGGTCCTGTCTGCTTTCCTAAATATTAAGAATTTCTGGGCTGTGCTCGTGCTGGCAATATAATTATCTGGCTGAAGTGCTTTAATATTAATTAACGCTTCAGTGGTATTTATTGAAACATTTTTTTATTATTTTACTATACTTCACAACCAGTGTTTAAAAATTTTATATGAATTTAAGGTATATGTAGGTGTCCTATTTGGAGACCCTTGGATGAATAATTTAATCTGAATAGGTACTTGAACGTCTTACGACCTCGTGCAGCCACGATTTCTGACGTCAGTTTCTCTTATGCGTAAGTTATCATGTTGCAAAAGTCCTTTCTTGTTATTTATGTCTTCAGTAACTCATGGGTGTATCACCTCTCTCTATCCTTATATCCTACTATACTAAGGTAACCTGACACATAGTGACTGTTATATTGATGTAAAATACTTATCAGCACAATCTGTTGTGCTATGTGCTTAGCACATTGGCACAATATAAAATACCTGCCTGACCCACAACAAAATTAGCTTATTGTAACAGTAAAGCTCATTCTGTTGTGGGTTTGTTTGTTGTACCTATTATAGTAGGTACCATGCTCAACAAACTGATTATTTATTTATTAATTAAAAGTAAGCTTTAGGTTCTCTTCATCTTGCTTTTGATTTGTTCCTAAAATAAATATTTTTTTTGTGTACTATTTTATACGTTTTTTTTTTGTGCTTGGGTATTTCATTTTATGGAATAAAATTTGTTGTTGTACCTAATTCGGTTTACAATTTCTAATGTTGATGAATATTGAATACCTTTCACGAGTAGGCGTGTTATCAAGACTTGATGACCCACTCATGCGCTGCTTTTTTGTGTTGCTATCGCGATTGCTACATTCGCCCGTGTCAAGTACGGCTCGTTGGTCTAGGGGTATGATTCTCGCTTTGGGTGCGAGAGGTCCCGGGTTCAAATCCCGGACGAGCCCGATGTTTTGTTGTTCGATTCGGTCTTTTTGTACCTTTTGATAGAGGACGGGGAAAATTATACTGGTGCAGAATATATTTTTTACGAAACTGTATAAAACTAAATCAATCTTTGAAATGGACACAAGATTTTAAAAATTTATAATCAGGATCCACTTGAGATTATTCACACGCAATGAAGGCTACCGTTTAGTACTCACTAGTTGGCGCCGGCCGTGTGAGGTCCAGAATATAGCTTTAATGGTGTGTAAATTGTCATGATGGAGATATAAAAAATCAAGTTTGCCATTAAATCTTTTAATATTACAATACATCGGGCATGCAGTCCAAATTGTTAGAAAAAGAGGGATAACGAAACGACACAAGTTATTAAAGATTTAACATTTATTTCTTAGTCCCTATTTAAAACACTCTCATTCATTGATCCGTAACTAGTGATTGCTGCAAAATTAATGGAAATTATTGCTAAATATTCGAAACATTAGTCTAAATAGAAATAAACCCGCACATCTAACCCACAAACAGTGAAATTTGATATTTCGGAGACCTCACGCTACACAAGCGCCCCTAGCGACGAATTCATACGCGCTAGCCCTCATTACAGCGCATCCACTGCATATTTTATCTAAGACAGCTATCATATTGCACAGTTATTGCGCTAGGTCCTGTGGGAGGCGGTTTATTATTGCACAACGGTTTAAACAATAGTCTTCTTTACTATAGTATTTATATGGTCCCCAGACGACTGGTTTGCGTTCCAGGCACGTCCCGGCCTACTGACACACTGTGGGCTCTGATCAAAGAGGGATAGGATAGATCAGTAGCTCAAGTACAAAAGCTTGCACAATGCATTTTAAACTGATGCGGATTGAGGTTTCGGCATGTAAAATTGTCTGGCTGATAATTCTTGGTATCCTTTTATTCGTATTTTAGACAGAATAATTTTAAACGATCTTAATACATACATATACCTTGTATTTTCTTCTATACATATTTTTCATGTACCCTGCATTATGGCGATGACAAACAAATCGATTACGAGATAAGAAATACCGGGGCCCGTCGCCTCATTGGAGGCAATCCTTGAGTCCTCCTTATTGCATACCCGCGCTCTGCCCTATTTTAAACAAGCCTTTGTACTTTTAAGTGGACCACGAAATGAGGTATGAAAATGCCAAATTCATCAACTTGGTAAGACAATCATGTTTGATCATGAATTATGCATCACTAAAGATTATTGAAATATTTTTTATTCGTAAGTATAGAATAGAATTATACATTGTTTAATTTAGAGATGCGCCGAGTAGCACTTTTGCCGAGTACCGAGTACCGAGTATTACTCGGTTCATTTTTTTTCCAACCGAGTACTCGGCCGAGTAACTCGGTTCAATCAAATTCCTGTTTCGGGTGTATAAACAAGTACAAAACAGGTTCGCGCAGAATAAGCTCTCATGAAGCTACTAGAGCGCGATGATCCACATCATGATGAAAACATAAAATATAGACCAATGACGGATTAACATTTTATTTACTAAATTTAAATAAAGTCGATATTTCAAATAAAATTTGCTAGCAAAAGACAAGAGTCCTTTCGAGTAGTGGGCAGGGCCCCGAACAGGATATTCAGAACTGGCACGCTTAGCAAGAGTGTTTCTATGAGCACCTGCAAGCACCATTCACAGCGACTGATTATTTTCGGAGGCTGGTAAAGTCTACGAAGAAAAAATGAATTGTCTGTTACTAGAACGTGCAGAGAGTTTTGCATCACCACAGCACAATCTAACTTTATAAAATTTCACATATTATTATATTTAATAACGTTTACCTCATTTTGTCTCTACTCATTTATTATCATAATTGAGGTTGTGAAAGATTTCCCCAGTCGTTTAGATGATATCTACCTAAATATATTGCTTTACTTTAACCGAGTATACTCGGCATTAAGACCGAGTTACTCGGCCGAGTACGAGTATCAAAAAACCTGCCGAGTACGCCGAGTACCGAGTATTAACCGAGTACTCGGCCCATCTCTAGTTTAATTATTACAGGCAATAAATGGCACAAGGGCCTATATTCGTATAACACCATTGCGGCACCGTTTTTAGGGTTCCGTAGCCGAATGGCAACAAATTGGTTTAAACGAGATCGAACTGGTAGGTTTTGAGATATAGCACAATTTCAAAAACCGCAAATATACATTTGTTCTTCATAAAAACACTGAAGATCGAATTTTTTTTTGCTGTCAACAAAATATTGTAGTACTTATTTTGGCTTAGCGGAAGTAAGACGGAGATGTAAGTGGCCCCTAAATTCAGTTAAAGTTAGCACGGAACCCTCAATACGCAAATCCGACTCGCACTTGGTCAGTTTTCATAAGATCTCTTCATAGATCGACCATACAGTGGCTATATTCTGTGACAGTGGTAAAACAGAAATACCATGATATGCCAAAGCGACTGTAGTATAATTTCGTCTCACTGATAACTGGCTCGTTGGTCTAGGGGTATGATTTTCGCTTAGGGTGCGAGAGGTCCCGGGTTCAAATCCCGGACGAGCCCACCTTCATTTTAATTTTTTTTTCTTTACATTACATTTTTGCATTCGTTTTATAATTTTTTGCTGCTGATTTTACATAATATAAAACTTTTACATATACATAACTTTGTCATTACTTGCACGATATGGTTATTTTTTTACTTATCTTACCGAATCTTATCAATCGGAAAGTACAGTACATACATAAACTATACCATAAAAATTGTTATACAGATTTTTATAGGTAGTAATCAAAAAATGTAGCCCGTTTTCCCCAAAATCTTTTAAAAAAATATAATCTACGTATCTTTGAATTCACTGGTTAACATGTAGAAGGTAGGTACTATTATATCTTCTGTGCGCTAACATGCCGTTGTTCTACCTATGAAGTAGCATCTTTTGCAGAGGCCCTATGTGATCCCAGGAGTAAACTTAGTCTCCCTCCCCTCCCGCCCACATGCAGGGAATAATTAAAGCTGCTCAGGAGTCCTATTCTGCACGATGACGTCATATTTTCAAAGTCTAGCGTCCTACTCAAGCCCATGAGAAAAAGAAAGGCAGCGAAAGCATAAAGTGCAAACTTGCCCCTACATTACATAGTAGCCTGAGCACCTTTGACGACTAGGCAGAGAGACAGAACGTCTTCACAAAACGCTGAATGCGCCTCGGGTGAAAAGGAACGCCACAATTTATGCAACGGCAAACGTTTCTTTCTCCCGCATTTTTATTGTTTTTATTTTCCCGCGTTGGAATGGAAGATGCATTTTCCTGTTGAGCCACCTTTTAAACTTGTTTGACAATAATACCTAATTGCGTGTATTTAGAACACAAACCTTATAAAGCGGTGATTGCTTGGTATTTTGCAGACAGCTTAAGTGTACGTTGCGTCTTGTTATTCAATTATAACATCAATCGATCCATGTTTTATGGAAATGCAGAATTCTAGAACTCTACGTTTATGTAGTATTGAAAACACTAACATAAATGTTTACCTTGGGTCCGGAGCAGAACAAACAAAACAGCTGAATAATAGCATCCAATCAATAACTAAAATTATCTTTTTTTTTTTATATGTCTATCCTGTATGATTTTATAAATAAGTAGGTACCTCGTTACGTACATACTCTTGTATTGTATGTTTTTTGGAAAATACTGTTATGTTTGAAAACTAATAACTCTTTCGTGTACAAGATTTATAAGCCATTACTCTTCTGTGTTTCTCCCATTGAGTCGCAGAACTTTTATTACAGTCCCAAGTTCTACGTCACATTCCCCGCCATCTGTTGACTGTTATAAATAACACCTTATAGGAAAATGCGGATTTCCCCCCCTATGTCGTCACGGTAGAAATAAGAAAAGTAAATGTTTTTCTCGCAGTTCATAATAGAATGAGCTGACGGCGCACCTTTATGTAAAGAAAATATTTACACGTATAAAGTCAGGCGATAATTGCTTTTACACGTAATCACCTGATGGTATCAACATGAAGTGGTCCTATCTGTTTGGTTAGTGTGTCTACCTATAGGATTTTCTGCAAATGTAGCAATACCTGTGGTGCATGTCTCCACACAGATTTATCTGTCGAACAACCAGGTGATGCTAAAAAACGCCGAGACAAATTCGTGTTTACGTGTATTAATAAATAAAAAAAATACTTTTTACGATTTATTAAAAAAACTGCTACATAAGTGAAAAGGATATTTGATGCAGCACCAAATCAATACATATAAACGTATCGAGGCGAAATGACAAAAAATACAGTTCTTGTGCTTCAAAATGTGGCCGCTGGGCCATTTTTATTTTATAATTTCGTATTTATAGATTTTACTTCAGTGGATTTTACTGTTGTAATTACAGTAATGACCGTGATGGACCTACAAACTTCATAATATTAAATAAATGCGACATTAGAATAAACCATAATCGAAGGCTAGTTTCATTATCATTACATAACATGTTATATGAAAACTTTCTTGTTTGTACATGATGCGAATGTGGAGCAGTCTTTTTCATTGGCATGACATATTCAGGGACGTAGTTTACGTGATAGTAAAATTTTATTCCACTTTTATCCTTGAGAATAGGGTGGAGGCGTCGCAAATCTCCCTCACCTTTGCGTTTTGAAATGTCAGCGCCCTGAACTTTGCTAATGTTATAATTCTGAAAACCCTGCGTAGACGCGGTAATTTCAAGGCTCAAGGCGTCTAGTCTTTCCGTTATAATGGACAGACACCAACCTAAAGAGAATATTACCTAAATAACGAAAATTAACTTTAGCATTCACTTTGGGCCACTTGCGCTTACCTGAGTTGATTTTATCTTACTCTGAGATAAACCATTATTCTGTTACAGAAAGATTCGCGTTCTCATTTTAAACTCAACCAACATCATTCATGTGTTATGCTTTTACCACACTTACTCAAAAAACATTTATTAGAGCTTTGATTATGAAGGCTTTTTTATTCATAGATTAACTTTTATCTTATTCTTATGAAATACCTTAGATGAATATGAAAATTATTTAGCCTTGATGTTATTGAGCAAATAGCAGTAGTACAATACCTTAACCTTGTCATATAATTACGATATGGCACCTTAGCTTATTGATATACGGACTAGCGTCATCATCAGCGTAAAATAATTGTATAAAAAGCTTATCTTCATAATAAATAGGTGGTAGCACCATTCCATCATTGGGATAGGTAGAAGGAAGATACTGATTTAACTAGCGGGATATTATAGTTTCAGAGCTTACGCTAAGATGCATGATAAAAACAACGTTACCTCATTATAATATTGTTGGATTTACGAGATTATTGTATGATTTACCCTTCTGCTGGATAAGATCCTAATCAAATCCTAATCCTAAGAAAGTTTGCTTAAAAACAAACGATAGTATAATATTACTTTGAGCTTTAATTTTATGAGGTCAGAACTATTTTTAAATGTTCGTTAGCGGAGTCGATGAGAAGTATCGTCGCGAAGACAGGTGTCGATTGATTTCCTTGTCGGCGCTAGCTCCCGCCCACGGCCTATTGTTGTAGCTTGCTCATCTCGTTAGCATCCTTAAATAAAACTGTATAAGGTTTTTTTACACGTTAGTACCTACCTACGCGCGCTAACCCACCCAGGAACCTAGTATTATATTATCTGTGCAGGAACTAAGCATTTGCGATGCAAATCATAGGTACAATTGGCTATGCTTCATGCAGCGCAATCGTAAAAATACACTTGAAGAAGCAGTCGTAAAAAATAAATACCTAGACAATTTGTAGAAGGAAACATGAACCAAAAGTGTTGCCTAACCCTAAATTAATTCACTCAAATAAATAAAGGTATAATGGAAGTACGAGTACGTACTCTTAATGTTTTGAATTATTTAAAAAAATAATTATACACTTAATACAAGAAAAACTTTAGAAGAATAACAATTACATCGTTCTACATACATTCTTTATTTTCTAGATATTCAATAAATAATTTTTGGCCTGAATTACGAATATTTTTTTACTACCCTGATATCACGACGTTAGCGTCATTCTCGCTTTATAGTAAAAATTGTGGCAGGTTTAGCTCCTCTGGTGTATGCACTAAGCAAGCCCTTAGCCCTTATATTAGCTGTATTATAATTAATATACTGTATACTCGTAAATAAATAAATCTATAGAAAAGATACTCGCATTTTTTTCGTAATCTACTATAATCGTATACCCTGTTTTAATAAGATGGAAAACTAACACCATGACACAGTTGCCGGAAGCCTAATACCCGTATATTTGCATACACCCACCTACGCTACGCCTTGCTGCTTTGTTTATAAACCCATAAACGTGCCATTTGATTAATGAGTATCATGGCTATGATTATTAACGATGGTTAATAAATGTCTGAGACGACATATGCATAATGTAATTAAAATAGATGCTCTGGTATTAACGACGATGTTGATATTATTGTTGCTTTGTTTTAATTGCATATTGAATGACTATATTGCCCTCCCACAGGCGATCTTGACCTACACCCAGTCAGTACTTAAGTTAGTGTGTATATCTAGCTAGATCTAGAACAGGGATGTAAGTACAAGCTGCGGCCCGCAAGCACTTTTCGAGTGGCCCACCAAAAAACATCTTCTGAAATACAAGTAAATTGCGCTATAGATTAACAGATAAACATAGTTAAACATAAATGACATAGAATATAAATCAGTTACAGTTGAATATGGTGACAAAGAATAATAGAAACTGTTAGGGCTATTTATATCTACGTCTGATAATTAGTACATATCAGTACCCCAATCGAGAATTTGCTTTGAAGTATTCGTATAGTACGTAATCATTGCTATGAGAAATTTAAAGCGCCTCTATCGGACGTAATTTTTTTTTACACTCGAATAAGATAATATATTTCAATAATTTTAATTAAATAGATCGTTTAACTTGTTTCTGGACGTGCCATATTTACGTTAGTATGTCATCTGCGGTAAAGCTTTCGAGCGTACCACACGACACGAGTACTTCGTGCTGCCGACTGACGTAAACTCGCTACGATTACGTGACGAATACGTCAAATGTTCGTGATGGGGGTACAATCCATTAAAATACGGTCCTGAGTATAGATAGTGCCATCCACGAAGGCGCGCCCCGCCACTCGTCCAAATCGTTTATAGTACATGTGTGCAAGCTTTTGAATTGAATTTGGAACATCATAATGACTAATGAATGACAAGCACACTTCAAAAAATACACTCAAAGGGAAAGATGCTCTACTTGGATATGGTTTTAAGTAGGTATGGTTAGTTACTAGAAAAGTAATATATTATTTTTAAACTGCACAAGCATCATTTTTACTATTGACGTAAACGAAATACGTAAGAACGTTTTATAACATTTAAAAAAAACCGGCCAAGTGCGAGTCGGACTCGCGCACCGAGGGTTCCGTACAAACCTGCAAGGTTTACAATTAGATCTAAGTATTTGATATGAATTTCAACTAGATAGCTCTACGCGTTCATGAGGAAAAAAGTAATAAGTTTATATTTATTAAAAAATATATATTTTGTAATGTAACTAAAAATTTAAGGTTTTCGGAATTTTTCCTTTAAGTGTGCTATAAAACGTTGCTTCATGCCAAATTTCAAGATTCTAGGTCGACTGGAAGTACCCTTTAGGTTTTGATTCCCTTGCGAGTACTTGCGAGTTTCAAAATATGCAGCTTAAATTGCTGTTTCTTTTGATTGCGTTGACATAGAAGTTTGATTTTGTTACAGCTTAAAGGTATTATAGACCTGAGTATTTGGTATGAATTTCAATTTAATACCTCTACGCGTTTATAAGGAAATGGGTAGTAAGTTTATAATTATTAAAAAAATATATATTATGTGATGTAACTAAAAATTTATGGTTTTCGTAATTTTTCCTTTATCTATGCTATAAGACGTTGCTTCGTACCAAATTTCAAGATTCTGAGTTCACGGGAAGCACCCTGTAGGTTTTGATTCCCTTGCAAGTGTCGAAAATTTGCGGCATAAACGGCTGTATCTTTTGATTGCGTTGGCTTAGAAGTTTGATTTTTTCACAGCTTCAAGGGACAGTAGACCTGAGTAATTGATATAAATTTCAGCTACATCCACGCGTTCCTGAGAAAAAGGGTCTTGACAGACGGACGGACGGACAGACGGACAACAAAGTGATCCTATAAGGGTTCCGATTTTTCCTTTTGAGGTACGGAACCCTAAAAATGATTGAAAACTTTCTTATAGAACTTTCTTATAACTAACTTTCTAGAACCATCGGTCCACCGGGACTTCATACGCGTGAATTGTTTTTTCTTCGTACACGTAGGTCCTAGCGTAATGTTTTATTATAGCCTTCCCCGATAAAGTACATCCAGGTAATATTATAAGTTACCACATGTTTTTTTTTATTTAAAATTGTTTATGGTGTTTAAGTTACCATTATAATTCTTTCAGTAAATTTAATAATGACAGTAGATTATACCAGGTTTATTTTTTAGTACAACACACTGGGTTTTCCTTGACATTTTAAAAATAAATTAAGCAGAGCCACTTTCGTGACGAGTCTGAATATTTGAATGACGGCCGGCTCGCAACTGACGCGCGTGTCTCCCCCCGCACCCCGCACCTTTATCAATCAAAAAAAGAGTGGGGCGCGCCTTCGTGGATGGCACTATCTATAGTCGTATAAGTTTACGCACTAGATCCGGGTTCCGACATCCGATTCATGTGTTGTGGTAATATATTTATATCATGGGTTCGGATTGGATGTACGGCGGTGGCGCGACTTTTTGCCTACTTTACTTACTATTTCCAAACGTGCCAAATAGTCCACTCTCTTACATATAAGCTTCTGCAACTCAAATGAGATGTAGAATCTCTTAAAATTCAAACACGTTGCATGCTCGCAATGATTATACTCACATCTTACCGCCACTAGTTTTACTGCTCCCTAAACGCGGGGAGACCAAAAGGCGCCACTTTGTACGAATCCCCCAACGCCGAGACGTCTGCTCAGAATGCGGGGATCGCTGGAGTGCTTCCAGCCAGACCAGTATCCTACTAAAATACAGCTATAGTAATATTATAACGCTAAAGTGTTTTTTGTATGTTTGGTTGAACGCGCTTATCTATTGGCTACAGTTGAAAAAAATTTTTTTACAATCATGGTTGAGGAATGGTTAGCACGCACGATTTGGGTGTTATGTTTCTGGTTTCCAATCTCCATAAGGTGCTTTAGCAACTTACTTTGGGATCAGACCAATTTTTTTTTGTGTGTTGGATAGTATTTTATTAGGAGGGTTTACAGGCTTGTACAGTCTTTATAACATCACCCTACGACTAGTAGAAGCGGAGCATCAATGCAAAAATGGGCGGACGAAGTCGCGGGGGACCGTTTAGTGTCATATTACTGCATCCCACGATGGTCTAGCAAGCATTACCATAAAGACCATAAAGTAAAATTTTATAATACAATGCCTCCGTCGTAGAACACGATGTTTTCGTACGCGGAAACGTGAGTGTAACCTTTTGACTTGAGTTTGAATTTACATAACAGTGTTATGACGATCGTTACAATAGATGCTCTTCTGTTTCTATTTAGACTTTGTATTTTATGTGGGGTAAAATCGTAAAATTAATGCTATTGCTTCCATTGCTAGATTATAGTAGATGTCTATTAATTAAATTGACTAAAAACTTAAGTTATTATCACCAGATTTGCGTATAATATTAGGAATCCTGTACGGTAGATTTTACTCAGACAAAACCACAAGATACGATTTAATACACTTTACTGATTTTAAACAAATAAAACTTACATTGAACATCACAATTATGCTTTGCAAAACAATGTTGATGTCAAATATTCACTGACCGGGGCTGGCCCGGTGTAGGTATTCCATGGAGGTACAACGATTGGAACACGCCTTATACAATAAGGAACAGATTTACTACCTACTAACGTCAGGGGAAGCAATACTCTAAACTTATACCTTGAACATAGAGGCCTCGAATTCCAAAAAATAGAACTACTAACATCAATTTACAATATCATTTATGTCAAAAAATATTCCTGACTAAAGCAGTAAATGTATGATTGTAAACACTAATTTATTTAAAAGCTTACAAGATAATGGTACATCTAGGTGGGACATTGACAAAAATTAAACGAAGTTTTGAAGATCACCGTTTAAAAGACAATTGTGATAAACTATTTTTTTTCTTGCAGCTGCAGCAAATTTTTTTCAAATATTGTTTACACTATTTATGCTTTGAATCAGTATGTAGAAGACGTGAAGAAGATTTGTTTAACATTAAGGCAAACGCTTATTACAATCGATATCTACTCATACAAAAATATCATCCATTTATCTTTACACATTGACGAAATCCGCTAAGCAATCTAACGATATCAGTTGTATCAGAAATATTTGCTTTCTTAAGAACTTACAAAAATATTAGTATAAGTTCAATACGGAGGGATGATTGATTTGTTAATGGCCTAAACTAAATGTAGGTTCTCTTAAATAGTAGGCTACAACTTTGGCAATTAAAAAACAAAGTCATCCATCATTTCATACGAATTCACTATTATTTTAAAGTGCTTGAAGTTTTTTTGACTCTAGATCTAAATACAATAGTCAATAAAAACAAAATAAATTAAATATCCATACAAGTTAAAAGATTAAAAAATAATAATATCTCTTAGTTCTGGGTTTTAAACTCTTGTAACTTAAAACTAAAAATAACAATTAAAAAGAAATAAAATTACAAAATACTACAAAATAGGAGGTATTGATAAGATATGATCGCTTTCTTTTGCGCGTTCGTAGTTAGAAATGAGGGTAAACTATTTACTTCATCGGTAACGGAAGAAAAGGGAAATTCTTAAAGTTAGGGCAGAAATAAAATTGTGGCATAAAGCATTTATTAAGCTTCGCTTTACTCAATGGAATGGGTCACTAAATAAAGTACTACTGGTTACAAAATAAAGTAAGTATTTAAGACTATGTGTAGTAGGCACTGTGATTCTGTGATTGAAGTTAAAATGGAAATGAAAACTACTGGTATTTGTTATTGGAAAAGACATACAAATTTGGCATTGAACGGCAGTTGAATAGATGGATTTTATAAACATGTTTATTATATCAGGAAAAGTTATTTTGTATATCTATGGGATATCACATTTAAGGTTTGTTGATTAATAATAGGTACCATAAACACACATTCTGTGATCTCATTTAAATGTCGACGTTGGTAACAGAGTCACTCGCTATATTCCTACCTACGGTACGGTGTTAAACCTCCTTCATTCCGAACAAAGTTTCCCGTCGCTCTGCGACCCACCTTTCGTAACTATTTACAAGATTTATTTACAGCTATGTGATAAATTTTGGCTCCTCAATTTACATATTGGAATGGAATCACATAACAGGAATGTCAAGAAACAAAAATACTTTATTTACAGTTATAATATCCTAAAAACTTCCTTTCTTAACAAACAACAGCATCAAGCTTAGTTGCCAAATAAATATTGTGTTTACGGCAAAGCAACTATCGATGATCATAATATCTGTTTCGCTATATACATGGGATTGTAATACTTTTTACATTTTAAAGTAAAAGCGCCAACAGCGGAGTTATGGATAGCGCAAGGGAAATTATTCTCATGTTAGCGCCGTTCGCATTGGGTTTGCTACCAAGAGAACCTGCTATTGCACTCTTTATTGTTTGTTCTTTAGACGCTTGCGTCTTGTCCATATTACTATCGACCAGGTTGTTGCTGTCTATGTCAACAGGCTGGTTAGGTTTTATAATTTCAATAGGAATTTTGTTTTTATCTGACTCTGTAGCTACGGTGGGAGCCGCCGTAGTTGTCGTAGTTGTAGTAGTTGTGGTCGTCGTGGTCGTCGTTGTCGGAACTAAGCTGTTGTTACCAACAAAGTAAATTTCTCCATATATCGCCTCAACTTCTAACGTATTTTCAGTTCGCTCTCCGCGCATTTGCCTGGAACGGGGTTGATGGCCATCGTAATATGTTGTCAATTTCCCAGTGTATTGAACATCACGCTCTGTACGGTTGCCTCTAAATGTGACATTACAAGCTGTACCTGGTTCCAAAAATATTGCCAAGTTGTAAAATTCTGATTTCTTTACAGTAAGAGGATTTGCCCATTCTATCTGCGGAAATTCAGTACCGTCAGCCATCTTAATTGAGGTGTTCAAGCCGATACCTAATCCATGTCCGTGTCCCCATGACACGGTGTAGTTAAATACATATTCGATCGCTGCTGTAGAGGTTGCTGCTGTATTGTCATTGTTTATCAGAGTGCGCTCGCCAAATATTTCCGGTTCCGAATATCGAACTTTTTCCGTTGTCAAATCTAATTCCACATCCTCCAGCTCATAGCGCATAGGCTCTGCCTCGACTAAAATTTCCCCTTGAGTTTCAACAATTTCTTTGTTCTGGTCATCGAAAGTAAACAGTTTTCCAGTACCAACATCATAAGCAATTCTTCCAATATTATGTGAAAAACCACTTTCAGGTGTTCCTTTTAGCCTTCCTATAAAAACGGAATCGCGCGAAGAGTCTTCTAATATGCCTCCGCTTGGTTTAGGTGAAAACTTTTTCCACGGCTGCCAAGTTATCAATGACGCGTTTTCAATGTTTTGAAGTACCTCAAAAACGTCGTAACTCTTGCTTCCCGAAACTGCGCATGAAGTGTATTCAGGTCTTAACTGTCCCAGAAGCATGTCTCCTTCATGTTTTGCTCGGCACACGTATATTGGTCCTGTCAATAGATATTTTTATTTTAATTAACAATAATTTCAAGGTTAAAATTACCAACATTGTACATATCAATGAATAAATAAAACTACCTTGTGGCGATTCAGCTCCAATGACGTAGTTTTCCATTGTCTCCTTTTTTAGCTGGATCCATTTCAACGTGCTGGATGTGATGACTTGCTTCAGCGTTGCATTGTATAGTCCAGCGCTGGCTTCGCCCAAGGCTGGGGTCACCAACGTGGCAGTCAGTAATACCACCCACCAACCACTCTCGCAGTTTCTGTTTTTCTTCATTTTCGGATCTGTAACAAAGTTAAGTATGTTTATTGTTAAATAAAATAAAAAAAACAAGAGATTCGTCTTTGGCATCGGAAATACATTACATACGTATTGCAAGTTGTAAATCTTAGCTTAATGTACAAAGCAAACGTCGTGTCATAAAATCCGAAGCACGTTTAAATGTTTAAAACTACTACATTCATACATGTTTTGTTCGACCCTCTTGTAATAAATTTTACGTCGACCCCGAAATTTTATCTAGATGTGCGTTTCATGAGATATAAAGCGTCCTTCATTCCGTTTATTGCTCTTGATAATTGGTAGCAAACATGTTATGGTCCTCTAACTAAAGGACTAAATTCCACAAGGATTTCTTTATTATGTAAAACCTTTTAATAAACACACGAGATGTGGTTACCGTATTTACCAAATTGCACGTTTGATCTTGAACGGATGAACCGAGATTGTATTTTCGCAACAGTGTTACTAAATTGGATCACACACAGGGTTATAATAGGGGAAGGAAATAACTAGTATGGTACCCACACTCAAAATTTTCCTGAAACACAACTTGCAACAGTCAAAACCAAATCTTAGTGTTTCTAAATGTAGAATTAAATTACAGACTGCGTAGTGTAGTGTAGTACAGATGATTCGAATTCCATTCATCATATCTTTGAAATTCTTAGCGTGCCCTTTTAGTTACTTACATTAAATGTGAATTAGCAATAAATCATCGTTAGTGTCATACGTAACGTACGGTAGGTAATTTGTTAACCGTTTATTCTATTTAATAAGTTCAATTGGAAATTGACACGGACCACTTGGCTTGGCTTAAATCTGGCCTGGTCGTTTAGTAAATGAATCGATAAACTATTTGTGTTGCTAATTGATTGTATTATACAATTCTCGCTATTCATGAACATCAAATTTTTAGGACTATGAAAGCGCTTATTGCTATTAATAAAGTTAGTAGGTCAAGCAGATAAGAGGGCAGGGCAAGATATAAGTACATATGGACCGTAAATGTATGCTTTGTATTGATCATGTTTGTAAATATCAAAAATATTACCACAATTATTTCCGCATTGCGCATGCTCGAATTACGAATTATTTGGTTCACCCGAACCAAAATATTGCACAATTTCACTTTTTGAATCAGCTCAAATGGTTGGAATTCACGTTCACAATACGGAGATGACCTTTTGGTTGGGTCGGTTTCGACATGTACTTCGCTGAACAAATCCTATTGTGGCGAGGCACGCACCGTTTCAGTGGCCGCCCGCGTTGGCCACAGTGTTTTGTGTTACCAATAGGAACGACACCTAACACAATCGATTAACTGAAATCACTGCACGGGTCGCTGCCGTGGGAAAAACAACTGTCATCATTACTACTTCTACAATCAAAAATTTAAATGTTGACATCATTTACGACAACAATAACAAAATATGATCAAGATGTCAATTATGAACTGCTGTTGGCTTATATAGACATGTGTATACAGTCAATTAACCAGATAATTTGTATAACAGATGTCTCCCCCAAGATGTGAAGAGTGACAACGCTCAAGCTCGACAATAACTCAGCGGTAGGCTTTAATGAGTCGATCTAAACGCCCCATACATTCCGCGACACAATGCCTCCTGCTCGTCTAGCGCGGTTCGCGACGAAGCGCAAGGGGAGGTTCAAACAAAAAACTCGGAAACCCCTCGTGGATTTCCTCACTTGTTTTAAGTTCCACTAAATCAACTCTTGCTCTTGGGAACGCACTTTCCGAGTTGAATGTTTTTCAACATGCTAGTCCGCACGATGTTAACGTGCTTACAATTTAGTTTTTAAAAGATACGATCGTTTAACGAAAATAAACCAAAAACTGATAAGGAAATGTTTTTGACAAACAAAGCCCTTACATTTGGGTCTACCCTCATTAGTTTTGTATTCAACAAACATGACATCATGGCGGTCAAAGTACCTACATTATTATCTACACGCATATTTTGCAACGCTATATTGTTGTCGCACACCAATAAAAGTTTACGGTCGTCATCGTCAACATGGCCATTGCCATGTCCGAGGTCGTGTTTTATGAATACGCAAGTGCCTTAATTTCATAAATCCTCATTAGCAAGAGTTGTATACGCATCTCCATTAATGTCAATGCTAACTCAATTTGCGAACGGAATAATCGGAAAATTTTGGCAATTGTCACAACTGACCTCCATCGAAGCGATAAGAATTGTTAGGTTACAATTTAGAGGTCTAGCAGTATGATAAATTCGCAATTCAATTTTATCGCAGGCCAATTAATCTTGAACAACATTATCTTTTGTTGAATGTCTTTTATGTATTCTTTCACCATAATCGCGCGTATTATAAACGTTATAAAAGCGTCGTTTATTCTATTCAATGTTACCAAGAAAGCTATTGCGTCGTGAGAACCAGAAACGTTACATACAGTGGTCTTCACCTGGTAAATAAGCCTTATATGTATGAATGCGTTCACTTATTTACGCTGACACTGTGTGATTAATGTTCTTTATTATCTTAGTAGACGCTCGAGTAGATTTGTTATCTTTAGTTCCGATGTTCTGATCATTGTTATTGTGTAATTTTGTAGCTTTGAATGTTAGCGTGCTACAAAATTCTCATAAAAATACCGATTTATTCATAACCGAAAACGCTTGAGCAACTTGCAAGTCCTCGCACACTAATCGTATTACCTACATGATGCAATCGATAGTCCCAGACCGGATTACTGTCTGCCAGTGCAAGGCAATAAAAATAAAACTTTAAGCCTTATTACTATAAAAAGAGCTTTAAAATGTAAGTATTATCAAAGGCGGTTAATAGCGGACCATTACTACTTGTACATAAGCGTCAAGTGGTATTATATTGCATCCGTTCGTAAAAGTGCACGTACTGTGAAATGCATGCACTTATTGTTATCCTTTCTGTAAACGACACTAAGCTTTTAACCTAGTTATGCAAGCCTGCTTAAGCAGCGAATTCAGCGAAATATTCTGCCAACTGCAGTGAAAAAAGACTCCCCCCTCCGCAGCTCCGGTGACTTGGCTGTTGCGCTAATAATCGGTTTTATAGTATCCAGGCAGGTGCCGTTACAGCATTTATTGCAGAACATTTTATGTCACAAAACAATATAATCATTTTAAGTTCGCATTGGTTCATGAAAACATTACCGGTAATGGCGGTAATACGCCAAACTAAATACGTTTGATAATATCGTACTTGCTCTTGCACAGAATTGGACGCGCGCTGAAAATAGCTTTTTAACGAAGCTCTAATTTTAAGTTCAATAAAGGCGCGCGCGCAGCTATCACTTCTGTCAGGTCCCATCATCTCTTATCTGGCGTATCAATAACACGACAGCATAGAACCGTTAGCGGCACACTTTCTTTGTTATACTTAGTTCACTCGTTTTGTACTGTTTTAGTGGCGGCTATAAAAGCAACATTATTCTTGTCACCGCGTGTCGTTCGTGTCGTGTGGTGTGTACTCCGGGTACCTAACGACGCGGCCGGGCGTGAGATGGGCAGTCGTCTTTGGGAGGCAATTATCTCGGTAATGGCTTCGTTATCAGGCGCTGCCTCATCTCGATAGCTAATGAAACTAGCTGCTTGGCTTTCTCTTGCTGATACATTTTGTCCGGCCCATTATCCACGCAGCAAGTGTTTGTTCTTCTAAGACTGTATCTTATCCCACAATAGATAGTTCGTCGTGGCTCTTTTAAAGGGTCTGATGAACTACCTATTCACGGAACCGAGCGCGGGTCGGTGTTCTGAAAACGGTATTAACGAAGTGCAAAATGCTGTTGGTATTTTGGTCCTCATTTGAGCACGATAAAAAGCTTGCCGATGTTAAATGGTCGTCGACCTCGCTGTGAAAAATATAGGTAACATGAAAGAATGATGTCTGCTGAACGTTCGATACGAACAATTTCAGTGAAGTTATTAGAAATGAGCGGTATCTCGATGACAATAAAAACCCGTAGGTGTCCTGTATAGGTCCGTTTGGCGCGTCCGCACTTTTTGTCGTGGCAAATTGCTCTCCCGGGCACCATGCTCGGTACCGCTGCTAACTGTCAATAAATCATTCCCTCTGCTATTGTTAACTGTTCGTGTGCAATGCAGACAAATTGGACTCTTTAGCAACACGCGCCGTAGTTATAACCAAAGTTTATTACGACAGACAGAGTAGGGCTAGCGTGTAAATAAATGCAATTTGCTTAACGATCATGCGTCTTGGTATTACATTTAAATAGCATAAAATATAGCCAACTGATTGTGATAAAATTCATTTATTGCATTTGCAGCCTTGCGTAACTTCGTCTTACTGCAAGAACTCTACGCTTACTTCCTTAGGTAATTTTATTTTTTAATCCTGGTTATATGACTGTTCCATATTCATGAAAGTCGAGCGTTATCCTGTTGCACTGGCGCTGTAACGCGGATCCCGCGCGGCTGAGCGCGTCCGCGCGTGAACTGATAGCGTGGGAATGACTATTGACCGAACAACTACACTGATTTTCCGAAACCTGCATGTAAATTCCATCATAAAAACAATGAAAATTAAACTCTCATGCAATGAGTATAAAGCTGGCTGTAAACTGTACCCTGACTCCAGCGCAAGCTACAACCGCAGTCCGCAACGGATGAGCAATATGGCGCCTCTCGTCATCGATCATATCTAAACCCCAAGTAACCTTGGTAGTTTCCAACAATGTCTGCTACATTTAGTAGCAACCGCAAGCGTACGCACTGTGATTCAATGTTTAAAATGATTCATAAATATTATTATTTTTAGGGATACTAATTTAATAAGCTATTCCATTCATGTTTCAAATGACTCAACGCTATCATAATTAATTTGGTTCTTCACAGAATGCTGCATAAATTTTACAAGTAGAAGAAGATGGAATGTGGGTCTAAGTCTACGGTAGTAGCTTTGTCAGGTTTGTTCCCGCAACATGAACAATTTAAGAAGATTTTAATAAGTTCAAACTTTAGACCCAGACCTATTTTCTTCTGAGCGTCATTCATAATAACTATAAATAGTTCCAGTTAAGTGAGGCGTGACCATTAGTCATACAAGTGGATTAGTGCAGGATAAAGCGTCAACAGAGCCGAAAGCCGCGACTCCACAAGCTACAACAAACATCTCAAAACAATAGGATGCGGGCTCTAGTCTGTGGTTTGTTACTTTGTTTGTCCGCGACCATACTCTCGGTCGATTAGTTAGCTACGTAATAATTAGGTAATAGGTGCTCAATGAACACCAATTTATTGCAATTGGATACATGCCTACCCATGCCTATCTAGTCTTTGATTGAACGTGACGGCATATCGTTTACAAGATCTTTTCTTGGAAGCAACTGTAATTAAATTAAAACCGTCACCACTCACCGTACTATCTGATCCGTACTTTCATTCATTTTCCTTATCTGTGCAGCAGGACGGAGGAAAGCTTATCTTTGCGGAATACGTTTCAATGGGCCACAATCTGCTGGATTTATTCACTTGACTTATTTTACTTGTGATTTAATCGACGATTGTATCGTATCATCTAAGTACTCATCGAGTTCGCGTAAAATTAATAACCTGACTGGTTTGTACTGAAGTATGCCGTAGAGGGAATGACTTGCCCACAGCCGTCACGCAATGTTTGCGCGTGCCCTACTTTCTGGAGCTGTTGGCTCCATTAACGTAATAGAAGCCGAAGGTATCGATATGTTGCATTTTGTTTAACTCGCTGCAACATTACTAGTACATGATAACAGTCAACCGACTTCCGTACACTTTAATATACGAGTGAGTAATGGTTCCGTCTGGCGGAACACTGTTTATCACATTCATCAAAATAGCGCCACAGTTGCGAACCGTGACGGTGTTGGGAGATGTCGCGGGATATACGAGCATTCAGTCCTATGCTTTCATTTCCGTTACGATTTATGGAAAATTATTTTCAATGATCAATGCGCTAGAGGTACAATGTCACATAACTTGATTTTCCTTGTAATTACAAACAGCTAGGTTTAGAAGTTAATAACAATCATTACGTGATCATTTCTGCATTTAACGGCATTCGATTGCCTCTGTACGTTGATCGGTGGCGTGGTAATAAATAGGCGCGTTTATTCCGAGACAAAGTTAGGCTATAAATCAAGCGGCAAGGGGCTAATTAACACCAGCTCCGATGGCCGGTATCATCGCACCTGCCGACGCTTGCGCTTTCGACATTAGACCTAGCAATTTGCAAAGCTCGCTTTTCATAAATGAATGGATTTAAGATATATATTCCCCCTCTAACCTACAATTACCGCTTAACAATGTTTCATCGTCTAGTTATAACATGAATTTCTATCACCTATCAACCCACTTACATTTGGAGCAGGAAATCGGTGTCCGATTTTTGCTGGCTTTTCTTTTCCGTAACCTGCGGGACCGAATTGAATCTGTTGTTATCGATTTCAACGTACAAATAGACAAAAACAACGACGCTTTATGTGTGTACCCGAGACTGTTGAACAAAGCGGGTGTGTCCAGCTCGGAGACTAAACAAACATTGAGTCAGTGACAAGTTGTTTTAACGCCTTCGGTTTGTTTTTTGTAAACCGAGGAAACGTTAAGGTACTTACACTGCTTTCACAAACAAACGTCAAGGAGATGAACTTGACAAACTTACAATCAAAAAATGTACTTATTCGTAGAGATGAAGAGCTTTTAAAGTTACTCTCATGATTCTTTGCCTATTAGTAGTAATTGTCCCTTTCACCATATTCGGTCTGTCCGTCATCAATCATCATTACAGAATTTTAAGTACATTGACTTTTGGTTAGTCATTAGTTCCTACCCAAAGCGAGTGTGGAGTGAGTAGTGAAACAAAGAGTCAAGTACATTCATGTGACTAACATACCAGAGAATTTTCCGCAAGAGCTTTTAAAACTACGCTTGATATAAATAAGGTAATATTGTCAATGTCATCAAGAGAAAGCCTGAGATCGATAAGGCGACTGCAGTCGTAGTACTATTATATCTTCTATGCTGTAGCTGCGAAATAATGGTTCATTAATCGAGTTGGGACCGTCGCGGCGCCTTCTCTGTCAATAAGTCATATTAATTGTGCCGATTTGTCTAGTCGCCCGCGGGGACAAGTGAGGCCGGTATCAGTTTAGATAGGACAGCCTTCGCAGTTGTTCTATCTTGGGAACGATCGATCTCGCATATAATTATGCTTGTTCTGGAGGGAAACATTTACTTAGACAACTTGCCTAAAAGTAACAATGAAACAATTTAAAGAAATGATAAGACGTTTTCAAAGTAATCTTGAGATTCTTCAGAATTCGTCAGAACTGATCTCTCCACTATATCAAAACACGATAAGAAACTATGTATTCAATAATATTAGAAGCAGGTTAAAATGTTTAATAACGATTAATGAAATAGAAGATACTAACAATGTTGAATGCACCACAAAAATAAAGCATAACAGTGTCGCGATAGGCGTCATGTTATGTAATGAAGTGCAAAATGCGGATGAAGGAATGGAGGATGACAATCAGCGTCCCCACGATTTGCGCGACAACGAGTCGCAAGGTCGCGGGTGATTGTCGGTAATAGTGGCACTTATCGCCGACCACCGGCACACTGCCCCAATTTGTATGCGCTTCTGTCGCTCCACTGTTTTCTCGGTTCGATTTTAATCTGCGGAAAATCATGTAACGACCACCCGACTGACAGTTCTGTATCTTACATGCATCGTTGTTAGTTCCATCCTTGTCATTACCACACTCAGTGACGAATAAAGTTTTTCTAGTCCTCCATCATGATGCCGAAAAGGTGATACGAGATTTCAAAAGCATTTCTTTCTAACTTGCAAAGTTATTGTAAATGTAGATAGCATGCAGTTGAATGATGTAATTTAAAATTGAATCAAAAATTCTAAGTTGTTTGCTCCAAATCACCAACGCAATTCGGAATGGTACCTACGAGCTACATGCACCAAGAATGACACTGATTATTATTGAGAGAGTAATTGTAATGTCACCCTGACTGAGATGTAACAGGATGATAGTGGGCTATTGGACGTGCCCGTCGTGAAACAACATTAGGTTAGGTGTTATTTTTAGCTCGTTGACGCAATAGAGCCCAAGTATTCGCTTGTTATAACCACTTTGCCTCATATTTTTCTGCTGTCGTCTTCGGTCACTATCATAAATGTTATAGATATCTTTTTAAATTGGTCTTGTCGTAAAAATTTGCATCAATCTCACCTTCTTATTGTGTAGGCTATAAATCTTCCAGTTTGCTTGAGTCTACTGCCGCCGTGATATCTGTAATAAAAAAAATATATATAAGAAAACACTTGTCTGATAATTCGTTGAGCTCCCGTACAAATCTTTTTAACTTTGTAATTGTTTGTCTGAGTTACAAACAAGCCTTGGCCTTAATTTTTATGTAGTTTATCGTTTCAATTACTCAACATACAGCAATGCCATGGCTTACATCTGGACTGATTCTATTATGACGATTAAATCAACATTACTATGCAATTTATGAATGCATGTTTCTTTATAATTAAAACAAACAATTCACGACTTTTTTCTTTTAATAACAACACAAATTCTGCGATTATGATCATGTATTTCTGAGTACCTGCAGTTTCCAAAGAAGTATTATAATTTTACTGCAGATAGTTCCATAATCAAAGCAAAAAGTAATCATATTTATGACACGCATGCAGCTGTCTAATCAACTTGATAGGCCTTATTATGAGCTCCAATCAACAGAAGTACAGTATCAAGTTCTGGCAGCTGCTGTATGCAATTTCTCTGCAGTGAAAGTTAATTTCGTTTGTCTGTCAGGTTCAAGTTGTCACTTCAGGATATTGTTTTTTTTTTGCAGAAAACTGATTCAAATTGCTCAGACATGAATAAATGAAGCACAATTACTAGTTTAATTATGCATCAATCTGCAAGTTGTGTCACCGTCTTGTCATTGGTGCAAGTATAATGCAGTCGTTATGCGGTGGTGGGTCGTCCTTCGCCACGGCAACGGGCCCATTGTGCGAGTGCAACAATGAATACTTGGAAACCAGATACCAACGTTTTCTGTCCGCAACGTCTCCGGTTTAATTATAAACGCACAGGAAACAATTCATACTCGATGGTTATGATCCGAGACCGTTCGATTTACTGCCGGTTACATATTAACATCGTTGCGTTGATCTGTCTAGCGACTCTTTTCATTAGAGAGTTCGCCGAGGTCCGGATGCGGTGTGCATCAGACGGTTCATTAGCTAATGGACCACTATTGTCTCGAGAGACCGTGATATCATATGAACGTACTTCGTTTCGCTATTTACAACATTGATCAAACATTTTATATGAACCTTGCAATGTTTTTCTTTCTATTAAAATCAAAAACTCTTTTTCTAAGGTATTTTCCGCGAAAGTGTTTGCTTGCAGGATGTCTCGTATATTATTTTCGTGTTCGGTTTCTTTGATGTGAAGTCGATTCCCGCCGCGAATCCCTTAATCCGGGGTCAGTCCCGCCCAAACAATATGTCTTATGCTCTGCGCTGCGATATGGCTGCGAGCAAACCCTTACATACTCTATCCCAAAATTGCCTGACAAAATCCTGCAGCCCTTTGTGCCATAGAGCTGTTATTACGGGCCACTGATTTGATGAGGATCTCGTGGATAAATATAATATATCAAATGCGGTTCCATCCCCTACAAATCAAACGGAACTATTTAGTACGCATAACTTACTGTTTGATTTTGATAGTAGTACCTTCTTTAAGGTTAAATAAAATTGTAAACGCTACAAATTATACCTGGGTTAAATTATTTTTCATTATTTATTAAAATGTTTTATGCATTTCTTCTATGTTTTTTAAATTTTAGTGAAAAGACTGCATAGTACGGTTAATAAACCTTTGACTGATCTTGGTTTTATGTATGTATTATAATGGTACAGAATATTAGTAATTCATAGATTACATGGCAGATAAAATTTAAGTACGGAGGCCTCGGGCACTTGTGTCTCCTATTAAATGTCCGAAATATAGGCTGTTCCCAACGGTTGGGGGGTTGCAAAACGGCGTAGTTTCCTCCGTTGCCATGGCGACGCCCCGCACGTGGTCCAGTGTTGCCATCAGCCAGTCGCTCTCGAATCGAAGGAGCGAAGTGAACCATGCCGTATTGTAAAGGTTATCCGTTCATATCGGCTGATTACCTGCGGATGTTTCAAGTGCACTCGGTCGTTTAATGATACCCACAAATCCCTTAACACGATTACACTTTCCATAATATAAAAACTGAAGTGTATTACATCTAAATTGATAATCACACCTCCCCCAGTTTTTACTGCCGTTGAGATTTCATAACTGTTTTTTATTCTCCTCTCATCTTTATAATGTATGTTGTAGGGGTGCGTGCGTCTGTGCTCTAGTCTAATTGCATTTTATTTATTCAGGGCTTTAGTACCCTCAACGAGTATAGAACAAGCCCAAGGGGAACCGCTCCCGTCGCTCATTAGTTTGTCATTCAGTCCTAACGAATTCAATAATCAAATTATCTTATTCATTAGTGGCTTGTTTTGTGGAGCTCTGGTTCACGACACAGTTAATGTTCGAGCTATAAAGTTAAGCAAGCACCCTAATTATGATCTTAGTTTTATAATCTTGGTTTATGTCCGATATAATAAAAGTCATATTAATACTAATAAAGTTGCAGTTAGTGTTGAGTTGACGATGCAAGTGCACCGGTAATCTTCTTCCCGACCAATCGGAGGTTGTCTATCTATTCTATTCGAAGTTACGTAAGCAATGAGATCTTACAAAGTTAAAAGGGCAACTGCTGATGTCATAGGTACCTGCTCGTTGCCTTGCAATAAAACCTCCCCTAGCCTGACGCAATCGACGGTGGGTCCTCCATTACATATTTATTGCTGACGGGTTTCGAGATGCTAAGAAATGGAAACACGCCAACGTTCTTTTCCGGTCTCGTGCCTGATGTGTCGGGTGATGTTATCGTAATTGCTGCGTGCTTCTTTAATGTCAATAAATACTGGAGCAAAATATGCGCTCATATCTACTTCGAGTTATCTATCGCCAAGAGATTTATTACCTACAAATCTTAACAACTCTTAACTACATACAATAATTTTCATTGAACAATTTTATTCATTACATGAAATAATGGCATGATCCTTGACATTCATAAGACAATTTAGATTGTAATTCAATTCAAGATTTTGCTCTGTATATTAGCTTTAAAACTAAAATCTCCATACTATGCATACAAATTAGTACCCGTTATGTTAATACGGATGGAGACGACCTTGGCCGTATTACTAATTTTCATAAATTTTACGACAAGCCTTTCCCTTTCTATCCAACTAATTTCGCGAACACGGTAGTCAGACCCGGTGAAAAAGTTTACGCTTTGCAAACAGACAGCGGGCTGAGTTTCCCGTTTGCATATGAAATGCTGTTAGTAGTCCGGCGCGGGGATTAAGTCACAGCTACCTACGTACTGCTCGATATACGTAATGTTACGAAGGGAACAATGAGTCATCCCTCAACGCAGTTAAATTGTGATACAGTTCCTCTTAAGCTTATTTTGTACCAATGCGTGGTAGAGTGACATCACTCTACAATGCTTCAGTGAGTCACGTAAATCTGCTCACTACTACCAACCAATTATTCAATAAGTTGGAAGGACATTTGAGTCATTTTAATACCGCGCAGATTGCGGTATTTAATTTCCATCGGTTTAAGAGAACTGATATTCTGAGACAGACTTATTTTTGCCAAAAATGCGTGCGTAGGTGCAATATCAGAGATAACGGGTTGAACTTGTAGTGTAGAGGCAGGTCGTTGAACGCAAGCGAATCGTCTGTTGAGTCATATTACTCAACGTTTCGGGCTTCAACTTTAATCTCTACATCTTCTCTATGTTCACTTGCTTATTAAGTGGTATTTAGCAAGTAGTCTCTGATGGAACGCAAATGAATTCGCTAACACTCAGAAGTCACGTATCGGAGATAAAGTTCGTGATGAACGTGCGAGTCACACGCAAACGCCGCATTAGAAGTAGTTTTTTGTTGATGCACTTAACACATACTTCTCTAATGCTGTGTAAATAATTATTTTGATTAAATTAAGATAAATTAAGACGTAATAATATTAAACTATACTATTTGAAAGGTCCTTTTTGCTATACTGAAGCGAATAATAATTCTTAGTAAATTAATACAAATGAATGGAATAAAATAGGAAGAGGATTCAAGTGTCTTGCTCGTATACCGCGTGGTGGGTGAAGTGAAGAGTCATTAACGCCTGTATGCGAGCCTCGGACAAAATGGACCGAGGCGAGGGAACGATAATTTACCGGAATGTTATACCCTTTATATGAACGTGGCTATAAATGTTCTGTGAGTGTGATAAAGCTACTTCTCCCGAATATAATGTGTTAATGGTGAAGGGAAGCGTTCTTTTCATTTGAATTTAATAAGTTTCCTAAAAAAATATGTTATTAGGAACCATCCTTGCGGTTGCATATTTACGTATGTGTTGCAGTTAAGGTTATCATTATCAAGAATGATGATGGACTTTCTCGTAATTTTCTTTATACTGTCGGCAGCAATCCGAGGAAATAGGTACCCAGTAACTGGTTGCGGATTCATGAGAGTCTGTAATAGCTGAAATTACTCGAAGCAAACAAACAAACGGACTTTTTACTCAGCCGATTAAACGCGTAACAACAGTTGACTTGTAGCCATTACTACACGCACTCCTATAATTAGCAAGTGGATTGCCGTGCATTACGTAACATTTATGTGTTGGTCGGGGCCTAGTAAATGGACCTCACAATTCGGTCGCCGACCGATTTGAACATTTTTTTGTGGCACTCTAAACAAGAATTAAACCTGTTGAATTCGGCGTTGCTACACTTGGTCACGAATTGGTAACGTTATTGTATCGATTATACGTGCATTCATCTATTTTAAAACCTAACCGTCTAGCGTTTTTGCTACATATCTTTCATTTTATTTGAAAACCTGCATCTAATATTGGATTGGAATGCTTGAAATGACATACTCGATCAAATTCAGTTAAAACTCAAATTGAATTAAATTTGATTGACGGTAATTATGTTTTTCCTATTAGCAATTTGAGAAAAAACGATGGATGATAAACTTGATCAGAATCGAATAAAAAAAAAGGTCAGGAATAATTTTAATGCAACTAGTATTATATAAGGTGCGATAAGCAGTATCTCCGCGCCGTAATAAGAGATGGATGTTTGGTGGACCATGCATTAACGGGAGTCACACACCGAGTGCATTCGTAATTTGATATTTAGAAACTAAATACATTTGATCCCTACCTGCTTATTAAATCGTCACGCTGCTGCACTTGCATCGAACAGCCTGCGTCAGCTCGGACCAAATATGCGCCAGACAACACACCATAATATGATATTCTACTAAAAGTAACTAACTTAGCGCCAAGCTTTTACGGAACATTCCACTCTGATTTAACAAAAATTGATACGCCAAAGCAGATTCGTATAACCTTTGACGAGCCTTTAATAACGAGCTTTAATATTACCCCCATAACAATAAAATTGTAGAGTTTATTGCGAAGGCGGTGGGCTGCGCTTAGGCTCGACCTCAAGTGGAACCATATTACCATTAATGCATCCAAATAAATCATTCTCATTGACCTACTAAACGTTCACCTATTTTTTTAGTGTTCGTAATAAATATTTATGGTTCATTACATTACATACAAATAATTTTTACCACAAAGGCGGTTACATCAATTTGAAAGGATAGTAAGTCAAGATTTGGAATCCGTTTTATCTTCCGCAATAATGATTGAATCACTTTTTAGAAATACGACGTAAAAGCTTTCACCACAAACAACAGTCCGTATCAAAACTGTTGATGATTATGTGATAATAATCTCAAGTTCAAGTATTGTTATAGTAGACTTTCTAGCTATCGTATATTCCGAGCTTCAGCTACTAAGATAATGTTCCGCGCGATGTTAGTGTTCTGCAAATGGTCCTTACCAACAATGCCCTTTGTCTAAGCCGAATGTTTGCGATGTGTGCTCGTGGAGAGCCCTTCGCCTCAAGTTGGCGTACGTGCGGTGGCTCTTAGGACGACTTAAGGATTGTTCAACCTGTCTCCTACCAAGGACTACCAACACTGCCATTGCCTTATGTTTCAGCTTTAAAATCTTCCGCGATAAACATAAGCTTTCATGACAAATTCACTTGTTATATTTCAAACATGTCAACAGAACTAGACCACACATTTGCGCCTAACAAATCTCACGGGTTTACAAACCTATCAGCATTCTTAGTGATGTTTAGTGTTGAAGTAGGCTCGAATAACGCTCATGCCTCACCATGGATCGATACTCTGTTTGTTTATGCACGCATTCGTATCAAAGCATGTTTAAATATAAATGTATTGTCACACAGTTATCTTTGCAGAAGCAAGTATTAACTATCGTTATTTTACATCGTCAATTAATTTATTGTCTTGTAGCTCTTTTATTTTCTTCCGGAAGCATACGACGAGTATTATGATCCATACTTATTATGAAGTTGTCAAAAACGTATAATGTGACACTACATTAATTTACACCGTTTGACCGACGGCGCCGTGCTCTCACGCCTCATTTACTATTCAATGAGCGTCGGAAGTTATTTAAGTAATTTGACAAGAAACATAAAGTAAGCAGACTTTTTCTGAATAATAACTACATAATCTCTATGATCCAAGTTCCCTAAAGTGGGTTTCCCAAAGTTGAAGATTGGCTGCATATTTTTAAATCAAAATGTGGTACTTTGCTACTATTATTGTTATTACATAATAAATAAATTAATTACAGTTGATCCACCAAACTAAAACTAATCATACATTACTGCTGATTGTCTTGTAAATTGTAGATTATGAACGTCTTATTACGTGTGTTATATTTAATTCGTGACTAGCATCACTGATGGCCAAAACTTCTACAACATTCATGGCACGTATGGCAAATTACCTGTCGTATTGTATCTAATTCATTCTTGGAGTTGTTGTAAGTCTCTTTGTATGCCATTCTTTTTCTGTAAATGGACCCTTATCGCGTCTTCCACAAACACGTTTATAAAAAATTAAATAATAGAACATTCCAGTAATACCTTCTCTGGATATAATTGATTCGCCGCATGACGGGGCAAATCCAAAACCACGCACCGTTATAGTTTAGTGCTCGCTATCCGGAGTCTGTTGGTTACGAGAAAAGAGGCGCAGTTTATTCGGAACTTCAAGTGCTTTGTGGAATTAAACTGTTGGGTTTTCACGTCCTATTCGAGCAGCGAGGCAAGTTTAGGGTTTCGGCGTTCTAAAAATAATTTTAACGCAGGTATTTTAACTTCATTTTGCGGAGTGTGCCATTTTTTGTGGGGCTTTTCTTTTTGGTTTGCGGTGCTAATTGTGTTACCGGGAGTGCTGAGCAACGCAGCGGGTAACGGAAGAGCTTGGTTCGCTGTTCACAATTAGTGCCCTGGCTGTCCCGTTACCGACGCATTGTGCGCTTCAGTACTACGCCCGGTTATACTCCTTTGTGCATTCTTAATGAACGGTTCTCAGGTTGTTTGTTTTCTGTTTAGTGTTGCATTGGCAAATTACCTATTGTTCACCTTATAAAGTTATCCAATAAAGGAATAATATTGTACAGAGCAAAGTTATGGAAAATTTTGGTTTTATACTTGGTATGCGTACATTTAGTCAAACAATAAAATGTCCTCTCGTCAAGTTATTTAAAACGTCGAGATAATTTATTGTCGAAGTATACTATAAGTACCTATTGTGATGGATGATTAACGACTTGTTAGCTTATGACTGCCCGGCACTTGCTGATTGTAAGAATTCTTCGTGTAATTCTGAACATTCACGCATTTATGAAACGCAGAAATGTTTAAAAATATTCGTGATGACAGGGTTATGTCTGATGAAGTGACCAAATGTCTTGATATCTGTTTGATGATGATGTTATCATTTTACTTCCTGAACTAGAAGAGCAACGTCTGCAATGCATCTTTGTCGTTCGCGATTATTATAAGGGCTCAATGATCCATTTTGTTGAAAGGCGTAATTCAATACAATGCGTTACCGTTAGCGAACGGCGTGCCCTCAAAAGGGACATGCACTCTGCACTGCCGGAAGTACATAATATCACGGTGAGTTGCAATGCAAAGGCTTCCTTCATTTGGACCACTGTAACTACCCAAAATGTACTCGTAACTACAATGTTGCGTAGCTTGGTTTTGAATTCGAAATATGTTTCGACTCAAAGAAAGGGCAGAAAACCTGGCATGAAATCCGATCGTGCGACTCGAATGGAAAGTATAACTTTCTACATCTAAATATAGCCCGAATGGAATGAAGTAAGGAGAGGTTAGGGAAAAGCCAAGGACGACCGCCCGTGGCCGGGCGAGCCTTCGGCAGTCGCGCCGGTGTCCTTGAATCACACTCACCGCTCCCGCCCACTGGCCCTGAGCAGCTTTCAGCCATATTACATCCTGAAAACTATTCCACCCTGTGTATAATAAGGGAAAACTTTCCTGAAAGTTAGCCCAATTAAGGGTCATTAAGACTGTTAGTATGCTTTATTTATATGTCAGAAGACGAGTATGTATCGTCCATTTTGTCCTCCATTCTTCCATTAAATGTTTCGCACAGCTGGAGCTTAAATAAATACTCTGCCAGACAACTGGCTCAGACAAATTCCAATTTCGCGTGAAATATTTCGCTCACTTGAATATTCATATTTGCACTTGGAAAAATATTTCAGCTCAGCTAGTGTGTCTGTGTTATTTTTTATCTTTTAATGTTTGCTTATTCTTGAGGAGTAAGTCGGATTACGCATAGGCACCCATAGGCACGCATAGGTAAATATTATGGTTGAATCCAGCGCTAATTTGCATGGTGCTGTCAAAGCAATGCATCACTTTCGTCGCGTTATCGATCATTCTCCACCGACTGTCCGGCCAGTCATCGATACACGTCAAAATCTAACGGCACTTCAGGTAAATCTATGGAAGCAGAGATGTAGGCGTAGTACCTAATGTTATAAACATGTCAACATGAATTATACAAACATCTCCCATCCTTTTGAATTCAATCAAAACCAACGTCATTTTAATAACAAATAAAGTGGAAAAATACATGTTGCCATCCGACAAATTATCATCATACAGTAATATTAATCAGTCAGGTATCAAAACGAATGCCGAGAGTCGCATAACAATGGAATTTTTATTGTGTCTCGTTTACACATACTTGACGAGTTAATTAAGCAAGGAAAACATACATTATGTTCAACATATGTGTTTTAAAAGCAGCTAGTCAACCAAAACTGAAGCATTAGAAATGCGAGTCGTCATTGTCAAGGGCAGTGCTGGAATTAACGCGGAAATGGGATTATTTAGGGCGGATATTAAATTATAACCGGTGTATATCAGGCCGAATGCTGCGGGCGGCTTTGTGGGCAGTTTACGATACAGTATCAATCACGATTGAAGATTTGAACGTGACGTTAATGTGTCGGTGCTAGTAAATATGTTAACGGTAGTTTGTAATCCATGAGTGCCGCTACACTACACATTAACACCTGTTAACGTCTCCTGTAATGTGATGACATGACAATAAAACAGGCATAATCATAACGTACGGTTAGTATGCGTGAACGCAGCCACGTGGTTAGACACGCGCCGGAAGCTCAGCCGATACTCGCGACATTGTCTCTGCTGACCCGATCCGTCCACCTGCCGCGATCACTCATGTGAAGAATTTCAATTAGATACTTCCGAAATTAATTTCGAACCCAATCATGTGCGAAACGAGCAAAAAATACAATCCTAATTAGAATCAAATTACCGAGATAGACTCGTCACGGCGCAAAACCAAATCCTATGTATTCTGATTAGAACTTTGGTTCGAGTTAGAGCTAATATTCTAATGAGAAGAGACCACGAAGATGCGCACGCGCGTGTTCATTTAATTTCCTCCGGTGACCGCGATAACCGCTTGTTGGTTCAATGTAAGTAATTAATATTACCGAGCTTCGTTAATGCGGTCGAGACAGCTTAATAACACCTATCCACGCCCCAGAACCTATTAGCCATAGTAACGAGATATTCCCGCTGGAATAAAACTGCATATGTTTAAGTTAAGCCAGAAAATTAGATTGTTCTGCGGTATGCGTCGAATTTATGGCGGAAGAGCTTGCGTCGCATAGTACTATAGCTTCCAAAAATTTATTATTTTCACGCTGTAGAGTTTTGAAAGTTATTTTCTCTAGCAGGTCAAAAGTAGAGAAGAGAGAGTTATATGGGTATTTTATTTAATCCGTTCTGTACGTGATGCTTTCATTCGAAAAATTAAAGGAAACCGTCTAAAATCCAACAGAACGTGTTTAACAATGTTCGGAGGGAATTCAGTGTTCGGTCAAGGCCACAAGCCGATCGTGGCCCAGCTACTGAGGCTGCACGCCCGCGCCTCGCGAATCCACGCCGATCGATTGTTTCCATGGCCATGAACCCAAACTTGAACCACCTCTCACACACCATGTACAGCTTGAAGGAAATCAGGCTGACTTACTTACATAGAAAGAATATAGCTCAGCCCTTGCAAACGCTCACTCGTACTTTTATGACGAAGACACTTTTTGCGGCGATTTCTTCGGCACAGTATCTATCGGTTATATTGACAGAGTGTGTCTATCGTGCTCGCCTACATTTACCACTATTCATGAGGTAGAAACTTACTGTTGCAGTGACAACACGCCGCGCGTCTGGCGCCGGGAACGAGTAACGTTCTCGCAGAGTCAGTGTCTAGATTGCGTTTCACGTTGCGTCATAAACGCCGGTCGCGGTCGCATCTCGACTACTTTTTATGCCCATGAGAAATGATCTAGTTTAGCTTTCAAGCAATTGAAACGTTTATTTCTCTAGTTTCACTCATGCATGTAAAGATGCGCATACTCTCGTATCGCATTGCAAGAAATGCATTCCTGAACAAAATGATACTATGATTTAACAAGCTTATTATCGTCTCTGTTATTCAATTCATTATTTTAAACATGTCGTTGCGATATAAATTACACAATAATATTCTCAAACAGTACCACAGAACCGATAACACGCGCCGCTCCTACCATAAAAATGGAAGCAGAGGTTATCGGGAGGAAATTGAATGGCCGTGTTTCGCGACCCAGTAACTTCCTAGGGAGAAAATAACAAGAATTTAGTCCAAAAAGAAAAAGAGCAGCTGCATCTCGCTCCCCTCGCTCTAATCATTGTTCGCCCAAAGGGTCGTCCGAGACGCAGAGCATTGCCCGCGCTACAAAAAAAACGTAATAAGCGAACGCATCCAGGTACCCACGCAAGGCTTTTATGTTAGAACATTAAACCGTTTATCAATTCATCGTTATATGATCGAGAGGAACGAAAATGAGTTCGGGAACGGAATAATCGAATATGAAAGCCGGTGATGTAAAATTGTTGGTTGACCTAAAAACGTTCTCATTCAATTTATTATTCCCTCGGTTGATGTCCAGCCACAGATATTAATAAAGTGGATCAACGAAAAAGGTAACAATCATGAATAAGTAGGCAGTGAAAAGCATCTTTTGTATCGACAATCATCATGAACTACAGGCACAGACAAATGATAGCGTTGGCAAATTGCGCTATAAATAATTCATTCTACACGAGTAGACTATCGGGTTCATGCGGGCAGACAATGACCATTTAACAACTGCAACGCAGTCCATGTTTGTGCATTGAGTATGGAGTGTTCAGTTACGATTACGAGCGAAACTCGCGGGCCGTGGTCTCCTGGTCATCCATTAATTGAAATTCATTGATTCATACCAACGAGGCCCAGAGGCAACACATTCTACGGACTCCAATGGGCATTCTACAAATTCCGAATAATTTCACAATGCGATGCCCGGCGGCTTCCTATGATAAACACGATTAAGAGTTTTGTGTTTGCTTTTTTCTTTTGTATGTATTGGCTTATCTTCAGCAAAACTACTATAACCTATTGAAAACATCGTTTTTCTTTTCTTATATCCTTCGCCTCTTACTTAGTTGAATTTCCTCAGATGAAAAGAAATGTAACTACGAGTAATTCAACCACATCAACTTAGTGCACGTAGCGTTAATAAACATTGTAAAAGCTTTTTGAATGTTTGCAACTTTAACCGGATCCTGCTCTTTTAGCTGGAATTATTCATGTTTGTAAGTATACGTCTCAAATTTCTAAACCGTAAACGTATACCTTCCGTTAAATGATGTTTGATTAAGAACGTTTATAAATTGCCTTTTCGCCGAAAGAGGCAGGAAATTACCTTTTGAAATATATTAAGGCTCAATAAAATTCATCTAAACCTAGATCTAGGAACTCGTAAACCTGCACAATGCTACATAAATAGAGCACAATAGAACTCATTCCATCCACATCATGTGTCGCCGTATAAGCGCCAAGTAGGATGTCTCCGCGTGAGATATGAATTTACATATTTAAATAACATTATGGTTTTATTTGTATTCTAATGTGTGTGTGAGTATGCCTATATTAAAATCCTATGTGGTTCGTTGAGAATAGGTGGATTTTATCAAACACAACCAGTGTAACACGATTTGGGAGCAACAATACTTGAGTGTTGATCAGAAATTTTCGAGCTTTATTTCCACTTATCCAAGGTATTTTTGAAACATAAATGCTCCTCTAGAAACATCGATTCTGTTTTGTGTTTAATGTTCTGCAGTAAATAGCGGTTGTGAGTTGGGCCGAAGCTGGCAAATCTTATTTGGGTGTGAATTCTGTCGGAACAAGGCATGTTTGCAGCGGTTCCCCAGCGGACGCTCCCCTCTGTCCGTCCTCCGGTCACTCGTTGGAAGTGCATTAAGCTATTAGTAAACTGTTACTGCACCACCTCTAGAGGGAAGATGCTCGCCGACGAGTAACGTGATATCACCATCCTTCTTAGAACTCGGCAAATATGATTCTTCGCAAGCCTCATTAGTGGTTTCTTTCCCAAAGTCGTATTTATTATTCTAAAAAGTTACCTATTGGTGTAGTAATTAAAAGTTGCCGTAATTATTTTCCTAATTAGATTTAAAGGAGAAAATATATTGTATTTTATATGAGTTATACGATATGATATATTAATTTTGCAAGTCAAATAATTAAATATTCTCACGGTAATCTCGATTCTAACTGCCTACCGTCGTTAATATATATTTTTAATATACTTGTCTGTCCTTTTACGTCGATTGTAAAGTTTAGTGCCTAGGTAATAACGATTGGATACGGTTTAATGCTGTATATTTATTTCTTAGATCAGCAGCAAATAAGGCATCAGTCATCTACAATTTAAGAAGTAATATTATCAATTATGTACGTACGGGTTACATAAGGTCACGATTGTGGGCACATTTCGTCAAGATCAGGGCCACGCGGTCACCGGCGAAGCGCGTACCGTGTCTCCTCGCTACTCTGTCAACGTTTTTTCCCTCGCCGCCGTTGGCCATCCGCGATGATGTCATCAACCGAAACGTTCGACTCGCTATAATCCGCCATATTGTCAATTAATGAACACGTAATTTATTTGCTGTTTTGACTTCCGTTCTCTCGACTTTAAATTCGTTATTATCACCAATCCATCTAACTGTTCAAGCTTAGCGCGGGCAATGCATGACTACGCGTAACCCCGCGTATAACCCTCTCTTAAAATAATTACCGGTTAGAACGTATTCGCTAGTCTTAGACCTGACTAGCGACCGCACCAAGTGGACGGCTTAATGATCGGAAAATAACACCCTTCTAACTCTCCCGCACTTCGTCGTTGATCGTAGTGAATTTCATCGTATGAATGCGGCAGTGGCAACTCCCAATTATGGGGAAAGAAGGTAACTCGTTCATTTACAAATCGAAAGTCCCGGTGAAGAATTGAACAAGTTCAGTGTATTTGTTAAAGCAGACTTGTACGTCGCGGGGGTGGCGTCCTAGCCGCGCGGGCGCGTATCGATCGCGCGCCAGCCGCGGCCTGCATACGAATACGAGAATCGCCCTCCGTACAGCCCCTTATCAACTACTTCCACCAGACTAGACCCAAAGCCCTTCGTTAGTGTCGTGACCTCGCTGATTGTTATGTCAACTCGCCACTGGACTACATTTAAAAGCACGCCGTTATCGCACTGCAACTTGAGGTGGTATAGAAACATTTACGTTTATTCGAATTCAATGTTTACAAAAGGCATTGTGTTGTTAGTGAAAATATACCAGGAAGCAAAACATACTGTACGAATACGATTGCGAGGAGTGGGCTAAATATTTCATTATGCAGTTGCGGATAGATGGAGTAAAACAGAAGACTTTTAAAGGTTCGATGACGCGCCGTAATGTTCCGGTGTTATGACAGCGGAGGCGGGCCGATCGGAACAAGGCTGCATTACAAAAAGCTTTTCCGTTTTTCCCGACCCGAGGGACGCGACCTCGTTCCGCGGAGATTGGGAGTACACAATATATTTGACTAGACTAACGATGAGGTCACGGTTACGGCATCACATAAGCAATGAAATTACGGTCCCGTAAAATCGCGCTTGCAAAATGCGCTCGTAAAACATGGAACGTGCCATTTGCTCTGTCTTTACAAAAAGAGAACTTTAATAAGCTCCACGCCAGAAGGATTCGTGGGAAACCGACGTGCTTTTATGTCTATTAGACCTTGCTCTCGAGTCAGGTCGATAGTATTTGCATATTTTCCTTATTCTTCGCCTGAAGATTGGGCCACGCATTTTATTTTATGTCTTGGGTAGATTGGAATACTGCAACGTTCAATCAACTTTCAACAATAAATAGATTTTCCTTTAATTTACACTATCATTAACAGAATTTCAATTTATTTATTTATTTTATTTATTTATATTCAGTATTACAGTTGATTTCATTTCATTAAAACGTTGAAGCTTTTTATATCCGAATACAATCGCTGTATCTATGTAGATTATATTATTGTTACGAAAAGAAAACTTTATCTGAAAAGAATAAACTTTTTCTTAATCCTCCCTTTCACAAGTCTTTTCGTTTTCACCCCGTGTCAAAACAGTAAGTGCCGCGTTCCCTCCAACGTAGCAGACGCTAGCAATAGCAACGCTTTCCGCCGTTAACGCAATTCAGCTGATAAGGTCCCTCCCTGAAAATAGGCGCAATTTTCCATCCGACATCGCGCCTACTTACTTCTCGCAAAATGTCTCCGCGGCTAAGTAGGCCAACCAACTTGGGGTGTACATGGATTTACACCCGTGTAAATTTCATAACAGGGGTGGAGCCAACATTGCGAGCGAAATTAATATTTTCTGCCAAATAAATTTCAAGCGTAACTTATTCGAGATTAATAATTTAAGTACATTTGAAATTTAATTCATTAGAATTAACCCCTTTTGCTAACACTTCAAAGTTAGCTAGCTTATTAATTATAGAGGTAAATGCTTAAAATTATTAATACCTTATTAATAACGTCCTTACAGTGCATGCTATACGGGATTTATATTTATATGGATAAATCTAAGATTTTTATGAATTGAAATTTTATAACCTACGAGTTTTCTTTTATCGATACCGGTATAAATAATTATTCAAGCGGCGTTTGCGTAACGGTTGAATGAACCTAAAGACAAACCATTGTGTAAATTACATCTTGGTGCAGCATCGATGTAACAAGCTGCATCTAGCGATCGCCGGCGGAAATGAGCAACTAGCTGTCAGCCGAGGCAATTTAGCTCCTCGCAAACGGAGGCAGCAGCGCCTGCCTCCGATTAACCTTCGGCGACTGGCTAATCGTCTTGCATATCAACTTTTATAAATCACGGATCGACAACCTTCATTAATTTTGCAAATCCTGTCTAATCGGCGTTTATTACACCGAATATTGCATTAGTAGATACGAAACCGTGTAAAAATTTCAAACTTCGCAATCATGCTAATGTAATTGATACAATGATGATGATGGAACAGAAATTTTGAAGATCCCTCAAAGAACTCATGAACGGACTTTTTATCGTGTACAAAGTCTTGCTTCTATTTATAAGTCCAAGTAGGTACGAAACAATTGAGACGCGTTGAACCCTGACAAGTGAACTCCGGCGAAATTAGTATCTTATTTAACTGGACAATCAGTCGCGATGACGTCGACGGTACCTACAGATCGATAGACCGACGCCAAGCCGGAGCCGCGGCGACCCGGCTGGCCAGCGACGAGGGTTCAACACTCGAAACTGTTGCTCTTACCATACTTCTAACCTTCAACCTTTTCCGATTCTATTCATAGATCAGCGATACAAGCACCAAATCAAAACATACTGCGAGTACATTGGCGCCACTAAAACTGAAGGAAAACAGCTGCATCGATTAAGATAATTGCTGCAATTTTGTAGGGGGTAAAAATATTCGCGGATTATTTTCGATTGAAGCAATCGTTTGTGATTTCTGATACCACTTTTCAATTGCAACAAATCCGACCATTTTTTGCTGTCGTTCATGTTTGTTGATTTCGGCGAATTCCTTTCACGTATCTTTTGAAATGTCAACACAATGTGTCTGTCCGCAGATATTGCAATAATGTATCAGTCATTGTGATGGGGACACGTGGAAATGCAGCTGCCGTGTGCCCACCGCAACAAACCCCGCACTCTGACTTGGCCAGCTGTTTGTTTTTACGGAATCTTGCACACTGAATTTTAATAGGATCCGTTTTATGTTCTGTTACTTTACTATACGCAAGTTCGTTAACATACACAGCGGTGTGTTCATCG